>CM058240.1:62351270-62951270 GCA_030180135.1 Orychophragmus violaceus | reverse complement strand
AGTGTTAAATATTTTTTTTTTCATTTCAATTTTAAAAAAATTAATTTCATAATTTTTTTTGTTTGGGTATTAATTAAAATAAAATAAAAATAAAATTATAATGTGCTCGATTGTTTTAAATTATGAAAATAATTTGGAACTTGAAGATATATAAAAGTGTGTGTGAAATAGAAACGAATATAACAACATAGCGTAATGGTTTGGGAATACCCTTGAAATGTCTAGTAACCCATGTTCGAGTCAAGCCGAAAATGGATTTTCTTTTTACCAACCGACAACATACGTATACGTCTATTAGCTAACCGGCAAAATGCCAAAATTTCAAAGAAACCGCCAACTGAAATTGCTGAAAAAATAAACCGTCCAATTTCCAACGAATTAAACCATCGATAATTTATTGGCTGGGATTTCAAGGGGGACCGACTCGCTGGGTGATTCTAGATATCTCATTTGACTCTTTTTGTTGTTTTCAGGTTTGGCTTAGCTTGTTGGCTGGGATTTGATTTGATGATTTTGCGTGGTTCATTTCGGTTCAGGTTTTTCACAGTGCCAGTTTATTTATTTTTGATAGTTTGGAATTAGATTTAAATAGGCAAATTGATTGTAAAAGACTTAAATACTTAGAAATGAAATCGCTTCCCGGATATTTAGTTTGGTCTGAAACGACACAACTCGTGGAAGAAATACAGATTGAAGAGCCTTGTATTGTGGAAGCGAGGTAAACGGGGTCAAGGATGGTTTGGTGCAAGCCTATGTCTCAAACCGGACCGTCTCTGGCTTCTTATTGTGACGAACATTTTTCGTTTGGCCTGCTCGGGTTCGATCAGTCATGTTCTTGTTTGATTGTTGACCGGTCAGATCATCGGTCAGCGGATAACGGGAAAGGGGCATTACACGCGCTGTGATGCTTGTGGAGCCATCGGGCTCCATTTTCACTGGTGCCCTATCCCGAATGATCCTCGCTACCGCGAGCCTTACCACCCGGTACCGGCACCGGTCATCTGCCAGGTCTGTGGTCATGACGGCCACCCCGCACCGATCTGCCCCATTGCATATCCTCGTCCCAGCACGGAGCCTACAACAGCACCATCCACACGCGCCGCAAAACCGCACCATCCCCCAGGCACAACTGCCAGTGGTTACTTCCATGAGCCGTACAACCGCCTTTTCGGAGCATACCGGTCTTGTTGGAGGTTCTAGGTTTAGGTATTAGAGTAGGCCCAGGTAAGTAGGGCTCAACTCATTTTTGATTGTATATAGATCGGTCCAATATTCGTCATTGATGACTCTCGGATATGTAGCAGCGCTTGATTTTGTTTTTGGGTATGATGGGGGACCGCCTGTAGTAGACTTCGATCAAACTATGTACTAAAATTCTAATATATGGATGTTGATGTTTTATGTATATAGTGGATGCGGAGTATTTAGATTTATCGGTTTGAGTAACAAAGTAATTTTATTGCATGCATGTGATGGTTTGTAAATGAAATACAATTATGTCGGAAAAAATGATGATCGGAACAAGTGATCACTCACCAGGACCCATGAGACAACCGTATTGACATTCCGTGATGATGACCCAATTTATTGATTTTTTGATTGCTTGTTGTGTGCTTTTTTGATTTTTGAATTTACCCTTGCGTGTTTGATTGATGCATTGCCTGCTCGTTAGGTTGCTAGTTTATGATTTTAAATCAACGCATATGTTTGATCGTTAGGGTGTTAGCATGTTTTGATGCATTGCATTGATTTGATAGATATAACTGCTAGCAATGCATTCATTTGGCTGATAGGTTGGTAGCATTGCATTTGCGTGATCGTTAGGTTGATATAAATGCATTGCTCGATTGTTAAAGTTGTAGTGTTGCATTGTTTGACCGTTAGGTTGATAAAAATGCATCTGTTTGATCGCTAGATTGTTCGTTTACTGGGTGAGCATTACTGCATTAGTAGATTCGCTAAGTTGCTGGTAGATTTCGAGATAGGGTTAGCGAATCATAGAGACCGATAGGTTTGAATATTCGAGGTTGCAGTAGGTCGTTAGACCAAGAAAGTGTTGTAGACGAAAAGCTAGGTTATCATATAGATTCGTTGGTAGTTGGAATGGTTAGAGAATCTGTTAGATAAAATTAGGCTCGGAATTGATAAGCAGCTTTGATAGGAAGCTTACTTACGAGGAAGCGAAATTATAGGATATTGTTACTTTGCCATGTGTGACCGTCGGGTACATGACTAGGTAACCATATCTCTATAGGGAAGTGAAATCAGGAGTAGGTTAGAAAATATTTAACCACTCCAGTGTTGTGTTGTTAAGTTGTGATGCAGGATTTGATGGACGATGTGACGCGAACACGAGACCGAACCCGAACCCGAAAGACAAGTCAAGGTTCAAGAAAGCCATGGAGTAGTTGACCCGAGCCGAAAGAAATTCCGTATGGGTATCAGTGGCACTAGGATTCAAGAGGGTAGTCAAGTATGATGAGTTAGCAAAGAGATTTTGAAAGCATCAGTGTCAGTGTTGGATCAGTTTGAGGTTACCAGAGGAAAAGCGGTTTTTGAATCTTTAAAGCGTGAAGTTCAGTGATCAAAAACGTTCAAGGCGTGCATGAGTGTAGTGGTTCAGTAAGAAGAAGGAACATCAATATTAGCAGATTGTCGATTGGGAGCAGTAAGCAGCAAAGGAAAAGCAAGTATTGTGAATAGAGGGCGAGTCAGTGTTGTGAAATTCGGGGAAGTCAATGAAGGAATGTTTAGTGTTAATCCAGATTCAATTCTCAATTGATTTATCCTACTAAACATGCAGATCTAGGTTCTCTTGAATAGAAACTTTATGGATCTCACCTTATACATGTTTATGCAGCGGAAAGAGAAGGTATGGTCAGAGATCAGCAGAACCACCAAGGGATGGATCCTCCAAAGGCTCACACACGCAATCACATAAAATGGCTGCTAGACCGAGCAGAGAGAGGCCGCAGAGAGAGAGAGTTTTCGGCGCCTAATGAGGGTTAGGGAAGAGAGAATTAGGCTTGGTTTTATTTATAAAACCCTTCTCTAATTCTTTTGGGCTTTTGGGCCCAAATTCCCAGTCTAATTAAATTCCTCAGATTTAATCAGACCCATTAATCTCTCTCTAAGTTCGGTAAATGCCTAGCACTTTTACCGTACTTCTGCTAAGCCGTTTCCTCATAGTTTCCTGTTAGCTTAAGCGTGTGACCCATATGGGATCATATAATAAAGGCAATAAGTCCAAGACTTATAGATCATGAGCGGACTCTAGCAAGCCATCATGACCCCCAGTATTATATGACTTATGTCTGATCATTGACATACTCTTACGTTCTAGAGACAGTACAAAGATTACTGGACATAATTCCAACAATCTCCCACTTGAACTGGAATCTCTGTATTCATAATCCTTTTGTCTCAATATCTCGATTAGTCATAAGGCAAGATTAGTGTCATCCTTATAAAGCCTAATTCTTGTTCATCGGACTCTGATTTGATACTGACAATCCAAACGACTCGGGAAAGTCCGTTTGAGCATGGCCATGCATTTTCCAGTATTCAAATCTCCGATTGGCCTAGAGATATTCACTCCATTTATATTGGAGGGACAAATCCCGTCTTGTTCCATCACTGTAAACTATTCACTTCATAATACACCCAATCAAGGTCCTTATAACCATCGCTTAACGACAGCATTAGACAATGATCAAAGCGCATTAGTTCATGTGCAGTCACATGCATGCGAACTCAGGTCTAAGGACTATACTCTATAGTCGTAGTAAGAATCTCTTATGACACAGATATAAATATCCTGAAGAGTTCTTATAATCGGGTCTTGTCCGGTCGTATGTACCCTACATACACCTATGTACTGACTTTGATGCCGCGCATCTATGACACACTGAGACTTTGTCATAAGTCACATACCAATCTAGTCTCACATGGTTGTTGGTGTTCCAATTTCAACAACCTTCGACTAGGGACATGATGATATAAGCCATCTATCAAATATAGGGTCTCATGATCAAGCTAAATGACTTTGATAACTCAAGATCAAGTCACTTACTTCGATGACCTATAAAATGGTTCATATCACTTTGGAACGATTATTTCATCACAGTTAAAATAATCTTGAAATAATAATTTCAATAAACATCAAAAAATGTTTTACAAGAACATATCAATAACTAAATAAATCCCTTTATTAACTCCCACTGAAATTAAGACTACATCTTAATTTCACTTATCCTACAGCAACAGTCCGCGACTCGTGCTTAGGCCTAAGGAGTGGCTTCGTTAATAGATTAGCAACGTTCTCATTCGTTGAAAATTGCTGATCTACTTAACATCTCTGTCATTTATCTCACGGAATAGGTTATACCTATCCTCAAGGTGTTTGGACCTCTGATGTGCAGCTAGTCTCATCTATGCTGGGAATCACATCGAGTTCAGTGATGAACTCTTCTTTCCAAACAACCTCTTTCGCCGCTATCCAAACTGCGAAATGTTCAGCTTAAGTCATGGAGTCAGCAACAGTGCCTTGCACCGCCAGACAGACACAAGATATAACCGGACTGTGACCGGAAATCATCTTTGTCTGTTGGAAACTTGCCTTTCAGACTCTACTGACTTGTAGCACCTCACTTTCTCCGTAAATCAAGAACTTATCCTTAGTATTCCTCAAATACTTTAGGACATTCTTTACGGCAATCCAGTGATTCTTTGCTGGATTTGACTGGTCTTTACTTGTCTTGCTTAACATTAAAGCAACATCAAACAAGTACGTTTCATGGCATACATGATAGATCCAATTACCGACGCATATGGAATCTTATCCATGCATTTAAGCTCAGCAGTTATCGTAGGACACTGTGTCTTGCTTAACGTAATGCCATGTGACATTGGCATAAAACCCTTCTTGGAATGCTGAAAACGTGTAGGACTTTGTCGGGATAAGAATCCTGACTTTGTCCTACCAGCTCTTTCGGATCTCTATCTTTAGATCCAAAATCCAAGAACATACGTGGCTTTACCCATGTCAATCATTAGAACCAACTCCCAAGCCAGTCCTTTACCGACTGCAGCATTGGGACGTCATTTCCGAGAATCAGTATGTCATCGACATACAATATGAGAAATGCAACATCGCTCCCACTTATCTATTAGTAAACGCACAGTTCCATTTCGTTCCTGTTTAAGTCAAAACCTTGACTACTTCAACAGAACGAAGATTCCAACTCCGATATGTTTGCTTCCATCCATGAATGGATCAATAAAGCTAACTTACACATAGTGTAATTTTTTTCGGAGTCCGGGCTCACTTTCGCTTCTTTGAATTTCGCAGATTCATCGCTTTCAATGATCATCAGATCATGCGAACTTTCAATGATTATCAGGTTCAACTAATTCCGAGAAATCACTCTCGGATTAGTAACTGATTCATTCATATCTGCGAACTTCAGGCTCCACAGGTGTAGATTCTACAGAAATCTGTAAATCCATCCATTGCTCTCCCTCAACAGGTTGAGCAGCCTCCTGTATGTCTCGAATTTCTTCGAGTTATACTTTTACTCCCACTGTTCTTCTTGGAAAGTAACTTCCCTTCTTAGAAAACAGAATGGACGTAAAAGTAACAAGCCTTGGTTTCCCTAGGACAACCAGTGAAGTAGCACAACTACAAATACTCAGTAAAGACGAATTTGGATCGATTCCAATCCACATTTACGTGGTGTCTTTCAACTGATATTGGTGGAACCTTTTCAGCGTAAACTTAGATATTTCTAGAGCGTTATTCTTAAATAATATCATGGAAGATTCGTGTGACTCATCTTTAATCATTTCTAATAAGATCTGATTCTTTCTCACAGAAACACCTCCAGGTTTTCAGGAGAAATGAGCTGTGAAACGATTTCACACTCATTCAGATGATCACACAATCAATGACTTAAGTATTCTCACTCGTGATCTAATCCAGAGTCTTAATACTTCTGTCATTCAGATTCTATACTTCATTCTGGAACTCTTTCGACCATGTCAAAGAATTCCGACTTGTGTCTCATCAAATGAACACAGTCACACTCACTGAAGTAATCAGTAGAGACAATGAAGTACAGGAAATTTTCTCTGGCATTACTGCTCATCGGACTACATACATGAGTATGTTCAATCTCCAATAAGCCTTTGGGCCTTTCTCTAGCTCGGCTAAGATGGGCCCTTTGCCTTTTGGTCCAGTAAGCAGAATTCAAGTCTCATAAGATATCGTATCAAATGAGCCCAACATACCATAACTATGGGGTTTCTGAATCCAATTTACTCTATTTGACCAAAATATTTGTGCCAAGAAAAATCAGGTTTAATTCATCAGATTTAAACCAATTCGGTATTTATGTTACATTTAGGCACTCTTTGGTTTAAGATATAAAACCCATTCCTTGAATAGGGTGCTACAATTGACATTTCATTAAGATCAAAAGAACAAAACTTGTCTTTATCAAAATGAAAACATTCAAATTCTTCACAAGAAAATGGAAAAACAACTCTGCTTAAAGCAGGTACATTGTAGCAATTACTTAATTCAAAACCAAGCCTCAAAGGCATCTACAAGTGAAAACCCTACGGCTGAGGCAGCGTCCATAGCTCCTTCCAGACATGTAGATCCACTTGTCCTTCCTTCAACATTCTACTGTTGCTTAGGATCTGCATATTATCACAAATATCAGTGCCACAACCAGTATCCAATACCTTTAAGGTAGAACTTGAAGTAATAACATGAATACCTGAGGAAGTAGTCTCATATATCAACTTCAACTCCTCATCATCTTCCATGAATTTAATGCAATCTCCCTTCCAATGCCCTGTCTCTTTACAGTAGCAGCACTTACCAACGTAAGAGGTATCTGACTCGGGCTCAGAAGACACACGCTTGCCATGATTCAAAATCTGGACAACTTTGCCTTCACCCTTGTCAGCATTAGGTTTAGTAAACCTACCCTTCTCATTCATGAGATTATTCAGGGTACTCTTCATGTTTGGCTCAACTGTCTTGAGCATATCATGCAGTTCAGTCAGCGTCTTCGTTAAGCCTTTCTTGATATAGTTCCTTCTGAACTTATCATAGTTTGACGGCAGTGACTGTAGAATGATCTCAGTTGCCAATTCTTGGCTAACTGGATAATCCAGTTTCCTCAGGTTATCAATGTAACCCATTATTTTACTGACATGAGGACTCACTGGATGATCATTTGGTAGCTTGCAGCTAGTGAGAGACTTAACCAACTGGTATCTCTCCACTCTTATCTGCTCCTGAAATTTCAATTTCAGGCTGCTGATCATCTCTATTGGCGACTCCATGTTCTCATATTGCTTCTGCAAGTCTGAGTCCATGGTAGCCAATATCAGACCACGCACATCTACCGCATCATTATAATGCTTATTCCAAGCATCATATACTGCATGAGAAGCATTGGACCCGATCCTCACGGGGAGAGCTCTCTCAAGGACATAGTCCTTTCTCTCCTGCCTGAGGACTAGCCTCAGGTTCCGCGACCAAGTCAAGAAATTTGATCCGTTCAGTTTGTCCATCTCAAGGACAGACCGGATCGAGAAAGTGTTTTGATTGTTTTTCCTAGTCATAACTGAAAATTAAGATAAAAGGATTTTAGTTAATATGTTCAATATGATTAATCTCGCATTATACTTAATATGATTAATCTCGCATTATATTCAATAACATCAGTTACCCTCAATAGAATATAATGATTCCAAGATCCACATATAACTAAGATCAAAGTGGGCCACTGGCCGTCACCCAACCTTAGCTTATATCGGTAAGCCCTATCTCGGCTAATTATATCCGTGATATAACTCTTGGTTGTGAATCTGGGCCCGAGGCCCAATCCACTCTGATGTCTCAAGGCCCGGGACTCCCGATGGCCTAGTCAAGAAAACCAGACTATATAGTCATGTAATCATTAATGTCTGGGACTCCCAATGACATTTATGAATCACAAACCGTCTTACCCACGCAAAAGTAGACACCCTCACACTGTAAGGCTCTGAGTACAATTGAATGGGCTTCGACAGCTGACATAGACTGGACAAGACATCCAACGCTTGATATTATTTGAGGTTTGTAGGTTTATTAAAAAATTCATCCCAAAATAGAAGATTACTATTTTGGGAAACTTTCCTTTTTGGGAAACCTACTAATTTTGGAAACTTTCTAATTTTGGAAACTTTCTAAAATTGGAAACTTTCTAAAATCCAAAACATGCAAATCTAGAAACTTCTATTTTAAGAAACTTTCTAATTTCAAAATTTTGGAAACTTATTAATTTTAAAAATCGATTTTTATAATTATTTTATAAAAATAAATTTTAAATTAATCTGATGAAAAGACTCAAATAATTGGCCCAATTGTTTTAACTTCTTGGCCCGAGGCCCAAGAATTGGTTCATGTCCAAGACATAACCCAATTGCCCAATTAAATGACATAACCGATCTGGTTCATTAAAATTGGTCTTAACCAAAATTAATTACTACGATGACCACAATTGTCAACCGGTTATTTACTAAACCGGACTTTCTCAATTTATTTGGTCCAACCAAATCAAATTAGAAAATCACTGGTTTAGGCACAAAATCCAATTTTTCGACTTTGGATTTCTTATCCCGGTTTAACCAGAACTTAATAAATTATTAAATCTGTTTATTAAACCGCGACGTTTTGATTTTAATTAAAATTTTAAACCGAGCCTTAAACCGAACCGAACCGATTGATCATGTGAACCAACCACGACCTAGCCGTGAGCTTCACACGATCATGACAGCCGCAAGCCTCACGAACGGGACGATCGGGACAGGCTGCTGGACGGGACGGGACGATCGCTCGGGACGGGACCGTGATCGTCGAGCTCGGGTCGTTGGCTTCACGCGATCGCCGAGCGACCGGGACAGCGCGGGACGAGAGCGGGACGACGCTGGCCGAGACGCACGCGATCCATGCGATCTGCCTAGCGGATCCATGCGATGCTCGCGCCTCACGGTCGATCGATCCGACCAGGCAACGCGATCCACGCCATCGATCCGTGATCGATACATGCGATCGGCTTGGTCGATCGGATCATCACTCGGCCGACGCATACCAAATCATATAGTTTGGTCATGCAATTTTCATTAGTTTAGGTTTTTTAATTCATTGTTTCTTGAGTGTTTTTCTCTTATCAGTAGATTGATTCAAAAACACTTCTTTAAACAATCCTAAACAAGATTCTAAACAAGAAAAACCACAGAACCAATAGCTCTGATACCACTGAAGGAATGTTTAGTGTTAATCCAGATTCAATTCTCAATTGATTCATCCTACTAAACATGCAGATCTAGGTTCTCTTGAATAGAAACTTTATGGATCTCACCTTATACCTGTTTATGCAGCGGAAAGAGAAGGTATGGTCAGAGATCAGCAGAACCACCAAGGGATGGATCCTCCAAAGGCTCACACACGCAATCACAGAAAATGGCTGCTAGACCGAGCAGAGAGAGGCCGCAGAGAGAGAGAGTTTTCGGCGCCTAATGAGGGTTAGGGAAGAGAGAATTAGGCTTGGTTTTATTTATAAAACCCTTCTCTAATTCTTTTGGGCTTTTGGGCCCAAATTCCCAGTTTAATTAAATTCCTCAGATTTAATCAGACCCATTAATCTCTCTCTAAGTTCGGTAAATGCCTAGCACTTTTACCGTACTTCTGCTAAGCCGTTTCCTCATAGTTTCCTGTTAGCTTAAGCGTGTGACCCATATGGGATCATATAATAAAGGCAATAAGTCCAAGACTTATAGATCATGAGCGGACTCTAGCAAGCCATCATGACCCCCAGTATTATATGACTTATGTCTGATCATTGACATACTCTTACGTTCTAGAGACAGTACAGAGATTACTGGACATAATTCCAACAGTCAAAGCAAAGTGGGGAAGCCGGAAGTACGAATTCAAGCGGTTATCAGTTGTCGCAGATGGATTCAAGAACTCAGGTGAAGCTGTTCAGTCAAGATCAGTGGATATGTGATCAGAGTGAAGATCAATGTGGTGAAGTTTTGTGCAAGCCCGTGTTTCAGAAGTCAATGAGCATCGGGAGTGAAGTTTCAGTTGATTCAGAGTTCAATCACAAGAGTGGAATCAGTTTCAGAGTGGCGACTTACATGGTTCGGTACCGATTCAAAGTTTGACAGTAACGGAGAATTCGGAGACCGAATTCCTGTAAGTGGGGAAGAATGTAATACCCTGTTTCAGAAAAGTGGGTCAACGTGCAACAGAAAAGTAAACCGGGGCAGTTTTGTAATTTTCCAAGACTTGAGGGTATTTTAATAATTTTACCAAAATACGAGCCGGAAGCAAATACGGGCCAAATGTTTCTATTTTTAAATAAAGAAAATATTTAGAAGACAAGAAGAGGAAGAAACGGGTTTTAAACGGGTTTTAAAGTTAATCGGGATGGAAACCGATGAAACTATTAGAAACTTGTAAAATTCATAGCGGGAGCTACGTGTGTCCGAATGGAGCAAATCAAGTTGCTAAATGCTTCTAAAATAATCTAGTATTTGAAAAAGAATATGGAAAGATTTATCTCAGAGGCTACGGAGTATTGGTGAATTAACTCGGGAGTCGGCTATATCGGATCAAATGTATGGATCAGAGTTTTGGATCGGTTGGAGCTTGATGGATCCAATGTATGGGGAGCATAAGTTACCCTGCAGTGACACTTGTCACATGTTTCTCTTCATCTGGCGCCACTTCTCACCATTGGGGTTCAATGAACCAATTCTTGATCCATTGCATGTTTTTGCATGCATGATGTCTAATCACTTCACTCTCATAAATCACACCTCTCTCTAGCAAAAATACCACCAAAAACTCTCTGATCTCTCTCCTCTCACCTCCCATCGATCTCCTCTCTTTTCTCTCCAAATTCATCACAAAAACTCATCCATATTCATCCTTCTTCAAGAACACCTTCAATGTTCTTCTTGACTTAAGCTTCAAGTAACCAAAACATCTCCATAACTATTGTGAATCTTCATAAACCTTCTGCATATTCAGACTCACCTCATCCTCCTGATCATTCGCCGCCGATCACTCCCCTCCGCCGCCGCTGAGTTCGCCAGAGCTGCCGCCGGAGAAGTCTCCGCGGGCGATCTCCGCAATCTCTCACTCTTTTCAGCGGTGCTCTGCTGGTTCCTCAGCTCCTACTCCTCTTCACCGACCTTCTCTCTCACCGGAGATTCTCTCTAACTGCCGGAGAAGCCTTTTTTCCAAGGGTCAACGCGGAGTCTTGCCGGTCAACGCCGGAGGAAAAGGCTTGCCGTGAGCTCTTCTTCCTCCTGCCGCCTCTTCAGCCTCTCCTCACGCCGAAGATCCCCTCTGTTCGTCGGCCAGTCGCCTGATAAAACTTCTAGCTGCCGGTCAACGCTCCTCTGCCGCGGTCAACGCCGGAGACGTCACCAGAGAAGCCGCCTCCGTCACCATTGCTCATCTGGTTTGATTGTGGGTTAGTTCAAGTTAGTTAAACACTTGGTTTCGTCCAGTTTAAGCTTTGGTTCAGCTTGGTCAACCGGTTTAGGGAAGTCAATGCTCGGTCAACTGTCAACCCTTCGATCAACGTCAGCCAATGGTCATTCAACGCCGGTCAACGCCGGTCAACTCTTCGTTCAATGCCGTCAGCGTGTGGTAAACGGTCGTTCCTGATTGGTTTAGCTCGGTTCTAGTTAGAGTTTACATCGGTTTAGTTCGTGGGTTCGGAGAAGGTTCGGGTTTGCAGCTATTCGGTCTCGGGAGTTCGTTGCCATCATATCCGTCGTCCGTCGCATCCATCACACAGTGAGCCGGTTAATTGTGTTGTAGCATTAATCATATAGACCCAGGAATCCTAAACCGTAGTTCTAGGATTGCATGCCTGTGTGACTGATTGGTTAATTAATTATTATCTGTGTAATTAAATGAATTGGCTAGGACTTATATATGCATGCTAGATAGTTATCTGATAATTCTTGCTAATCCGTTGATTGATCTTGATTGTTGCATTCATATAGATGGGCATGATTAGGACATATATGCAGATAAACTTTAGTAAGAACGATATTTAATGAATCTATATACAGAAACTAAGACATAATTAAAATACGGATTAACACACCTAACACACATAGAGTATAATAACGGGGTGGGTTAGTATTATTAGTCGGGTTAATGGGTTAATTGAACTAAAGTTATAATAATGATATGTCGGGAGATTAGTAAGTTTACTAATCTTAAACTGACGGATCGAAGAGATTATAAAAATATATTTTGGAAAGATAAATTAAAAGGTTATTTAATTATTGAAGCCGTCTACGGGGTTAGATATCCGCTAATCCAAAAGTAGCGGACTAATTCAACTAAATGAATGCGAATGAACTTAAAGGCTTGTTAGCTTAATCAATTGTTTTGTGTTGCTGGATTCTTATCGTGTTGTGTGCAGGCTTGCTTGTTTGGTTTATTCCGGTGTTGGAGCGGATAGACATTGTTGTGTGATACTTATTCCGGTCGTGGGGCCGGATAAGTTTGGTAGTTACCTAATCCGGTATAGCACCGGATAAGGTTGGTGGTGGTGGTGGTTTAATAGGACTTGCGGGATGGATCGGTTTGTATTTATTTTATCTTTCTACCTTGTCGGTTTTGCTTGCTTTGTAGAGTCCCAATGAGTCTGCCTGTTTATTTACTATACTAGGATCTGGGGTGAGTTAGATCCCGCAAGTCAATTGAAAATGTTCTGGTACTTCCGACCCTATTGGATCCTCGGGTAGTTGAGTGATCGGTTCACGAGCCTTCGGGTAATGATCCTGGTTATGGTGTTATCCTACTGAGTGACGCTGGTAGGTGTGTGGTACGGAGATTATTGGGTTATGTCCTAGGACGGGTATACATGGAAACTTAGGCTATCAAGGGGTAGTCCGAGTCGCTGTGTATTGATGGACTGAGAACAAAGTCCTAGGTCATAGGACTTCGTGATTACGTCTAGGAGTCGTGGGTAGTTTTAGTTACCATGGCGGTAGCTAAGTGTTCCCGTGGAAATTACCGAGTTCGCATAGTGGGCCCAGTGGTGTTAGTGTTGGTTTTTCGTGATAGTTAGATCGAGTCTAATCGAGGGCATGTGTCGCAGTGACTTTGATTTCCATAGTTTCTGTTGTTGTTAGAGAATGCTTGTGTGTTGTGGGGCTTATCACGTCACTGTGGTACGTGATAAGCTATTTTCTTTCTTTCGATTGTTATTTTGGGTTTTGGGTGGGATTAGTGTTTGTAGGTTAGCCTAGAAGCCTTTAGTGGGGACGACTCGCTGGGTGATTCTAGATCTCTCATTTGACTCTTTTTGTTGTTTTCAGGTTTGGCTTAGCTTGTTGGCCAGGATTTGATTTGATGATTTTGCGTGGTTAATTTCGGTTCGGGTTTTTCATGGTGCCAGTTTATTTATTTTTGATAGTTTGGAATTAGATTTAAATAGGCAAATTGATTGTAAAAGACTTAAATAATTAGAAATGAAATCGCTTCCCTGATATTTAGTTTGGTCCGAACCGACACAACTCGTCGAAGAAATACAGATTGAAGAGCCTTGTATTGTGGAAGTGAGGTAAACGGGGTCAAGGATGGTTTGGTGCGGGCCTATGTCTCAAACCGGACCGTCTCTGGCTTCTTATTGTGACGAACATTTTTCGTTTGGCCTGCTCGGGTTCGATCAGTCATGTTCTTGTTTGATTGTTGACCGGTCAGATCATCGGTCAGCGAATAACGGGAAAGAGGCATTACACGCGCTGTGATGCTTGTGGTGCCATCAGGCTCCTTTTTCACTGGTGCCCTATCCCGAATGATCCTCGCTACCGCGAGCCTTACCAGCCGGTACCGGCACCGGTCATCTGCTAGGTCTGTGGTCATGACGGCCACCCCGCACCGATCTGCCCCATTGCAGATCCTCATCCTAGCACGGAGCCTACAACAGCACCATCCACACACGCCGCAAAACCGCACCATCCCCCTGGCACAACTGCCAGTGGTTACTTCCATGAGCCGTACAACCGCCTTTGCGGAGCATACCGGTCTTGTTGGAGGTTCTAGGTTTAGGTATTAGAGTAGGCCCAGGTAAGTACGGCTCAACTCATTTTTGATTGTATATAGATCGGTCCAATATTCGTCATTGATGACTCTCGGATATGTTGTAGACTTCGATCAAACTATGTACTAAAATTCTAATATATGGATGTTGATGTTTTTTGTATATAGTGGATGCGGAGTATTTAGATTTATCGTTTTGAGTAACAAAGTAATTTTATTGCATGCATGTGATGGTTTGTAAATGAAATACAATTATGTCGGAAAACAAATGATGATCGGAACAAGCGATCACTCACCAGGACCCATGAGACAACATTATTGACATTCCGTTATGATGACCCAATTTATTGATTGTTTGATTGATTGTTGTGTGTTTTTTTGAGTTTTGAATGTTCCCTTGCGTGTTTGATTGATGCATTGCCTGCTCGTTAGGTTGCTAGTTTATGATTTTAAATCACCGCATATGTTTGATCGTTAGGGTGTTAGCATGTTTTGATGCATTGCATTGATTTGATAGATAGAACTGCTAGCAATGCATTCATTTGGCTGATAGGTTGGTAGCATTGCATTTGCGTGATCGTTAGATTGATAGAAATGCATTGCTCGATTGTTAAATTTGTAGTGTTGCATTGTCTGACCGTTAGGTTGATAGAAATGCATCTGTTTGATCGCTAGATTGTTCATTTACTAGGTGAGCATTACTGCATTAGTAGATTCGCTAAGTTGCTGGTAGATTTCGAGATAGGGTTAGCGAATCATAGAGACTGATAGGTTTGAATATTCGAGGTTGCAGTAGGTCGTTAGACCAAGAAAGTGTTGTAGACGAAAAGCTAGGTTATCAGATAGATTCGTTGGTAGTTGGAATGGTTAGAGAATCTGTTAGATAAAATTAGGCTCGGAATTGATAAGCAGCTTTGATAGGAAGCTTACTTACGAGGAAGCGCAATTATAGGATATTGTTACTTAGCCATGTGTGACCGTCGGGTACATGACTAGGTAACCATATCTCTATAGGGAAGTGAAATCAGGAGTAGGTTAGAAAATATTTAACCACTCCAGTGTTGTGTTGTTAAGTTGTGATGCAGGACGTGATGGACGATGTGACGTGAACACGAGACCGAACCCGAACCCGAAAGACAAGTCAAGGTTCAAGAAAGCCATGGAGTACTTGACCCGAGCCGAAAGCAATTCCGTATGGGTATCAGTGGCACTAGGATTCAAGAGGGCAGTCAAGTATGATGAGTTAGCAAAGAGATTTTGAAAGCATCAGTGTCAGTGTTGGATCAGTTTGAGGTTACAAGAGGAAAAGCGGTTTTGGAATCTTTAAAGCGTGAAGTTCAGTGATCGAAAAAGTTCAAGGCGTGCTTGAGTGTAGTGGTTCAGTAAGAAGAAGGAACATCGATATTAGCAGACTGTCGATTGGGAGCAGTAAGCAGCAAAGGAAAAGCAAGTATTGTGAATATAGGGCGAGTCAGTGTTGTGATATTCGGGGAAGTCAAAGCAAAGTGGGGAAGCCGGAAGTAAGAATTCAAGCGGTTATCAGTTGTCGCAGATGGATTCAAGAACTCAGGTGAAGCTGTTCAGTCAAGATCAGTGGATATGTGATCAGAGTGAAGATCAGTGTGGTGAAGTTTTGTGCAAGCCCGTGTTTCAGAAGTCAATGTGCATCGGGAGTGAAGTTTCAGTTGATTCAGAGTTCAATCACCAGAATGGAATCAGTTTCAGAGTGGCGACTTACAGGGTTCGGTACCGATTCAAAGTTTGACAGTAACGGAGAATTCGGGGACCGAATTCCTGTAAGTGGGGAAGAATGTAATACCCTGTTTCACAAAATTGGGTCAACATGCAGCAGAAAAGTAAACCGGGGTAGTTTTGTAATTTTCCAAGACTTGAGGGCATTTTAATAATTTTACCAAAATGCGAGCCGGAAGCAAATACGGACCAAATGTTTCTATTTTAAAAAAAATAAAATATTTAGAAGACAAGAAGAGGAAGAAATGGGTTTTAAACGGGTAAGGTTAATCGGGATGGAAACAGATGAAACCATTAGAAACTTGTAAAATTCATAGCGAGAGCTATGTGTGTCCGAATGGAGCAAATCAAGTTGCTAAATGCTTCTAAAATAATCTAGTATTTGAAAAAGAATGGGGTATTGATGAATTAACTCTGGAGTCGGCTATATCGGATCAAATGTATGGATCGGAGTTTTGGATCGGTTGGAGCTTGATGGATCCAAAGTATGGGGAGCATAAGTTACCCTGCAGTGACACTTGTCACATGTTTCTCTTCATCTGGCGCCACTTCTCACCGTTGGGGTTCAATGAACCAATTCTTGATCCATTGCATGTTTTTGCATGCATGATGTCTAATCACTTCCCTCTCAAAAATCACACCTCTCTCTAGCAAAAACACCACCAAAAACTCTCTGATCTCTCTCCTCTCACCTCCCATCGATCTCCTCTCTTTTCTCTCCAAATTCATCACAAAAACTCATCCATATTCATCCTTCTTCAAGAACACCTTCAATGTTCTTCCTGACTTAAGCTTCAAGTAACCCAAATATCTCCATAATTATTGTGAATCTTCATAAACCTTATGCATATTCAGACTCACCTCATCCTCCAGATCATTCTCCGCCGATCACTCCCCTCCGCCGACGCTGAGTTCACCGGAGCTGCCGCCGGAGAAGTCGCCGCCGGCGATCTCCGCAATCTCTCACTCTTTTCAGCGGTGCTCTGTCGGTTCCTCAGCTCCTACTCCTCTTCACCGACCTTCTCTCTCACCGGAGATTCTCTCTAACTGCCGGAGAAACCTTTTGTCCAACGGTCAACGTGGAGTCTTGCCGGTCAACGCCGGAGGAAAGGGCTTGCCGTGAGCTCTTCTTCCTCCTGCCGCCTCTTCAGCCTCTCCTCTCACCGAAGATCCCCTCTGTTCGTCGGCAAGTCGCCTGATAAATCTTCAAGCTGCCGGTCAACGCTCCTCTGCCGTGGTCAACGCCGGAGACGTCACAAAAGAAGCCGGCTCCGTCACCATTGCTCAGCTGGTTTGATTGTGGGTTAGTTCAAGTTAGTTCAACACTTGGTTTGGTCCATTTTAAGCTTTGGTTCAGCTTGGTCAACCGGTTTAGGGAAGTCAATGCTCGGTCAACTGTCAACACTTCGATCAACGTCGGTCAATGGTCATTCAATGCTGGTCAACGCCGATCAACTCTTCGTTCAATGCCGTCAGCGTGTGGTAAACGGTCGTTCCTGATCGGTTTAGCTCGGTTCTAGTTTGGGTTTACATCGGTTCAGTTCGTGTGTTCGGAGAAGGTTTGGGTTTGCAGCTATTCGGTCTCGGGAGTTCGTAGCCATCATATCCGTCGTCCGTCGCATCCATCACACACAGTGAGCCGGTTAATTGTGTTGTAGCATTAATCATATAGACCCGGGAATCCTAAACCGTAATTCTAGGATTGCATGCCTGTGTGACTGATTGGTTAATTAATTATTATCTGTGTAATTAAATGAATTGGCTAGGACTTATATATGCATGCTAGATAGTTATCTGATAATTCTTGCTAATCCGTTGAGTGATCTTGATTGTTTCATTCATATAGATGGGCATGATTAGGACATATATGCAGATAAACTTTAGTAAGAACGATATTTAATGAATCTATATACAGAAACTAAGACATAATTAAAATACGGATTAACACACCTAACACACATAGAGTATAATAACGGGGTGGGTTAGTATTATTAGTCGGGTTAATGGGTTAATTTAACTAAAGTTATAATAATGAGATGTCGGGAGACTAGTAAGTTTACTAATCTTAAACTGACGGATCGAAGAGATTATAAAAAGATATTTTGGAAAAATAATTTAAAAGGTTATTTAATTAATGAAGCCGTCTACGGGGTTAGCAATCCGCTAATCCTAAAGTAGCGGACTAATTCAACTAAATGAATGCGAATGAACTTAAAGGCTTGTTAGCTTAATCAATTGTTTTGTGTTGCTGGATTGTTATCGTGTTGTGTGCAGGCTTGCTTGTTTGGTCTATTCCGGTGTTGGACCGGATAGACATTGTTGTGTGATACTTATTCCGGTCGCGGGGCCGGATAAGTTTGGTAGTTACCTAGTCCGGTATAGCACCGGATAAGGTTGGTGGTGGTGGTGTTTTAATATGACTTGCGGGATGGATCGGTTTGTGTTTATTTTATCTTTCTACCTTGTCGGTTTTGCTTGCTGTGTAGAGTCCCAATGAGTCTGCCTGTTTATTTACTATACTAGGACTCTAGGGTGAGTTAGATCCCGCAAGTCAATTGAAAACGTTCCAGTACTTCCGACCCGATTGGATCCTCGGGTAGTTGACTGATCGGTTCACGAGCCTTCGGGTGGTGATCCTGGTTATGGTGTTATCCTACTGAGTGACGCCGGTAGGTGTGTGGTATGGAGATTATTGGGTTATGTCCTAGGACGGGTATGCATGGAAACTTAGGCTATCAAGGGGTAGCCCGAGTCGCTGTGTATCAATTGACTAAGAACAAAGTCCTAGGTCATAGGACTTCGCGATTACGTCTAGGAGTCGTGGGTAGTTTTAGTTACCATGGCGGTAGCTAAGTGTTCCCGTGGAAATTACCGAGTTCGCATAGTGGGCCCAGTGGTGTTAGTGTTGGTTTTTCGTGATAGTTAGATCGAGTCTAATCGAAGGCATGTGCCGCAGTGACTTTGATTTCCATAGTTTCTATTGTTGTTAGAGAATGCTTGTGTGTTGTGGGGCTTATCACGTCACGGTGGTACGTGATATGCTATTTTATTTCTTTCGATTGTTATTTTGGGTTCTGGGTGGGATTAGTGTTTATAGGTTAGCCTAGAAGCCTTTAGTGGGGTCCGACTCGCTGGGTGATTCTAGATCTCTCATTTGACTCTTTTTGTTGTTTTCAGGTTTGGCTTAGCTTGTTGGCCGGGATTTGATTTGATGATTTTGCGTGGTTCATTTCGGTTCGGGTTTTTCATGGTGCCAGTTTATTTATTTTTGATAGTTTGGAATTAGATTTAAATAGGCAAATTGATTGTAAAAGAATTAAATACTTAGAAATGAAATCGCTTCCTTGATATTTAGTTTGGTCCGAACCGACACAACTCGTGGAAGAAATACAGGTTGAAGAACCTTGTATTGTGGAAGCGAGGTAAACGGGATCAAGGATGGTTTGGTGCCAGCCTATGTCTCAAACCGGACCTCTCTGGCTTCGTATTGTGACGAACATTTTTCGGTTGGCCCACGCGGGTTCAATCAGTCATGTTCTTGTTTGATTGTTGACCGGTCAGATCGTCGGTCAGCGAATAACGGGAAAGAGGCATTACACGCGCTGTGATGCTTGTGGTGCCATCAGGCTCCTTTTTCACTGGTGCCCTATCCCGAATGATCCTCGCTACCGCGAGCCTTACCAGCCGGTACCGGCACCGGTCATCTGCTAGGTCTGTGGTCATGACGGCCACCCCGCACCGATCTGCCCCATTGCAGATCCTCATCCTAGCACGGAGCCTACAACAGCACCATCCACACACGCCGCAAAACCGCACCATCCCCCTGGCACAACTGCCAGTGGTTACTTCCATGAGCCGTACAACCGCCTTTGCGGAGCATACCGGTCTTGTTGGAGGTTCTAGGTTTAGGTATTAGAGTAGGCCCAGGTAAGTACGGCTCAACTCATTTTTGATTGTATATAGATCGGTCCAATATTCGTCATTGATGACTCTCGGATATGTTGTAGACTTCGATCAAACTATGTACTAAAATTCTAATATATGGATGTTGATGTTTTTTGTATATAGTGGATGCGGAGTATTTAGATTTATCGTTTTGAGTAACAAAGTAATTTTATTGCATGCATGTGATGGTTTGTAAATGAAATACAATTATGTCGGAAAACAAATGATGATCGGAACAAGCGATCACTCACCAGGACCCATGAGACAACATTATTGACATTCCGTTATGATGACCCAATTTATTGATTGTTTGATTGATTGTTGTGTGTTTTTTTGAGTTTTGAATGTTCCCTTGCGTGTTTGATTGATGCATTGCCTGCTCGTTAGGTTGCTAGTTTATGATTTTAAATCACCGCATATGTTTGATCGTTAGGGTGTTAGCATGTTTTGATGCATTGCATTGATTTGATAGATAGAACTGCTAGCAATGCATTCATTTGGCTGATAGGTTGGTAGCATTGCATTTGCGTGATCGTTAGATTGATAGAAATGCATTGCTCGATTGTTAAATTTGTAGTGTTGCATTGTCTGACCGTTAGGTTGATAGAAATGCATCTGTTTGATCGCTAGATTGTTCATTTACTAGGTGAGCATTACTGCATTAGTAGATTCGCTAAGTTGCTGGTAGATTTCGAGATAGGGTTAGCGAATCATAGAGACTGATAGGTTTGAATATTCGAGGTTGCAGTAGGTCGTTAGACCAAGAAAGTGTTGTAGACGAAAAGCTAGGTTATCAGATAGATTCGTTGGTAGTTGGAATGGTTAGAGAATCTGTTAGATAAAATTAGGCTCGGAATTGATAAGCAGCTTTGATAGGAAGCTTACTTACGAGGAAGCGCAATTATAGGATATTGTTACTTAGCCATGTGTGACCGTCGGGTACATGACTAGGTAACCATATCTCTATAGGGAAGTGAAATCAGGAGTAGGTTAGAAAATATTTAACCACTCCAGTGTTGTGTTGTTAAGTTGTGATGCAGGACGTGATGGACGATGTGACGTGAACACGAGACCGAACCCGAACCCGAAAGACAAGTCAAGGTTCAAGAAAGCCATGGAGTACTTGACCCGAGCCGAAAGCAATTCCGTATGGGTATCAGTGGCACTAGGATTCAAGAGGGCAGTCAAGTATGATGAGTTAGCAAAGAGATTTTGAAAGCATCAGTGTCAGTGTTGGATCAGTTTGAGGTTACAAGAGGAAAAGCGGTTTTGGAATCTTTAAAGCGTGAAGTTCAGTGATCGAAAAAGTTCAAGGCGTGCTTGAGTGTAGTGGTTCAGTAAGAAGAAGGAACATCGATATTAGCAGACTGTCGATTGGGAGCAGTAAGCAGCAAAGGAAAAGCAAGTATTGTGAATATAGGGCGAGTCAGTGTTGTGATATTCGGGGAAGTCAAAGCAAAGTGGGGAAGCCGGAAGTAAGAATTCAAGCGGTTATCAGTTGTCGCAGATGGATTCAAGAACTCAGGTGAAGCTGTTCAGTCAAGATCAGTGGATATGTGATCAGAGTGAAGATCAGTGTGGTGAAGTTTTGTGCAAGCCCGTGTTTCAGAAGTCAATGTGCATCGGGAGTGAAGTTTCAGTTGATTCAGAGTTCAATCACCAGAATGGAATCAGTTTCAGAGTGGCGACTTACAGGGTTCGGTACCGATTCAAAGTTTGACAGTAACGGAGAATTCGGGGACCGAATTCCTGTAAGTGGGGAAGAATGTAATACCCTGTTTCACAAAATTGGGTCAACATGCAGCAGAAAAGTAAACCGGGGTAGTTTTGTAATTTTCCAAGACTTGAGGGCATTTTAATAATTTTACCAAAATGCGAGCCGGAAGCAAATACGGACCAAATGTTTCTATTTTAAAAAAAATAAAATATTTAGAAGACAAGAAGAGGAAGAAATGGGTTTTAAACGGGTAAGGTTAATCGGGATGGAAACAGATGAAACCATTAGAAACTTGTAAAATTCATAGCGAGAGCTATGTGTGTCCGAATGGAGCAAATCAAGTTGCTAAATGCTTCTAAAATAATCTAGTATTTGAAAAAGAATGGGGTATTGATGAATTAACTCTGGAGTCGGCTATATCGGATCAAATGTATGGATCGGAGTTTTGGATCGGTTGGAGCTTGATGGATCCAAAGTATGGGGAGCATAAGTTACCCTGCAGTGACACTTGTCACATGTTTCTCTTCATCTGGCGCCACTTCTCACCGTTGGGGTTCAATGAACCAATTCTTGATCCATTGCATGTTTTTGCATGCATGATGTCTAATCACTTCCCTCTCAAAAATCACACCTCTCTCTAGCAAAAACACCACCAAAAACTCTCTGATCTCTCTCCTCTCACCTCCCATCGATCTCCTCTCTTTTCTCTCCAAATTCATCACAAAAACTCATCCATATTCATCCTTCTTCAAGAACACCTTCAATGTTCTTCCTGACTTAAGCTTCAAGTAACCCAAATATCTCCATAATTATTGTGAATCTTCATAAACCTTATGCATATTCAGACTCACCTCATCCTCCAGATCATTCTCCGCCGATCACTCCCCTCCGCCGACGCTGAGTTCACCGGAGCTGCCGCCGGAGAAGTCGCCGCCGGCGATCTCCGCAATCTCTCACTCTTTTCAGCGGTGCTCTGTCGGTTCCTCAGCTCCTACTCCTCTTCACCGACCTTCTCTCTCACCGGAGATTCTCTCTAACTGCCGGAGAAACCTTTTGTCCAACGGTCAACGTGGAGTCTTGCCGGTCAACGCCGGAGGAAAGGGCTTGCCGTGAGCTCTTCTTCCTCCTGCCGCCTCTTCAGCCTCTCCTCTCACCGAAGATCCCCTCTGTTCGTCGGCAAGTCGCCTGATAAATCTTCAAGCTGCCGGTCAACGCTCCTCTGCCGTGGTCAACGCCGGAGACGTCACAAAAGAAGCCGGCTCCGTCACCATTGCTCAGCTGGTTTGATTGTGGGTTAGTTCAAGTTAGTTCAACACTTGGTTTGGTCCATTTTAAGCTTTGGTTCAGCTTGGTCAACCGGTTTAGGGAAGTCAATGCTCGGTCAACTGTCAACACTTCGATCAACGTCGGTCAATGGTCATTCAATGCTGGTCAACGCCGATCAACTCTTCGTTCAATGCCGTCAGCGTGTGGTAAACGGTCGTTCCTGATCGGTTTAGCTCGGTTCTAGTTTGGGTTTACATCGGTTCAGTTCGTGTGTTCGGAGAAGGTTTGGGTTTGCAGCTATTCGGTCTCGGGAGTTCGTAGCCATCATATCCGTCGTCCGTCGCATCCATCACACACAGTGAGCCGGTTAATTGTGTTGTAGCATTAATCATATAGACCCGGGAATCCTAAACCGTAATTCTAGGATT
This sequence comes from Orychophragmus violaceus, assembly GCA_030180135.1. Taxonomy (NCBI): domain Eukaryota; kingdom Viridiplantae; phylum Streptophyta; class Magnoliopsida; order Brassicales; family Brassicaceae; genus Orychophragmus; species Orychophragmus violaceus. The sequence goes on along the minus strand of CM058240.1, from coordinate 62,928,022 downwards.
GCATGCCTGTGTGACTGATTGGTTAATTAATTATTATCTGTGTAATTAAATGAATTGGCTAGGACTTATATATGCATGCTAGATAGTTATCTGATAATTCTTGCTAATCCGTTGAGTGATCTTGATTGTTTCATTCATATAGATGGGCATGATTAGGACATATATGCAGATAAACTTTAGTAAGAACGATATTTAATGAATCTATATACAGAAACTAAGACATAATTAAAATACGGATTAACACACCTAACACACATAGAGTATAATAACGGGGTGGGTTAGTATTATTAGTCGGGTTAATGGGTTAATTTAACTAAAGTTATAATAATGAGATGTCGGGAGACTAGTAAGTTTACTAATCTTAAACTGACGGATCGAAGAGATTATAAAAAGATATTTTGGAAAAATAATTTAAAAGGTTATTTAATTAATGAAGCCGTCTACGGGGTTAGCAATCCGCTAATCCTAAAGTAGCGGACTAATTCAACTAAATGAATGCGAATGAACTTAAAGGCTTGTTAGCTTAATCAATTGTTTTGTGTTGCTGGATTGTTATCGTGTTGTGTGCAGGCTTGCTTGTTTGGTCTATTCCGGTGTTGGACCGGATAGACATTGTTGTGTGATACTTATTCCGGTCGCGGGGCCGGATAAGTTTGGTAGTTACCTAGTCCGGTATAGCACCGGATAAGGTTGGTGGTGGTGGTGTTTTAATATGACTTGCGGGATGGATCGGTTTGTGTTTATTTTATCTTTCTACCTTGTCGGTTTTGCTTGCTGTGTAGAGTCCCAATGAGTCTGCCTGTTTATTTACTATACTAGGACTCTAGGGTGAGTTAGATCCCGCAAGTCAATTGAAAACGTTCCAGTACTTCCGACCCGATTGGATCCTCGGGTAGTTGACTGATCGGTTCACGAGCCTTCGGGTGGTGATCCTGGTTATGGTGTTATCCTACTGAGTGACGCCGGTAGGTGTGTGGTATGGAGATTATTGGGTTATGTCCTAGGACGGGTATGCATGGAAACTTAGGCTATCAAGGGGTAGCCCGAGTCGCTGTGTATCAATTGACTAAGAACAAAGTCCTAGGTCATAGGACTTCGCGATTACGTCTAGGAGTCGTGGGTAGTTTTAGTTACCATGGCGGTAGCTAAGTGTTCCCGTGGAAATTACCGAGTTCGCATAGTGGGCCCAGTGGTGTTAGTGTTGGTTTTTCGTGATAGTTAGATCGAGTCTAATCGAAGGCATGTGCCGCAGTGACTTTGATTTCCATAGTTTCTATTGTTGTTAGAGAATGCTTGTGTGTTGTGGGGCTTATCACGTCACGGTGGTACGTGATATGCTATTTTATTTCTTTCGATTGTTATTTTGGGTTCTGGGTGGGATTAGTGTTTATAGGTTAGCCTAGAAGCCTTTAGTGGGGTCCGACTCGCTGGGTGATTCTAGATCTCTCATTTGACTCTTTTTGTTGTTTTCAGGTTTGGCTTAGCTTGTTGGCCGGGATTTGATTTGATGATTTTGCGTGGTTCATTTCGGTTCGGGTTTTTCATGGTGCCAGTTTATTTATTTTTGATAGTTTGGAATTAGATTTAAATAGGCAAATTGATTGTAAAAGAATTAAATACTTAGAAATTAAATCGCTTCCTTGATATTTAGTTTGGTCCGAACCGACACAACTCGTGGAAGAAATACAGGTTGAAGAACCTTGTATTGTGGAAGCGAGGTAAACGGGATCAAGGATGGTTTGGTGCCAGCCTATGTCTCAAACCGGACCTCTCTGGCTTCGTATTGTGACGAACATTTTTCGGTTGGCCCACGCGGGTTCAATCAGTCATGTTCTTGTTTGATTGTTGACCGGTCAGATCGTCGGTCAGCGGATAACGGGAAATGGGCATTACACGCGCTGTGATGATTGTGGAACCATCGGGCTCCATTTTCACTGATGCCCTATCCCGAATAATCCTCGCTACCGCGAGCCTTACCAGCCGGTACCGGCATCGGTCATCTTCCAGGTCTGTGGTCATGACGGCCACCTCGCACCGATCTGCCCCATTGCAGATCCTCGTCCCAGCACGGAGCCTACAACAACACAATCCACACGCGCCGCACAATCTCACCATCCCCCTGGCACAAATGCCAGTGGTTACTTCCATGAGCCGTACAACCCGCCTTTGCGGAGCATACCAGTCTTGTTGGAGGATCTAGGTTTAGGTATTAGAGTAGGCCCAGGTAAGTAGGGCTCAACCATTAGAAACTTGTAAAATTCATAGCGGGAGCTACATGTGTCCGAATGGAGCAAATCAAGTTGCTAAATGCTTCTAAAATAATCTAGTATTTGAAAAAAAGATGGGAAGATTTATCTCAGAGGCTACGGAATATTGGTGAATTTACTCGGGAATCGGCTATATCGGATCAAATGTATGGATCGGAGTTTTGGATCGGTTGGAGCTTGATGGATCCAATGTATGGGGAGCATAAGTTACCCTACAGTGACACTTGTCACATGTTTCTCTTCATCTGGTGCCACTTCTCACCATTGGGGTTCAATGAACCAATTCTTGATACATTGCATGTTTTTGCATGCATGATGTCTAATCACTTCACTCTCAAAAATCACACCTCTCTCTAGCAAAAACACCACCAAAAACTCTCTGATCTCTCTCCTCTCACCTCCCATCGATCTCCTCTCTTTTCTCTCCAAATTCATCACAAAAACTCATCCATATTCATCCTTCTTCAAGAACACCTTCAATGTTCTTCTTGACTTAGCTTCAAGTAACCCAAATATCTCCGTAACTATTGTGAATCTTCATAAACCTTCTGCATATTCAGACTCACCTCATCCTCCTGATCATTCGCCGCCGATCACTCCCCTCCGCCGTCGCTGAGTTCGCCGGAGCTGCCGCCAGAGAAGTCGCCGCCGGCGGTCTCCGCAATCTCTCACTCTTTTCAGAGGTGCTCTGCCGGTTCCTCAACTCTTACTCCTCTTCACCGACCTTCTCTCTCACCGGAGATTCTATCTAACTGCCGTAGAAGCCTTTTGTCCAATGGTCAACGCGGAGTCTTACCGGTCAACGCCGGAGGAAAGGGCTTACCGTGAGCTCTTCTCCTCCTGCCGCCTCTTCAGCCTCTCCTCTCACCGAAGATCCCCTCTGTTCGTCGGCCAGTCGCCTGATAAATCTTCTAGCTTCCGGTCAACGCTCCTTCGCTGCGGTCAACGCCGGAGTCGTCACCAGAGAAGCCGCCTCCATCATCATTGCTCAGCTGGTTTGATTGTGGGTTAGTTGAAGTTGGTTCAACACTTGGTTTGGTCCAGTTTAAGCTTTGGTTCAGCTTGGTCAACCGGTTTAGGAAAGTCAACGCTCGGTCAACTGTCAACCCTTCGATCAACGTCGGTCAATGGTCATTCAACGCCAGTCAACGCCGGTCAACTCTTCGTTCAATGACGTCAGCGTGTGGTAAACGGTCGTTCCTGATCGGTTTAGCTCGGTTCTAGTTTGGGTTTACATCGGTTCAGTTCGTGGGTTAGGAGAAGGTTCGGGTTTGCAGCTATTCGGTCTCAGGAGTTCGTAGCCATCATATCCGTCGTCCGTCGCATCCATCACACACAGTGAGCCGGTTAATTGTGTTGTAGCATTAATCATATAGACCCGGGAATCCTAAACCGTAATTCTAGGATTGCATGCCTGTGTGACTGATTGGTTAATTAATTATTATCTGTGTAATTAAATGAATTGGCTAGGACTTATATATGCATGCTAGATAGTTATCTGATAATTCTTGCTAATCCGTTGAGTGATCTTGATTGTTTCATTCATATAGATGGGCATGATTAGGACATATATGCAGATAAACTTTAGTAAGAACGATATTTAATGAATCTATATACAGAAACTAAGACATAATTAAAATACGGATTAACACACCTAACACACATAGAGTATAATAACGGGGTGGGTTAGTATTATTAGTCGGGTTAATGGGTTAATTTAACTAAAGTTATAATAATGAGATGTCGGGAGACTAGTAAGTTTACTAATCTTAAACTGACGGATCGAAGAGATTATAAAAAGATATTTTGGAAAAATAATTTAAAAGGTTATTTAATTAATGAAGCCGTCTACGGGGTTAGCAATCCGCTAATCCTAAAGTAGCGGACTAATTCAACTAAATGAATGCGAATGAACTTAAAGGCTTGTTAGCTTAATCAATTGTTTTGTGTTGCTGGATTGTTATCGTGTTGTGTGCAGGCTTGCTTGTTTGGTCTATTCCGGTGTTGGACCGGATAGACATTGTTGTGTGATACTTATTCCGGTCGCGGGGCCGGATAAGTTTGGTAGTTACCTAGTCCGGTATAGCACCGGATAAGGTTGGTGGTGGTGGTGTTTTAATATGACTTGCGGGATGGATCGGTTTGTGTTTATTTTATCTTTCTACCTTGTCGGTTTTGCTTGCTGTGTAGAGTCCCAATGAGTCTGCCTGTTTATTTACTATACTAGGACTCTAGGGTGAGTTAGATCCCGCAAGTCAATTGAAAACGTTCCAGTACTTCCGACCCGATTGGATCCTCGGGTAGTTGACTGATCGGTTCACGAGCCTTCGGGTGGTGATCCTGGTTATGGTGTTATCCTACTGAGTGACGCCGGTAGGTGTGTGGTATGGAGATTATTGGGTTATGTCCTAGGACGGGTATGCATGGAAACTTAGGCTATCAAGGGGTAGCCCGAGTCGCTGTGTATCAATTGACTAAGAACAAAGTCCTAGGTCATAGGACTTCGCGATTACGTCTAGGAGTCGTGGGTAGTTTTAGTTACCATGGCGGTAGCTAAGTGTTCCCGTGGAAATTACCGAGTTCGCATAGTGGGCCCAGTGGTGTTAGTGTTGGTTTTTCGTGATAGTTAGATCGAGTCTAATCGAAGGCATGTGCCGCAGTGACTTTGATTTCCATAGTTTCTATTGTTGTTAGAGAATGCTTGTGTGTTGTGGGGCTTATCACGTCACGGTGGTACGTGATATGCTATTTTATTTCTTTCGATTGTTATTTTGGGTTCTGGGTGGGATTAGTGTTTATAGGTTAGCCTAGAAGCCTTTAGTGGGGTCCGACTCGCTGGGTGATTCTAGATCTCTCATTTGACTCTTTTTGTTGTTTTCAGGTTTGGCTTAGCTTGTTGGCCGGGATTTGATTTGATGATTTTGCGTGGTTCATTTCGGTTCGGGTTTTTCATGGTGCCAGTTTATTTATTTTTGATAGTTTGGAATTAGATTTAAATAGGCAAATTGATTGTAAAAGAATTAAATACTTAGAAATTAAATCGCTTCCTTGATATTTAGTTTGGTCCGAACCGACACAACTCGTGGAAGAAATACAGGTTGAAGAACCTTGTATTGTGGAAGCGAGGTAAACGGGATCAAGGATGGTTTGGTGCCAGCCTATGTCTCAAACCGGACCTCTCTGGCTTCGTATTGTGACGAACATTTTTCGGTTGGCCCACGCGGGTTCAATCAGTCATGTTCTTGTTTGATTGTTGACCGGTCAGATCGTCGGTCAGCGGATAACGGGAAATGGGCATTACACGCGCTGTGATGATTGTGGAACCATCGGGCTCCATTTTCACTGATGCCCTATCCCGAATAATCCTCGCTACCGCGAGCCTTACCAGCCGGTACCGGCATCGGTCATCTTCCAGGTCTGTGGTCATGACGGCCACCTCGCACCGATCTGCCCCATTGCAGATCCTCGTCCCAGCACGGAGCCTACAACAACACAATCCACACGCGCCGCACAATCTCACCATCCCCCTGGCACAAATGCCAGTGGTTACTTCCATGAGCCGTACAACCCGCCTTTGCGGAGCATACCAGTCTTGTTGGAGGATCTAGGTTTAGGTATTAGAGTAGGCCCAGGTAAGTAGGGCTCAACCATTAGAAACTTGTAAAATTCATAGCGGGAGCTACATGTGTCCGAATGGAGCAAATCAAGTTGCTAAATGCTTCTAAAATAATCTAGTATTTGAAAAAAAGATGGGAAGATTTATCTCAGAGGCTACGGAATATTGGTGAATTTACTCGGGAATCGGCTATATCGGATCAAATGTATGGATCGGAGTTTTGGATCGGTTGGAGCTTGATGGATCCAATGTATGGGGAGCATAAGTTACCCTACAGTGACACTTGTCACATGTTTCTCTTCATCTGGTGCCACTTCTCACCATTGGGGTTCAATGAACCAATTCTTGATACATTGCATGTTTTTGCATGCATGATGTCTAATCACTTCACTCTCAAAAATCACACCTCTCTCTAGCAAAAACACCACCAAAAACTCTCTGATCTCTCTCCTCTCACCTCCCATCGATCTCCTCTCTTTTCTCTCCAAATTCATCACAAAAACTCATCCATATTCATCCTTCTTCAAGAACACCTTCAATGTTCTTCTTGACTTAGCTTCAAGTAACCCAAATATCTCCGTAACTATTGTGAATCTTCATAAACCTTCTGCATATTCAGACTCACCTCATCCTCCTGATCATTCGCCGCCGATCACTCCCCTCCGCCGTCGCTGAGTTCGCCGGAGCTGCCGCCAGAGAAGTCGCCGCCGGCGGTCTCCGCAATCTCTCACTCTTTTCAGAGGTGCTCTGCCGGTTCCTCAACTCTTACTCCTCTTCACCGACCTTCTCTCTCACCGGAGATTCTATCTAACTGCCGTAGAAGCCTTTTGTCCAATGGTCAACGCGGAGTCTTACCGGTCAACGCCGGAGGAAAGGGCTTACCGTGAGCTCTTCTCCTCCTGCCGCCTCTTCAGCCTCTCCTCTCACCGAAGATCCCCTCTGTTCGTCGGCCAGTCGCCTGATAAATCTTCTAGCTTCCGGTCAACGCTCCTTCGCTGCGGTCAACGCCGGAGTCGTCACCAGAGAAGCCGCCTCCATCATCATTGCTCAGCTGGTTTGATTGTGGGTTAGTTGAAGTTGGTTCAACACTTGGTTTGGTCCAGTTTAAGCTTTGGTTCAGCTTGGTCAACCGGTTTAGGAAAGTCAACGCTCGGTCAACTGTCAACCCTTCGATCAACGTCGGTCAATGGTCATTCAACGCCAGTCAACGCCGGTCAACTCTTCGTTCAATGACGTCAGCGTGTGGTAAACGGTCGTTCCTGATCGGTTTAGCTCGGTTCTAGTTTGGGTTTACATCGGTTCAGTTCGTGGGTTAGGAGAAGGTTCGGGTTTGCAGCTATTCGGTCTCAGGAGTTCGTAGCCATCATATCCGTCGTCTGTCGCATCCATCACACACAGTGAGCCGGTTAATTGTGTTGTAGCATTAATCATATAGACCCGAGAATCCTAAACCGTAGTTCTAGGATTGCATGCCTGTGTGACTGATTGGTTAATTATTATCTGTGTAATTAAATGAATTGACTAGGACTTATATATGCATGCTAGATAGTTATCTGATAATTCTTGCTAATCCGTTGATTGATCTTGATTGTTGCATTCATATAGATGGGCATGATTAGAACATATATGCAGATAAACTTTAGTAAGAACGATATTTAATGAATCTATATATAGAAACTAAGACATAATTAAAATACGGATTAACACACCTAACACACATATAGTATAATAACAGGGTGGGTTAGTATTATTAGTCGGGTTAATGGGTTAATTGAACTAAAGTTATAATAATGAGATGTCGGGAGATTAGTAAGTTTACTAATCTAAAACTGACAGATCGAAGAGACTATAAAAAGATATTTTGGAAAGATAAATTAAAAGGTTATTTAATTAATGAAGCCGTCTACGGGGTTAGCAATCCGCTAATCCCAAAGTAGCGGACTAATTCACCTAAATGAATGCGAATGTACTTAAAGGCTTGTTAGCTTAATCAAATGTTTTGTGTTGCTGGATTGTTATCGTGTTGTGTGCAGGCTTGCTTGTTTGGTCTATTCCGGTGTTGGACCGGATAGACAATGTTGTGTGATACTTATTCCGGTCGTGGGGCCGGATAAGTTTGGTAGTTACCTAATCCGGTATAGCACCGGATAAGGTTGGTGGTGGTGGTGGTTTAATAGGACTTGCGGAGCCTACAACAGCACCATCTACACGCGCCGCAAAACTGCACCATCCCCGTGGCACAACTGCCAGTGGTTACTTCCATGAGCCGTACAACCGCCTTTGCGGAGCATACCGGTCTTGTTGGAGGTTCTAGGTTTAGGTATTAGAGTAGGCCCAGGTAAGTAGGGCTCAACTCATTTTTGATTGTATATAGATCGGTCTAATATTCCTCATTGACGACTCTCGGATATGTAGCAGCGCTTGATTTTGTTTTTGGGTATGATGGGAGACCGCCTGTAGTAGACTTCGATCAAACTATGTACTAAAACTCTAATATATGGATGTTGATGTTTTATGTATATAGTGGATGCGGGGTATTTCGATTTATCGTTTTGAGTAACAAAGTAATTTTATTGCATGCATGTGATGGTTTGTAAATGCAATACAATTATGTCGGAAAACAAATGATGATCGGAACAAGCGATCACTAACCAGGACCCATGGGACAACTGTATTGACATTCCGTGATGATGACCCAATTTATGGATTGTTTTATTGCTTGTTGTGTGCTTTTTTTTGAGTTTTGAATGTTCCCTTGCGTGTTTGATTGATGCATTGCCTGCTCGTTAGGTTGCAAGTTAATGATTTTAAATCACCGCATCTGTTTGATCGTTAGGGTGTTAGCAATGCATTCATTTGGCTGATAGGTTGGTAGCATTGCATTTGCGTGATCGTTAGATTGATAGAAATGCATTGCTCGATTGTTAAAGTTGTAGTGTTGCATTGTCTGACCGTTAGGTTGATAGAAATGCATCTGTTTGATCGCTAGATTGTTCGTTTACTAGGTGAGCATTACTGCATTAGTAGATTTGGTAAGTTGCTGGTAGATTTCGAGATAGGGTTAGCGAATCATAGAGACTGACATGTTTGAATATTCGAGGTTGCAGTAGGTCGTTAGACCAAGAAAGTGTTGTAGACGAAAAGCTAGGTTATCAGATAGATTCGTTGGTAGTTGGAATGGTTAGAGAATTTTTTAGATAAAATTAGGCTCGGAATTGATAAGCAGCTTTGATAGGAAGCTTACTTACGAGGAAGCGAAATTATAGGATATTGTTACTTAGCCATGTGTGACCGTCGGGTACATGACTAGATAACCATATCTCTATAGGGAAGTGAAATCAGGAGTAGGTTAGAAAATATTAACCACTCCAGTGTTGTGTTGTTAAGTTGTGATGCAGGACGTGATGGACGATGTGACGCGAACACATGACCGAACCCGAACCCAAAATACAAGTTAAGGTTCAAGAAATCCATGGAGTAGTTGACCCGAGCCGAAAGTAATTCCGTATGGGTATCAGTGTCAGTAGGATTCAAGAGGGCAGTCAAGTATGATGAGTTAGCAAAGAGATTTTAAAAGCATCAGTGTCAGTGTTGGATCAGTTTGAGGTTACCAGAGGAAAAGCGGTTTTGGAATCTTTAGAGCGTGAAGTTCAGTAATCGAAAAAGTTCAAGGCGTGCATGGTCGTAGTGTTTCAGTAAGAAGAAGGAACATCGATATTAGCAGACGGTCGATTGGGAGCAGTAAGCAGCAAAGGAAAAGCAAGTATTGTGAATAGAGGGTGAGTCAGTGTTGTGAAATTCGGGGATGTCAAAGCAAAGTGGGGAAGCCGGAAGTACGAATTCAAGCTGTTATCAGTTGTCGCAGATGGATTCAAGAACTCAGGTGAAGCTGTTCAGTCAAGATCAGTGGATATGTGATCAGAGTGAAGATCAGTGTGGTGAAGTTTTGTGCAAGCCCGTGTTTCAGAAGTCAGTGAGCATCGGGAGTGCATAGTGGCGACTTACAGGGTTCAGTACCGATTCAAAGTTTGACAGTAACGGAGAATTCGGGGACCGAATTCCTGTTAGTGGGGAAGAATGTAATACCATGTTTCACAAAATTGGGTCAACGGGCAGCAGAAAAGTAAACCGGGGCAGTTTTGTAATTTTCCAAGACTTGAGGGCATTTTAATAATTTTACCAAAATGCGAGCCGGAAGAAAATACGGGCCAAATGTTTCTATTTTTAAACAAAGAAAATATTTAGAAGAGGAAGAAACGAGTTTTAAACGGGTTTTAAGGTTAGTCGGGATGAAAATCGATGAAACCATTAGAAACTTGTAAAATTCATAGCGGGAGCTACGGTTGTCCGAATAGAGAAAATCAAGTTGCTAAATGCTTCTAAAATAATCTAGTATTTGAAAAAGAAGATGGGAAGATTTATCTCCGAGACTACGGAGTATTAGTGAATTTACTAGAGAATCGGCTATATCGGATCAAAAGTATGGATCGGAGTTTTGGATCGGTTGGAGCTTAATGGATCCAATGTATGGGTAGAATAAGTTACCCTGCAGTGACACTTGCCACATGTTTCTCTTCATCTGGCGCCACTTTTCACCATTGGGGTTCAATGAACCAATTCTTAATCAGTTGCATGTTTTTGCATGCATGATGTCTAATCACTTCACTCTCAAAAATCACACCTCTCTCTAGCAAAAACACCACCAAAAACTCTCTAATCTCTCTCCTCTCACCTCCCATCGATCTCCTCTCTTTTCTCTCCAAATTCATCACAAAACTTATTTTCATTCTTCAAGAACACCTTCAATGTTCTTAATGACTTAAGCTTCAAGTAACCCAAATATCTCCATAACTATTGTGAAGCTTCATAAACCTTCTGCATATTCAGACTCACCTCATCCTCCTGATCATTCGCCGCCGATCACTCCCCTCCGCCGCCACTGAGTTCGCCGGAGCTGCCGCCGGAGAAGTCGCCGCCGGTGTTCTCCGCAATCTCTCACTCTTTTCAGCGGTGCTCTGCCGGTTCCTAAGCTCCTACTCCTCTTCACCGACCTTCTCTCTCACCGGAGATTCTCTCTAACTGCCGGAGAAGCCTTTTGTCCAACGGTCAACGCAGAGTCTTTCCGGTCAACGCCGGAGGAAAGGGCTTGCTGTGAGCTCTTCTTCCTCCTGCCGCCTCTTCAGCTTCTCCTCTCACCGAAGATCCCCTCTGTTCGTCGGCTAGTCGCCGGATAAATCTTCTAGCTGCCGGTCAACGCTCCTCCGCCGCGGTCAACGCTGGAGACGTCACTAGAGTAGCTGCCTCCGTCACCATTGCTCAGAAGGTTTGATTGTGGGTTAGTTTAAGTTGGTTCAACACTTGGTTTGGTCCAGTTTAAGCTTTGGTTCAGCTTGGTCAACCGGTTTAGGGAAGTCAACGCTCGGTCAACCGTCAACCCTTCGATCAACGTCGGTCAATGGTCATTCAACGCCGGTGAACACCGGTTAACTCTGCGGTCAACGCCGGTGAACACCGGTCGTTCCTGATCGGTTTAGCTCGGTTCTAGTTTAGGTTTACATCGGTTCAGTTCGTGGGTTCGGGGAAGGTTCGGGTTTGCAGCTATTCGGTCTCGGGAATTCATAGCCATCATATCCGTCGTTCGTCGCATCCATCACACACAGTTAGCCGGTTAGTTGTGTTGTAGCATTAATCATATAGACCCGAGAATCCTAAACCGTAGTTCTAGGATTGCATGCCTGTGTGATTGATTGATTAATTAATTATTATCTGTGTAATTAAATGAATTGGCTAGGACTTATATATGCATGCTAGTTAGTTATCTGATAATTCTTGCTAATCCGTTGATTGATCTTGATTGTTGCATTCATATAGATGGGCATGATTAGGACATATATGCATATATACTTTAGTAAGAACGATATTTAATGAATCTATATACAGAAACTAAGACATAATTAAACTACAGATTAACACACCTAACACACATAGAGTATAATAACAGGGTGGGTTAGTATTATTAGTCGGGTTAATGGGTTAGTTGAACTAAAGTTATAATAATGAGATGTCGGGAGATTAGTAAGTTTACTAATCTTAAACTAACGGATCGAAGAGATTACAAAAGATATTTAGGAAGAATAAATTAAAAGGTTTCCTGAGCAGGACGAGCAGGACGGACCGGGCTCGACCATGAGGCTGGTCGACCAGTTCCCGACCATGCGGAACGTACCGAGGACACGTTCGGGACAGAGACAAGTACGAGACGAGTTCAACAAAGCCATTGAACAGCTGATCTCTAGGACGAGCATAGAGGACATCACAGCCCAGCTAGGCCAGCTCGACCAAGGATAACCTGTCTTAAACCAGTTGGCCCATAAGATGATCAAGACCGAAGCTGGCGATCATTTCGACCCGACCATGCCATGGCCCTTACTCCGGACGATCGGACCGACCATGATCTTCTGCATTGAGTCAGATGCGTCCTAGACCGGTCTGCCTCTGGACCAAGGATCATACTCTTTTTCCCTTGTGAGGTTTTATCCCAAATGGGTTTTCTTCACAAGTTTTTAATGAGGTGATCTGAGGGCCGTCTATTAGAGAGACAGGCCGGCCCCATCCCACTCGACCAAGAGTTTCCTTTTTCTGTTTAAGTTTTATTTCTTTTGTCTTACTACATTTCGACCGGCCCAATGTTTCTGGCCCATGCCGCTTTCAGTTGTAGGAGTACTTAACTCTCTTTTAGTTTAATGAAAAGGCTAAGTACGTTTTTAGGAAAGGAAAACCCTAATGGTTTTGATCTCTTCCTCCGGTTACTCTAAGTGTTCTCAAAGTTCAGTAGCTTAAAAACCATCACCGACCACCCACTGACGAGGAAGAGAGCGCCAGCGGCCAGCTTCCAAGTCCCGCTCGACCATCGCTCGACCACCGTTCCGCGCTCGACCATCGCTCGACCACCGTCCCGCGTTCGCCCATCAACCACGTTCCGCGCCCCATCTCTCGACCATCTGACCACCTCGACCGCGTCTCATATCATCTGGTATCAGAGCTGAAAAGCTCCTGACCCAGCTCGGTTATTTCTCATCCTTTAGCTATTTTCATTCTGTTTTTTGCTTTTCCCCCCCCTTAGAAAATCGAAAAAAAAAAAAAAAAAAAATAGAGGTCGTTAGTCTTTTGTTCTCAACCGGCCAAGTACTCTAAATCCAAATTTGTTGTTTGCTGCTTGCTGTTGAGTTTATTCTATGTTCATGTTGCATTGCATTCACTGAAGAAGAAGTTAGAACCGGCTGCTAGGTTGTTCACGACGAACCGACCACATATAGCTATGGTTTCTTGTCTTGAGATTTTGTATTTGCGGTTTGTTTTGATTCTTTGTTGATTTAAATCTGGTTGCATTGTCCAATTGTTCTCGGTTTAGCTCACTTTCCTTTTGTTGTTATTAGTCAAAAAAAATAAAAGAAATCGGCATTGCATTGTTTCCTTTTTGTTACCGCCCGCATCTTTCTCTTTTTTCCATTTTGCTGCGTCTTCCTTATTTCTTGCTTTTCCTTTCTTCCTTGTTGCGTTTGATATTTTGCTAAGTGTGTAGAGACAATGGACGAAGAACAGGCCCAACAAGGTGGCCCGACCGAGTTCACCCAGCCCCGAGCTGCGATCCAGACGATCGGAGCTCGACTCGACCGATTGGAACGACCGGGCGAGCAGCGACCTCGGACAGACGAGCAACAGCCTCGAGCCGGAGCACATCATCCCCGACCAGGCGAGCCGCATCATCGACCATAAGCTCCACAACCTCGGTTCGACTAGCAATGTTGACTGGGCCTGTACCATGGACATGCAGAGCAACAGGGACGCTACCAGGACGTTCGACTGGACGATACGGATAACGACACAGACGATATCGAAGACGCACGCCGAGATCACGGACCTTGACCACCTTACCAACGCGGCCCAAATCACCATGGACACACACACGAACAAGAGGTACAACGTCCATATCCTAATGATATCAAGCTAAAACCTCCTACATTCGCAGGTAAGGTAGATCCGGAGGCTTATTTAGATTGGGAACAGAGGATGGAGCACATCTTCGACCACTATGCGTACCCAGACCATAGGAAACTTTCTCTTGCAGTGTCCCAGTTCACAGGGCACGCCCTATCATGGTGGGACTGGGACGTCGCGGAACGAAGGCGCCATTGGAACGAGCCGATCACTACTTGGGCCGACATGAATTTCCTACTAAGGCGCAGGTATGTTCCGACCCATTTCCACAGAGATTACGTTTCCGTAAGTTGATGCAGGGAACCAAGACAGTCGAAGAATACTTCGAAGAGTTCGAGCAGTTGCGGAACAAACTTGAGCTGGACGACTCGGAGGAGACCCTGATGGCCTAGTTCGTGGACAGATTACACGAGCGAATTGCTCGGAAGGTAGAAGTTCAACCTTACCATGATATGTCCGAGTTGCTGCATTTGTGTATACAGGTTGAGAAGCACAACAAACGGAAGTCCATGACCACGAACCAGAACCAGACCAGTATGTCATGGTCGACGCCGACCCCTCAACCCATCGACAAAGGTAAGACGGCCGAGGTCGAGTCCAGATTCAAGAAGCCAACCATCGAGAATGTCCCGTTCTAGAGATATTACCTGTTTTAAATGTCAGGGCAAAGGACACATGACTCGAGAATGTCCGAACCGGAGGATGATGATCTTGAACGATGCTGGTGAGTACGAGTCGCAGGACGAACAAGAGGATGAGGACGTCGAGGAACCTGAACTGGGGAGGCCCATAGAGTATCCCGACTCCGGAGAGTTGTTAGTGATCCGGAGAGCTCTCAGTGCGCTTGTTGATCCAGAGACGGTTCAACGAGAAAACATCTTCCACACTCGCTGTACTGTGAACAACAAGGTATGTAGTCTTATTATAGATGGTGGATCTTGTACTAACGTGGCAAGCAGGAACATGGTCGATAAGCTTGGTCTTCAAGTGACCAAACATCCACAACTGTACCGGCTTCGATGGCTGAACGGCGACACGGAGGTAAGGATCGCGGACCAAGTAACCATGCCCTTCAGCATTGGACGTTATCACGACCAGATAGTATGCGACGTGGTTCCTATGCAGGTTGGACACTTACTACTCGGCCGACCATGGCAATTCGATAAGGAGTCCTTGCAAAACGGATGGACCAATCATTACTCATTCGTCCATGACAAACGGAAGTACCAGCTTGCACCAGTCACCCCTCAGGAAGTGCATGAGATGTAATTGCGTCTCGCCAAAGACAAAAAGAACAGTAAGACCAATCTCCTTGTTTCTTCTCATTCTGTTTCTAGAGCCATTGTTCAGAACACGCAGGTGCTCCTAATGATCTTTAGGGAGGCTCTACACTCGTGTTTAAACGATGTTGAGTTGCCCCGGTAAGTTGTTTCTTTGTTGGACAGGTTCAAGGACGTATTTCTGGAAGAGATCCCAGCCGACCTATCTCCTATCCGAGGCATTGAGCATCAGATTGACCTCGTGCCTAGAGCGTCCCTGCCCAATCGACTCGCGTACCGGATGAACCCGTCCGAGTTTAAGGAGCTGGAGAAGCAGGTGCAGGACCTTACGTCCAAAGGCTATATCCGAGAGAGCCTCAGCCTGTGCGATGTTCCCGTCTTATTGGTTCACAAGAAGGACGGATCTTGGAGGATGTGTGTTGACTGCCGGGCAATCAACAATATCACCATCAAGTACCGGCATCCCATACCCCGATTGGACGACATGCTGGAGGAGTTGCATGGCGCGTCCGTGTTCTCTAAGATTGACTTACGGAGTGGATATCATCAGGTCCGGATGAAGGAAGGAGACGAGTGGAAAACGGCCTTCAAGACCAAGCAAGGCCTGTACGAGTGGCTGGTCATGCCATTCGGCCTTAGTAATGCGCCCAACACATTCATGCGGCTCATGAACCAGGTATTAAGGGCCTACATCAGTAAGTTCGTTCTTGTTTATTTCGATGATATATTGATTTATTTTTAATGCTTTGCTGACCACTTGGTGCTCCTTGAGCAAGTGATATATACTCTTCGACAGGAGGGTCTTTACGCAAACCTTAAGAAGTGCACCTTCTGCACTGATAAGCTTGTCTTTTTAGGTTTTGTTGTGAGTTCGCAGGGTTTACAGGTTGATCAAGAGAAGGTCAAAGCGATTGAGGCCTGGCCGACCCCGACCACGATCTGCCATGTCAGGAGTTTCCATGGATTGGCCAACTTCTACAGACTATTTGTGAAGGATTTTAGCACTGTGGCCGCCCCACTTACAGCCGTGATCAAGAAGTACGTCCCGTTCAAATGGGCCAAGCGCAGGAGGCCGCATTCCGGAAGCTCAAGGATTTTCTAACCCATGCTCCTATTTTGGTTTTGCCTAACTTTGATAAAACTTTTGAGATTGAGTGTGATGCTTCAGGTTTAGGAATTGGAGCTGTCCTGACGCAAGGAGGACGGCCGGTCGCTTATTTCAGCGAGAAACTGAGTGGAGCCAAGCTAAACTATCCCACTTATGACAAGGAGTTGTACGCCTTGGTCAGATCCTTGGAGACATGGCATCACTACTTTCTGGCCAAGGAGTTCGTTATCCACACTGACCACGAGACGCTCAAGCATTTGAGAGGACAAATGAATCTGAAGAGGTGGCCCGCCAAGTGGATTGAGTTCGTAGAAACCTTTCCGTACATCATCAAGTACAAGAAGGGGAAGGAGAACGTAGTAGCCGATGCACTGTCCAGGAGATACACACTGATCAGCACCATGGAGGCCAAAGGTTTAAGATTCAAACTTATTAAAGAAGAATATGATATTGATCCTGATTTTGGTGAAATTTTTCAGGAATGTCGTAATAGACCAAAAAGAGCCGTCTACTTGCACAACGGGTTCATGTTTAGGGGAAAACGACTTTGCATTCCCCAAGGATCGATGAGGGATCTTCTGATACTAGAATCTCATAGAGGAGGACTGATGGGACACTTCGGCGCGGAGAAAACATTGAGTGTCCTGGTCGAACACTTCTACTGGCCGCATCAGAAGCGAGACGCGGAGCGTTTTTGCTCCAAGTGCATCACGTGTCTTAAGTCTAAATCCAGGTCACATCCTCACAGTCTCTATTTACCTCTCCATATACATAATCGACCATGGGTCGATATTTCCATGGATTTTGTACTTGGATTTCCTAAGATCAGGAACAAGGATGCGATCTTCGTCGTGGTCGACCGGTTCTCCAAGATGGCCCATTTAATACCATGTTCTAAGACAAACGACGAAACCCAGACGGCCGACCTCTTCTTCAAAGAAGTGGTAAGATTGCACGGACTTCCTCGGACCATCGTCTCGGAACGCAACCCGACCTTCCTAGGGCATTTCTGGAGAACGTTATGGAGAAAGCTTTGTACTAAGCTGTTATTCTCGACCACTTGCCATCCACAGAAAGATGGACAGACCGAGGTTGTGAACCGAACTCTCTCAGCCCTCTTAAGGGCCACGGTTGGTTGGATTGGATTCCTTTTGTTGAATTTGCTTATAATAATGCCAAACACTTTTCTACTAAGATGTCTCCCTTTGAGGTTGTTTATGGGTTTAAGCCAGATACGCCACTTGATTTGAAACCACTGCCAGCACTGGAGTTTATCAATCTGGACGGAGTGCGCAAGGCAGAGGCCGTTGCCAAACTGCATCAGACGATCAAGGAGAACATCGAGAAGAGAACATCGCAATACAAGAAGCAGGCCGACAAGCACATAAAGGAGGTCGACATTCAACCAGGCGATTGGATTTGGGTCCATATGCGACTTGAACGGTTCCAAAACAAGAGGATATCCAAGCTAGCCCCACGTGAAGATGGACCATTCTGGGTTCTAAAGAAGATCAACGACAACGCCTACCAACTGTAACTCCCAGGTGAGATGAGTATCTTTTCGAGTTTTAATATTGCTGATTTGTCTCCTTAATGTGCATGTGATACCGTTCTGAGGCCAGAACCTCTTCAAGAGGGAGGGAATGATGAGGACATCAGCTTGACCGATCTTGAGCTGGACGAGTAGGACGGATCGGGCTAGACCATGAGGCTGGTCGACCAGTTCCCGACCATGCGGGACGTACCGAGGACACGTTCGGGACATAGACAAGTACGAGACGAGTTCAACAAAGCCATGGAACAACTGATCTCCAGGACGAGCATAGTGGACATCAAAGCCCAGCTAGGCCAGCTCGACCAAGGACAACCTATCTTGTACCAGTTGGCCCATAAGATGATCAAGACCGAAGCTGGTGATCCATTCGACCCAACCATGCCATGGCCCTTACTCCGGACGATCGTAACGACCATGACCTTCTGCATTGAGTCAGACGCGTCATAGACCGATCTGCCTCTGGACAAAGGATCATACTCTTTTTCCTTTGTGAGGTTTTGTCCTAAATGGATTTTCTTCACAAGGTTTTTAATGAGGTGATCTGAGGCCCGTCCATTAGAGATACATGCCGGTCCCATCCCACTCGACCAAGAGTTTCCTTTTTCTGTTTAAGTTTTATTTCTTTTGTCTGACTACATTTCGACCGGCCCAATGTTTCTTGCCCATGTCGCTTTCAGTTGTAGGAGTACTTAACTCTCTTTTAGTTTAATGAAAAGGCTAAGTAAGTTTTTAGCAAAAGAAAACCCTAAAGGTTTCGATCTCCTCCTCCTTTGTGCGGCTTCCCCTTTGGAGATTAGATCTCTTTGCTTCTTGCTTGCTTGCTCCTGTTACTCTAAGTGTTCTCAAAGTTCAGTAGCTTGAAAACCATCACCGACCACCCACTGACGAGGAAGAGAGCGCCATCGGCCAGATTCCAAGTCCCGCTCGACCATTGCTCGACCACCGTTCCGCGCTCGACCATCGCTCGACCACCGTCCCGCGTTCGCCCATCGACCATGTTCCGCGCCCGACCATCGCCCATCTCTCGACCATCCAACCACATCGACCGTGTCTCATATCAAAAGATGTATATGGGGTTAGCATTCCGCTAATCCCAAAGTAGCAGACTAATTGAACTAAAACAATGAGAATGAACTTAAAGGCTTGTTAGCTTAATCTATTGTTGTGTGTTGCTGGATTGTTATCGTGTTGCATGGAAGCTTGCTTGTTTGGTCTATTCCGGTGTTGGGCCGGATAGACATTGTTGTGTGATATTTATTTCGGTTATGGGGCCGGATAATTTTGGTAGTTATCTAGTCCGGTATAGCACCGGATAAGGTTGGTGGTGGTGGTTTAATAGGACTTGCGGGACGGATCGGTTTATGTTTATTTTATCTTTCGACCTTGTCGGTTTTTATTGCTGTGTAGAGTCCCAGTGAGTCTGCATGTTTACTTACTGTACTAGGACTCTAGGATGCGTTAGATCCGGCAAGTCAATTGAAAGGGTTCCGGTAATTCCGATCCGATTGGATCATCGGGTAGTTGCCTGATCGGTTCACGTACCTTCGGGTGGTGATTCTGGTTATGGTGTCAACCTACTGAGTGACGCCGGTAGGTGTGTGGTCCGCCGGTAGGTGTGTGGTCCGGAGAATACATGGTCATGTCCTAGGGCCGGACTGCATGGAAACTTAGGCTATCAAGGAGTAGCCCGAGTCGTTGTGATGAGGACATCAGCTTGACCGATCCTGAGCTGGACGAGCAGGACAGACCGGGCTCGACCATGAGGCTGGTCGACCAGTTCCCGACCATGCGTGACGTACCGAGGACACGTTCGGGACTGAGACAAGTATGAGACAAGTTCAACAAAGCCATTGAACAGCTGATATCCAGGAGCATAGAGGACATCACAGCCCAGCTAGGCCAGCTCGACCAAGGACAACCTGTCTTGAACCAGTTGGCCCATAAGATGATCAAGACCGAAGCTGGTGATCCATTCGACCCGACCATGCCATGGCCCTTACTCCGGACGATCGAACCGACCATGATCTTCTACATTGAGTCAGACGCGTCCTAGACCATTCTGCCTATGGACCAAGGATCATACTCTTTTTCCCTTGTGAGGTTTTGTCTCAAATGGGTTTTCTTCACAAGGTTTTTAATGAGGTGATCTGAGGCCCGTCCATTAGAGAGACATGCCGGCCCCATCCCATTCGACCAAGAGTTTCCTTTTTCTGTTTAAGTTTTATTTCTTTTGTCTTACTACGTTTCGACCGGCCCAATGTTTCTGGCTCACGTCGCTTTCAGTTGTAGGAGTACTTAACTCTCTTTTAGTTTAATGAAAAGGCTATGTAAGTTTTTAGCAAAAGAAAACCATAAAGTTTTTGATATCTTCCTCCTTTGCGCGGCTGCCCCTTTGGAGATTAGATCTCTTTGCTTCTTGCTTGCTTGTTCCAGTTACTCTAAGTGTTCTCAAAGTTCATTAGATTGAAAACCATCACCGACCACCCACTGACAAGGAAGAGAGTGCCATCAGCCAGCTTACAAGTCCCGCTCGACCATCTCTCGACCATCGTTCGACCACCGTTCTGCGCTCGACCATCGCTCGACCACCGTCCGCGTTCGCCCATCGACCACTTTCCGCGCCCAACCATCGCCCATCTCTCGACCATCTGACCGCCTCGATCGCGTCTCATATCACGTTGTGTATCGATGGACTGAGAACAGTATCCTAGGTCGTAGGACTTCGTGGTTACATCTAGGAGTCGTAGGTAGTTTTAGTTACCATGACAGTAGATAAGTGTTCCCATGGAAGTTACCGAGTTCACATAACGGGCCCAGTGTTATTAGTGTTGGTTTCACGATAGTTATATCGAGTCTAATCGAGGGCATGTGCCGCAGTGACTTTGATTTCCATAGTTTCTGTTGTTGTTAGAGATTGCTTGTGTGTTGAGGGGCTTATCACGTCACGGTGGCACGTGATAAGCTATTTTATTTCTTTTGATTGTTATTTTGGGTTTTGGGCGGGATTAGTATTCCTAGGTTAGTTTAGAAGCCTTTAGTGGGAACAGACTCGCTGGGTGATTCTAGATCACTCATTAGACTCTTTGTGTTGTTTTCAGGTTTGGCTTAGCTCGACGGACGTGGGAGGTCCTCGGTGTAGTTTCGAGATTGCTTTTGGGCCGGAGTTTGATTCGATGGTTTTGTGTGGTTTATTTCGGTTTAGGTTTTTCATGGAGCCTGTTTATTCATTTTTGATTATTCGGAATTAGATTGAAATAGGCAAATTGATTGTAAAAGACTTAAATACTTAGAAATGAAATCGCTTCCCTGATATTTGGCTTAGTCCGAACCGACACAACTCGTGGAAGCAATACGGGTTGAAAAGCTTTGTGTTGTGGAAGCGAGGTAAACGGGGTAAAGGACGGTTTGGTGCGAGCCTATGTCTCAAACCGGACTGTCTCTGGCTTCGTATTGTGATGAACTTTTCTCGTTTGGCTTGCTCGGGTTCGATCGGTCATGTTCTTGTTTTATTGTTGACCGGTCAGCTCGTCGGTCAGCGGATAACGGGAAAGGGGCGTTACATATATCATGTTTAAATTTGTTGTCTTTGCGTTTTTAGGTTTGGGTTGACCATCTCGAAGATTATGAAGTGAATCTTGAAGATGATGCACGACCTACTGCACATGCATATCTGACTTACAGTGAAATGCCTTTACACGATAGGCAAACTGGTTCCGTTAGTTCGCTGTACGTTTTTTTTACATTTACCGTTCCTAAATTACCTTATTATTAATTGTTAATAACAAACGGTTTTTCTATAGCAAGAATATACGTGGGATTCAAACATCACAAAAAGGCTTCTTCACACTACTCAAAAACCATCAACGAGTGAAAGCAGAAGTGGGAGGTAAGATATGTAGCTAAGGGACCTATCCCACACATCTGGCTAGGTTTTGTTGTTCACTGGTCAAAACCAGACACAACATACACTTCTTCTACGAACTTGAAGAACCGTAAGATCGAGAGAGATGGCGTCGAGATAGCGATCGACTACGCGGGGAAAGAGCAAGGTACACCGGCAAATTGACTTTGTAAGTTTAACATTTACTTCTTTAACATATTTTAAGTCCATTTTATAAATTATGTTCATTTTTTAAGACTAAGAGAGAGGGACGACCCCCGACGTTGATTGAGCTAATTGAGAACGACCACACTAACAAGGCTACATTCCTTAGTCGGGATCCGATCGCTCGAAGGGTCGTCGAGGCTTCGAAGAAAATCGTGGAGGACGTTGTCCTATCCCAAAATTCCGAGGAAGGGTCGACTTTGGGGGCTTCTCTAGCGCCTAAAGAGATCAAAGAAATCGTTCTCAAGGTAAAAAAATTCATTTTAATTAATACTTTTTAAAGTAATTTTTAAAATATTTGTTTTCTAACTTATATTTTAAAATATTTTCGTAGGAAATGCCAAAGAGTAATGGCTGTTTCTTCGCTTTGGAAACATGGCTAATAAGCTAGCATTCTCAACATCGCTTTCCCGCTTCCATCCCGACAAGGACTCCTTCACCACACTGTATAGGGAGAAAGACGAGGAAATCACTAGCTTGAAAGCGACCCAAGAGACCCTCCTCGCTCAACAAGAACCGCTTGTCGCCAAACAAGCAAAGACCGACGAATTACATGCCGCTATGGAAGCTCGGCTGAACAGCCTCATGAATTGGGGTTCAGGATCAGGATGGGGATCGGGATCTCGGTAGTTTGTGACAAAATACTTTTTATTTTAATATTTTATAAATATTTGAATATTTTGATTTTCTTATTTATTTTTGATTTTAAATAAATTTTTTTTTTAATTTCAATGTTAATAATTTTATTTTTAAAACTATTAATTATATTAAAAAAATAAGTATTCAATTTCCGTCGGTAAACCTTCGGTTTCTTACCCCTCAGTAAACTGCCGGTTTCTTACCCCTCTATAAACCGTAGGTAATGATTCCATTGGTTTGTCGTCAGTTCGTCTTCGTCAGTTTTTGTTCGGTAATTCGTCTGTTCCGTTTGTCGGTTCTCTGTCAGTAAGTTACTGACAAATTGCCGCTGGTTTATAACCGACGGGTAACCAACAAATTTAAACAACGAATATCCTGTCGATAATATCCATCGGTAATAACCGTCGGTTTAGACTCGTCAATTATTCATTGGTAACCCGTCTTTTTCCGTCAGTTTCATTCTCGTCGATAATCCGTCGATAGTTACTGACTTAAAACGACGGATTTCAGTTTGTAGCGACCTAAAACCGACGGATTCATTCGGTTGAATATCCGTCGGTTTAGGTCTTTACCAACAGATTATCGATGGATATGTCCGTCGGTAAACTCTTGTTTTCTTGTAGTGTGATTACTAGTCATAATCTATGTTGTGGTGAATGTTGTTGATGAAGACATCAAGTTATCATCAGCCAAGGAGTAAGGACCAATGGAGAAGAGAGCATGGAACCAAGAAGAGATAACAAAACACGTGAGATTTTCTTAGCTTAGATGGAGACAAAGACAAGAATTCCAGCTCAAAAAACACTTGTACATTCACCTCATCTAGAATACACCAAAAAGAAGAATCATCCCAAAATGATTCTACGTGAAGAAAATATACAATCCGACAGACCTCTAGTGGATCCGATGGAGACATAATCACTCATTGAAGAATTAAAACCAAACCAGGATGAACTACGCAATAAATATAAATGTTTTGGATTCTCAACTCTTCATAAGCACGTCTCCCAGTGGAATCAGATCAATTAGAGTTTACACGAAGGAGTTATTCAGTGTACAAACCGGATAATCCCCAACTTACCCGATTTGGACTTACGCTCCTTAATTGACTTATCATAGAATCAGGTAAAATTGGAATCATACCAAGAACGTTTTTTTTTTAAGATATTCATTGTCTAAACAAAAGAAATCCGACTTTCCTTATTTGAAAGCTCATGGGTTTAATTCCTTACAAATAAGACTTTGACGACCAGGAGATGCCTCTAATAATGGAAAATACTTAGGTTCACCCCTAGAGGTGAACCCATTTGTTCACCTCCTCTTTATTAACCAATAAAAATATGCCATGTAATATTATTTTTAAATAAAAATATAAAATTAAAATTAAGGTTTAGGGATTATAGTTTATGGTATAGGGTTTAAGCTCTTTGGGTTTAGGGTTTAGAGATTAGGGTTTAAGCTTTTTGGGTTAGGGTTTAGGGTTTAGGGATTAGGGTTTAGTTTTTATTTTTTAAAATTTACATATTGGGTTTAGGGATTAGGGTTTATGGTATAGGGTTTAAGCTCTTTGGGTTTAGGGTTTATGGATTAGGGTTTAAGCTCTTTGGGTTAGGGTTTAGGGTTTAGGGTTTAGGGTTTAGTTTTTTTATTTTTTAAGATTTAGATATTGGATTTAGGGATTAGGATTTATTTTTAATTTTAATATTTTAGGTTCAAATTATCGTTTAGGGTTTAGGGTTTAGAATTTAGGGTTTAGAGATTAAGATTTAGGTTTTAGTATTTTTTTATAAAAAATTTATTTTTAAGTTTTGTTTGAAATAAAATATATTTTCTTTTCTTTTATTTTCGTTTTTTATTTTCTTATTTTTAAAATATTTTTAAAATTTTATTTATTTTTAATATTAGACTATGTGGAATTATTTGATTGGTTAGAAAATGTGGAGGTGAACAAAAAGGTTCACCTCTAGGGGTGAACCCAAGTATTACTCTCTAATAATTTAGAAGACACATTCAACCATCCAGTAGAGTCAGACATACTCTTACCTTGTACCACTAACCACATGATTAGGTGGATCCTCTAGCTAGTCTAGTTTAATATAAGTAGTCGTATTATTTCAAAGTAGTGTCCTTCAATTTTTATTTGTATTAAGATTCTAAGTGTGATAAATAAATCTTATATATTGATCCATGAATTATGACTTGTTTGTGTGATTCATACATTATTCACCAGATATTGAGAGAGTGAATCATTTTTCCCAACCATCTCTACCCTAATTTAACCTTCTGCAAGCATCATGCTTAGAATCTTTTGATCATCAAGTGATTTCAGTATTGGAGTGTACATATATCATTTGATATCATAGTTAAAAACTCCTATCCCTATATTGTGTTCATCCAATCTTAATTTTTTTTTTCATTTCAGTGAACCCAAAAAAGAAAAAATATTGTGTTCTGTGTTTATTTAATTTGTTTTATATATATAAAACATTTGTATTTTTTTCGTTTTGCCTTGTTAGAATTATTAATTTAACAAAGCAAGAGCAATCATTAATGCATCAAAGGTAAAAATCGATCTTCACTTAAGTGGTTTCATAATGAATTTTGATATGTATAAAGTTTTAGAGAAACCTACTTTAGATGGTTAAGTTTTTTGGCTTGATGAGCTTGCTGGAGCTACTAAAGAGGTTTGCAAAGAGCTATTAATGATTATCTGGACATTTTTCTGACTAGTGAAAGGGACGAACATAATCTCTAGTTGAATCAAGTAGAAGCTATGCAAAAATGCTTGATGGAGCTGAGAACAATGCTAAACTAATTAGCATATCTCGATATAGGAGATGGTTAATAAGTTCCCAACCCACCCAAGGATACTCCAAAAGCAATAGCTGGCCCTTGGAGTGAGCTTAAACCACCTAAATTAGAACTAAAACAACTTCATGTCAGTCTTAAGTATGAATTTTGGGGTCAAATTCTACCTATCCCGTGATCATCAATTCTAGTCTGAGCGATGATGAAATAAGAATACTACTATGTGAGAGATAAATCCTAAAAAAACACTGGGTTATTCACTAGATGATATTCTTGGAATCACACCCAAAATCTGTATGCATAAAATCAATTTGGTAAAGATGCGAAAACTCGATAAAACATACAGAGAATGATAAATCCTAGCATGATGGATGTTGTGAAGAAATAGATTACGAAGCTCCTAAAATTTGGGGTCATCTTCCCAATATCTGATAGTACATAGGTTTGCCCCATCCACGTTGTTCCCTTGGAGGGTGGGGAGTAACACTCACAAAGTCTGGGGAGATGCACGGTGGCTCAGGTCGATTGTGACCGCATAAACGTGTGGCGCAATCGTATGAGTCAAACGCGGGGGTTAGAAGGTTGGCTCGACAGACCTATTGATGTGACCGATTGCTAACCATGTTCACCACCCGAAACGACGAATCACGCTTTGCCACAACTCGATCCTTGGCATGATCGTGGCCGACGCTCGCCAGGCTACTCCTGACTGACCCACTGGCCTATGACTGAGCCGACCAGGTGTCGATCGCTGGAGAATAATCTAATCTGGTGCCTTGTGTCGCTGTACACGAAAGTGTCACATCCACCGCGCCAAATATGGAACATGTCCCCCCACCCCTTAGGTTATGCATACCGTTTTACCTTGCCCTTGCTTACCATTCCACACTTGTATGAAAATTTCCTAAGTGTTCTAGAGGGAGAAAGATGAGATTATTAGAGAGAGAGAGAGAGTGTGGCCAAGAGTGAAATGTAAGATATTTTTGGTAAAATAAATAAAATTTGTTTTCATCTTTAAAATATCTTTCACCTAATGATACAAGACTTAGTCCGAGTCAACACAAATCTTGGCTAGAGCATAGGTTGGCAAGCATTAGGCTTGGTCGAGAGGGTCAAATATCATGGATGGACCGGCCTAACCTTAAGGATGGGCTGGACCATTTGTATTGTTCGGAAAATTTTGCATCTTCTTCTTTTATGTATTTGTATAATGAAACAGGGGTGTTATATATGGTGGCATCAGAACATGGTTCATGATTATATTTATTCTCAAGGGATCGAGTTTTCAAACCATTTTATCAAGTAAAATGGAGTCACAATCGTACTTATTAAGAATCCATACATCTGAATACCATTACGATAGTGGGCTGGAAAATTATTTTAGAACTTACAATGTTATCAAGCTATGCACGATGCCATGAAGGCGTGGACAATACGAGAGAGATCCAAAGTGGCTGCCTGGTGTTGTCACATAAAATTATTCCGAATACTATGGATAGAGTGAATCCAAATCTTGGGATAGCTCGAGCACCTCAGACGACAGCTCCGACTGTCTCTAGGATATCTATATCATTGACTTGGACGATTCAACAAAATATGGCATATTCAGTTTGTTCCATACTCATGGAACGAATATGGATGTTACATGCAGACCTTCGACAAAGGAAGGACAAGAAATTGCACGTAATCTAATATGCATCAAAAACATTGGATGAATCTCAATTCAACTACACAACAACGGAGAAGGAGTTGCTAGCGATAGTTTTACATTTTAAATATTCCTATCCTATCTCGTAGGATCAAAGGTGTTTTTTTCACACAGATCATACATCAATATGTTTCTTAATGTGACACAAAGCCAAATAAAATTTGATGGATACTCTTGCTTCAAGAATTTCATATTGAAATAAAATCCAAAAAGGGGGCAGAAAATGGCATACCGAGCACGTCTCTAGTATGTGAGAAGAAGCTGATTTACAAATAAATGACAACATACGAGAAGAGAACGTTTACGCCATAGAAATCATCCCTAACAGACACGCGACCTCTGGGAAAATCATATAACGCGATGTGAGGCGTCCAATATAACTTAGTTTAGATATATCACGAACTACCTCACTGTATCCATGGAACTTCCACAATTATTTGGCTACAAAAAGAAGAAATTCTTACAAGAAAAAAGTATATGCTTATGAGACAAATATATATATATATATATATATAAGAGATCCTTAGATGGTCTTTTCAAAAGATGAGTTTCCGAAGAAGACATTAATGGAATTCTACTCGGGGTCAATGACCCTACTTATACATGTAACTTTGCCACTTTTAAGACTGTTGCTAAAGTTTTGCAAGCCAGTTTATGGTAGCCTACTATGTTCAAAGATGCACATAATTTCATCCCTTGATGCGATTTGTGCCAAAGAATGGAGAACATAAGCAAGGGAAACGATATACTCCAAAACTTCATTTCAGAAGTTGAAGTATTTGATGTTTGAGGTATATATATTTCGTGGGGCCGTTCCCAACCTTATTTGAATACAATACATATACGTTGCTTTTGGCCACATATATAAAAGGATAGAGGAGATTGCAAGTTGTAACGCCCTTTTCCCATCCTCCGCTGACCGGCCAACAATCAAACAAGAACATGACCGATCGAACCCGAGCAAGTCGAACAGGAAAAGTTCGCCACAAGACGAAGCCAGAGACGGATCGGTTTGAGACAAAGGCTCGCACTAATCCATCCTTGACTCCGCTATCCTCACTTCCATAGTACAAGTTGATCACCTTGCACTACTTCAGCGAGTTGTGTCGGTTCGGACTAAACACAATATCAGGAAAACATGTTCATTTCTGAGTAAACTAAACGTTCAACACAACGTTTAATCGTCACTTTACAAATCGCTTTCATCAATAAATAATCAATCACGCAAATCAATACAAAAGTGGCGTCAAGCCGAACAGAGAGAAAAACCCCAAAACCATCGAATCAAAAACCCCGCCCCAAGCGATCCCGAAGCTACACCGAGGACCTCCCGCGTCCGTCGCTGCTTAACCTGAAAACAAAAAAGAGTCTAATGAGCGATCTAAGATCACCCAGTGAATCGGCTCCCCACTAAGGCTTCTAATCTATCTATCATCTATAGATTCCCGCCCGAAACCCCAAAATAACAATCAATCAAACAAATAGCCGATCACGCACTACCACGTCGTGTCGAGCCCACATACAGTCAATTGCCAAAAGAAAGAGAAGGCGATTAGAGGAAATCAGGAGCACTGCGACACATGTTCCCGATTGAGACTCGATCTATCTACCGCGCACTACCAACTACACCAAAACCACACGCTGGGCCCCTACGATCTTGGTAACTTCCACGGGTTTTCACCGTTACCGATATGGTAACTTACCCACGACTCCTAGCCGTCCAACGACTAGGACACCGTTCTCTGTCCATCGATACGCTGTGACTCAGGCTACCCCTAGATAACCCAAGTTTCCATGCAGTCCGGCCCTAGGACGCGACCCTGTGTTCTCCGGACCATACACCTAGCGGCGTCACTCAGTAGGTTAACACCATAACCGGAATCACCATGATCCGATTAGGTAAATACCCGAGGATCCAATCGGGTCGGAAGTACCAGAACGTAATCAAACACCTAGACTTACGGGATCTATCGCACCCTAGAGTCCTAGTGCAGAAATGTAAACACGCAGACTCGCTTGGACTCTAACAATCAATCTCAATCACAACAACTATCAAATCAACACCGCTTCCCGCAAGTCTACTCACACACACCACACCGCCCCCTGACTCAGCACCGTACCGAGTCAGCGGTTACGACTTAACCGGTCCCATGACCAAGTTAAGTAACAACACGGATCACTCGGCCCAACACCGAGACGATCTAAAGGCCTGCACAAAAAGGTCAACCACAACCACACAACAACCCAATCACTCAATCAACACACAAACAACACACAACATGCCTATTAGGGTTGCTAACTGTTGGGAATGTCCTGAAATCTATTGTACTTGCTCTAAGTGATAGTTGTATTGTCGAGATGAGACAATCATATAATACTAGGTAGTCATAATGCTTTGCTATAAGCCACTTATGATCAATGAGTTTAGAACTCATTGCTAGTATTATATGATCCTACAGGGTCACACACCTAAGCAAAATGGACGTTAAAGACGAGGTTGATCATTAATGTAACGATCTGGTGAATACATATTTGATATGCATTCGATATCAATGTTCTGGGACAGCATCGATCGTTGCAGAGAGTGCATCGATCGATGCACTCGCGGATTAATCAGATTAATTCGGTTTAATCGTTGGTTAATTCCGTTGTGGTTTAAGCCGACATATATAAGATATATGGTCGACCTAAACTCGCCCCTAACCTAATGGACAGCCACCAGAACTTGAATAGAAACCTCTGAAGAGATTGGATCTCTATAGGCACTAGCATCCCTGCTGTTCAGTTTGTGTGCGTGTGGATACCAGTAGAGGCGCAACACTTGAGGCGCTTTAGATCTCGATTATCTGCAAATCTTCCGCTGCTAATCACCAGGTAATTCTGAGATCCCAATGATTCAATTACATGAACCTTAGATCCTAGGCTTGGAATTCAGACCAAGATTGCCTAATTGGATTAGGATCTGCTAGAAATTCCTACAGTGGTATCAGAGCTTTAGGGTTCCATTGAATCAGTAGCATGTTGATTAGATTGGTTGAATCTGAATCTGTGTATGGTTGATACAAACTTTCTAAAATTCGTTTTCATGAAAAACCTAGTTTAGGGTTCTGTTCGAAAACGTTTTAGGGTATTTTCGCATGGTGTCGATCGATGCCAATCCGGCATCGATCGATACAGGGCGAAAACCCAAATGAAATTTTGGGTTTTTCGCATGGTGTCGATCGATGCCAATCCGGCATCGATCGATGCAGGGCGAAAACCCGAATAAACCTTAGTTTTCGCCTAGTGTCGATCGACACAAGCGTTGCATCGATCGACACAAACCTTGCGAGATTGATGAATCGGTTCAATTGGATTGGACCGGTTATCGAGCTTGTTTAATAATGGTCGAACACTGTGAATGGTTTAATTGCGATTGGTTTGATTAGGTTGGCATCGACCGATGCTAATGTAGCATCGATCGACGCTGACCGGTATTCAAAACCGGATCAATTGGATTGATCGGTTATCGCGAAATTGCTTTGGTTATTCTGTATTCGATCAACACTATAGTAGTGTCGGTCGACACAAGATTCGATGATTTAGGTTATGGAACCTGAAATTACAGAACCAAAGCAAGATAAATCAATTAATTAGAAGAATTAAAACATAATAAAACTGAACGTTTTAAATGGTTCTGTTCCTCAATCAAATATCAAGTGATACTTGATGTCTTTCCAATCTTGTCAACTGTCAAGACCCATTTAATTGTGTGATAGACTTGCAGTGCAAGATGTTCACAATTACATGAGTAAGACAGAGGTAATCGTGTTGATGGATTTGCAGTGCAAGACATCGACAATTACATGACTAAAGAGATTGGTTTACTTGACTGGGCCATCAAAATCGTTTTGGGCTCAGAGACATCAGGTGGATTTGATATGAGATGTCAATCCACAACCAAGAGTTATATTGGATATAACTAGCAAAGTTGTTGCTTACCTAGATAGCTAAATTTGGATGATAGCCAGTGGCTCACTCAAGTTTAGTGAAGTATGGGTCTTGGATCATTATATTCATCTGGGGAAACATTGTTTGAATATAATGCGAGTTTTCTTAATAGTTAAGACTTCTCATTTCTTGAACATCATAACTAAAACCTCCCTTATTTTTCAGCTATGTCTAGCACAAACCATCGTAACAATTTCTCCCTGCGATCCGTCCTTGAGAAGGACAAGTTAAATGGATCAAACTTTCTTGAATGGTATCGGAACTTGAGAATTGTTCTCAAACAGGAGAAGAAGGACTATGTCCTTGAGAAAGTTCTCCCCAAGAGGTACCGAGCCAATGCCTGGCAGTCATTGTACAGAGTTGGCTACTGACATGAATTGCATGGGATGCTTAAGACTGCTGAACCTAACATCAAGAAGGACACCCCGGATGTCCTTATGGTACAAAAGGGTAAGAAGTTTAAGAAACTTGGTAAGAACAAAGGTGATGGCAAGACGAGCTCGATTGTGAATCCAAGCGAGTCTGGCCATGTTCCTAAGGTTAAAACCAGTCTTTCTGAAGATGTTAAGTGCCGTTATTGTAATGGTTATGGGCATTTGAAAAGAAACTGCAATAAATTCTTGGAAGATTATGAGAAGCTGAAGAAGACGTACGAGACTTCTTCTTCAGGTATTTATGTTATAGAAGTAAATGTTACTTCTTGTAGTCCTACTTATTGGGTATTAGATACCAGCTGTGGTACTCATATTTTGTGAAAATGTGCAGGGCCTGAGCAAAAGTAGGACTATGGAGAAAGGACAAGTGGACCTATGTGTGGGAATGGAGCAAGAGTTGATGCATTAACCGTAGGAGTATTTCGTTTGTTTTTCCTTTTATGGCATGTTTTGAACTTAAAACTGATACTATGTAACTGCTATGAGCAGAAAGATTATTTCTATTCCTTGTATGGATATGGAAGGATATCAGTTTTCAAATTAAGAATAAGTGTTATTCATTTGATTACAGTGATATATTTTATAGTAGCAATCCATTAGAGAATGGACTTTATGTTCTAAACCAGAATGTGCCTAACTGTAACATTAATACCAAGAGATTCAAGTCAAATGATACGAATCAAACTTCACTCTGGCATTGTCGTTTTGGGCCACATAAATGAGAAACAAATTCAGAAGCTCCATAGTGATGGGCTTTTGGGCTCATCTGATTATGAATCATAATGAGTAAAGTGAATCTTGTTTATTGGGTAAAATGACGAAGGCTCCTTTCAACAAAAAGGTAGTGTCGATCGACACAAACGGTGTGTCGGTCGACACAAGTCGCGAACGAATAAAATGAAAGGGGCCAGAGGCTTATTGGGCTTTATACATACAGACGTATATGGGCCGATGAACACTAGTGCTAGAGGAAAATTTTCAGTACTTCATTACCTTTACTGATAATTTCAGTAGGTACGGTTGTGTCTTATTAATAAGACATAAATCGGAATCTTTGAAAAGTTCAAAGAGTTCCAAAATGAAGTACAGAATCAATTTGGCAAAGGTATTAAACCTCTACGATGAGATCATGGAGGTGAATACTTAGGTCAAGAATTTAGTGATCATCTGAGAGATTGTGAAAGTGTTTCGGAATTCACTCCTCCTGTATCGGACTTTATTAGATATGGTTCGATCAATGATGAGTCACTTAGATCTTCCATTATCCTTCAAAGAATACGCTCTAGGAACGTCTGAGTTTACATTAAATAGAGTTCTATCAAAATCAGTTACAGAGATACCACATGAGATGTGGAATATAAATGTTTCTGATTTATCCATCATGGAGATTTGGAGTTGCGAGACTTATATAAAACGTTTAATCTCTGATAAGCTCACACCCAAATCTGATAAGTGCTACTTCATTGGTTGTCCTAACAAAACCAAGGCATGTTACTTTTACAACCAGTTCGAGAACGAATTGTTTGTTGCTCGGAACAATGTTTTCTTGAGAAAGAATTTCTTTCCAAGAAGAACAGTGGGAGTAAAAGTACAACTCGAAGAAATTCGAAAATCACAGGAGACTGCTCAACCGGATGAGGAAGAGCAGCAGTTGGATCTACAAAGAGTTGTAGAACCTGCACCTGTGGTGCCTAGAGTTTATAAAGGATCTGGTAAATGTATATTCGATATACATTTAAATGGCGAGTTTCTGAAGAAGTGTCGATCGACACAAAAGTTGCATCGATCGACACAGATCGCGAACCAAAATATTGATTTTGGGTTATGACTTAATTAACTACAGTTTAAATCTTGGTTAATTAGGTCGTGGTAAAAGTATACATATGAGATATGTGTGCGCGACTTTTACAGAAAACTGAAGCTCGCAGATCCGAAAGGATCCGTCACGAACCCGAGAAATATGGATTTCTCGTAACCAATTGCCGTGATCTACTGATCATTGAAAGTGACGGGCCTGCGAATTTTGAAGAAGTAATGATGGGCCTTGACTCCGAAAATGGCTGAAAGCCGCTGAATCCGAAATGGGATCCATGTCACAGAACCAAGTATGACTTGGGTTGATTTACCCGATGGTGTAGAAACCATTGTGAGTAAATGGATTTTCAAGAAGAAAAGTTGACGTGGTTAGTAGTATTGAAATGTACAAAGCTAGGTTGGTGGAAAAAGGTTTCAAGTAAATTCATGGTATTGACTGTGAAGAAACCTAATCCCAGACACCGTGCTTATGTCCATTCGGATTCTCCTAGCAACCGCCACTCATTATGATGACTGACAGATGGATGTGAAAACAGCTTTCCTTAATGGAATTCTGGAAAAGGATGTGTACCTGACACAACCTGAAGTTTTCATTAATCCTGATGAAGCTAGGAAGATATGCAAGCTTCATCGGTCCATTTATGGACTGAAGCAAACATCTCGGAGTTGGAATCTTCGTTTTTGATGAAGCAGTCAAAAGGTTTGACTTCGTCAGGAACAAAGAGGAACCGTATGTTTACAAGAGACTAGTGGGAGCGCAGTTGCATTTCTAATATTGTATGTTGATAACATACTACTTCTCGGAAATGAAGTTCCATCGTTTCTGTCTGTTAAGACTTGATTCGAAAGTTGTTGTTCGATAAAATTATGGGAGAAACCGTATACATTCTTGGAATAAGAATCTATAGAGATAGATTGGACAAGCTAATTGGATTATGTCAAGGTACTTATGGTGATAAGGCCTTGCACAGGTCCAGTACGCAGGATTCCAAGAAGGGCTTCGTGCAAATGACTCTTGGTATTACTCTTAGCAAGACGCAGTGTCTTTCGACACACGCTGAGCAAGAGCGAATAAGGGTCAGACTACTGCTAAAGGCATTAGATGTCTTAAGATGTGATCTTAATTTTAGTGGGAGTCATTGTTATTAATTTTAGTTATGATATGATATTCGTATAAACATAATTTGATTATGTTATTGAAATCTGACATCTGTATTATTTAATAATGGTTATTAAATAATAGTCCCAAAGTAATTTATGACATTTTATAGGTCATCAAGTATGTGACTTGATCATGAAAACCTATAGATAATAAATGACATAAATTATGATTGGTCCCTGGTCAAGGTTGTTAAAATGGGACATTAACAACCGCGTGAGACTAGTATGTGAGGTGACTGATGACTAAGTTTCATGGAGTCATTAATAAGAGTATTAAAGTCAATCACATAGATATGTGTTGGAGAACACAGGATCGGACATGACCCACTGATGAGAACTCTACGGGATAGTTATATAAGTGTCATGAGAGTTTTCATTACGACTAAAGAGTATAGTTCTTCGACCTGAGTTCATCATGTTTTCTTACATGTGAATTGGTCCGCTTTAACCTTGTCAAACGTCAGCCGTAACTGGTGACTATAAAGGCACTGATTGGGCGTATCATGAAGCGTGTGAAGAGACAGGGATGGAACAAGATGGGATTTGTCCCTCCTATATAACAGGAGATAAATATCTCAGGGCCCATCGAAGATTTGATACTGAGAAATGTGTGGCCACACTCACACGAGTTGATTGTCAGTCGTTTGTCTTGTCAGTATAAATCGGAGTTCGATGAACATGATCTTGGCTGAATAAGGGTGACACAGATCTTGCCTTATGCCAGATCAAGATATAGTGACGAAGGGATTATGGGAATAGATGATTCCAGTACAAGTGGGAGATTGTTGGGAATGTCCTAAAATCTATTGTACTTGCTCTAAGTGATAGTTGTATTGTCGAGATGAGACAATCATATAATACTAGGTAGTCATAATGCTTTGCTAGAAGCCACTTATGATCAATGAGTTTAGAACTCATTGCTAGTATTATATGATCCTACAGGGTCACACACCTAAGCAAATTGGACGTTAAAGACGAGGTTGATCATTAATGTAATGATCTGGTGAATGCATATTTGATATGCATTCGATATCAATGTTCTGGGACAGCATCGATCGTTGCAGAGAGTGCATCGATCGATGCACTCGCGGATTAATCAGATTAATTCGGTTTAATCGTTAGTTAATTCCGTTGTGGTTTAAGCCGACATATATAAGATATATGGTCGACCTAAACTCGCCCCTAACCTAATGGACAGCCACCAGAACTTGAATAGAAACCTCTGAAGAGATTGGATCTCTATAGGCACTAGCATCCCTGCTGTTCAGTTTGTGTGCGTGTGGATACCAGTAGAGGCGCAGCACTTGAGGCGCTTTAGATCTCGATTATCTGCAAATCTTCCGCTGCTAATCACCAGGTAATTCTGAGATCCCAATGATTCAATTACATGAACCTTAGATCCTAGGCTTGGAATTCAGACCAGGATTGCCTAATTGGATTAGGATCTGCTAGAAATTCCTACACTAACGTCTTTTAATCAATTTACGCCAGCTACCTTGGGTTAGCCGCTTGCTAACCCGTAGACGGTTCACCCATCAAAACACTTCTCCTTTCCTAACCAATCCTAAGCATCTTTTATCAACTCCTCGATCCGTCGGTTTAGAGTTAGTAAACTTACTAACTTTCCGACGTCTCATCGTTCATTACTTAATTCATTTATTCTCGAGAAACCCCGATACCATTCATATTATATACGTTCGTTCAGGTTTAACTTCCGTATTTTAACTCGTCTTAATTCCCGTATATAGATTCATTTTATACCGTTCTTTACTTACATATATATGCATATACGGTCCTAGTCATGCAACGACTATATGGATGCATCAC
Organism: Orychophragmus violaceus; assembly: GCA_030180135.1. Lineage (NCBI taxonomy): Eukaryota > Viridiplantae > Streptophyta > Magnoliopsida > Brassicales > Brassicaceae > Orychophragmus > Orychophragmus violaceus. The sequence continues at coordinate 62,891,711 of CM058240.1, read as the reverse complement.
GCAACGATACTACCAACCTAGCGGCACTCAACATGTTTAATCCGTTTAAGTCTAACATGCTTCTTTAACCCTAGCCGGTTTAACGTTAATTCAACCAATCAATCAATTCTCAATTCAATTCAATTCACACGAGTATGCAATCCTATCTCTACAGTTTCCCATTTATCGTTCTATATGCAACTACTGTGTTTGAGCCGACTCACAGTGATATGACGGAACGAACGGCACGGATGTGGATACGGATTCCTGAGACCCCGAACTAAACCCGAACCTCTCCGAATACACGAACACGAACCCCGAGACTTCCCGAACACAAACCGCAACACCAAAAATCGGCCGGAGTCAACGCGTTGACCGGTGTTGACCAAGGCATTGACCGTTGACCGAATGATTCTGATCGAGCCTCCGGACCATCTTCTCTCTCTCCTTTACGCCTCCTTCTCTCTCTCTTCTTCATCTTCACGCCTCTCTCTATCTTCTTTCTCTCTATACTTTCTCTCTCCTCTTTCTCTCTCTCTTCTTTTTCCTCCGGTCTTCTTCTTCTTCTCTCCTCCTCCTCCTCCTTTTTCTTCTTCTTCCTCTCTTCTTCTTCTCCTCTACCCACACTCCTTATTTCTTCTCCTCTTCTCTTCTTCTCTTATTCTCTTCATCTCACGCTATTCTTCTTATGTTTTTGGTGTGTGTAACAAATGAAAGGATCAGCTGCAATTTATAGAAAAACATAGTGAAGACATGTGTGACAAGTGTCTTCTCCATGCATCTTCTCTCCTTCCTCCACGTGAACTAAACAGATTACATGGATCCATTCTTCTTCTCCTATTGCCACGACACACAGCTCCTTCTCCCCTTGTTACATGCCACAAATCAACAAAAGAAGAAGATTCAATGTCTCATGTGATTCATTGTATTTCCATAAGATCTTATGGTGACAAATGTCACTCTCTTGCTCTCATCTTCAGCCACGACCACAGCCACAATTCTATAGTAGATTCAATGCATTTCTTCTCCCATTATTCTCCTTAAGCCACGCAGACCAAGAGGGTGAGATGCATTCATCTTATTTAACATGTGATCATTTAGAAACCATGGAAGATTCAATGTACCAAACTCATTCTTTGAATAAAAGAATAAGAGGTGGCGCCATGGGGAGGATACACCTGTCACTCCAGGATTCAATCTTGTCAAAAATATTGCACCCATTTGTTTATAAAAGCTCTTTAATCCCGAACCGCTCCGACGTACTGATATTACTGTTTTCGTGTTTAATATTTTAGAAACTCCTTAGCTGCTTCTATAAATTCACCAAGCCTCATTTTCAGATTCTATATGCTCTTGGATGAATTTTTCAATTTGAATCACTCCATTTGGACACCCGTAGCTCCGGTTATGGATTTTACAAGTTTTATCGGTTCTATCGGTTTTCTTTCCCGCTAGTCCGTAAAACTCATTTAATCTTCGTTTCTTCCAAATCTGGTCTTGTAAATGTTCTTTGTGGTTTAGAAAGAGAACATTTGGCCCGTCACGTCTTCCGTCTCGAACTTTGGCAAAATTACCATTTTGCCCCTGGGTTTGGCAAAATTACAGTTTTGCCTCTGTTGACTTTTCTTCTGCCCGTTGACAATATTTTTGGATACGGGGTATCACATTCTTCCCCACTTACAGGAATTCGGTCCCCAAATTCTCCGTCACTACCAGATTTCGAATCAGTTTCAAACCCTGCAAGTTGCTCCGTCATTCGATTTAACGCTTCCTTACTCGAACACTGCTGCATAACTCTGACTTCTCGCTTTCCTGCGCTCTTTCCGAACTTTCCATCTAACCTTCCACTGATTCTCACTTCTGACTTCCCCACTTCGCTTCGACTTCCACGTCCTTCACGATACTGGTTTGTCTCCCCGGGACACTCTTCAAAAATCTGCATTCCAAACCTGACGTTCTTCTGACTTCAAATCCCCCGTACTAATAACTCCACTCTGATTCCGATACGACCTCTTCCTTTCCGAGCACTCTTCCAGAATTTTGATTTCTGAATCCGACTTTGCTAACCTTCCATTCCATTCACACAGATTGCTTCACCCTGGTTTCCACACTATCGCTGACCTTACTTCAAATTTCTTTGCTAACTCATCATCCCAACCGCTTCGCTCTTTCCGCTGCTCTGTACTGACACTTTCCCGCTGACCATCCATACTGACTGCTTCACTTCCCGGGTCAACTCGTCTCACGGCTCCTTTCCACTCCATCTCACTTTCGGGTTCGGGTTCGGTCTCGCATTCGTATCACATCGTCCATTCCGTCCTACATTCAACACAACAACTTTCACTGGAGCGGTGAATTCAAACTAATCCATTCCTCGATATCACTTCCTCATAGAGATATAGTTAGTTAATCATGTACCCATTGGTCACTCATGATTAAGTAACGATATTCTATAATTCCGCTCTCTCGCGAATCGACAGTTGATTACAACCATACTCGAGTTAGCTCAACACCTTAAACGAAAAGGTTCTAACACTTTCAATTCTAACAACTTAACGATTGCAACCGAATTTAAACTACTCACTCGAATGGCTTACCAATACCATTCACACTCCGCACATGCTAAGCATGCCATAAAACTAGCACGTTCATAGTGCTACACCACAACGAAACACAACCCTGATTAACCGATGCACCACTCAAGCATTTAATAAAACACGCAAGCAATCAAATAAAAGCAACCAATTACCACACACAGCCAAGCAATCACTAGATCGCTCCGGATATGTCGTCATTCTGGGTTTAGGTTATGATGAACGGTCGTCAGTTCCGCGCATCATCAGACTTCACGTGGTAATTCGTTTGCATCCAAAACCATCACACACATGCAAACAATTACTACGTAAGCCATAACGATAAGTAGAACAATTCTGCATCACATACATACATAAGAACAACAAGACACACATGTTTCAAGGTTTTTAAATACATAAGTAAAACAGAATTACAACCACGAGTCGTCCGTCATCCATACCCTAACCCCCAAACTGCACCGTCATAACCCGGAGATGTCCGAAACAACATGCGAGAATCGCCGATCTAGATACACACAACAACAGCATAGTTAGTGCCCAACTTACCTGGCCTAACTATTCTAACCCTAACAGCCCCAACACGACCGGAATGCCATATACAACCGGCATCGCGGCTCGCGCTGGTAACCACTGGCAGGTGCGCCGGGAGGGTGTGGTGGGTGCGCATCTCTAGTCGGCGGTCCGACCTGCTGCGGCTCTGCCATCGGACACAACTGCGCTACATGACCTTTGCGACCACAAAGCTGACAAACGACAACGGGCGCTGGGCGTGGACCACAGTACCAGGCTGGTGCCTGATGATCCATAGCACCACATAACTGACAGAAGGAAGTAGAATCCGAAGAAGGATCCTGAAAACACTCGGCCGCTCGATGACCCTGAACTCCACATATCTGGCGGCGTAACTGGCTTGGTCGGCGGTGTACATGGCGGCGTAACGGGCTCAAACTGTGTATCTACCTCCGACATCAACATCAGCTCAACTCCTGATGCTGATTCCATCGCTGAGAGTGGCTCGGTGAAGCCGGGTGATAATGATCCTGATCTCTGGGGCGATCTTGGCTGATGATGCGGCCCAACATGCTGCTCCAAAACGTCCTCTTGTATCTCCATCTGCTCGTCCATGTACTGCGCCCACTGCACCTGCTGCTCCGGATCTACTGGCTCCATGTCCATGTCGAAAGCTGCGTGTAACGGGTCTAGCTGAAAATCCCCTCCACCAAGTGGAATAAAATCCGACTCATGCAAACTGAAAGGTAGTGGCATATCATGTGCCTCAAGCTGCATCCCCGATGGTACTGTAGGTGCCTCAAGCTGAGGTGGCAACTGTGGCAACTAGTAGTCTGTGAATCCCAAATATCCCATCACTCATGCGGTCGGGTCTGCGGTACTTGCGTCGTCCTGTAGAGAAGGCGGTAACGGATCGGGTAATGGCCTCCAATCCACAGCGGCTGCTCTCGCTCCCTGATGCCCACTGGGAACAACTGGCGGTCGATCTGATACCCGAGAACCCTGCGACTGACCCTGCGGTGCTATCCTCAGACCTGTCTGATGCTGGTATACCAAAGTCTGGTACTCTTCCCGTGTTATCCGACGCTCACCCATACTGCTCGCTACTATATCTCACACCCAATGCACACACCCACACACACTCCGTCTAGGGACACTCTGCTGCTGTCTGCAATCAAAAACCACAAATAAAAAATTAGTTCACAAAATACAAATTTTTCTACCCCATCCCAACCCCGGATTTTACAGACGCGGCTCGGTTTCCTAAGGGATGCTTGGGTAAGACACAATTTTGACTCGATAAAACCACGGAAAACACTCAGAAGTGAACAGTTTCGAAACCCATGCAGAACCATGCTCTGATACCACCTTTCTGTAACGCCCCTTTCCCATCCTCCGCTGACCGTCGAGCTGACCGGCCAACAATCAAACAAGAACATGACCGATCGAACCCGGCAAGTCGAACAGGAAAAGGTCGCCACAGGACGAAGCCAGAGACGGATCGGTTTGAGACAAAGGCTCGCACTAATCCATCCTTGACTCCGCTATCCTCACTTCCATAGTACAAGTTGATCACCTTGCACTACTTCAGCGAGTTGTGTCGGTTCGGACTAAACACAATATCAGGAAAGCATGTTCATTTCTGAGTAAACTAAACATTCAGCACAACGTTTAATCGTCACTTTACAAATCCCTTTCATCAATAAATAATCAATCACGCAAATCAATAAAAAAGTGTCGTCAGGCCGAACCGAGAGAAAAACCCCAAAACCATCGAATCAAAAACCTCGCCCCAAGCGATCCCGAAACTACACCGAGGACCTCCCGCGTCCGTCGCTGCTTAACCTGAAAACACAAAAAGAGTCTAATGAGCGATCTAAGATCACCCAGTGAATCGGCTCCCCACTAAGGCTTCTAATCTATCTATCATCTATAGATTCCCGCCCGAAACCCCAAAATAACAATCAATCAATCAAATAGCCGATCACGCACTACCACGTCGTGTCGAGCCCACACACAGTCAATTGCCAAAAGAAAGAGAAGGCGATTAGAGGAAATCGGGAGCACTGCGACACATGTTCCCGATTGAGACTCGATCTATCTACCGCGCACTACCAACTACACCAAAACCACACGCTGGGCCCCTACGATCTTGGTAACTTCCACGGGTTTTCACCGTTACCGATATGGTAACTTACCCACGACTCCTAGCCGTCCAACGACTAGGACACCGTTCTCTGTCCATCGATACGCGGTGACTCAGGCTACCCCTAGATAACCCAAGTTTCCTTGCAGTCCGGCCCTAAGACGCGACCCCGTGTTCTCCGGACCACACACCTAGCGGCGTCACTCAGTAGGTTAACACCATAACCGGAATCACCATGATCCGATTAGGTAAATACCTGAGGATCCAATCGGGTCGGAAGTACCAGAACGTAATCAAACACCTAGACTTGTGGGATCTATCGCACCCTAGAGTCCTAGTGCAGAAATGTAAACACGCAGACTCGCTTGGACTCTAACAATCAATCTCAATCACAACAACTATCAAATCAACACCGCTTCCCGCAAGTCTACTCACACACACCACACCGCCCCCTGACTCAGCACCGTACCGAGTCAGCGGTTACGACTTAACCGGTCCCATGACCAGGTTAAGTAACAACACGGATCACTCGGCCCAACACCGAGACGATCTAAAGGCCTGCACAAAAAGGTCAACCACAACTACACAACAACCCAATCACACAATCAACACACAAACAACACACAACAGGCCTATTAGGGTTGCTAACGTCTTTTAACCAATTTACGCTTGCTACCTTGGGTTAGCCGCTTGCTAACCCGTAGACGGTTCACCCATCAAAACACTTCTCATTTCCTAACCAATCCTAAACATCTTTTATCAACTCCTCGATCCGTCGGTTTAGAGTTAGTAAACTTACTAACTTTCTGACGTCTCATCGTTCATTACTTAATTCATTTATTCTCGAGAAACCCCGATACCATTCATATTATATACGTTCGTTCAGGTTTATCTTCCGTATTTTAACTTGTCTTAATTCCCGTATATAGATTCATTTTATACCGTTCTTTACTTACATATATATGCATATACGGTCCTAGTCATGCAACGACTATATGGATGCATCACGCAACGATACTACCAACCTAGCGGCACTCAACATGTTTAATCCGTTTAAATCTAACATGCTTCTTTAACCCTAGCCGGTTTAACGTTAATTCAACCAATCAATCAATTCTCAATTCAATTCAATTCAAACGGGTATGCAATCCTATCTCTACGGTTTCCCATTTATCGTTCTATATGCAAGTACGGTGTTTAAGCCGACTCATAGTGATATGAAGGAACAAACGGCATGGATGTGGATACGGATTCCCGAGACCCCGAACTAAACCTGAACCTCTCCGAATACACGAACACGAACCCCGAGACTTCCCGAACACAAACCGCAACACCAAAAACCGGCCGGAGTCAACACGTTGACCGGCGTTGACCACGGCGTTGACTGTTGACCGAATGATTCTGATCGAGCCTCCGGACCATCTTCTCTCTCTCCTTTACGCCTCCTTCTCTCTCTCTTCTTCATCTTCACGCCTCTCTCTCTATCTTCTTTCTCTCTCTCTTCTTCTGCCTCCGGTCTTCTTCTTCTTCTCTCCTCCTCCTCCTCCTCCTTCTTCTTCTTCTTCTTCTTCCTCTCTTCTTCTTCTCCTCTTCTCATGCTCCTTCTTTCGTCTCCTCTTCTCTTCTTCTCTTCTTCTCTTCTTCTCTTCATCTCACGCTCTTCTTCTTATGTTTTTGGTGTGTGTAACAAATGAAAGGATCAGCTGCTATTTATAGAAAAACATAGTGAAGACATGTGTGACAAGTGTCTTCTCCATGGATCTTCTCTCCTTCCTCCACGTGAACTAAAGAGATTACATGGATCCATTCTTCTTCTCCTATTGCCACGACACACAGCTCCTTCTCCCCTTGTTACACGCCACAAATCAACAAAAGAAGAAGATTCAATGTCTCTTGTGATTCATTGTATTTCCATAAGATCTTATGGTGACAAATTTCACTCTCTTGCTCTCATCTTCAGCCACGACCAGAGCCACAATTCTATAGTAGATTCAATGCATTTCTTCTACCATTATTCTCCTTAAGCCACGCAGACCAAGAGGGTGAGATGCATTCATCTCATTTAACATGTGATCATTTAGAAACCATGGAAGATTCAATGTACCAAACTCATTCTTTGAATAAAAGAATAAGAGGTGGCGCCATGGGGAGGATACACCTGTCACTCCAGGATTCAATCTTGTCAAAAACATTGCACCCATTTGTTTATAAAAGCTCCTTAATCCCGAACCGCTCCGACGTACCGATATTACTGTTTTCGTGTTTAATATTTTAGAAACTCCTTAGCTGCTTCTATAAGATCACCAAGCCTCATTTTCAGATTCTATATGCTCTTGGATGAATTTTTCAATTTGAATCACCCCATTTGGACACCCGTAGCTCCGGTTATAGATTTTACAAGTTTTATCGGTTCTATCGGTTTTCTTTCCCGCTAGTCCGTAAAACTCATTTAATCTTCGTTTCTTCCAAATCTGGTCTTGTAAATGTTCTTTGTGGTTTAGAAAGAGAACATTTGGCCCGTCACGTCTTCCGTCTCGAACTTTGGCAAAATTACCATTTTGCCCCTGGGTTTGGCAAAATTACAGTTTTGCCCCTGTTGACTTTTCTTCTGCCCGTTGACCATATTTTTGGATACGGGGTATCACACAAGTCCTACCAATGACGCAAAAGTAATCATCAAAAATGTTCAAAATAATCATGTTTCCTCATTTTGTAGTACCACAAGTATTGATAAGTGACGAATGATCCCACTTTTATAAACCGAGTTTTTGAAAAAACTTTTAAAAGAATGGAGTTACACACAAAGTTGCATCTCTATATAATCCTCAAACTAGTGGTCAAGTTGAGATCTCAAACAGAGAAATCAAATCAATCTTGCAAGATATCACTATGATAAATCAGAAAGACCGGTCAGCCAAACTAGACGATGTATTATGGGCCTATCCACCAGCATTGAAAAAACCCCCTTAGGCACTACACCATTTTATCTCGTCTATGGAAAAGTTGTCATCTTCTAGTGGACTTAAAATATAAAGCACAATGGGACATTAAGGAGATTAACTTCAACACCAAGACAACTGAAGAATGAAGGATGATCCATCTGAATGAATTGGACGAAATCTTATATAATGCCTACAAGAACTCAAAGATCTAAAAAGAGAAAAGGGTGTACCACGACAAAAGATCATACCCTGATAATTTGCTGCAAATGACCAAATTCTTCTTTTCAGTTCACGTCTTAAATGTTTGTAGAAAGTTAAGGTAATGATGGTCCTGATCCTTTAAAATAAATGAGGTCAAACCATATGGAGGACACAATGAGAAACTTTCAAATTCAACGGACAGAAAAGAGGATAATATATATGTCTAATCCACCATCCTCTTAGCCCGGAAACAAACGTCAAGCAAAAGACGTTAAACAAAAGCACTTATGGGAGATAACCCACTATAGGAGACAACTCACTTAGTTTTTTTTTAAAACAGCTAATCAACCACTGCGGGCTCAACTCATTAAACCACGGCCGACCAGGATCTACCTCAAATGAACCGGATCCATCCGCGGAAAGACGCATCTCCTCGTCTTATCAATAGAAAGCCTAACGCCTTGACTCGTGGTGCCCTGACATCTACTGCAACCACATGGTCTCAAACATCCTAAATCGACTTTCATCGACGGCGGCCAATGTCCATTAACCTTGGACCCACGTTTCTTAACCACATTCGACCCAATTTTACTGAATACCCGACCGTTCATCGCTTGGAAAACACTTCATCCAGAATGTCAAACCGCCATCCCACCTTCGATCAAAACCTCAAGCGAATCACAATACGATTCTGTCGTCCCTATCCTTATTGATCCCTTATATATTTTTGCTTGTATCGAGTCTTCTGGCTCTTTTCACCAACTTTAACACTAGGGACATTGTGATTTACGTATGGGGGGAGATTTTATATGTTACTATGTCTAGCAATAAGTATATTTGGATTAGGAATGATGACAAAAAACTATAATTATTTCGACCACGGTTCTTCTACCATATTCCTAGTGACGTCTATTTCAAGATTCGGTACTAAAATAGGCTGTAGCTACAGTTTTGCATTTGCGACACAGCCTAAGGAATTCATACATTTGAGATTTCCTTTAACAGATATGTTACCTCTTACTTTATCTAAATAAAATCGATTAGACATGCTGCGTTTAAACTAAAGTAAACTAAATCAAATCGATTGGGTTACTCGAGATGACAAATTAGGCCGAAATACCAAATCGATTGGATCACTCGCTTCTTGGGCTTGGAATGTCATGCCTTTTGATATATAGAAAAGAATCCAATCGCGAAAGATAAAAACGTTTGCTAATCTTTACAAACTAGTTTCGTGTTGCAAACCAAACATGATGATCTCGATATATTTCATCCTGCAAATTTCTCAATAGACTTAGTCGACTGCGGACATTCTTGTTGGTTATTTTGGAAAGCTTTAATGTAGCCTCCACGTGTCTCCGATTTTTTCTCTCCCTCCATATTATATGTATTGAAATTTGGAAGACATACCTTATGCAAATAAATGGCTCTTCCTTAAATCCTTCTATAAAGTTTTAAATCAGAAATAAAAGTTGCCTCAGATGTATACATGATTCATGAGAAGGAGAAAAATAGGCATAAGAATATATTGACTAAAATCCTAGGTAGGATTTGTTTGACAACAGATCTTTGGTGAGGTATAACAACAACAAAAATATTTGTTTGACAACCCATTATATTGATGTTGATTTATTTTGAAAACGAAAATTCTTTTCTTATGTGATTTTCCGGCTCCACATACTAGTATTAATTTAACAATGAAGCTTAGTAAGTTGTTGAAGGATAGGGGACTGGATAAGAATTTTTTCTTAAACAGTGGACAATGCTTCTGCAAATGATAGCATGCAAGATGTTTTAAAGAGAAAGTTACAAAAATATTTGGTGTACAATGGATAATTCTTTCATGTGAGATGTTCAGCACACATCATAATTCTAACTGTGTAAGATGGTTTTGCTGTGAATAGTGAAGCTTTGGAGAAAATAAGGGATATTATTAAGTTTATAAGGGATCATAGGCTAGAGAAAACATGTCTGTTTATGAATGTCACAACTCAACGGAATTTCATGCATATAATGCTCTCTAGAGAAATCAAGTTTAACGAAGTATTATGTAACCTTGCAGTGATAGATATGAGTTATAATAATTTCCCATCTGATTTAGAGTGGGAAAGAGCATGACTGATATGTGAGCTTCGTTTGTTGAAATTTAAATCTGATTTCGAGTTAAAACTTATCCTACAACAACTTGTATTTTATACAAGTGTGGAAGATTGTTGGCTAAGATATCATGAATATTAAGTTGATCGAATTAATTTTGAAATGGTAGAGGCTAAGAATGAGAAATTTGACAAACATTCAGAAGAATTCAATGATATACTTGCAATTGTTGCAATTCTTATCCAAGATTGAAGTTTATATTTCTAAAATATTGTTACAATACTTTGAATCCATCCATATGCAAGTCAAACTTGGCTTATGTGCATAACAAGATGGTTAAGCTTTAGTATTTATAATAGAAACACAAGCAACATTACCACAATCACTTCACAAGTTTCACGTGATATGATGTACTTCTCATTTTTGTCTCTGTTCATGCTGGTTTGCTGCACTTTCATTTAAGTTTTTTTTCTGTTTTCATGTCTCATAATTAGATTCTGATTTTGCATTTAGACGATCATTGTTTTCTGTTTAACCTTTGCTTTATCTTGATGTTTTCTATGTTGCTTGATAGATGTTGGATACTTCAAACATGATCAATGAAGACAACATTAATCTGGAAGGCATGGACCACGAGAATGTTGATGATATTGAGATAGTGCCTCTATAAACCAGTTATTCAGAAACAGCTGAAAAACAAAAGATTCAAATAGTTCAAATAATAAATGTCATGCTAAATGCTGGAAAAACTTCCCACTATGAGAGAAATATTTGATGGTTAAACTGATGTTACATACAATCATTGTGATAAGACATATTGCCTGCATATGCGTAAAAATGGAACTAATACCTTACACCATCATATGAGATCATATTCAAAGACTCATGGAATTACACCTAAAAATAGTATTAGAATCTCCTATATGATTTTCTTCATGAAATAATTACCATCTCTATAATTTAGCATAATATCTCATATTTGTTTGTTGAGTATGAAATAATTAGAGATACTTTTCCTTATATTAATCATTCTATAGAGTTTTAGAGTTGAAATAAAGTTTCATCAGATGTCTTCAAGATTTATGAGAAGGAGAAAAATAAGCTTAATGATATTTAAACAAAAATCCCGAATGTGATTTGTTTTATCACAGATCTTTGGCTAGCTATGACTGTCAAATGACATATATGTTTGACATCCTATTATATTGATGTATATTGGATTTGAAAACAAATATACTTTCCTTACGTAGTTTTCTCCCTCCACATATTGGTATTGCTATAGTAATGAAACTTAGTGAGTTGTTGAATGACAGATATTATAGAAAAATAAAGTTTTTTATGCAAATGTAACATACAATGTAGATTTGGTGTGCAACGAATAATTATTTCATGTGAGATGTTCATTGCACATCATAATTCTGATTGTGCAAGATGGTTTGGCTGTGTATAGTGATGTTTTGGAGAAAATCAAGGATATTGTTAAGTTTGTAAGAGATCATATGCTAGAGATGTCATTTTCAGAAACTATATGGAAACAATTAGAATTCAAGCTAAAGCAGGTCTTGGTTTCAATGTTACAACTTGATGGAATTACACGCATCTAATACTATCTAGGATAATCACGTTTAAGGATGTCTTGCATAATATTTAAGAGGTAGATATGAGTTTAATTTTCCATATAATTTAGAATGAGAAAGAGCATAACCAATATGTGTGCTTTTGAAATTTTTTACTGAAATTACAAAACTGATTTCAAATTCATCTTATCCCACAACAAACTTATATTTTAGACACGGGTAAAAAATTAAATGTTGGCTACGATCTCATGAAGATTATATTTAAAATGGTGGAGGTTATAAATGAAAATTTGACAAATATAGGAAAGTATTCAATAACATACTTGCAATTGATGCATTTCTTGATCAATGATTGAATTTTGCATTTTAAATATTACTACAATACTTTTGATACATCCACTAGCAAGTCAAGTTTGGCTTATATGCATAGTAAAATGGTTATGTTTTGGATCGTGTAGGAGAAAAACAAACAACATTACCACAACAATTTCACAATTTTCATGAGATTCCAATAGAAGATGATGTAGTGCTCTGTTTTTCATATGTTTCATTCTGGTTTGCTGCACTTTCATTTATGTTTTCTATGTTTTCTTGTCTCATATTTAAATTCTGATTTTGTGTTTAGACGATCATGGTTTTCTGTTTAACCTTTTCTTTACCTTGATGTTTTCTATGTTTTCTTGATAGATGTTGGATACTCAAAACATGGTTGATGAAGACAAATTTAGTCTTTAAGATATGGACTATGATAATGATGATGATATTGGGATTGTGCCTCTATAAACCGCTTATTCATAGAAAATTGAGAAACAAACGGTACAAGTAGTTCAAGTAACAAACTTCATGTTAAATGCTGGAAAAATTCACATTAGAAGTAAAATATTTTGATGGTAAAATGATGTTACAAGCAATCTTCGTGATAAGACTTATTGCTTGAATATGCATCAAAATATAATTATTACCGTGAATTGTCATATGAGATCTTGTTCAAAGACTCCTGAAAGTATATTTAGAATTAGTAATAGAAAGCTGGATATGATGATTTTCGTGAAATGATTGCAGTCGCTAAAATTCAGCATAATCTCCCATATTTGTTTGTCAAGTATGAAATGATTAGAGAGGCTTTTGCTTATGTGAATAATTCTTTAGAGTTTGCAGTAGAAATACATTTCAACAAATGTCTTTAAGATTTTTGAGAAGAAGAAAAGGAACCTTCATGATATCTTGACTAAATCTCAAGTATGTTTTTTTGACAAAAAATATTTGGAGAGCTATACTTTTCTTATATGATTGTCCGCCTCCACATATTGGTATTGCTACAACAATGAATCTTAGTGAGTTGTTGAAAGATTAATGATTAGAGAATAAAATATTTTCTTAAACAATGCACACGTTTCTGCAAATGATAGCATGCAAAATAGTTTATTCGAGCTTGGATAATTTATTTTATGTGATATGTTTCATGCACATCTTAAATCTGACTATGCAAGATGGTCTGTTGTTATTAGTCGAGCTTTGGAAAAAATAAGGAATAATGTTAATATTTTGAATGGATCTCAGTCTAGAGAAAACATGTTTCAAACTATATGAAAACAATTGAAATTCAGGCCGAGCAGGTCTCGTTTTGGATGTCACAACTCTATGGAATTCCATGCATCTAATGCTTTCGATAGCATTCAATTTAAGGATGTCTTGAGTAACCTTAAAGAGGTATATATGAATTATAAGAATTTCCTATCTGATTAAAAGTGGGAAGAGGAAAAACGATATATGAGCTCTTGGAACCGTTTGCTGAAATTACAAAGTTGAATTTGGTTCATCTTTTAATCAAACTATTCATCTTTTGTATTTTATAAAGAACAAATGGCGGCTGAAATTTTATAAAGATTCTTTTGATCAAACTATTTGCGAAATGGTGGAAGATGTGAATGAGAAATTTAACAAATATTGGAAGGAATTCAATGACATACTTGCAATTGATGCATTTCTTGATACAAGATTAAAGTTTGCATTTATAGCATATTGTTACAATACTTTTGATCCATATACTAGAAAACAAAGTTTTCATGTGTGTAGCAAGGTGGTTAAGCTTTTGGAGCTTATAAGAAGCACAAGCAACATTACTGCAATTACTTCACAAGTTTCACGAGAGGACGTTATATCGGGATATGATGCAAGTTTATGTTTCATGTTGGTTTCATGCAGTTTTAGTTTGGTTTACTCTGTTTTCATGTCTCATATTATATTCTTATTTTATGATTCTTTGACTGATCATATCTTAGAAGTTTTATTCTTACTTTTCTAAAAAGACTAGTGATAGTGGAAAATTACCATTAAACACGAATTTGAATGAGTCAGTGTTAGATTTTCTTACATTTAGAAGTTTGATTGTGGTGGCATATTTGAAAGGAAATTTAAGTTGTTTTAAAGAGTTGGCGTCAATGGCTTGTGCTGTTCTTAGCATCTCTATCAAAATTGTGGCATCTGATATCCTTTAACACAGAGTGGTGTTATCAACAAATATAAAAGTTGACTTTTACCTACAAATGTTTAAGCTTTGATACGTGCAAGAAATTGGTTTCAGGGCTTTCAATACATTGGTGATGAGTTCAAAATTTATAGGATGAAGCGAAAAAATCATAATGTGATGAATTGGTTGTGTTTCAATAAATTTGAGACTTTTAGTTATGTAAATTGACTTGATCTTGTTTAATTTTGAGACCTTGAGTGAATTATAAGGCATGCACTATGTAAGGTTTGAGAGTTTGAATATGTAAGGTTTAAGACTTTGGTGAGTTAGCATTTACTTTGTTGTTCATGCTGACATTGAATGTAGTAGTATAATCGGTTGTTGGTATAAAAGGGTTTTGTTGATACATAATTTACATATATTGTGCCAATAAATGTGAGGGAATTGCTTAAAACGCTTAACAATTTGATTTTAAAGACAAAACTACCCCGCAATTTGAAAGAAATGCAAAACTATCCATTTGGGGTAGAGAAATTACAGTTACCACCTTCCGACCAAACAAAAAATAGAAACCGTAATTACTATTATAACTTTCGCGATGTGTGAGACTTCTATTGAGGTATGATGCGTTAGACTCTAACAGAAGTCTAAATGACTTCCTTCTATCAGACTTCTTGTAGAAGTGTAAAACATAATAAATCAATAATTTAAATTTTAAAAATGTAAAAAATATTTAGTTAAAAGTTTTATTCACATAAATTAAATGTCGACAATTTCGTAGTATAAATTAAAATTTAGTAAAATTTAATCAAATTAACTAAAAACTTCAGACTTCTCGAAGAAGTCTGACACAAATTTAATTAGTAAATTTAAATTTAAAAATTTCAAAAAATTATATTGATATAAATCATTGAAGATACATTTGGTTCTAAACCCATATAGTTTAGAGTTTATGGTTAAGGGTTAGAAATTTGTTGGATTAGAGTTCAGAGTTTGCTTCTAGAGTCTAATTAACTATAAAGAGGCTAAAGATCGAGTTATATATTGGATTGTGCAAATGACCAAGAAAACAAGAGTTTGATACTTGTCTAACATATGAGGTTGGATATCATGTTTTATATGTTGGATTAGATCGAGATTTATGATATTTTTCCATTCATAATGTTAAATTTACATATACTGGTTAGTTTGTGACTATGTTAAACGAGTTTGATATTTTTTATAAGTTTTATATATAATATGATGGTATTTAAATAGTAACTATCAGATTTAGATTTTTTCATATTCATTGGTAAATCTGGAATAAGTTCATGGTTTATCAAACTTTTATATAAAATCTGATTAAACAGAATACTTTCTCTCTAAAATTTCTAAATATTAAAAATCAGGTAAAAAATTTCGCCCAGTACATACTTTTTTTAGTTTTTATTTTTTATTTTTAAGAAATTGTTATTACCGCAATTGTTTTTAGTTTCTACAAGGATTAAAGAAAAATATATCTCACAAGCTATAATCCTAAGGCGACGCTCCGTAGATCTGCTATTTGCCGGAGATGAATCATTGGCTCATTTGCCCTTAATTGAAGGAGCAAAAATCTGTGATGCCCTCCTATGATCTACATACCCCCCAAGAAGTGGAATCTCGTTTTTACCCTTAATGAATTTGTTTTTGATTTTTTAAATACCTGTTTTTACAAATATTAATAACTAAAATCGAAATTGAATATTGGGAAAATAATAAAATCGAAATCGAGCTTGGCCTCTCGTTTTTCTCCGCCGGAGCTCACCGGAATCCCTTCATTCAACTTTGAGCCAATTCTGATCTGTTTGCCGTCAAAACACCGCCCATCCGCGGTGGAATTCGCGCCGGGACCGCCTCTATCCTCCAGCTCCTCCAATTTCGACTGGATTGTAAGTATGAAAATTTGATTTTAGGGATTTGATTTTAAAACTTGTTTGCGTTCGTAAATTTGGTCGAAATGTACTAACTGAGATGAAGCTTGGGTCTTGCATTGGGTAAATTGTGCAATGTATATGCCGAATGAAAGTGAGTTTTATGAATCCAATCCGATTTGAAGTCATGAAATCGGGAGAGATAAGACAACTGGAACAAATGGAATAACTTATAAATGTAAGTCAACTGGGACAAATGGTATAAATGTGACATAAGACAACTGGTACATATGTATTACTGTGTTTGGTTGGGTATTTGCTAATAGTTTAGTTATCCCTTTTTATTATACTTACAGGATGCAAAGACCATCATGCACACCAACATACATTTCGACTATGGAGGATACTATTCAGAAGAATATACATGGATTTATTGTAGGAATTCAATCTATGATATTTCGTTTAGGACTGCATCTTCGGAGGAGATTACTTATGTGAAGTTAGTGGAAAATATTTTCCGAAAGATTGGGGCTAGATAAAACGATTTCGAAGCTGAAATTGAGCTACATTCCATCGGTATCTAAGTCACTACACTCGTCAGATATTACGGATGATGAGGATGTTCTTATCTATCTAACGACACTGGGAAAAGACCAACTTAGGTCTATTTTGAATGTGGAGGTTATCAAAGAATTGAAAACAAATGGGATAGGTGACCAACTGTCAAAAGCATTTGAAGGAAGTTCAATTGGTTTGAATTATCATGTGGCAGTTGCAAATGCCCCAGTTGATGATGTCGGTAATGCTGGTGTTTTAGCTATCTACAGAGGTGGTATAGCACCGACGCTTCAGAATGAACTGGTTATTGTAGAGGTAAGGGATAAATATGTTAACAAAGATTGTAATAATGAGAACCACATGTTGAAATTCTGGCTGTGGAAGAGGTTCTGGAATAAGATGATATGCATGAATTTGTTGAGCTTCCACGTCCAGTTGATAGTCCTAAGTATGTTTAAGAATGGGAAGATGGTACATGTATTGAGTTAGGTCAAGAATTTATTTCGATGGAGACAGTACAAGATCTGGTTGATAGAGCTTCAAATAAGAACTGTTTTGGGGTCGCCACTGTTAAGTCTGATACGGAGCGACTTGTGCTAAACTGCCATCAAGCGAAAGAAGGATGTTATTGGTATTTACGTGTTGCGATAATAATGGGATCAGATTATTTCAGTGTTAGAGTGTAGAGAAAAATGCATACGTGCTCTCGGGTTACTGCAACTTGTAGCAGCAGTAGACGGAAAGGCACACCGCGAAGTGTAGCTGCTCTTTTGCTTCAAGACTTTCCAGGTCAAATGGAGACCCCAACTCTTAAGAATATTGTAAGTCTTGTTCATGGGAGTCTTGGTGTGGGGTGCTCGTACTCGACGGCCTTAATAGGAAAAAAAAACTAGTCGTTAGTAATATTAGAGGAACTCCTAAAGAGAGCTACACGATGTTGTATTCACATCTGTACAGAATAAAGACGGTCAATCCGGGTACAGTAACAAATGTGAAGTTGGATAGTGAAAAAATTTTGAATACCTATTCATTTCCCTCGGAGCTAGCATTGAAGGGTTCAGTTCAATGAGGAAAATTATAGTTGTGGATGCAACCTTTCTTATAACTGTTTACGGTGGTCAGCTAGTATTTGCGACAACACAAGATCATAATCGCCACCATTACCCCCTTGATTTTGGTGTAATTGATGCTGAGAAAGATGTTAGCTGGAACTGGTTTCTCGAAAACCCAAAAACTGTTATACCGGATGATCATGAATTGATTTTTCTTAGTGACAGAAATTCAAGCATCATCAAATATGTTCGTGAAGTGTACCCGAGATCTCAGCATGGGCATTGCATCTGTCATTTGTCTCAGAACGTTAGGAAAAAGGTCAATAACCTCACCAAAGATACAGTTGCAAGTAAATTCATTGAATTAGCTCATATCTACACACATGCTGAATTCGACCAAGAATATTCTGATTTTAGGATCAGGTTTCCCAAAGCGGCTGAGTATCTAGATAAAACGGTTGAGGTGGCTAAATGGTCAAGAGCCTATTTTAAAGGAGATAAGTACAATTTAGATACTAGCAGTTCCATTGAATCTCTAAACAACACGTTCAAGAAAGTAAGGAAGTACTACTTATTACCTTTGATTGATGCTATCCTTAAGAAAATTTCTGATTGGTTTAATAGACATAGGAAGGAAGCTGGTTCTGCGGCGGACACAAAGAAATTGGTGCCGGTTGTGGAGAACGAACTGCATACACGATGTGGGATTAAAACACACTTAGAGGCGAATTAAATAAACAGCTTCCGGCTAGAGTACTATATAATTGGACTTGGCGGGAAGAAGTATTTGGTAGACTTGCTGAAAAAAAGTTGTAGTTGTAGAACTTTCGATATTGACAAGATTCTTGTGTGCATGCAATTGCCCCAACCATTTTACAAGTGAAGAATCTAGGGAGAAGGGGAAGGTCAGTAACTATGATTTGTGTTCCAGATATTGCTTGATTGAGACTTGGACAATGGCTTATTACATGACACTTTATCTAGTGCCGCATGAGTCTAAGTGGAGTGTTTCTGTAGATATAAAAGGATTGGTCGCTTTACCTCCGGATTACACCAAAAAACCTGGAAGAATTCAAGAGTAGAGGTTTCCATCCGGTGGAGAACGTCGACAAAGGACGAATAACATTTCTGTCCGCGGTATTAATTTGGAGAATTGGTTACAGACTGAAAATGGCTAAAGGACACTTGTGATGTATTGTGATGTATTTCTTTTTCGTAATGATACTACTTGAGATAAATAAGAACAATTTGTTTGTGTTTTAAAAATTCGTAGAACTAGATCTTTCTAAGGTTCAACTATAAGTTAATATAAATCGTTAGGTTTTTCTTCTTGGAACCAAAAAGAAGAGGATGTATACAAATATTTGCCACTACTAGAATACTTGGGACAAATAAAAATAGAATGTATACAAGTATTTGCAATTTTGTAACAACTCCAACTACTTTTCAAATATTACACCAAATATTTGCCATATTTTAACTCATATATAAAAAATCTTTACAAATATTTTTATAAAAAAATCAAAGATCTCTATACACAAGTTATATATTATTATTATTATTATTGTAAAACTCAAAAACTCAAAATTTTAAAAGTGATTTAACTTAAGATTGTTGTTTCACATAAACATACATTAAGTAATATGGAACTCTTTCTATAATTTCACCATATTAAAATGGGAAAGGGGCAAATTCTGTTGTTTCACAAAACTTTTTCTATAAGAACATCAAAAATGATATGAAAAACTATAAAATTACATGGACAACTAGAAAACATAATTTAAAATGTAGGTCCAACTTCAATTATTGTAAAAACGTAAATGTACAACTATGAAGAAGGAAGAAAAACTGTACATATGAGTACAACAAGATATACAAATTTTTTGTTCAAATTTTGTTGAAACCAAAGGCGGGAATATTTTAACATTGGCGGGAAATATTTCAATTTCTTTTTAAAATACAGCTTTTTCAAATATTTCGACCGACTTCTCCCCATTATCTTCTTCTTCTCATTTTAATATTCCAAATTGAGAGAGAACTGACAAGTGATAGAGAGCTACAAGCAGGTGAGCCGATTCGGTCAAATCGATTTAACAATTGATTTAAGATTTTCATTTTGATTTAGGGTATTGATTCCTAATGTCAGTATTTTTGCAGAACCTTGAGTATGGAAAAATTCGAATACGATCTTTATTACAGTGCCATGGAAAGGGAGAAGAAGGAATACAACATGATGTACCTAATTGCGGATGGTGACAATGGGATACGGACAAGATGCCCTTGCGGTGGTCGAATCATTATGGAGCCTACAAAACCTGAATCTGACGTGGGAAGGACGTACTTTGTTTGCAATGCGTTTGAGGGGAGATATGCTGATTTGGTGATTTGGTGATTTGTTGATTTGTTGATTTGATGATTTGGTTAAGCATCGAATCATTTGAAACTATATTGTCTATATGTGCAGGATAATGACCAACACATTCGGAAACTATGGGTTCAAGGCGATGAAGAAGAAGCCACTAACTTAAGGAGGACTGTGGACTATCAGGTCGAGAAGCTTCGAAGCCATGAATATCGTATCGAGCAGCTGGAAATGGCGCTTAAGAACAAAGGCGAACAAATTGAAAAGCTGAAGGAGGTGGTGGCGAGCGTCGTGGGTCGGATCAATGATTAACTTT
Source organism: Orychophragmus violaceus (assembly GCA_030180135.1). Lineage (NCBI taxonomy): Eukaryota > Viridiplantae > Streptophyta > Magnoliopsida > Brassicales > Brassicaceae > Orychophragmus > Orychophragmus violaceus. Next base: position 62,871,015 of record CM058240.1, on the reverse strand, counting down.
CTGTGCTGTCAATTTCTATTAAGACTTATCTCTGTTCTATCAGTTATTAAGACTTATTTATGTGCTAACTTCAAAACAGAGCAGGTCCAAATGTAGTTGTACCTAGTATTAACATTTGGAATCAGTTTGTACATTCTTCAATTCAGTTGTCTCTAAGTTCACTCGGTTTTACCGAAAACACAATAAAGTTCCAAAATATCCATAATCCATCAAACACAAAACCATACCAAGTTCACCTAATAACACCATACCAAATTTACCTAATAAACACAAAAAGGTTCCAAAAGATCCTTAATCCATCAAACACAACACCTACCAATTTCAACAAACACAACAAAATTTCATAAAGATCAACCACACCAAGTTACAAAAAAACAACGAGTATTGTTCAAAAAACACCGAGTATTGTTAAAAAAACCAACACCATTCATCTAATTCTTCCTTGGCTTCTTCTGGCGAGCCTCATAAGGTATTCGTACGTTCCTGGATGGTTGTCTTCTTTGCTTCCCAAGTGCCATAGGAGTGGTATCTTCTTCTCTTCCTTCTTCTTCGACCCTTTCTTCGACCCTTTCTTCTTTCCTTTCTTCGACCCTTTCTTATTTCCTTTATTCGACCCTTTCCTCTTCTTCATCAGCTATTTGATCCTTCTTTTCCTGTTCCTCGCCTTCATCAACTTCATCTTCTTTATCTTCCTCAACTTCTTCCTTCTCACCAACATTATCATTCTCAACTTCTTCCTTCTCACTGTCACCATCATTCTCAACTTCTTGCTTCTCACCAACATTCTCATTATCAGCAACCTTCTCACGATCCTGCCCAAATCTTGTATAGTCTTCACACCATCTACTCCATCATCTGCATAAAAAGTGCCATCATACATTAACAACAATATAAATTGACTTAACTCAATAAAAACAAAGAAACTCATGGTTATCTTTCTCAATGACTCCTCCAAGGTAAACAACCACGTCTTGCTTCTCTCGCTGCTCTGACACAAAGCTTTCAAGTTCCTTCAACCTCTCATTCTAAAGTTTGATCGTCTCTTCCATTGCAGCAATCCTATCCATAATTGTATCAGCTTGGGGCAGAGGTTCATTAGCAGCTTTACTGGAGCTACTTCTGGAAGCAATGTCCGATTCATACAAATCTTTCTACCATATCCTCTTCTTCCACAGTTAGCCGCTTTTTCCAGTTATCAACGATTGGATCAATAAAACCGATCCCGTCATCAAAATCCTCATCTATTATGCGCGTCATCAAATCTTTATCATCTGTGTCAGGTTCTAATATGCTGGTGATATCCTACTCAGATGATCAAATTTAACTTAAGATTCAAACTATAAAAACTACACAAGTAACCAAATCTGAACTCTAAATCTAACCTTAGTAATTCCAAGCGTTTCGTTTATTTATCCAATGGGAAATTTTTCATGCAACTCTCGCTGAACTTGTGCTTGCACAACCTAGGATAATCATTCTCTGCAGCTACTACTTCCCTAAATTTGCGTCTAAGGTGTGGAATACACTCGAACGCCAGAGCCTACTCATATTTAACCAATTACTTCAAAAAAAAATAATCATATACTAAAAACTATAATGTCAGTTGCAGCTTTTTGATACGGCTCAGAGTTTACTTCCCTAAGTTTAACTGCAAGTGCAGAGGCAAATGTAGTATATAGGGGTCGAATCCACAGAGACTCAAGAAATCTTACGGTAGATTATAGAATGCCAAGTTAAGCTAGGTGAGACTAATCCGAAAATAAATAGCTAAGCAGAAAGTAAATCAGTGGCAAGAGTGGTTTTGTAAGCAAGTACTAAAAGCGTCAAGTCTAGGGAGTTCTCAGGAAATCAGACAAGCAGATCAATTATCAGTCAGGATCAAATTAAGTTCGGTTCTAGAACTCAAACACAAGATAGAACTAACCAACTTTCATTGCGAGAATTCTCTAAGTCTAATTAGCAGAAACCCAAATTTATTTGCAATTCCTAACAGATTAAACTAGCCTTAAGTGCAAGTTTGATTTGTTCACAATTAAGTTAAACCAAATTTCTTTGCAGATAATTAAATTGCTCAACCTAAATAGATAAGATTCTAAACCACACTTTCGTGTCAATTTATAAACCTAAAGTCTAGATTCTAAGTGATCAGGTTAGAAACTAGTATTAAGCACAATTCAGGTTGAAGAACAAATAAGATATGAATTCCTTAAATGATAAATTAATTTAGCAAGTCATGAAAACCCTTATGAGAATCCCTAAACCTAACTATAAATCTACTCAGACATGATCAATGAAACACAAATCAATGAATAAATAGATATCATAAAATCAAAGAGTAAAGAGTAAAAGAGGTTCGAAATCTTCTCTTTGGAGTACAAGAACAATCAGCCTCTCGATCTCTCTCTCTCTCTAAAAAGCTAATAGTACGAAAGCGTATCTAAAACAAAACACCAAAAACCTAATTATAAAGTCTTAATCACGCTTGGGGTCTTTTTGCAAATACTGGAACTTTCTGGGACAAAACAACAAATCTCCAAAGTCTTCATTAATGTGATGGCGCAGAGGTGTGTCGATCGATGCCAATGATGCATCGATCGATGCATGGGTCGTCCAGACTTGGTGAATTTAACTCTCTCGGCTTAAGCTCCAAACTTGCCCAAAAATGCTCAATTATCTCCAATAATCCTCCAAACGTGCATGTACCTAATAAACACCTGTAATGACTCTAAAGACACTACAAAAGACTCTAAAACATACATATATCATGGCTTAAAACAGGTAAAAACCATGATATATCAACTCCCCCAAACTTAGCCTTTGCTTGCCCTCAAGCAAAACAGAGAACTAGAATGTGTTGAAGAAGTTTGAAAACTTTCAGAAACTCTTTTCATCTTAGAAGCACAACACTCAGATTCCCCTTAGTAAGCCACATAAAAGATTCACCTGCAAGACATCAAGACCAACATATACTTCCCCCATACTTAGCAACTGTCCTGAGTAAACTCCACAATCAATCCTAAGCATTCAAATTCACCCTACTGACTTCAATAAGCTATTAAGTGCGGTCTCACCTAAGGATTATCGATAAAAGGGCACATGGATTCTTACTATGTTAGCTCTAGACAACCATACTATCTTTTCTGGTTCCTTTCTTCTCTTTTCCCTTCCTTAGCAACTTATTTTTCCCCATTGGGTATCATTTTTTTTTATCAGTGCTCTTCCCGTTATGGGGTGTACTTTGGATACATTCCATGGATGCACAAGAGGTAATAGGGGTCTCTACTATTCCTGCGACCACTTCGGAGCTACTTGCTCATCCTCTGTTTATTATTCTTTTTTTTTTACGTTAAGGAAGGGGAGAAGGGAACCTTACTTGGACAGGTTTACAAGCTGTGTCAGAACTAACAAAGGAATCAGACTCAAGGTATACCAAGCCCTTAGGTGAGAAAAGTAAGTCAAAAATTAAGGGTTAAGTCAGTAAAGGATTCTCTGAATACCTGACTTGATATGGGTGTCCTCAATAGGCTGATATATGCATTGGGTTTTCTAATAGTCATAGATTGATCCTGCAAGCTCATCCCAATGGTTACTTAAGTTCCTGCAAGTGTTGTTGGCTTCTCAAAAATTTATTGTTTCCTACTTAAACTGTTTTGACTCGATAAAACCGATACAAAAACACAACTGACTCTAAGAAAAGAAAAGGATTATGTCAGTACCACCTCCCCCACACTTGAAACACACTGTCCCCAGTGGTGTCAAGCCTAGGCTCGGTGAGAAAAGAAATCGGAATGAAAACAAACCGAAAAAGGGTCAGAACACTTACCTGTCGTCGGCCTGTGTCGATCGATACCACTAGGGTTTCGATCGATGCAAGGCGATTATGCTAATGGTTAAGTAGCTAACCGGTGTCTGAACCGCAATTGAATCGGCAAACCGTAAATCGCAATCGTGTCGACCGATGCACTATGTGTGTCGACCGATGCAGTGTGATTCTGCATGTTTCTCACTCCTTTGAACACACAATAATAGAAAATCAAAAACACCAAATCAAAACGAAGAATGAAAACAAAAACGAACCTAACAGTGGGTTGCCTCCCACTCAACGCTCTTTTAATGTCATTAGTTTGACGTTTCAGCTGAATCAGGTAGAGGGTGCATCATCCAGAGGCAGAATCTGACCTCTCGGAATCTTGGCCTTAGCCCAATAATGCTTCACCCTCTGTCCATTCACAGTGAATTCCTTACCTTCCTGGCTGATTAGAACGACAGCTCCATAAGGGCGTACCTCCTTGATCGTGAAATGACCATACCACTGATATATCATGGTTTTTACTAGTTTTAGACCATGATATAAGTGTGTTTTAGAGTCTATTTGTGTCTCTTTAGAGTCTTTTACAGGTTTTATTAGGTACACGCACGTTTGGAGCTAATGTGGTGATTATGGAGCTTATTAGAGCATTTTGGAGATTTGACCCGAGAGCTTGTGCTCACTGTCCAGATTTGAAGACTGCGTCGACCGTTGCACACCTGCATCAGTCGATGCACTGCGCGAATGGGCCAGACTCGGCGGTTTAATGAAGAATGCTAGTATTGCAGAAGTGCCCAGAAGTTCCAGATATTTACACAAAAGCCCCAAGTCGTGTTTTAGCTATTTAATTAGGATTTTAACTTCTGTTTTACATACGCTATCATAACTTAGAGCATAGAGTTTTTAGAGCTTTTGGGGGCTAATCTGATCCTGTACTACATTCGTTTTGGAGAAGTTTTCGAACCCCTTTGTTATTTTAATCTCTTTTATGATTGTTATTTATTCATTGATTATGTTTACATCATCCATGTCTAAGTAGTTCCATAGTTAGGTTTAGGGTTTCTCATAGGGATTTCATGACTTGCTAGATATAATTGATTCAGTTAAGGATTCACATCAATAGATGTTCTTCAAACTAAATTGTGTTTAATGCTAGTTCTAACTTGATCAATTAGAATCTAGATCTTAGGTTGCTAAATACGACACGACAGTGTGGTTTAGAATCTGAACTATTTAGGTTGAGCAATTTAACTACTCGCAAAGGAATTTGGTTTAATTAGATTGTGAACATATCAAACTCGAATTTAAAGCTGGTTTAATCTGTTAGTAATTGCAAAGGAATTTGGATTACTGCACTTAGACTTAGAGAATTCTCGCAAAGGAATTTGGTTAATTCTATATCCGTGTTTTGAGTTCTAGAACTGAGTTTAATTAGATCCTGACTGATTGATTTATCTGCTTGTCTGATTTCCTGAGAACGCCCTAGACTTAGCGCTTTTAGTTTATTGATTTCAAACAACCAACCTGCTACTGATTTACTTTCCTGCTTGCTTTTAGATAATAGATACAATTTGCTTCTTGTTTTCTCCTAGTTTTAAACTCTTTTAGTTCTTAGTTCTATCGTCCCTAGAGTCCCCGTGGATTCGATCCCTAAGTACTACAATTGATTTACTGTGCACTTGCAGTTAGTATAGGGTAAAACTAGACACCTATCAAGTTTTTGGCGCCGTCCCCACTAGGATTTTTATTTTTATTTTTGTTTACTGATTTTTTTCTCTGTTTTCTTTCTGTCGCAGGTACCAATTTCGCATAGCGTCGATCGTTGCACCTTTGTGTCGATCGTCACTAGGCGATTATGAGATTGAATCGATCGTTGCACTGATAGCATCGATCGTTACTTGACGATTACAGACAGTTTATGCAGACGCGTGAAACTAGAAGTAATCAGAACTTGAACCTCGTTAATCTCGGACTTGAAGAACTTGGGCGACTAGAGAGGACTAACAGAAGAGAAAGAAGAGCAATGATGGTACGTGAACGACTGATTTTGATAGCCGATGCTCAAGGTATCCTGAGGGATCCGCAAAACAATCCTTACAATGCTGCTGGGCAGAGGATTGATGTTGAGGGACGTGTGATCCCTGAAGTTGAGGAACTTGAACCACAGCCACAGGCACAAGACCAAGGACGGAACAAAGGCAGACAGATGGTAGTCCATGAGAGGACTTTGGCTGACTACAACAGACCGGATGAGTTTCATGCCAACCGGTCAGCTCTTGTACCTCCTGGTTTTGAGCGGAATGATTTTGAAATCAAAACCATCTACTACTCGCTGATGAAGCAGAATGCTTTCCATGGTCATCCGTCGGAGCAGCCTATGGATCACATTGATCAGTTTGAGGACATAATCACTGGCATGAAGTATGATGGAGTGTGCCAGGATTATCTGTTTCTCAAGCTCTTTCCATTCAGTCTCGCTCGAGACGCTGCTGCATGGCTGAAGCAACTGCCACCTAGGCAGTTTGTTACTTGGGCAGCCCTGAAGAGTGAGTTCCTGCGTCACTTCTACGATGATGCGCGTTCTGATCAGTCCAGACATGACATACTCACCTTTTCCCAAGGTCCTACTGAGCCTCTTAAGACTGCCTGGATGAGATTCAAGAAATACCAACGTGACTGCCCGCACCATGGATTCACTGAGGTAACACTTTTAGGCATTTTCTTTAGAGGCATAGATCTTCCATATCAGAGTGTGTTGGACAACTCTAGCAATGCCAACTTTAACACTAGGACTCCTGCTCAAGCTAAGTAGTTGATTGATAACTTAGTGAGCAGCAACAGTTGCAAGACTACTGATGAGAGGAGAAAGAAATCTGGTGGGAATGTAGAGAATTTGGAGATTGCTGATATTAGATCTAAGCTGGACACAGTTTGTAATCTCCTAGCTGGTAAGAAAGCTGTCCACTTTGCCCAAGATGTTGAGGTAATTCAGACTGAGGAGGACACTCAGGAAGAAGATGTGAATTACATAGGATGATCTGGATTCCAAGGTAATAGATTTGGTAATCAGCAGGGAAACATGTTCTTCAATGGAGGACAGAAGAGCGCCTTCACAGGCAATCATAACTCCTCTGGCTTTGGACAGACTAGTGGTTTTCAGAAACCTTTTGGACAAGGTACTCAGAGAGCCTATGGATCATCTTCTTACCAAGCACCTCCTGTAGCTACTGCTCATGAGAGTAAGATGGAGGCAATGATGGAACAGCTGCTGGAAAGTCAGACCAAGATTGTTGTGGACTGCAATAAGAAGTTGGATGCTGTCTATGAGGATCACAATTGGAAGTTTGAGTCTTTGAACACTCATGTGAAGCAGTTGGATACTCAGGTGAGTCAGATTTCTAGTTCTGTTAAAGGAAAAGGAGTAGCAGACACCCATATTAAGGCCTGGTCAGTGTACATTGATGATGGATCACACTTAGGTGAAGGATTTGAGCTAAGCACAGCTGAGTTGGTAGAAGAGGTTGAATTTTCGGATTTTGAGGAAAATCTCTCGGGTAGAAACTGTGAAAACAGTGATGCATCGATCGACACACCATTAGCGTCGGTCGTTGCAGGTCGTGAACAGACAGACTCGCAGGATTCTGAAGGCATTGATGCAGATTTAGAGCTTGATTGTTTATTCCCTGGAGTGTCTGAGATTACTCAACAGGAGATTTATGCACAATCCATTAGATTATATCCCTCAGTGTCTGAAGTGATTAAGCAAGAGATTGAAGAGCTTAAGAAGCTGGAAGAGATTGGTGAAGAGTTGGAAGAAATTCCATCATCTGATGATCCACCTTATCACCCATGCGTGCAGAGGTACTTGAATAAGATGTTGCATTTGGATGAAGAGCTGAAAGATTGGGTGATAGTGGTCCCTCAACAGATAAGCGATGTGATGTTAACCAAGATCCCAAAGAAGCTGCATGACCCTGGTATCTTTGTGCTTAACTGTTCTATCTTTGAGGATAGTTTTAGGCGTTCTCTGTGTGATCTGGGAGCTGCTGGAAGTCTTATGCCATATTTTGTGGTAGAGAAGCTGGGTATGCTGGATTTTTCGCCTACTAGGACCTCTCTTGTCCTAGCTGATCAGTCTATAAGAGTTCCAGAAGGACTCCTTGAGGACATCCCAGTGAGAGTTGGAAACTACTTGGTTCCAACAGACTTCTTAGTGCTGAAGTATGACAGTGATCTTGACGACGCACTGATACTTGGTAGACCATTCTTAGCTACAGCTGGAGCAGTAATAGATGTTAGACACAGTCTGATTGATCTCCACCAGGGAGATGAGCCGCTGCACTATGAGATGGATAAGCTGCGCAAGCCACTGATAGATGGGCAGACCTTCACCATTATGGGTGGAGATGATAAGCAGCCAAGTGATACTGTGCTTTTAGATCCTGGGGAGCAGTTTACTCCTTCTTTTCTTGGACGCGTTCATACTGATACAGCCTACTCACCACCTTGGATGAGGAGACTTGAACGGAGACAATCAAAGTCTCTGTCAAGATCTCTTGGTGCCTAAAAATCTTGTTCGTCCGGTCAAGCTAATGACCTTAAACAAGCGCTGAGTGGGAGGCAACCCACTGTTAGGTTTAAGTGTTTTTCTTTTTGATTTTGGTGTTTTTCTTAGGAACTAACGTTTTGTTTTTGTTTTTGTTAAGTTTTAGATGCAGAACTCGAGTCTGGAGATGTGTGACGATCGTTGCTTCATTGTGACGGTCATTGCAGGGTGATTTCGACAAAGAGAGGTGATCGCATTGTGACGATCGTTGCGGTCCTGTGCAACGGTCGTTGCAATTGGTTCAATTGCAAAATTAAGGTACGCGTGCTAAACCGGAATCAATTCGGTCCAACTAGCATCGATCGTTGCTCATCTGCAACGGTCGTTGCACCCACGATCGAGGTAAGTTGCCTTAAACCCTTTTCTCCTCTCTTCTTCTCCACTCTCGCCGTCCGTACGACCGAAACCCTTGTCGCCTAAATCTCTCATTTCTTCGCCATTTTCACTGATTCCAAGTGCTATTCTCTTGTTTTTACACTCTTAATCCATTCTTATAACCCATTTGTCGTAAATCCAAGGTAATGTGCTTCGATTTTATGATTTCCAGATTTATTTTAAGGGTTTTAGAATTTGATAATTTTTGGGTTGAAATTGATGATTGCGTGCTGAGTTAGACTTAGTTTAGGATGATTGGTGATGGTATTAGGCTGTTTGTGTGGTTCTTGAACGAATTTAGAAACAATATTTAGGATTTGTTGTCGGTTGTGAAATCGCCTTGCAACGGTCGTTGCTTTGCGATTTTAGGGATTTGTTTGATAACGCGAAATCGCCTTGCAACGATCGATGCCTTAGTGCAACGGTCGTTGCTTCGCGATTTCACATAGACATTGCCGAGACTAATTTGTTTTGATTTCTTAAATGCAGATGCCTCCTCGGCAATCCCGCAAGCGCAGAGCCACCGCAGCAACCCCCACACGTCAGTACATTCCACCACCAGATTGGTTCCACCGAGAATCACCGCATCCCGAGCCTTACGTGAGAGTTGGACATGCAATAGCACCGCCTTGGCCTAGAGCAGATCAGACAGAGATCCCATCAGCCAGAGTGTGGCCAGAGAATATTGCTGAGTTCCTCCAGACCGCTGATTTCACAGAGAGACCACTGCTTGATCACTGGGACGATTATGACACGTTGTTGTACAACGGTTGGTGCGGCATGACGCTTAAACCAACCAAGTTTGCAGACTTCTCTACTTGCAAGAGTCTGGGCATTGCTGATCAGGTTCTTGAGCTATGTAACGGCATTGGTCTAGGGACAATGCCTATGCAGCCTTACTACTTGTACCCGGAGTTAGTGAGACAGCTGCTAGCCACTTGCAGAGTGGTTTACCCGGACCGAGACAGCATGACTGCTTCAGGAGGTATTTTTACCTTCATGTGCTTAGGAGCCAGATATTGGATTCCTCTTCTTGATATCTGCAGGATCTATGGATTCAGTACTGAGCCTAAACGTATTGGCATGAGTCTTGAGTGGGATGTGGCTGAGGCTTAGTCTTTCTGGGAGTATATCGGCAATGGTCGGTATAACTCGAGGCAGACACCGGTGAAACAGGTTAGGCATCCGGTTCTGAGATATGTTCTGCGCATTTTAGGATGGACTCTGTTGTGAAAGTATGAAGCCAACAAGATCCGCAAGCTTGAGATGGAGATGCTATTCATTGGGCTGCGAGATCAGTTTGAGGGGACTCAGTTGAGAGATCCGACTAAGGGACTCAACCTGGGAGCTGTTTTCACTCAGCACTTGTGCGACCTGCAGAAGAAGCCATTTGATGGCGTGGACACTGAGACAGTCGGGAGTGTTCTTACTCCTATCTTCATGCACTGCAGGATTCCCTTACAGGGTACATAGTGTAACACTGCCAAGGAGTTCTTAGATATCAGCCACCTGCAGAGCGCTACATGGCTCAAGGAAGGGCGCGTATGGGTTTACTACGACCCTGCCTCTGCGAAGCATGGTATTGATCTTCCTGCTGCAGCTCATACACGGATAGATACGCTGGATGCATTGACATTCCGACCACCTCCGAGAGACCGGCACAGCGTACCTTCTATGGCTCATCTGCAGGGAGAGCCTTCTACGAGAGCTTCATCTTCCTCTGCACCTCCTGCTCCTGCGCCTGCTGCTGCCCCTGTTGATGACATTGGCCCTTTTCCTGTCCCTGCAGTTCCTTTGGGAGAGATGTCTGAGGCTGAGTGGAGAGAGCGTAATGATGGGATACTGAAGACCATTTGGGAGTGGATGTGTGGCTGCACTTGCAGGAGACAACCACAGGTTCATCAGCCCGTCCCTGCCAGTCGACGCAGAGAGCATTCTCCTGAGGATTCCGGCGGTACTGATCCATATGCTGGGATAGATGATGATAGCGAGTGAGCGTAGCCTCCATTTTCAGGCATTCGGTTATGTACTCTTTTATCTTTTCTTTTTCTTTCGCACTTTTTCTTTTTGATTTTTTGTAGGATGTTATTGTTTCTGGATGTTATGCTTGATTTGATACATTAGTTCCTTTGATTTTACTCTGTTTTCAGTGTTTTCAGCTTGCAGGATTCGAAATTTGATAGATTCCAACGGACTAACCTGCTAACTTGCTGACTGATCCGATATACGCAGTGCGTCGATCGACACACCACAGTGTCGATCGTCACAACACGAAAATCGCCTAGCAACGGTCGATGCACCTAGTGCAACGATCGATGCCTGAGCGACAGAGGTAAAATCAGACAGAACCCAACACGTCCATTAACATTTAACTTTTTCTTTCTTTTTGCCAACCCTTCGCTTGACACTACTGGGGATAGTGTGTCTTAAGTGTGGGGGAGGTGCTACTGACATCTATCTTTCTGTTTTCTTAGAGTCAGTATGTTTTTCAAAATTTGATTTATTGAGTCAAAATAGTTTTCGTAAGAAACAATGATTTTTTGAGAAGATTAATAGCACTTGCAGGAACTTAAGTAACCATTGGGATGAAGTTGCAGGATAAATCTATGACTATTAGAAAACCCCATCACAGATCAACCACCTCGATCTCAGCTTACCTGGAAACAATTGCAAACGAGAGTTATACAAAAGTACCTGATCATTAGGCTCAAATCGTCTAGAGACAATCTTCTTGTCATGATAAGCTTTAGTCCTCTCCTTGTACAGCTTTGAGTTCTCATAAGCAAAATACCTAATCTCATCCAACTCATTAAGCTGCACCAATCTCCTCTCTGCAGCAGACTTAAGATCGAAATTCATCTGCTTCACAGCCCATGCTGCTTTGTGCTCAAGCTCTACTGGCAGATGACATGCTTTTCCATACAGCAGATGAAATGGAGTAGTCCCAAGTGGCGTCTTGAATGCAGTCCGGTAAGCCCATAGTGCATCATCCAGCTTTGCTGCCCAATCCTTCCTTGTCTTCCCAACTGTCTTCTCCAAGATCTCCTTGATCTGTCTGTTAGAGACCTCGACTTGCCCACTAGTCTAAGGGTGATAAGGAGTAGCAACTCGGTGATGAACTTCATGCTTCTTTAGCAGCTTCTCGAAGACCTTATTAATGAAATGAGATCCTCCATCACTAATCACTATCTGAGGTACTCCAAATCTAGGGAATATAATGGTCTTAAATAGCTTAGTGACCACTGAAAAATCATTGGTTGGACTAGCTATTGCTTCCACCCACTTAGACACATAGTCCACAACAACCAAAATGAACTTATTCTCATAGGACGAGGGAAAAGGACCCATGAAATCTATGCGCCAGCAATCGAAAACCTCAACCTCAAGAATGAAATTCTAAGGCATCTCATGCTTCTTACTGATTTTCCCTCTCCTCTGACAGGCATCACACTGAGAGACAAAAGAATGAGCGTCTCTAAACATCGTAGGCCACCAGAAACCTGCTTGCAGAACCTTAGCCACAGTCTTGAAAGTAGCAAAATGTCCAGCATAATCTGATCCATGACAATGGAATAAGATATCTGGAACCTCTGATTCAGCAATGCATCTCCTGTAAAGACCATCCGAACAGTGCTTGTAGAGATAAGGCTCATCCCAATAGTATCGTCTGAGCTCTCTGAAGAACTTTTTCTTGGCATACCCCTTTAACTCATCTGGTTCAGTCTCTGCAGCCAGGTAATTAGCTATATCTGCAAACCAGGGTCGAGTGATCGTCGCGACAGCATGAACTTCGAAGTCGAAGTGTCATATTTGAACCTTAAGAGGTTCTGGGTACGTATGCACACTGCAACGACCGTCGTACATGGCAGCATCGATCTTTGCTCTCCCGATACTTGCATCGATCGTCGCAAACGTGGCATTGATCGACGCAGTACGCTGAATCCGACAGTTCTGCAACTTCCTGTCCAAATCCATCTGAAATACTGTCCCGATCATATTGACGTTCTCCTCAGGCAAGAAATCATTAATGGGGACGTCTTCTTCAACCAGAATCTTTGATAAATGGTCAGCAACTCCATTTTCAACTCCCTTCTTGTCCCTCACTTCAATGTCAAACTCCTAAAGTAACAGAATCCATCTCAATAATCTTGGCTTAGCATCCTTCTTCTGCATCAGATACTTCAGAGCTGAATGATCAGTGTGTACAATCACTTTATAACCAACAAGATAAGGGCAAAACTTCTCAAACGCAAAGAAAACAGCCAACAACTCCTTCTCTGTAGTGGAATAGTTCCTCTGCGCATCATCTAGTGTCCTGTTGGCATAGTAAATAGCATGAAGCTTTCTGTCCTTCTTCTGCCCCAGAACAGCTCCTACAGCATAGTCGCTCGCATCGCACATAACCTCAAACGGTAAATTCCAATCTGGTGGCTGTACTATAGGAGCACTCACTAATGCTTGTTTGATCTGTTCAAATGCATTCTGACAATCTGCAGTGAACTCAAACTTGGTATCCTTACACAGCAAAGCATTTAGTGCTCTAGCAATCTTACTGAAATCCTTGATGAACCGTCTATAGAAACCAGCATGTCCAAGAAAGCTCCTCACAGACTTAACAGAATCAGAGGCCTGAAGGCTGGTCATGACCTCAATCTTAGCGCAGTCTACTTCGATCCCTGCTTCAGACACTCTATGTACAAGAACAATGCCATCTCTGACCATGAAATGACACTTCTCCCAATTAAGAACCAAGTGCTTCTCCTCACATCTAGCTAGCACTTTGCACAGATTATCCATGCACTCATTATAAGATGACCCATAGACTGAAAAGTCATCCATAAACACCTCCATAAAGTCCTCAATCATATCAGTAAATATGGACATCATGCATCTCTGGAAGGTGGTTGGTGAATTACAAAGTCCAAAAGGCATCATGCGGTATGCAAATGTGCCATATGGACAAGTAAAAGTAGTCTTTCCCTGATCCTCTAGATGGATAGGAATCTGGAAGAAGCCTGAATATCCATCGAGGAAGCAATAGTAAGGATGATTCGCTAACCTCTCTAGCATCTGATCAATGAAAGGTAAAGGGAAATGATCCTTCCTTGTCGCAGCATTTAGCTTTCTGTAATCTATGCACATCCGGTGTCCAGTCACAGTCCTTATAGGAATCAGCTCGTTCTTCTCATTCTTCACCACTGTAACTCCACCCTTCTTAGGTACTACATGGACTGGACTAACCCAATCGCTGTCTGAAATCAGATAGATGATCCCAGCATCTAGGAGCTTCATGATCTCCTTCTTTACCACATCCTTAAGATTAGGATTCAGCCTCCTCTGATGCTCAACAGATGTCTTAGACTCGTCCTTAAGATGTATCCGATGCATACACAGCTCCGGAGAGATATCTGAAATGTCATCAAGAGAATAGCCAAGAGCTTTGCGATGCTTGTGCAACTTTCTTAGCAGTAAAGTGAACTCTGCGTTGTTCAAACTAACATTAACAATCACTGGATATGTCAAATTAGGTCCAAGAAATGCATACCCTAGCCCGTATGGGAGTTGTTTCAGCTCAATTTTCGGGGATTTTTCTTCTGTCCAGTCACTGTCGACCTGCAACGATCGCTACACTAGAGTTGTCGATCGATGCAGCGTCGCGTCAGACACATCTAACTGCATCACTTGCTTAGCAGAATCCATTAGCCTCGCATAGCAGATTGCGGTCTCGTCTTGCAGATGTTCCAGCTCAAGTATAGAGCTAAGTACAGCTCTCTCCAGTGGATCCTCAGCATGTGTCTTGTGAAAGTAATCCGCAGCCAAATCTCTGAGAGTATCCACATAAAAGGTCTATACGTCGATGGTTGGTCTCTTAACCAGCTTGTCCATATCGAAACTCATCTTCAGATCACCCACATTCATAATTATAGTCCCCTTTCTGCAATCAATCATAGCACCAGCAGTGGCTAAGAATGGTCTACCCAAAATCAGTGGATCCCTTGGTTCTTCTCCATACTGCAGAACCACAAAGTCAGTAGGAATCACACATTCACCAATTCTTATTGGCACATCTTCCAGCACTCCTTCAGGAATCCTGACTATTCTGTCAGCTAGGACTAATGAGATCCTAGTAGGCATAAAGTTAGTCATCCCAAAGCTTCTTAGCAACAGATAAAGGCATAAGGTTCATAATAGAACCAAGATCACATAGAGATCTCTCAAATTTGTCCCTGTAGATACCACAATCCAACACAAAGCATCCTGGATCTTTCAACTTCTCAGAAATTCTGCCCTGAACCACTGCACTGCATACCTCTGTGATCATCATCACACTTTCCTCATCAGTCCAGTTACCAGCAAGTAAGTCCTTAAGACATCTCTTCATCACAGGAGTAGTCTGCAAAGAATCAACCAAAGGCACTTCAACCAACACCTTTTTAATGATCTCTTTGCACTTAGCATACTGCCTATTGTTCTTAGCCTTCCTGGGGTCCTTAGGAAAAGGGACCTTAGGCTTGTAGACCTTTTCATTCGACTTCTTCAGCTTTCCGCTTTTGAACTCTCGGCAGTCGCCTTGCGTCGATCGTTGCTAGAGTCGCATCGATCGTTGCTAGGCGATTCTGTTATGACCGCTGCGTCGTGCTTAGGCTCATATTTTTATTTTCGCCTTGCATCGATCGTTGCGTTAGTGCGTCGGTCGATGCATTGCAAAATTCGCGGATCACTTCTTCCATTTCTTCAATTTCCACGATTTCTTCCAAGCTCAACTGTATTTTCTGAGCAGGAAACAACTCCTTACCACTTCTCAGTGTCACTGCATTGCACTGGTATTTAGGATTAGCATCAAATCGTCCCAGAAGAGATCCATCTTGCCTCTTAGCATATCCAGCAGTCTGCGCAACCTGAGCATCAAGCTTCTTCACATGTGTGCTCAAGGATTCAAACTTCCCATTCAGATCTTCATACACAGCATCCAGCTTCTTGTTGAAGTCCATAGCAGTCTTAGTCTGACCCTCTAGCAACTGCTCCATCATAGCTTCCATCTTGCTCTCATGATCACTAGCAGCAGGAGGTGGCTGATATGAGGATGATCCATAAGTCCTTTGATAAGAATTACCTTGCTGAAAAGGTTTCTGATAACCAGCAGTCTATCCATATCCAGAAGAGTTCTGGTTTCTTGTGAAAGCACTCTTCTGTCCACCATTAAAGAACTTATTGCCTTGCTGATTTCCAAACCTGTTTCCTTGAAATCCAGAGCCACTGATGTAGTTCACATCCTCTTCCTGGTGATCTTCTTCAGCTCCAAACACTTCAACTTCCTGAGCAAAGTGGACAGCTTTCTTTCCAGTCAACAAACCGTGAATAGTGTCTAGCTTATTCCTGATATCAGCAATCTCTAGATTATCGATCTTTCCACCAGTTCCTTCTCCTATCAGCAGTCTTGGTGCTATTACTTCTCACAAAGTTATCAATTAGCGTCCTAGCCTGTTCAGGAGTCCTTGTATTGAAATTGCCATTGCTGGAATTATCCAATGCAGACTGGTAATGGAGATCAATGCCTCTGAAAAAAATGCCCAGCAGCGTCACTTCAGAGAATCCATGGTGAGGGCAGTCACGTTGGTACTTCTTAAACCTCATCCATGCAGACTTAAGAGGCTCCGTAGGACCTTGGGTGAAGGTGAGAATATCCTGTCTCGACTGATCAGAGCGAGCATCATCATAAAAGTGCCTCAAGAACTCCCTCTTCACAGCATCCCAAGTAGTAAAATTCCCAGTTGGAAGTTGTTTCAGCCAAGCTGCAGCCTCTCCAGCGAGAGAATAGAGAAAAAGCGTTACCCATTGTACTTCATTCCAGTGATGAAGTCTTCAAAATCATCGATATGATCCATGGGTTGTTCATGTGGGAGACCATGGAAAAGATTCTGCCTCAGAAGCGAGTAGTAGACAGTCTTGATCTCAAAGTCATTCCTCTCAAAGCTAGGAGGTACAATTGCTGACCGGTTAGCATAGAACTCATCCGGTCGGTTGTAGTCAGCAAGAGTCCTATCATTAGCAGGAGGATTAATCATCTGCCCTTGACCTTGGGGCGGTTCAGGCTAAGGTTCAGGGATCACACGTCCCTCAGCATCAATCCTTAGCCCGTCATCATTGTACCGGTTGTTATGCCGATCTCTCAGAACACCCTCAACATCAGGTCTCAAAATCAAGCGATTGTTATTCATCCTTGCTCGTTGACCTTTTATGTTTGTTCTCTCTAGTCTAGCAAGTTCCTCAAGCCTGAGATTCACAAGATTCGCGTTCGGATCACTTCTGGTCTCACGCTTCTGCATAAACCGTCGGTAATCACCCAGCAACGATCGATGCTACGTATGCAACGATCGATTCAACTCAGGATTCGCCTTGTGTCGATCGATTCAGAAGATGCGTCGATCGATGCAAAGAGAAAACAGACCTGAAACAAAAAGAGAAAAACAGAGAAATTAGTAACAAAAACAAAAAAACGAAAAACCTAGTCTAAACTTTAAATTCAAATATATCGAAGACTCAAAAGAGTCCCCGGCAAGGGCGCCAAAAAACTTGATACGGCTCAGAGTTTACTTCCCTAAGTTTAACTGAAAGTGCACAGGCAAATGTAGTATATAGGGGTCGAATCCACAGAGACTCAAGAAATCTTACGGTAGATTATAGAATGTCAAGTTAAGCTAGGTGAGACTAATCAGAAAATAAATAGCTAAGCAGAAAGTAAGTCACTGGCAAGAGTGGTTTTGTAAGCAAGTACTAAAAGCGTCAAGTTGATATATCATGGTTTTTACCGGTTTTACGCCATGATATAAGTATGTTTTAGAGTCTTTTTGTGTTTCTTTAGAGTCTTTTACAGGTTTTATTAGGTACTAGCACGTTTGGAGTGGATTTGGAGTAATTGGAGATATTTGGTGCATTTTTGAGTTTTGACCCGAGAGATAGAGCTCACTGTCCAGAACAGAGTGATGTGTCGATCGACACACATCAGCATCGATCGATGCACAACGAGTTGGGCCAGTCTTTGCGAGAGTTAATGAAGAATGATGAATTTGCAGAATTGCCCAGAAGTTCCAGATATTTACACAGAAGCCCCAAGACGTGATTTAGCTATTTAATTAGGTTTTTACATCAGTTTTTAGATACGCTATCATACTTTAGAGCAGAGAGTTTTTAGAGCTATTTGGGGCTGATCTGATCCTGTACTACATCTTGTTTTTGGAGAAGATTTCGAACCCCTTTACTTATTTAATCTCTTTTATGATATCTATTAACTCATTGATCATGTTTTCATTATCTATGCCTGAGTAGATTCATAGTTAGGTTTAGGGATTCTCATTAAGGATTTATGACTTGCTAGATATAATTAATTCAGTTAAGGATTCATATCAATAGATGTTCTTCAATCTAAATTGTGTTTAATGCTAGTTCTAACTTGATCACTTAGAATCTAGGTCTTAGGTTGCTAGGTTGACACGAAAGTGTGATTTAGAATCTAAACTATTTAGGTTGAGCAATTTAATTACTCGCAAAGAAATTTTGTTTAATTAGATTGTGAACATATCGAACTTGATTGTTAAAGCTGGTTTAATCTGTTAGGAATTACAAAGACCTTTGGATTTCTGCAATTAGGCTTAGAGAATTCTCACAACGAAAGTTGGTTAATTCTATATCTGTGTTTTGAGTTCTAGAACTGTACCTAATTTGAACCTGACTGAATGATTTATCTGCTTGTCTGATTTCCTGAGAACTCCCTAGACTTAGCGCCCTTAGTTAATTGCTTTCAACAAACCTTGCTACTGATTTACTTTCCTACTTGCTTTTAGTTTCTAATCACATTTGCTTTCTCCTAGTTTAATCTTTTTTGTTCTAATTCTATCGTTGCCTAGAGTCCTCGTGGATTCGATCCCTAAGTACTACATTGATATTACTGTGCACTTGCAGTTAGTATAGGGTTAAAACTTTACACCTATCAAGTTTTTTGCGCCGATGCCGGGGACTCTTTGGAGTCTTCGATAGATTCGAACTTAGGGTTTTTACTAGGATTTTTATTTTCTGTTTTAGTTACTGATTTTTCTGTTTCTTTCTCAGTCGCAGGTTTTACTTTCGCATAGCATCGATCGTTGCATATTTTGTGTCGATCGTTACTAGGCGATTGGAGTTAAATCGATCGTTGCACTGTTAGCATCGATCGTTGCTTGGCGATTACAGACGGTTTATGCATATGCGTGATACCAGAAGTAATCCGAATACTAACCTCGTTAACCTCCAACTTGAAGAACTTGCTAGACTAGAGAGGAATAACAGAAGAGTTCAAAGAGCAAGGATGGTTGTTGAACGTGTGATTATAATGCATGATGCTCAAGGTACCCTGAGGGACCGACAAAACAATCCGTACAATGCTGCTGGGGAACGGATTGATGCTGAACGGAATGTTATCCATGTTCCTCCTGAGCAACCACGACAGGAGCAGAACCAAGGCCAAGGACATGCCCAAGGTAGAGAGATGGTTGTTCATGAGAGGACTTTAGCTGACTATAATCGTCCGGATGAGTTTCATGCTAACCGGTCAGCTCTTGTACCTCCTGATTTTGATAGGAATGATTTAGAAATCAAGACCATCTACTACTCTCTTCTGAGGCAGAATGCCTTCCATGGTTTTCCTAATGAGCAGCCGATGGATCACATAGATGAGTTTGAGGACATAGTCACTGGGATGAAGTATGATGGAGTGAACTATGACTATTTGTTTCTCAAACTCTTCCCCTACTCTCTCGCTGGAGATGCTGCTGCCTGGCTGAAACAGCTTCCACCTGGGAAGTTTGTTACATGGGATGCTCTGAAGAGTGAGTTTCTGCGACACTTCTATGATGATGCTCGCTCTGATCAGTCAAGACAGGACATTCTCAATTTCTCCCAAGGTCCGACAGAGCCCCTTAAGACTTTCTGGATGAGGTTTAAGAAGTACCAACGTGACTGCCCGCATCATGGATTCACTGAGGTAATATTGTTGGGCATTTTCTTTAGAGGCATAGATCTCCTATACCAGATTGCGTTGGATAATTCCAGCAATGCAAATTTCAACACTAGGACTCATGTGCATGCTAAGCAGTTGATAGATAACTTAGTAAGCAGTAATAGCTGCAAGAGTACTGATAAAAGAAGGAAGGAGTCTGGTGGGAAGATGTAGAACCAGGAGATAGCTGATATTAGGAGTAAATTGGACACTGCTTGCAATCTTCTAGCTGGGAAGAAAGCTGTCCATTTTGCTCAAGATGTTGAAGTGATCAATGCTGAAGAAGATGGTTAGGAAGAGGATGTGAATTACATCGGAGGATCTGGTTTCCAAGGAAACAGGTTTCGAGGACAGCAAGGTAATAGATTCTTCAGTGGTCAGAAGAGTGCTTTCACAAGCAACCAAAACTCTTCTGGCTTTGGACAGAATGCTGGTTTTCAGAAACCTTTCCAACAAGGTAATCAGAGGAATTATGGATCTTCCTCTTACCAAGCACCTTCTGTAGCTAATACTCGTGAGAGTAAGATGGAGAGTATGATGGAGCAGCTGCTCGAAGGACATACTAAGATTGATGTGGACTTCAACAAGAAGTTAGATGTTGTTTATGAGGATCTCAATGGGAAGTTTGAGTCCTTAAATACTCATGTGAAGCAATTGGACACGCAGGTGAGCCAAATTTCAAGCTCCATTAAGGGAAAGAGTGTAGTAGACACCCATATTAAGGCCTGGTCAGTGTACATTGATGATGGATCATACCTAGGTGAAAGATTTGAGCTAAATACAGCTGAACTGGTGGAAGAGGCTGAAATTTCTGATTTTGAAGAAACTCTCTCGGGTGGAATCTTTGAAAATTTAACTGCATCGATCGATGCACCCTTAGCGTTGATCGCTGCATGGCGTGGACAGACATATTCACATGATTCTTATGGCATTGATGCAGAGGCAGATCAAGAGCTTAATCGTTTATTCCCTGGAGTGTCTGAGATAACTCAACAAGAGATTTATGCACTATCTAATCGATTATATCCTAAAGTGTCTGAGGTAATTTAACAAGAGATTGATGAGCTTAAACAGTTAGATGATATTGGTGAAGATTTGGAAGAAATTCCACCATCTGATGATCCACCTTATGACCCTTGTGTCCAAAGGTA
This sequence comes from Orychophragmus violaceus, assembly GCA_030180135.1. Taxonomy (NCBI): domain Eukaryota; kingdom Viridiplantae; phylum Streptophyta; class Magnoliopsida; order Brassicales; family Brassicaceae; genus Orychophragmus; species Orychophragmus violaceus. Next base: position 62,850,043 of record CM058240.1, on the reverse strand, counting down.
CTTGGAGAAGATGCTGCCAATGGACGAGATGCTGAAGGATTGGGTTATAGTTGTTCATCAACATATAAGTGATGTGCTATTAACTAAGATTCCTAAGAAGCTACCTGATCCTGGGATTTTTGTGCTGAGTTGTTCCATTTTTGAGGATGGTTTCAAGCGCTCTCTGTGTGATTTGGGAGCTGCTGGAAGTCTCATGCCATATTCTGTGGCAGAGAAGCTGGGTATGATGGATTTTTCACCCACTAGGACCTCTCTTGTCCTAGCTGATCAGTCAATAAGGATTCCTGAAGGAGTTCTTGAGGACGTCCCAGTGAGAGTTGGAAACTACTTGGTTCCGACAGACTTCTTGGTGCTTAAGTATGATATTGAGCAGGATGATGCTTTGATACTGGGAAGGCCATTCTTAGCAACATCTGGAGCAGTGATTGATGTGAGGCACAGCTTGATTGATCTTCATCTGGGAGATGAGCCTCTGCACTTTGAGATGGACATGCTGCGCAAGCCGCTGATTGATGGGCAGACCTTCACTATTTAGGATGGACATGGAGCTCAGACTAGTAACACATTGTATTTAGGTCCTGGGGAGCATTTCATTCCGTCTTTTCTTGGACGATTCCACACTGATGACGCTTACTCTCTGCCTTGGATGAGGAGACTTGCACAGAGGCAATCACAGTCTCTGTCAGGATCTCCAGCAAACTGATCTTGTTCGTTCGGTCAAGATAATGACCTTAAACAAGCGCTGAGTGGGAGGCAACCCACTGTTAGGTTTTAGTGTTTTTCTTTCTTATTTTTGGTGTTTTTCTTAGGATTTCACGTTTTTATTTCATTTTTGCTAAGTTTTTAATACAGAACACTGTCTGGAGATGTGTGACGATCGTTGATATATGTGCAATGGTCGTTGCAGGGAGATTTGACGAAGAGATGGGATCGCCTTGTGACGATCGTTGCGGTCCTGTGCAACGGTCATTGCAAATGGTTTAAATTGCAAAAATTAAGGTATGCGTGCTAAATCGGAATGTAATTGGTTCAGCTGTGACGATCGTTGCACCTATGCATCGATCGTTGCACACACGACCCAGGTAAGTTCCTTAACCCCTCTTCTCTTCTCTTCTTCCACATTTCGCCGTCCGTACAACCGCGAGTGCACAACCCTAAATGTCTCATTTCTTCATCATTTTCTTTAATTCAAAGCTTGATTCAACTTATTTTCACATCCCTATTTCTCTAACCCAATTGCAGTGATTCCAAGGTAAGAACTCTCATTGTCATCATTTTCGGAATCCGTTCTAGGGTTTAGAAATTAGGGAATTTTAGGCTTGAAATTGATGATTCGGTACTGATTAGACTTGCTTAGGGATGATTGGTGATGATATTAGGCTGTTTGTATGATTTTGGAATGAATTTAGAAACGATTTTGAAGATTGACTGTCGGCTATGAAATCGCCCTGCAACGATCGACGCACCTGTGCAACGATCGTTGCATTGCGGTTCCACAGGGAGTTTTCTGCCGAGACTTATATGGTTTATTGATTTTCTTGCAGATGCCTCCTCGACCAGCTCGTAAACGTAGAGCCACCACAGCAGCTACTGCTCATCATGCTCCACCGGTTGAGTGGTTCCATCGAGAATCACCACATCCTGAGGACTATCAGAGAGATAGCGAAGTTATACAGCCACCCTGGCCTAGACCAGATAAGTAGCTAATTCCGGCAAACAAGGTCTGGGGCATGGAGATTGATGAGCTGCTCAAGACTGACACGTTCACGCAGAGGCCATTACTTGACCATTGGGATGAGTTTGACACTTTGCTCTACAATGGTTGGTGTGGCATGACGCTTAAGCCAACCAAGTTTGCGGATTATTTGACTTGTAAGAGTCTGGGCATCGATGAGCAGGTTCTTGCATTGTGTAAATGTTGGGAATGTCCTGAAATCTATTTGTACTTACTCTGAGAGAAAGTCGTGTTGTCAAGATGAGACAATCATATGACACTAGGTACTCGTAATTCTTTGCTAGAAGCCACTTATGATCAATGAGTTTAGAACTCATTGCTAGTGTTATATGATCCTACAGGGTCACACACCTAAGCAAACTGGACATTGAATGTGAGGTTGATCATTAATGTAATGATCGGATGAATGCATATTTGATATGCATTCGATGTCATCTTTTCTGGGCAGTGTCGATCGACGCACTATGTGTATCGGTCGACACGGATCGACTGTGTCGATCGACACAAAGAGTGTGTCGGTCGACACAACTCGCGGATTAGCAGATTAAATCGGTTTAATCATTAGTTAATCCCGTTGCGGTTTAAGTCGACATATATAAGATATATGGGCGACCTAAACTCGATTCCAACCTAATTGATAGCCACCAGAAACAGAAAAGAAACCTCTCTGGAGATGAGATCTCTGATAGGCACTAGCATCCCTGCTGTCCAGTTCTGTGTGCGTGTGGATACCAGTAGAGGCGCAGCACTTGAGGCGCTCTAGATCTCGATTACTTGCTAAGACTTCCGCTGCATTGATCACCAGGTAATTCTGAGATCCCAATGATTCAATTATATGAACCCGTAGATTCTAGGCTCGGAATTTATACCTAGGGTTGCCTAATTGGATTAGGATCTGCTAGAAATTCCTACAGTGGTATCAGAGCTTTAGGGTTCCATTGAATCTGTGGCATGTTGATTAGATTAGTTAAATCTGGATCTCTGTATAGTTGATAGAAGCATGCTGAAATTCGTTTTTGATTAAAACTAGTTTAGGGTTTTAATTTGAAAAATCGATTAGGGTTTATCGCCCTGTGTCGATCGACACCAAGCAGGTATCGGTCGACACAGAAGGATAACCCGAATAAAACTTTTCGCCTAGTGTCGATCGACACAAGCGTTGTGTCGGTCGACACAAACCTCGCGAGATTGATGAATCGGTTCAAATTGGATTGGACCGGTTATCGAGCTTGGTTTATGACGGTTGAACACTGTGAATGGTTTAATTGCGATTGGTTTGATTAGGTTGGTATCGACCGATGCTAATGTAGCATCGATCGACACTGACCGGTATTCAAAACCGGATCAATTGGATTGATCGGTTATCGCGGTTTGCTTTTGGTTATTCTGCATCGATCGACACTATAGTAGTGTCGGTCGACATAAGATTCGATGATTGGGTTATGGAACCTGCAATCACATAACCAAAGCAAGATAAATCAATTAATTATAAGAATTAAAACATAATAAAACTGAACGTTTTAAAGGTTCCGTTCCTCAACCAAATATCAAGTGATACTTGATGTCTTTCCAATCTTGTCAACTGTCAAGACTCATTTAGTTGTGTGATAGACTTGCAGTGCAAGATGTCCACGATTTCATGAGTAAGACAGGAAGTAATCGTGTTGATGGGCTTGCAGTGCAAGGCGTCAACAATTACATGACTGAAGAGATTGGTTTACTTGACTGGGCCATCAAAATCGTTTTGGGCTCAGAGACATCAGGTGGATTGGACATAAGATGTCGATCCACAACCAAGAGTTATATTGGATATAACTAGCAAGGTCGTTGCTTACCTAGATAGCTAAAGTTGGGTGATAGCCAGTGGCTCACTCAAGTTTAGTGAAGTATGGGTCTTGGATCATTATATTCATTTGAGGAAACATTGTTTGAATATAATGCGAGTTTTCTTAATTGTTAAGACTTCTCATTTCTTGAACATCATAACTAAACCTCCCTTGTTTTTCAGCCATGTCTAGCACAAACCTTCGTAACAATTTCTCCCTGCGATCCGTCCTTGAGAAGGACAAGTTAAATGGATCTAACTTTCTTGAATGGTATCGGAACTTGAGAATTGTTCTCAAACAGGAGAAAAAGGACTATGTCCTTGAGAAAGTTCTCCCTAAGAAGTACCGAGCCAATGCCTGGCAGTCAGATAAGGATGCTTGGGATAAGCATTCTAATGATGCGGTGGATGTGAGTTGTCTCATGTTGGCTACCATGAACTCGGAATTGCAGAAGCAATATGAGTACGTGGAGTCGCCAAAAGAGATGATCACTGGCCTGAAAAGTATGTTTCAGGAGCAGGCACGAACTCAGAGATACCAGACGGTTAGGTCTCTGATTGAGTGCAAGCTACCAAAGGACGAACCAGTTAGTCCTCATGTCATTAAGATGATGGGTTATATTGATAACCTGGGGAAACTGGATTGTCCCATTAGCCAAGAGTTGGCTACTGACATCATTCTTCAGTCACTGCCGTCAAGCTATGATCAATTTGTTATGAACTATAACATGAACAACTTGACGAAGACGTTGACTGAATTGCATGGGATGCTTAAGACTGCTGAACCTAACATCAAGAAGGACACCCCAAATGTCCTTATGGTACAAAAGGGTAATAAGTTTAAGAAACTTGGTAAGAACAAAGGTGATGGCAAGACGAGCTCGATTGTGAATCCAAGCGAGTCTGGCCATGTTCCTAAGGTTAAAACCAGTCCTTCTGAAGATGTTAAGTGCCGTTATTGTAATGGTTATGGGCATTGGAAAAGAAACTGCAATAAATTCTTGGAAGATTATGAGAAGTTGAAGAAGACGTACGAGACTTCTTCTTCAGGTATTATGTTATAGAAGTAAATGTTACTTCTTATAATCCTACTTATTGGGTATTGGATACCAGCTGTGGTACTCATATTTTGTGAAAATGTGCAGGGCCTGAGCAAAAGTAGGACTATGGAGAAAGGACAAGTGGACCTATGAGTGTGAATGGAGCAAGAGTTGTTGCATTAACCGTAGGAGTATTTCATTTGTTTTTCCTTTTATGGCATGTTTTGAACTTAAAACTGCTACTATGTAACTGCTATGAGCAGACAGATTATTTCTAATCCTTGTTTGGATATGGAACGATATCAGTTCTCAAATCAAGAATAAGTGTTAATCATTTGATTACAGTGATATATTTTATAGTAGCAATCCATTAGAGAATGGAATTTATGTTCTAAACCAGAATGTGCCTAACTATAACATTAATACCAAGAGATTCAAGTCAAATGATACGAATCAAACTTCTTTCTAGCATTGTCGTTTTGAACCACATAAATGAGAAACAGATTCAGAAGCTCCATAGTGATGGGCTTTCAGGCTCATCTGATTATGAATCAAAATGAGTAAAGTGAATCTTGTTTATTGGAAAACGACAGAGGCCCCTTTCAACAAAGGTAGTGTCGATCGATGCATGCATGCAACGATCGATACAGGTTGCGAACGAACGGATAAAATGAAAGGGCCAGAGGATTATTGGGCTTTATACATACGGATGTACATGGCCCGATAAGCGCAAATGCTAGAGGAAATTTTCAGTACTTCATCACCTTTACTGATATTTTCAGAAGGTACGGTTATGCCTTATTTATAAGGCATAAGTCAGAATCTTTGAAAAGTTCAAAGAGTTCCAAAATGAAGTACATAATCAATTTGGCAAAGGTATTAAATCTCTACGATGAGATCATGGAGGTGAATACTTAGGTCAAGAATTTAGTGATCATCTGAGAGATTGTGAAAGTGTTTCACAATCCTGTATCGGACTTTATTAGATATGGTTCGATCAATGATGAGTCACTTAGATCTTCCATTATCTTTCTAAGAATACGCTCTAGGAAAGGTCTGAGTTTACATTAAATAGTGTTCCATCAAAATCAGTTACAGAGATTTCACATGAGATGTGGAATGGAAATGTTTCTGATTTATCCATCATGGAGATTTGGAGTTGTGAGACTTGTATAAAACGTTTAATCTCTGATAAGCTCACACCCAAGTCTGATAAGTGCTGCTTCATTGGTTGTCCTAACAAAAAAAACAAGGCATGTTACTTTTACAACCAGTTCGAGAACAAATCGTTTGTTGCTCGGAACTATGTTTTCTTAAGAAAGACTTTCTTTCCAAGAAGAACAGTGGGAGTAAAGTACAACTCGAAGAAATTCGAGAATCACAGGAGACTGTTCAACCCGATGAGGAAGAGCAGCAGTTGGATCTACAAAGAGTTGTAGAACCTGCAACTGTGGTGCCTGAGGTTTGCAAGGATCTGATGAATGAATATTAGATATACATTCAAAAGCGAGTTTTAAAAATGTGTCGATCGACGCAAAAGTTGCATTGATCGACACAGGTCGCGAACCAAAATATTTTGGTTTATGATTTAATTAACTACGGTTTAAATCTTGGTTAATTAGATCGTGGTAAAAGTCTACATATGAGATATGTGCGTGACTTTTAACACAAGACTGAAGCTCGTAGATCCAATAGGATCCGTCACGAACCCGAGAAATGGGGATTTCTCGTAACCAATTGCCGTGATCTACTGATCATTGAAAGTGACGGGCCTGCGAAATTTGAAGAAGCAATGATGGGCCTTGACTCCGAAAGTGGCTAAAAGCCGCTGAATCCGGAATGGCGATGTCCAAAGCTGGATTGGTGGAAAAGGTTTCAAGTAAATTCATGGTACTAACTGTGAAGAAACCTAATCCCAGACACCATGCTTATGTCCATTCGGATTCTCCTAGCAACCGCCACTCATAATGGTTATGAGATCTGGCAGATGGATGTGAAAAGCAGTTTTCCTTAATGGAATTCTGAAAAGGGATGTGTACATGACACAACCTGAAGTTTTCATTGATCCTAATGAAGCCAGGAAGATATGCAAGCTTCATCGATCCATTTATGGATTGAAGCAAGCAACTCGGAGTTGGAATCTTCGTTTTGATGAAGAAGTCAAAAGGTTTGATTTCGTCATAAATGAAGTGGAAACATGTGTTTACAAGAAGACTAGTGGGAGCGCAATTGCATTTCTAGTATTGTATGTTGATAACATACTACTTCTCGGAAATGAAGTTCCATTGTATAAGTCTGTTAAGACTTGATTCGAAAGTTGTTTTTCGATGAGAAATATGGGAGAAACCATATACATTCTTGGAATAAGAATCTATGGAGATAGATCACTACAGGAAAAACAGGTATCAATAACATAAGAAAAACGCTATAATACGGTTTTGATAGCGGAAAGGTAAGCGCTATGTCATGTCCCGCGATAATAGGTCTGACACTTTCGATAGCGTTTTTCATTAATGCTATATTTAAATGTCTACGATAGCGTTTTCTTTAATGCAATATTATTTAATACAATAGCGGAATGTTTTAGTTATAAAAGTAGCTGTTTTTATAGCATTTTATCTTTTTATAATAGCGATATGAAATTGTAATGATTAATCTGGTTTTTATAGCGTTTTACTTTTGCAAGTTTTTTTTATAGCATTTGATCCATTGGTTTTGTTATAGCAGTTTATACATTACGTTGATTATTTGATAGCACATTTGACATGCTATTATTTGTAGTCCTTTTTCATTTTCTATTTTTAATAGCAGTTACCAATTCTTATTAGCATTCAGAGAATGCTGTAATTACCTAAAATTTATATAAAAAATGAGACAAAAAACAAAGACAATCCTTATTTATCAATTCAAACAACTTATCTAATATGTACAGGTTTAGTGTTATAAAACTTAGAAAATAGTCTTATGAATCAACATGAAAACATCTTATATATATAACAAACAGAAAATAGAGTACATATGTTTAGACAAAACTATGATAATTTATAGTTCAACATGAAATACAACTTCAATAGTTATCTAATCAGGCTGATGATTCCATTTGTCAAAATGCCGAGGATGCTTGTTTTGCTAATGTTCCTGCAAACAAAAAGAAAAATAGATAAACACAATCATCTTACTCTATATATTTCTTTTGAATCATTGACAAATCAGAAAGCCAAATACATGAAGTTGTTCGGCCTCAATATCATATCTAAGGAAAAACTTCCAATTGAAAATGAAAGTACCAAACCGAAAAATAAATTCAAATATACCTTTGGCACTGCTCCTTAGTCTCGACGATGACCCTTTCCTTTCGAGGATTCTCCTTTCTCTTGTTTTGGTGGTTTCATTGTAGCTGATTGGAGTTCTTGTTTTCGGAGCCTTTGTTCTTCCTTTCTGAGTTTCTGGACAAGTCTTTGGAAATCAGGTTCGATATCTTCTTCGTCTTCCTCAAACCGTATCAAGTATCCCGCAGCTTTCCGGTATTCTACTCGTGTGAGCTCCACACAATCACTTCCTTGGTCATCATCTGCTTCTTGTGGTGGCTGTGGGCGGATTTGTGGTCTGATTCCGTAAGCCGGGAGAGCGCAGACTATGACTTTCCGGCTATTCATTTCTGAATCAATTCATAAAGCATCTATGAAATTAGTAATAAATCTCGAATACAAATCATAATTTTGACTAAAACCAGACAAGTATGATAATTACCAATGGGGAGAGAGTGTCTTCTTCAAGCGGAATCGTCAATTCAATTGAATGATTTTACGGCGGAGGCTTAAGACTGAGAGGATCCCGACTGAGAAACCTAGAAATATAATCGAATTAAGGCTTCATCTAACGGTGTGAGATGAAAGAGACGGAATATGAATAACGCTGTGGATTCTGCCACGTTTACAATTCGCACACTCTGATCTTATTGGCTCTCGTCTTAATGTTTTTTTTTTGTCGAAATTGGTTTTGAATGCTTATTAAGTTATTATGAAAGACATGCATGTCTTGTTATTTTATTGTTTAAGATCTTTTTTAACTACAAAAAAAATTTTTGATTTGTTTTATATATACAATTACTTTGTAGAAACTTCATTTATCTTTTTAAAAAAATAGTGGGGAAATTCTTTTATTAAAAAAAAGATCAATTATAAGTGTGAATGAACAACAATTATCTTCTAATGCCCTAAACTAACCCTAACCCCCATACCCTAAACCCTAAACTATCTATACAATAAATTGCAAAGTTAATTTTTAGTGAAACAAAAATACTAGATGCATTTGTTAGTAAGCTATTATCCTCCAATGCCTTAAACCAACCCTAACCCCCAAACCCTAAACTATCTCTAAAATATATTGCAAAGTTAATTTTTAGTGAAACAAAAATACTAGATGTATTTGTTAGTAAGCTATTATCCTCCAATACCTTAAACCAACCCTAACCCCCAAACCCTAAACCAACCCTAACCCCCAAACCCTAAACCCTATACTATCTCTAAAATAAATTACAAAATTAATTTCTAACGAAACAAAAATATCAGATGTATTTGTTATTAAGCTAATATCAATCAATGTCCTAATCAAACCCTAACACTTCTATACCCTAAACTAACCCTAACCTTAACCCTCCAAATATATACCATAAACCACAAACTATCCCCAAACTATTTACATATGTCGATTAATAGTTTGTTTCTCCGTAGTTTGATTAACTTTGTTAAATAAAATTTTACTTGGTTTTAAATTTTTTAGAAACATCTGTTAGTCTAGTAATACTTCTTAACTAAACAAAACACATGTCTTCACATAACGATACATCTAGTTTGATACACAATAAAGTTCACAGTTTTACAAAAAAACATTCAAAGGGTTCTGCTAGCAATACAAGTTCAGAGAAGTTTGAGTTTCTCGTTAGGCCAAGCAATCGTACTGCCAACTGCATCAGAAATAAACTGGATTTCTGAATTTCCTCTCCACACCTTCGCAGTTGCAATCTTTGGGACTATTACCCAAACCTTGGTAGCATTGGGACCTAATGGGACTGAATGCACAACATCTGATGGATCGTTTGAAAATACTTCGCCTTCTGCAACTATTTGTCCAGAGTTCCCGCAATCTAGAAGGATGCACTTCTGCTTTGCACCTTTGCCTTTACCAATGCTGATACTTGCAGCTTTGCTTGTTGAACCACTGTTCATACTTGAACTCTAACACCCAAAATCAATACAACCACATTCGTCAGACAATGAAAGTAATCATAACGTCAAAAGATAATTACAAACGTTGAAGATGGATCAGAATTTACCGGAGTTGATCTCTTCAGTGGCTTCTCCTATATTTCAGCATTAACCAAACTTATATTTGTAATTGACCATGCGATAGTGTCATTAAGTGCATCAGCCATCTCGAACATTTCAGCAGTAGGTCTCCACAAATAAGCATCATGCTTAATCACTTTAATGATCTTCACACTTGCAGCATTAAGACCCAGAGGGATACCGTGGACAACTTCTTTTACGTCAGTGGATACCAAAACACCCTCAGCAATGATTTCATCTGAAATCCAGTCATGTATGTTGCATCTATCAAGTGTTCTGTCCACACTTGTATCCTAATGGTAGATGCACATATGTTAGTAATCTACTGACTAAGTTAAGAAAAAAACAAACAAAAATCAATTACCTGGGATCCATCAGACACATTCATTTCAGTCTTCTTTGAAATAATATCCTCGTCAATAATAACAGCTTACCCTTAATGTCTGAGCAATAAGAGGCCTCTAAGGATAAAATGAATCAATAATCTGCAATCAAATGTAAGTAAACCGTGAGTAAATTGCAATAAAAAACGGACTCTTCATCACAAGATAGTGTAAATATGAGTAATAGTATTTATAATCAATGTATACATGTTAGCTCAACTAGGATTGAAATTCAGCTGCAAAAGAATCATTATATATGAATTAACTACTAAATAGAAGCCCAGAAACTTAGAAATCGAGTAATGCAGAAATCAATTACATGAACACAAAACCATCAAAGTCGATTTCCCAAATTTAAACAAAAAACAAAACAAAGTTTACCTTCGGTGTCGGACAGAGAGAATGAGACTGAGAGAGATCGAGATCGTGAGAGATTGAGACCGAATGACAAAGATCGGGGCTGTTTATGGAAAGATCTATGAACAAAATGACGAGCAAGAAGGGGGTCGATTTTCACTGTAGAACCCTAAGCTCGTTTCTGAAGAAGAACAAGAGGATAAGACAATTAGGGATTTAATGTTTTTTTTTAATTTGGCGGTCAAAAAAAAAAAATTTCGCGGGTTTACCTATATAATAGCGTCTAAATACCGTTTATGCTATTAATAGTTAAAGTGTGAGGCGCCAAAAGCTAAGTTTTTATCTCGCCAATCATATTATAGCGTTTAAGTTTCAAAAGCGCTATAGAAAGGCCAGGCTCTTATCAACGATAGCACTAACAAATAAACCGCTATCCTTATGTGCTATGAATACCTATTTTTCCTGTAGTGGATTAGACAAGCTAATTGGATTGTGTCAAGATACTTATGTGATAAGTTCTTACACTGATCCAGTATGCATGATTCCAAGAAGAACTTTGTGCAAATGACTTTTGGTATTACTCTTAGCAAGACGCAGTGTCCTTCGACACACGCTGAGCTAGGGCGAATGAGGGTCAGGCTACTGCTAAAGGCATTAGATGTCTTAAGATGTGATCTTAATTTTAGTGGGAGTCAATGTTATTAATTTTAGTTATGATATGATGTTCGTATAAACATAATATGATTATGTTATTGAAATCTGACATCTGTATTATTTAATAATGGTTATTAAATAATAGTTCCAAAGTAATTTATGACATTTTATAGGTCATCAAGTATGTGACTTGATCATGAAACCCTATAAATAATAAATTACATAAATTATGTTTGTCCCTGGTCGAGGTTGTTAAAGTGGGACATTAACAACCACGTGAGACTAGTATGTGAGGTGACTGATGACTAAGTTTCATGGAGTCATTAATAAGAGTATTAAAGTCAATCACATAGGTATGTGTTAGAGAACACATGATCGGACATGACCCACTGATGAGAACTCTACGGGATAGTTATATAAGTGTCATGAGAGTTTTCATTACGACTATAGAGTATAGTCCTTAGACCTGAGTTCATCATGATTTCTTACATGTGAATTGGTCCGCTTTGACCTTGTCAAACGTCAGCCGTAACTGGTGATCATAAAGACATTGATTGGGCGTATCATGAAGCGTGTGAAGGAACAGGGATGGAACAAGATGGGAATTGTCCCTCCTATATAACAGGAGATAAATATCTCAGGGCCCATCGAAGATTTGATACTGAGAAAATGTGTGGCCACACTCAAACGAGGTGATTGTCAGTCGTTTGGCTTGTCAGTATGAATCGGAATTCGATGAACATGATTTTGGCTTAATAAGGATGACACGGATCTTGCCTTATGTCGGATCGAGATATAGTGACGAAGGGATTATAGGAATAGATGATTCCAGTACAAGTGGGAGATTGTTGGGAATGTCCTGAAATCTATTTGTACTTACTATGAGAGAAAGTCGTGTTGTCGAGATGAGACAATCATATGACACTAGGTACTCGTAATGCTTTGCTAGAAGCCACTTATGATCAATGAGTTTAGAACTCATTGCTAGTGTTATATGATCCTACAGGGTCACACACCTAAGCAAACTGGACATTGAATGTGAGGTTGATCATTAATGTAATGATCGGATGAATGCATATTTGATATGCATTCGATGTCATCTTTTCTGGGCAGTGTCGATCGACGCACTATGTGTATCGGTCGACACGGATCGACTGTGTCGATCGACACAAAGAGTGTGTCGGTCGACACAACTCGCGGATTAGCAGATTAAATCGGTTTAATCTTTAGTTAATCCCGTTGCGGTTTAAGTCGACATATATAAGATATATGGTCGACCTAAACTCGATTCCAACCTAATTGATAGCCACCAGAAACAGAAAAGAAACCTCTCTGGAGATGAGATCTCTGATATGCACTAGCATCCCTGCTGTCCAGTTCTGTGTGCGAGTGGATACCAGTAGAGGCGCAACACTTGAGGCGCTCTAGATCTCGATTACTTGCTAAGACTTCCGCTGCATTGATCACCAGGTAATTCTGAGATCCCAATGATTCAATTATATGAACCCGTAGATTCTAGGCTCGGAATTTATACCTAGGGCTGCCTAATTGGATTAGGATCTGCTAGAAATTCCTACAGTAAAGTCATTGGTCTGGGGACAATGCCTATGCAGCATTACGAGATGTACCCTGATCTGGTGAGACAGTTGATGGCCACTTGTAGAGTGATTTACCCTGACCCAGAGAGCAGGAAGGCTTCAGGAGGTTTTCTTTACCTTCATGTATTTAGGAGCCAGGTATCGGATTCCCCTTCTCGATATCTGTAGGATTTATGGATTCAGCACTGAGCCGACACGCATTGGTATGTCTCTTGAGTGGGATGTGCCGGAAGCTCAGTATTTCTGGGAGTGTATCGGGAATGGTCAGTATAACTCGAGGACGACGAAGCTGATATAGGTTAGGCATCCTGTTCTCAGATATGTCTTGCGCATCTTGGGATGTACTCTGTTGTGCAAATTTGAAGCCAACAAGATGCGTAAGAACGAGATGGAGATGCTTTTCATTGGACTGAAGGACCAGTTTGAGGAGACTGATCTGAGAGATCCCACTAGAGGACTCAACTTGGGAGCTGTCTTTGCTCATCATTTATGCGATCTGCAGAAGAAGCCATTCGATGGGAAGGGCACTGAGACGGTAGGAAGTCTGCTTACTCCCATTGCAGGATTCCTTTAGAGGGTACGGAGTGTGATGACAGCAAGGAGTTCCTTGATTTTAGCCACCTGCAGAGTGCTACATGGCTGAAGGAGGGACGTGTATGGGTCTATTATGACCCTGCCACTGAGAAGCGTGGCGTGGATCTTCCTGCTGCTGGTCTGACACAGATTGATACGCTGGATGCCTGGTTCTTTGAGTGGTACTGATCGCTATGCTGACATAGATGACGAGTGAGAGTAGTGGCATGTTCAGACTACGGTTCTGTACTTCTTTTTCACTTTTCTTTTGCATTTTTCTTTTGATTTCCTTAGGATACTTGTGTTTGGATGATGTGATTGCTTTGAGACTATCAGTTGCTTTGATTTTACCTATTTGCAGTGATTTTCAGCTTGCAGGTTTGAAATTTGACAATTTCTCACGGACTAACCTGCTAACTTGCTGACTGTTCTCGGATATCGCAATGCAACGATTGACACGGTCCTATGTGTCGATCGTCACAACACGAAAATCGCATTGTAGCGATCGTTGCGGTCCTGAGCAACGATCGACACATGACGAAAAATCGCCTTGCAACGGTCGTTACATTTATGTTTTATTGAGTCAAAACCAGTTTAAGTAAGAAACAGTGAATTTTGGAGAAGTTAACAACATCTTGCAAGACCTTAAGTAACCACTGGGATTAAGCTGAAAGACCAATCTATGACTATTAGAAAACCCAACACGGATCAACCTACTGAGGACACCCATATCAATTCATGTATTCAGAGGATCCTTTTACTGGCTTCACCCTTAACTTGACTTAAATTTCTCACCTAAGGGCTTGGTATACCTTGAGTCGGACTCCTTTATTAGTTCTGACACAGCTTGTAAACTTGTCCGAGTATGGTTCCCTTCTCCCCTTCCATAAAAAAAGAGTAATAAACTGAGGATGAGCTAGTAGCTCCGAAGTGGTCACGGGAGTAGTAGCAAACACTATTACCTCCTGTGCGATCCATGGAATGTGTCCAAAGTACACCCCTTAACGGGAAAAGCACTGATAAAATAAAATAAAATGATACCCAATGGGGAAAACTCAGAATGCTAAGGAAGGGAAAAGAGAAGAAAAGGAACCAGAAAAAGATAGTATGGTGGTCTAGAGCTGACAAAGTAAGAATACATGTGCCCTTTGATCGATAATCCTTAGGTGAGACCGCACTTAATATGCTTAAGAAGTCAGTAGGGTGAATTTGAATTGCTTGGATTTATTGTGGAGTTTACTTAGGACAGTTGCTAAGTGTGGGGGAAGTACATGTTGGTCTTGATATCTTGCAGTTGATTCTTTCAGTGGTTTACTAGGGGAAATCTGAGTGTTGTTGCTTCTAGGACAAAAAGAGTTTCTGAAAGTTTTCAAACCTCTTCACCATGTTTTAGTTCTCTGTTTTGCTTGAGGGCAAGCAAAGGCTGAGTGTGGGGGAGTTGATATATCATGGTTTTTACCGGTTTTATGCCATGATATAAGTATGTTTTAGAGTCTTTTGTGTTTCTTTAGAGTCTTTTACAGGTTTTATTAGGTACTAGCACGTTTGAAGTGGATTTGGAGTACTTGGAGCTATTTGGTGCATTTTGGAGTTTTGACTCGAGAGATAGAGCTCACTGTTCAGAACAGAGTGATGTGTCGATCGACACACATCAGCATCGTCGAGAAGAGAGTACAAAGTATAAAATCGAGCTATCTAATCGAAGTGTTCTTAGCCTAGGTTCGAATTCTCTTTAATGAGTCGCCACTTCTCTTCTTAAATAGCCTCGATTCTGATCTCCTCGTCCCGATCTTTCGGCCTCGTCGTTGTAACGATCTCCGAGATTTTTGCGGATCAGTTGAACTGGCGAAGACCGAGTTGCTCTATCTCCACGTCATCCTCTGCCGCGCTCGAGCTCGATTGTCTCCGGCTTCGGCATCGTCTGGGCCTCTCCAAGGCGTTTTATTCGCTTGGGCCCATCAAGAGAGTTGGCTCTCCTGTCTGTCTTTGATTCCGGAATGGGCTCGTAATTACGGGCCTTTGTTTTGTCTGTTAATGGGCCGGATTTCCTAGAGGGAAATCCAGTACCAACAATAGCCCCCAACCCATTGAATTCGAGAAGTCGAGGTTAATGGGCGGCAGACGTTCTTGGGAAGAGGCGAGTGCCTCGGATGTGACAAATCTAATGATTATTTTTGCCCCATCCGTCGATCTTGTTTTGATCCAATGGTGCGGAGCGAGCGCGTGAGACGGGCTGAACTGCTTAACAGCGCATCGGCAGTCGTTGCGTGTACGGGTTTTTAGAATCCCATCTTTCACCGTAGATCTGGTTGATCGTCAACGGCTGAGATTTGAAGATCGCGAAGCGTCTTCTCGGGCTCGTTCTTTTGATGACGTGACCCAATTACTGCGCGTTTTGTAGCCGTTGATCTCAGATCAACGGCTGGCGAGAGGGAAGCGAGGGGTCCGAGTCATCTCGATTCTATAAGAAATTAATGCGAGTAAGGAGTCGTACGGGCGATACTGCGCACAATCTTTGATATAAATAGTCGTTCGCATTGTTTGAAGGAAATCCTTTGCTTCCCTACTCTTAACCTGTCTCTTCTTTGTTCGAATTTTTTCTCCCTACTTCCTTTGTCGTTAGAGAAAAAGTTTTCTTTCCTTTTTCCTTCATGGCTTCTAGGGATCCTGCGGGAGCGAGTACGAGTGCGGCGGCGGGATCGTTTTGACCGCACCCGCCGTCTTCGTTAACCGTGGATCGCATCCAGCAATTGAGGGTGCTTTGCCGGATTCCAACGGAAGTTGAAATCGTCATCCCTTCTTCGGCGGTATCCTCCGAAACGGTCGTAGAGGGCTACTGCTGTGCCTCCTATACGTATTTCGAAAAATGTGGGCTTTTCTTTCCCATTCCCCGCCTCGTCTTCTTGGTGCTGGCCCAACTCCAGATGGATTTTTATCAGATGACGCCGAATTTCGTTTGGTACGTTATCGGACTCGGAGTCAGGGCTGCGGAGGAAGGGATTGAGTTCGGTCCCGAGGAGTTAATGCAGGTTTGCTAGGTGAAGTAAGATTCCCGCTTTCCGGGGTCATATCGTCTTTCCCCCCGGTTTGGGAGGATCCTTGACGGTCTCCCGGCGAGGGAAAGATGGAGGGACCAATATTTTTTCTTTAGGATGACCCACCACTCGGTCAGGGAGTTCTATTGCTCGGTCGTTCCCTCGCGGTGGGCTTCCATTGTTGGTGAGACTTTCTTACTGCTGTTTTGGTTATTATTTCTCGTGTCAGTTTTGTTCCTGACCTGCTTCGTTCTATACTGCAGAGTTCCCTGAATCGCTTGATCTTAATCCTGTCACGGAGGCCCTAATAACCCGTCTGCGGAGAGGTTCCGTTAACTGGGACAGTTTCTCGGTCGAGCGTGTACAGGCTGCCCTGAGGGTTGATCCGAGAGGGGTTCTGCAGGGTCGGTCCCGGGTCTCTCGGGAACAAGCCTTTCCTCCTGTACCTCGCGGGACTTCTCTGGGTCGAACCGTACGACCTCCGCTTCGTATATTCGAGCGGCCAAGAGAGGGTGAGTTTTCCGTTCGTGACATTTTGCTCTTCATTATTTGGGAAGAGTCTAAAGACTTCTCCTCTCCTTTTTTTTTACAGGTCATCCTTCCTCGGGCGTGGGTTCGGATGCCAGCACCCCATCTCACGAGAAACTATCTTGTAGGTCGAGAAGTCGCCGAAACGGAAAAGACCCCATAGATCTGGCAAAAAGGGTGGAGGATGGGAGTCTGGGCAATGCGCTCTTTTTTGCCATGTGTGATTCTCCTCTCCCTTCCACGGTTGCCCCCCCTAGCTCCGGAGCCCGTGATGCATCCGCGGAGGCAAGGGGGGTCCCCTATTCTCTGGTTGTTCGGAGGGCGGACTCGGTTCCGTCCAGGGAGCCGGCTTTGCGCGATCCTCGCCTCGATGATCAGGACGTGGGTAGGGATCCTTCCCCCGTACCGAAGCGTCGAAGGATCGATACGGAGACGAGCTCGAGTAGTTCGAGCGAGAGTGTTGGGATGCCTGGGGGCGCGGTCCATTCGTCGAGGCGCGTCGGACCCGCAGGGGTTCGGCTTTCAGTTGTCGGGGACCCGGCCTTCGGCGATTTGTATGCCAAGATTTTTGAAGATTCGTGTGTTTATGTAGTTTCTGGAGGCTTCGAGCGGACTTATGGCCCGGTCCGAACGCGAGCTTCGTGAGCGATCGCGGGCGGACGAGCTCGAGGCCGCTAGGAGGTCGGCTCGTATTTTGACCACAGAGCTGCAGGATTCCTTTGCTCGAGAGGAGGAGCTCGAAAGGAAACTGGCTCGGTACGAGGGGATAGAAGCCCGGCTATTGGTTCTCGAGAATCGTGAGGAGGACCTTTCTCAGAGGCTTCGGGCGGCCGAAGGCCGGGCGTTGGCCGCCGAAGAAACGAGTCGAGTCGCCACAGTGCAAGCTGCCCAAGATCGGATCGACCTGGAGAGAGTCCTTGCGGGGAGAGACTTCGACATAAAGGTCGCGTCTCACGAGGCGAGGAAGAGGATGAGTGGGGAATACTTGGAGATCCTTAAAGGGATCAAGGAGAAGAGCGAGAAGCGGAAGCTCGAAACCAACGTTGAGATTCGCCTCCAAGAAACCCTGGCCAATATCGAACTCATCGCGGAGTTTGCTTCCCGCGAGCTTGACTTGACTCGGGAAGTTCTGAGGTTGGCCGACCAGAAGAGGATGGCCATGGAAGAGATGAACGCCGCGGCGGTCTCTGATTTCAGTGTCGGCAAGTTGAACTTGCCGGCCGTGTCGAGTGACTCGGTCATTTTGGCGCATGCTCCGCCACCGGTTGCTCCCTGCCTCGATCAATATGGATCGAGCCTCCCGACTGGGATTGCATCTACCGGCGATCAGGCGGAGGATGGAGACGAGGCTTCTTCGCGCTCGCGACAATGATGTTGCCTCTAGGGGCCTTTTTTTTTTTATATGTACATTTTTTTGTTTTTGTTTTGGAAAAACATTTACTTGCCTGAGCGGGCTTTGTTCGAGGACATTGTGTCCTTCTTTTAATGAATTTCTTTTGGAGTCTTACATGCCTTAGCATAGACTTTGCTGTTTTTAGTACCTTCACGATTTGGTCATTCGTACTTGAGTTCGGGTCCCTTCGTAATGTGCAGTACGAGTTTAATGTTTAACGGGAAAGATAAATCGGAGTAAACTTACAAAGGCTCGTTGTGCGCGGAGGTTTTTCCGTGTGATCGGTTGCTTCGACTTCGACGTTTTCGTTTAACGGGAGAGGGTGGCCTCTAGTTCTTTCGAGCTGTATCAGGTCGGGAGAATTGACTTTGGGAGAGGCCATTTCAGGTCGCTCGGAAGGGATATTTTCTTATCGCTTTGATATTTTGGAAGAGGCCATTTCAGGTCACTCGGGAAGGATAATTTCATATCGTTTTGACTTAGAAGAGATAATTTCATATCTTTCGTTTCGGAAGAGATAATTTCATATCCTTCGTTTTGGAAGAGATAATTTCATATCTTTCGTTTTGGGAATGTTATGATGAGGTATCTCGCAATGAATCCAACTTTTACGACAGAAAGAAGCATTGGATTATGAGACTTATTTTGATTTCACAAAGATAAGTTGGGGTAACTTCCTCGGAAGCTGCTGAGCTCAGCGTGAGCTTTGTTTTTTTTTGGGGGGCGGCTGCGCTCGAAGTCGAGCTGCCTACGTACCCTTTTTAAGGGGATCAAGCCATTTCGTAGTTCGATAATGTTGATGTACTCCTAGTGGAAATACTTTTTGAGGTTGATGATGTTCCAAGTTCGTAGTTCGGGCTTCTGGGTTTCCACCGACTTGAGTCGGTAGACCCCGTCCTTTACGACGTTGGTGACCTGGTAAGGACCTTCCCACTTCGCTCCTAATTTTCCAGCGTGTTCTTCCTTTTTATGGTCGAACACTTTCCGCAAGACGAGCTCTCCTACTTGAAACCTTCGAGTTTTGATTCGGGAATCATAGTAGCGAGCTGCGGCTTGTTGGTAATTCTGGAGTCGAGCTAATGCGAGGTTCCTTCTTTCGTCGACGAGGTCGAGCTCGTCAGTTATCATCTTGTTATTAAGTTCCTCTTGTCGTAGGCATTCTTCTTTGCGAATGCTTGACACGAGAATTTCAGCTGGTACTACCGCCTCGATTCCGTAAGCTAGCGAGAAGGGAGTCTCGCCAGTGGATTTGCGGGGGGTAGTCCGGTAGGCCCAGAGTACAGCTGGGAGTTCGTCACTCTAAGTTGTTTTGCACTCGTTGAGCCTCTTCTTGAGGCCGTTCATAATCGCTTTGTTAGCTGCTTCTGCTAGCCCATTCCCTTGGGGGTAGCGTGGCGTTGAGTAAGTCAGCTTTAGGTTCCAAGTTCTGCAGAACTCTTTGAACGTGTTTGATATGAACTGAGATCCATTATCGGTGACGATCTCGTGGGGTAGTCCGTGTCGGCAAACGATGTTTCGCCAGACGAACTCCTTAACGTGAACGTCCTTAATTTTCTGGTATGACTCTGCTTCGATCCACTTGGTGAAGTAGTCCGTCATCACCAACAGGTGTGTGGCTTTCTTTTTGCCAGATGCGACCAGCGGTCCAACGATGTCCATTCCCCACCGCATGAATGGGTATGGTGATGAGATAGAGGAGAGTTTCTCCGACGCTTGGTGGATAATTGGGGCATGCTTTTGGCATTTATCGCACTTGTTGGAGAAAGATTCGCATTCGGTGGCCATTGAAGGCCAATAGTAGCCTTGCCTTTTGATTCGCACGGCCAATGCTCGTCCTCCGGAATGGCTTCCGCAGGATCCGTCATGTGTTTGTGTAATCACGGCTAGGGCTTACTTTTTGTCAAGGCATTTAAGGTAAGGTCCGGATAGGCTCCTTTTAAAGAGCTCTCCTTGTGTGACACAGTACCTCGCACTCTGCGTTTTAAGTTTCTGCACCTCCCATTTGCCGTCGGGAACTTCGCCGTTTGTGATGTATCGAATGATCGGAGTTCTCCAATCTTCGTCGTTGTTAGGCTCAGGTCCCTGACTAGTGGATGCGGTTTGAATTGGTCCGTCGGGGACGTTCGCGACGTATACGGTGTTTCTAGGATTGAGATCATCATCAATCTCGATGATGTCGCTATCAGTGTCTCCGGGACACTCTTTGCGTTTGACATCGTCCTTCACAGCGGGCCCGTCCTCTTTCAAGGACAGAGCTTTGAGAGCTATGTCGATGCTTGGTTTTTCTATCCCTTCGACTGGTATGATCCTTTTGAGGTTAGGATCTGATGTCGATGCTAATGCGGCTAGCGCATCGGCTGCAGTGTTTTCACCTCGTGGGATTCGTGTTAGATCGAAGAATTCGATCTGTTCGGCCAATGTATGGACTACCCGTAGGTATGCTTCCATTCGTTCGTCTTTGGCCTCGTAGTCGCCATGATATTGGGTCGTGACTAGTTGGGAATCGCTGAAGGCGTTTACTTCCCGGGCTCCTATGGCTATCGCGAGTCTGAGCCCGGCTATTAACGCTTCATATTCAACCTCGTTATTCGATGCGGCGAAGCCCAATCTAAATGATTGTTCTAGTACTTCACCCGTTGGGGAGACTAATTTCACTCCGACTCCGGACCCTGTCTTGAGGAAGCCCCATCGACGTAGAGCTTCCATCTTTGGGCCGAAGTCGGGTCGAGTTCTATAGTCGGAGGGAGCTCGATTATGAAATCTGCCAGTACTTGTGCTTTTAGGCATGTTCGAGCTTTGTATTCAATGTCGTACTCGCTAAGTTCGATAGCCCATTTGACCAATCGACCTGATTGGCTGGGACTGTGAAGAATGGTTCTTAGTGGCTGAGAGGTCATCACTATGATCGAGTGCGATTGAAAGTACGGTCGGAGTTTCCGAGCCGACGTTACTAGCGCTAAGGCGAGTTTTTCCATGGCGGGGTATCTGGTTTCAGCGTCGATCAAGGTCTTACTGATGTAATATACCGGCCGTTGTTCGTTTTGTTCCTCGCGAACCAGGACTCCACTTACTGATGTCGTAGAGACAGCTAGGTAGAGGTAAAGGGGTTCTCCTTCTGCTGGTTTCGCCAGTATGGGTGGTTCGCTTAAGTAGGCTTTGAGCTGAGTGAATGCCTCTTCGCACTTTTCATCCCAAAGGAACTTTTTGTTTACTTTTAACAAGTGATAGAAGGGTAGACATTTATCAGTCGACCTTGAGATGAAGCGATTCAAAGCAGCTATTTTGCCGGTTAGGCGCTGGACTTCTCGCGTTGTTCTGGGAGATTTCATCTCTATGAACGTTGCGATCTGTTTGGGGTTCGCTTCGATCCCTCTTTCGGTCACCAAGTAACCGAGGAATTCTCCTGAAGGGACCCAAAGGTACATTTAGCTGGGTTGAGTTTCATCCCATACTTATTAAGAATGGTAAAGCATTCTTTTAGTTGGGGGATGTGATCCTCGTACCTGGAAGATTTTACCAGCATATCATCGATGTAGACTTACATGGTTTTGCCTAGGAGTCCTGAAAACATCTTGTTGACGAGGCGCTGAGAAGTTTCTCCTGCGTTTTTCAGTCCGAAGGGCATGACTTTGTAGCAGTACGTGCCTCGATCCGTTATGAACGAAGTCTTTTCTTGGTCTTCAGGGTTCATCAATATTTTATTGTACCCTGAGAACGCGTCCATAAAGGATAGCAGCTGATGTCCAGCGGTGGCCTCGACCAGTCGGTCGATGTGCGGGAGTGGGAAGCTGTCCTTTGGACATGCTTTGTTGAGATCCGTGAAGTCTACACAGACCCTCCACTTTCCGTTCTTTTTCTTAACCACCACGGGGTTCGCGAGCCAGTCGGGGTACTTGACCTCTCTGATCGAACCGATTTTTAATAACCGATCGACCTCGTCGTTGACGGCTTTGGCCCGCTCAGGGCCTAGTTTTCGACGTTTCTGTCTTACCGGTTTGTAGGTTGGGTCGACATTCAGCTCGTGGCTGGTTACATCGATGTTTATCACTTTCATGTCTGCTGAAGACCAGGCGAAGGAGTCGACGTTATGTTTGAGAAAAGAGACCAGTTCGTTCTTAACCGGCTCTGATAGGTCGATTCCGATGCCAACGAGTCTTTCGGGATGAGCCTCGTCTATGCAGACCTGAGTCGTGAGGTCCTTTGGGGGTCCTATTTGACTGGGGTCGTTCGACCTTTTGGTCTGCATGGTGGCGAGCTCCTCCTCTTTCTGTAATTGCTACGCAAGGGATTTCTCGATCTGCTTGTATCCGTTCATGTAGCAATGACGGGAAATCTTTTGACTTCCGTAAATGGTTTTGATCCCTTTGGGAGTCGGGAACTTTACGCATTGGTGGTAGGTCGATGGTACCGCTTTCATGTCGTATATCCATGGTCGACCTAGGATTGCGTTATAGGGAGCTGGCCGATCTACTATGACGAACTCCGTCATTCTCCGAACTCCTCCAGCCATTACTGGGGCGAAGACAGAGCCCATCGAGTATGTCGTTTCGCCAGCAAAACCTACTAGTGGTGTCTTTTCTTCCACAATCTCGGAGTCGTTGAAGTCCATCTTTTTGAACGCGTCGTAAAAGAGGACATCTACCGAACTTCCTGTGTCAATCATTATCCTTGAGAGTTCGACATCTCCCACTACTAGACAAACGAGGAGGGCGTCGTCGTGTGGTTTGTCGAGATTACTTGTCTCGCTCTCGTAGAAAATGATTTCGTGGTCTGGACCCAACATTGGGGTTTTCCCCCCTCTGTCGGTCTCGACTCTTCTTTGAAGAGCTTTGATCGAATTGACCGAGTCGCGGCAAAGCTTGGAGCCACCGAAGATGAAGTAGATTCGTTTAGGGGGTATAGCCCGTACACCCCCCCCCCCCCCCGCAGAGACGAGGGAGATTGATTCTTGAGCGTAAACTCTTGGCAGGAGCCGGAGGCGGGGATAGCGCCGAACCTCCCGGAGTGCCGATTAGATTAAGCTCGCCGAGGATGAACTCAACTTGCTTCCGCGACCCATGAGGGAGAGTTTCGGGAGATTCCGGCTCTTTTGACCGTTCCCGTTTGCTTTGGGAGTGCTTTTTGGAGTTCGACTCCTTGGTCTGTTTGTTTTCCTTTTTGTCGGACAGAGTTTCCTCCTCGACTTCGGAGTCTTTTTTGCTTTCGGACTCTTGTTTTTGAGCCTCTGCTTTAGCTCGAGTATAGCAATCCTCGGTCGAGTGTCCTCTCTTATTGTGGAAATCACAGAATTTTTCTTTGTCGAACTCGAATTTCTTCGAGTTCTTTGGGCTTTCGACCGCGTTGACGTTCCCTGATTTACGGGAATCCTTTTTCGAGTTCGGATTTTGCGAGCCCGACGGGTTCCTTTCTTTCCGGTGTTTTTCTCTGAGGGCCGTGGTTTCGTCCTCGAGGCGGGCAAAGGCCGATGCGCGATGGAGGGCGTCATCAAGCGTTTGAGGTTCGCGGACTGTAATTTCCTCGCGGAATCTGGTTGAGAACCATAGTCCCCGTCTTAACGCTTCTATAGCTACCTCGTCTCGTGGGTTCGCGATTTTGGATTTTATTTCCTTAAATCGGTTGATGTACGAGCGAAGTGTTTCGTCGGGTTTTTGAGAGACGCCAAATAAGGCTGCCTCGGTAGTCTTTTCCTCGATGAAAACGGAGTATTGTTTGAGGAAAGCCGTCATGAACTGGGTGAAGTTGTCAATGGACCTTTCTTCCAGTCCGGCAAACCATTCTAGGGCAGAACCTGATAGGTTTTCCGCGAAGAGCCTGCAGAAGGCTGGCTCCCTCTCCTCATCGGTAAGGTACACCCTTGCCATCGCTAGTCGGAATGCCCTGATGTGGGCTTTCGGGTCTGATTTCCCAGAGAATTCTGGAAACTTAGTTTTCTTGATCTCTCGGATCCTTGCAAACGCAATCCGATCTGTGAACGGCGTCTGTTGTGTTTCTTCGATCACTCGATCGATGTCAGGAGCCGCGCTCGTCGCCATGTGAACTTTCGAGCTCAGACTGTTGAACTGGGCTTTAGCCTGTTCAATGTATTGTCTAAGCATATCGTGCTCATCGCCCTCTGCGGGTACGAACTGGACTTGTGCCTGACCTGACGTTTGTTCCGGAAAAATGGGGTCGAGGAGATCGATCGTTGGGATCGACCTTGTCTGATCGACCTGGGGTGTTCGGAACTGAACTGAGTTTGATCCGTTAAGGAGTCCCGAGCTCGAGGCGAAGGCAGAACCTCCTAGTTGCCTCGGTCGGATGTTAGAGTTACTCGGGAAAGGTGGTGGCCCGGGTAATGGTCGGTTTCTTGATCCGGTTGGGTCTGTGACCATCGAACTCGAACCAAATGGGGTCGGTACCGCGATGGGGGTCATTGTAGGGCGGAAGCCGCTATTTGACGTATTACCGAAATTTCCCGACGTTCCCGGAGGAGTTACTACCTGGGAGAAGTCCAAGCGGGTACACGGTGGAGGACTTATGGGAGTTCGCGTTGGTCTGCCCCCTTGGCTTTGACTGGCGAGCTCTTCAAGACGGGCGTTCAGGCGCCGCTCTTGTTCCTCGAGCTGCGCTGCCAGAGAACGGTTCGCGATTTCTTGGGCCCTTGCGCTTGCCTCGTTGTTTCTCGTTCGATCTACCAACAGGCTTAACATCGAACGGATCTCGGCAAGATCGCTTGGCCCTTGTCTCTGTGGAGCAGAGGGTAGTGGCGAATTGGGTTTGGTTATTCCAGATCCTCTCCTGGGGTGGGTATTGAGTCATTTCTCATCCACACCCAGTTTCTGCTCGGATCATTAGTTCCTGACAAAACATTTGTCGGAGTCTGGTTCGTCGCGACTGTTTGAGCGACGGAGCAGGCTGGTGCCGAGGTCGTGGAGACTGAGGCAGAGCTCGTCAACACGCCGTCGGTCTGACCCATGTTTCTTACCCCGGTAGTGTTCTGAGGAACGTTGTCGACCGTTTGAGGGCGGTCAACCGGTGGTGTGGCGCTGGGAGAGCCAGTTTGGTCGGGATTCATCTCGATCTATCGGACCTAGGATCTGATTCTTAAGATAGGAAAGGCTATAGAATGTCCCCACAGTCGGCGCCAAATGTGAGATCCGGGATTCACACTAAGAATTTGTATTCGTGGATTTGGACTTTTGGATATAGAAATGGTATAGTTTCCTATGAATCAAAGACTTTATTGAGATTGATCGTCGAGATAGAACAAACACAGTCGAGAAGAGAGTACAAAGTATAAAATCGAGCTATCTAATCGAAGTGTTCTTAGCCTAGGTTCGAATTCTCTTTAATGAGTCGCCACTTCTCTTCTTAAATAGCCTCGATTCTGATCTCCTCGTCCCGATCTTTCGGCCTCGTCGTTGTAACGATCTCCGAGATTTTTGCGGATCAGTTGAACTGGCGAAGACCGAGTTGCTCTATCTCCACGTCATCCTCTGCCGAGCTCGATTGTCTCCGGCTTCGGCATCGTCTGGGCCTCTCCAAGGCGTTTGCTTCGCCTGGGCCCATTAAGAGAGTCGGCTCTCCTGTCTGTCTTTGATTCCGGAATGGGCTCGTAATTACGGGCCTTTGTTTTGTCTGTTAATGGGCCGGATTTCCTAGAGGGAAATCCAGTACCAACACAGTGGTATCTTGAAATGCTGGAATATAGGTGTCAGAAGACTGCCCACTGACTCTGTCTTGCCTGTCCCAGTACCACTGAATGGCTTCGCCTGTAGCGTGACCAAATGCTCTGCAAACACCGCACCCAGGTTGGTCCTCTCGTAGGGACTTTCCTCCTTATACTCATGAGATCGCAAATGTCCCAATGCTGGATGAAGTAATACCAGCTTCTACATCCTCATCTTGTTCGGCTCCATCTTGCACAAGAGAGTAGTAGCCAAGACTCGTACGACATACCTCAGGACCGGATGTCGTAGATCTTTCATCTTCGCTTCCTTGTAGAAGTAGGGTGTAGAACCAAAGTTACCCCAGAACGTCTCTAGATCAGGGAACCCCTCTGGGAGTGTAGCTCGTGTGTAGCCCTTCTTGAACCCATAGATAGCACAAAGGTCACGCAGAGGCAGCCTGTATCTCCTGCCATGTATCAAGAAGCACAAATGACCTTCCTGCGTATTCTTGGCGTTCCAGTCCCTGTATGTGACTCGTACTATGGCCATAAACTGTCGTACCAACTCCAGATACAGAGCATAACGAATGTAAGGCATGGTACCAAGACCCATCATCCTCAAGCATAAAACAACCTGATCGCTCATACCCGTCATCCTCAGAAAGTCAGGGCTCACCAACTGCGTAGTCTTAATCTGAACATCAGACCAAGCATTGTACAACAACGTGTCGTACTCGTCCCATGAGTCCAATACATTTCTGTGAAGGCAATCAGGATCCGTGACAATCTTCCTGAGCGACCCAACCCACACTTTCTCTGTCAATATCTTCTCCTTTTCTCCTCTGGGCCATGGGTGCGTCGGTAACTCCGCAAGTAACTGTGGAGAACCCGGAGGAGACTGAGGAGTCATAGGCGGTGGAGGCTCTGGTGGTGCGGTCCCAGATGAAATTGTCTCGTCTGTACGGGTTTTATTCTTTGGAGGCACATGTGAGCAAATATCAGCATAAACTGGAATCATATGCAAAATCAAGAACTAAAACTCATCAAATCCTCAACAACAGCATAATCAGCATCAAACAGAGCAGTACAAGCATCATATTCACGTTTTCATCCATTGAATTTTCGCACAAAATCACAAGTTTCATCACAAAACCTAAATTCTCAAAAACTTGCAAAATCAATCGTGAAAATCACTTAGACATCATCATTCCACTACCAAACAACCTAATTCAGTGCTAATTCATCACAGAATCAAGAGACGAGAGCCAAAATCGAACTTTTCACCTTGGAGTCGAATCTGAAAAATTGAGTTTTTGAGAACATACCTTCGAATCGGCTCAAACGGATTATAGATATGGATATAGGGTGAAAATCCGCTTAGGATAGGCTTTGGAATCGTTCGATTTGGTTAAGAAACGAAGGAGATCGAGTGATTGATAGAGTTTTCGCGAATGGAGGTTTTGGGGAGAAAATGAGGAACAAGTTCGCGAGAGAGAAAAGAAATACTTACCTCGGGACGCTTGGTGTCGATCGATCCGAGCTATACATGTCGATCACCACGTGTTTTAAAATTTGAACCGGTCAGAGTGGTCTAACCGAGGTCAAACCTCGATTTCGCAAAAAGCGGATCGATCGACCCAAAGTGTTGGATCGACCCATTTGTCCCCAGTGTCGATCGATCTAAGTATAGTGTCGATCGACACAGTGCATTCCTGTCGCTAGATTTCCTGTAAAGACTCAAGAAAACCAAAAACAAAAAATTAGACCGAAAACTCATATGTACAGACTCACCAGTGGGTTGCCTCCCACTCAGCGCTTGTTTTAAGTCATTAGCTTGACTGTGGCACGTGGTCAGACATCAGGTGGTTTTGCTAAAGGCAGAGCATGCTTTGAGAAATTATCCTCATCCATGGTGGCGTATATGCATTGTGCGTATGAGACTGACCGAGAAACTTGAGAATCACAGCAAGGTCAGGTGGAACATTTCGTTTCCTGACTCTACTCTTTGCAAAATCAGCGTCAGAGTTAGTGTACTTAAGGTCAGAGAGCGCATACCTTGGCTTTGTCAGATGTGGTCTAAGTGTGATGTTTGGAGCTCTCTGCTTAAGATCAGGTACATTCTTTGAAGATGTTAGAGCAAGCTCAGCATGAACCACCATCTTCTCCTCTCCAATCTCAGTCTCTGGTTCTGTCTCAACACTGAAGCTCTGTCCATCAATGGTGGATCTCTGCAACCTATTGATCTTGAACTGCAAAGGATTATCTCCCAGGTGGAGATCAATCAGACCATGCCGCACATCAATCACAGCTCCAGCAGTGGCTAAGAAGGATCTACCAAGCAGTAGAGGATCATCAGGCTCAATCTCATACTTCAGCACCACAAAATCCGTTGGAATCTAGTACTTTCCAACTCTGAGAGGGATGTTTTCAAGAACTCCTTCTGGAATCTTCCTCGATCGATCAGCTAGAATAAGAGAGATCCAAGTGGGCTGGAAGTTCATCAATCCCAATCTCACAGCCACAGTGTACGCCATGAGATTCACACATGAGCCAAGATCACACAACGACCTCTTAAATCTTTCTCTAAAGATAGAACAGTCTAACACAAAACTCCCTGAATCCTTTAGTTTCTCAGGAATCCTACCATGAATTACGGCATTGCACACTTCAGAGACCATCAAGACACCTTCTTCGTCAGTCATATTACTAGAAAGTATATCTGTAACACATCTCATCACCAGAGGAATGGTCTTGGTAGCATCATTCAATGGGACTTCAGTTAGCTTATCTCTCATAATCTTCTTGTACTTTTTCCAACTGAATCTCCTGTTTAGACTTCCTGGGGAAAGGAATCTTCGGTTTGTAGGCATTGTCCTTAGCAACATTCGTCTTTTCTAAAAATATTGTCTGCTCACGCCCATGGTGTCGATCGACTCTAAAGTGATATCGATCGACACTGACCCGATTGAAATCGACCTTAATGTCGAGTTGGGTCGATTTTGGTCCGTCGTGAAAATTCGAAAGTGGTGTCGACCGACACATGGTCTGTAACACAAGAATCACTCGAATTTTCCAGCTCGGAAGTCTCTAAATCACATCTTTTCTCAGCTTCATCTTCCACCAAAATCGCTCTAACATATTCCTTCTGAGATTGGATCATCTTTCCCTTAATACTTGCCACAGCTTGCGTTATCCGATTGTCCAAATTATCAACTATGCTTGTCAAAGTGTCAAACTTCCCACTTAGATCTTGATACATAGAGTCCATCTTTCCATTCAGATCTCCTGTCATCTTATTCTGTCCAAGAAGCAACTGCTCAAGCATGGACTCAATCCTAGTCTGCTCATTAGTTGGGGAAGCTTGGCGAGATGCATAACCATTGTCCCTTGACCTTGGTGTGTACCCAGAAGTCTGCGTCTGCTGATTTCCATATCTTTGATCCTGATAACCAGCCCCATCAAGGAAATTGACATCCTCTAGCTCATCAACTGGTCCATAAGTCTCTGTGTCTGCAGCAAAATGGACATTCTTCTTCCCAAGTAGAAGACTATGAACAAAATCAATCTTGTTCTGCATCTCTGCCATCTGTGAACTGTCCATTTTTCCACCAGATTTCTGCCTTTCTAAATCAGCATTCTTAGTGCTATTGCGAGACACTAAGTTCTCTATCAGCTCCTTAGCTTCCTCTCGAGATTTTGTGTTAAAGTTCCCATTGCTTGCTGCGTTGATGCGGTCATCAGAACCAGACCAGACCAGGCGCTGACTAACTCAATCGCTGACTCAATCACTACGTCAAGCAGCACAAAGAAATAAAGAGAAGTCAAGGCCACAATGATTTCTGATCCAAAACAAGGCATAGGACTGATTATATATCCAACAATCAATCCTAAGAAGACATATGACTCAGGAGGAATCATAACACATGGAGAAGAGATTATGGAGCCGAGAAGATCCAACAAGGAGTATGAGCTTATCTTAGCTCAAGTGGAGACCAAGGTCAAGACATCTAGCTCAGCCCATCATCAGCACGCCAATAAGGAGAATCATCCCCAAAAGATGACACAAGAAGAAGATACTGAAAAGGAGCTAACCATATGTAGCATCACAACTAGCTCAGCGGATAACATCACGACTAGCTCAACAGACTTGCCATATATGGAAGCATTCACATTTGGAAGGTTAATTCAGCACCAAACCTTTACCTATCAAAACTACGGTGTTTTGAGCTCCTTTCCATCAAGTCCAGACGTCCTCAGCTACACAAGACCACACAAGATTCTCCATAACTTCAACAAGTCACACTTACCATTTTTGGAGAAGAAAGAGATCAAACACCAACGGCTTCTTTCCAAGAATGAAAGCCACGAATTGTTTGTCAATCAAGCTGTCCCAAGGATCCTCACTTATCCCTTAAAGCCATCCAAATATAAAGAAAGCAACAAGATCAAGGATCCTCACCATATTCAGCCTAACGGCTAGTTTTCATTAATTGTCGATTTGTTTCTTGTTCAAGGTCAATATGACCGTTTGTAAAGAGCCTATAAAGGCATAGTTTAGCTCATTGTAATATTTACCTTTCAACCTTTCAATCAATCAAAGTATTATTCAGTTTCTTCAAAGAGTGTTCTTTGTTAAGATCTTTTGTCTTAGGTTTCATTTGAGTGATTCAATTGTTTCCAAAGATTATTGGATTAGGATTGCTTGTGTGACTCAAGCAGAACTAGTTCACTACCGATTGAGAGAGTCAATCAACACCCACCGGTTGAGAGAGTCAATCACCTTCCATCCATTCCACCCATCTCGCTCAAGTAAGAGAGCTCTTAAGCCAGTGCTTGTCCTCCATCAATCCATCGCTCAAGCTTCCGCTTCGGGGCTGCATCATCTGGTATCAGAGCCGAAAGGTTCCTGGATCAGGTGTTATCTATCCTTATCCTTTCGGTTTTCATTGCATTTAGTTTCTTAATTTTGTGTTTCTTTGCATCTTAAACAAAAACCCATAAAAATCTTTTGTCTTGCATTTGTTTCATCTAGTTCAATTCTGTTTTGTTTTTGTTGCATCCTAAATTAAAAAGCCATAAAAATCGTATTTGTTTTAGCTCAATTTGTTTGCATCTTTAAAATCCGAAACCCCCATAAAAAAGTCTTTTGTTTTGTGTTCTTGTTTTTGTTTTATAAAACCAGAAAAGTTATAAAAAGAAAGAGGAGAAGTTTTTGTTATTTGATTCGATTTCTTAAACCAAAACCCAAAAAGTGTTATTTCCATATTAGTTTTTGTGTCAATTCAAAAAAAAAAGTTTACATTTAAGTTTTGTGCCCTAAAAATTTAGTTTTCATTTTTAAACTTGCATTTCGAAATTTAAAAAAAGAAAAAAAGATAAAAAAGTTTCCTTAAATCTTTGTGTCACAAATCTTGTTTCCATTGCTTTTGTGCAGAATTTTATTTCCATTTTTTGCACCAAATCGTGTGTAATCTCTCTAACTAAAGAAAGTTTGCAATTTTCTGAATTTTACTTCTTTGTGTTAGAATCCATTAATACACTTTTGAGCTTATTGTGTCAGGTACTGAATCAGTGACATGGAGGAAGAAGAATCAGACAATTGGGATGAGGATGAAGAGAGCTTGCTCTGCTCATATGAGGAGACAAAGTATGAAACACCACCATGGCCAGGAGATGATGTCTCTGAGTATGGGTATGATTCAGATGGTGATGCAGATGGTGATGCAGATGGTGAGTCAGGTTGTGATCCTGAACCGCAGTACAATGAGCTGCACACTACAACCTCATCTTGGACTAATGTTTGCATGGAAATCAGTGAGGATAGTGAAGATTCAGAAGCAAACATGTATGGAGAATACCACCCACCTAGGCACAAGAGTGCATTCAAAAACCATGGAGTTACTTCATACCATGTACTAGCTCAACGTCAGCTCACTGATACAAGGAAAGCTACAGCCCAACAAGCAAGCACAAGGCAGCCAACCACCAGAAAAAGAGGTTCCCTAATCTTCTCAGGAACTAGCAAAGATCCTGAAGTATACTTGCAGTGGGAAAGCAACATGGAGCAGTGGTTACAAGTTAACAATGTTCCAAAAGAAAGGAGGCTAGTACAAGCTGTCTCAACCTTCACAGAAAAGGCTTATGAATGGTGGCTAAAGGAGAGCACACCAACCATCCTTAAGAAGCCAGTACTGGATTGGAGAGATCTCAAGTCCAGGATGAAAAAGGAATTTGTGGAGAAGCTTCAAACCACAACCAAGAGAGTGAAGACCCAAAGTGTTGGATCGACCCATTTGTCCCCAGTGTCGATCGATCTAAGTATAGTGTCGATCGACACAGTGCATTCCTGTCGCTAGATTTCCTGTAAAGACTCAAGAAAACCAAAAACGAAAAATTAGACCGAAAACTCATATGTACAGACTCACCAGTGGGTTGCCTCCCACTCAGCGCTTGTTTTAAGTCATTAGCTTGACTGTGGCACGTGGTCAGACATCAGGTGGTTTTGCTAAAGGCAGAGCGTGCTTTGAGAAATTCTCCTCATCCATGGTGGCGTATATGCATTGTGCGCATGAGACTGACCGAGAAACTTGAGAATCACAACAAGGTCAGGTGGAACATTTCGTTTCCTGACTCTACTCTTTGCAAAATCAGCGTCAAAGTTAGTGTACTTAAGGTCAGAGAGCGCATACCTTGGCTTTGTCAGATGTGGTCTAAGTGTGATGTTTGGAGCTCTCTGCTTAAGATCAGGTACATGCTTTGAATATGTTAGAGCAAGCTCAGCATGAACCACCATCTTCTCCTCTCCAATCTCAGTCTCTGGTTCTGTCTCAACACTGAAGCTCTGTCCATCAATGGTGGATCTCTGCAACCTATTGATCTTGAACTGCAAAGGATTATCTCCCAGGTGGAGATCAATCAGACCATGCCGCACATCAATCACAGCTCCAGCAGTGGCTAAGAAGGATCTACCAAGCAGTAGAGGATCATCAGGCTCAATCTCATACTTCAGCACCACAAAATCCATTGGAATCAAGTACTTTCCAACTCTGAGAGGGATGTTTTCAAGAACTCCTTCTGAAATCTTCCTCGATCGATCAGCTAGGATAAGAGAGATCCTAGTGGGCTGGAAGTTCATCAATCCCAATCTCACAGCCACAGTGTACGCCATGAGATTCACACATGAGCCAAGATCACACAACGACCTCTTAAATCTTTCTCTAAAGATAGAACAGTCTAACACAAAACTCCCTGAATCCTTTAGTTTCTCAGGAATCCTACCATGAATTACGGCATTGCACACTTCAGAGACCATCAAGACACCTTCTTCGTCAGTCACGTTACTAGAAAGTATATCTGTAACACATCTCGTCACCAGAGGAATGGTCTTGGTAGCATCATTCAATGGGACTTCAGTTAGCTTATCTCTCATAATCTTCTTGTACTTTTTCCAACTGAATCTCCTGTTTAGACTTCCTGGGGAAAGGAATCTTCGGTTTGTAGGCATTGTCCTTAGCAACATTCGTCTTTTCTAAAAATATTGTCTGCTCACGCCCATGGTGTCGATCGACTCTAAAGTGATATCGATCGACACTGACCCGATTGAAATCGACCTTAATGTCGAGTTGGGTTGATTTTGGTCCATCGTGAAAATTCGAAAGTGGTGTCGACCGACACATGGTCTGTAACACGAGAATCACTCGAATTTTCCAGCTCGGAAGTCTCTAAATCACATCTTTTCTCAGCTTCATCTTCCACCAAAATCGCTCTAACATATTCCTTCTGAGATTGGATCATCTTTCCCTTAATACTTGCCACAGCTTGCGTTATCCGATTGTCCAAATTATCAACTCTGCTTGTCAAAGTGTCAAACTTCCCACTTAGATCTTGATACATAGAGTCCATCTTTCCATTCAGATCTCCTGTCATCTTATTCTGTCCAAGAAGCAACTGCTCAAGCATGGACTCAATCCTAGTCTGCTCATTAGTTGGGGAAGCTTGGCGAGATGCATAACCATTGTCCCTTGACCTTGGTGTGTACCCAGAAGTCTGCGTCTGCTGATTTCCATATCTTTGATCCTGATAACCAGCCCCATCAAGGAAATTGACATCCTCTAGCTCATCAACTGGTCCATAAGTCTCTGTGTCTGCAGCAAAATGGACATTCTTCTTCCCAAGTAGAAGACTATGAACAAAATCAATCTTGTTCTGCATCTCTGCCATCTGTGAACTGTCCATTTTTCCACCAGATTTCTGCCTTTCTAAATCAGCATTCTTAGTGCTATTGCGAGACACTAAGGTCTCTATCAGCTCCTTAGCTTCCTCTCGAGATTTTGTGTTAAAGTTCCCATTGCTTCCTGCGTTGATGCGGTCATCAGAACCAGACCAGACCAGGCGCTGACTAACTCAATCGCTGACTCAATCACTACGTCAAGCAGCACAAAGAAATAAAGAGAAGTCAAGGCCACAATGATTTCTGATCCAAAACAAGGCATAGGACTGATTATATATCCAACAATCAATCCTAAGAAGACATATGACTCAGGAGGAATCATAACACATGGAGAAGAGATTATGGATCCGAGAAGATCCAACAAGGAGTATGAGCTTATCTTAGCTCAAGTGGAGACCAAGGTCAAGACATCTAGCTCAGCCCATCATCAGCACGCCAATAAGGAGAATCATCCCCAAAAGATGACACAAGAAGAAGATACTGAAAAGGAGCTAACCATATGTAGCATCACAACTAGCTCAGCGGATAACATCACGACTAGCTCAACAGACTTGCCATATATGGAAGCATTCACATTTGGAAGGTTAATTCAGCACCAAACCTTTACCTATCAAAACTACGGTGTTTTGAGCTCCTTTTCATCAAGTCCAGACGTCCTCAGCTACACAAGACCACACAAGATTCTCCATAACTTCAACAAGTCACACTTACCATTTTTGGAGAAGAAAGAGATCAAACACCAACGGCTTCTTTCCAAGAATGAAAGCCACGAATTGTTTGTCAATCAAGCTGTCCCAAGGATCCTCACTTATCCCTTAAAGCCATCCAGATATAAAGAAAGCAACAAGATCAAGGATCCTCACCATATTCAGCCTAACGGCTAGTTTTCATTAATTGTCGATTTGTTTCTTGTTCAAGGTCAATATGACCGTTTGTAAAGAGCCTATAAAGGCATAGTTTAGCTCATTGTAATATTTACCTTTCAACCTTTCAATCAATCAAAGTATTATTCAGTTTCTTCAAAGAGTGTTCTTTGTTAAGATCTTTTGTCTTAGGTTTCATTTGAGTGATTTAATTGTTTCCGAAGATTATTGGATTAGGATTGCTTGTGTGACTCAAGCAGAACTAGTTCACCACCGATTGAGAGAGTCAATCAACACCCACCGGTTGAGAGAGTCAATCACCTTCCATCCATTCCACCCATCTCGCTCAAGTAAGAGAGCTCTTAAGGCAGTGCTTGTCCTCCATCAATCCATCGCTCAAGCTTCCGCTCCGGGGCTGCATCATCTGGTATCAGAGCCGAAAGGTTCCTGGATCAGGTGATATCTATCCTTATCCTTTTGGTTTTCATTGCATTTAGTTTCTTAATTTTCTGTTTCTTTGCATCTTAAACAAAAACCCATAAAAATCTTTTGTCTTGCATTTGTTTCATCTAGTTCAATTCTGTTTTGTTTTTGTTGCATCCTTAATTAAAAAGCCATACAAATCGTTTTTGTTTTAGCTCAATTTGTTTGCATCTTTAAAATCCGAAACCCCCATAAAAAGTCTTTTGTTTTGTGTTCTTGTTTTTGTTTTAT
The DNA here is from genome assembly GCA_030180135.1 of Orychophragmus violaceus. Classification (NCBI taxonomy): domain Eukaryota; kingdom Viridiplantae; phylum Streptophyta; class Magnoliopsida; order Brassicales; family Brassicaceae; genus Orychophragmus; species Orychophragmus violaceus. The sequence goes on along the minus strand of CM058240.1, from coordinate 62,814,119 downwards.
AAAACCAGAAAAAGTTTTAAAAAGAAATAGGAGAAGTTTTTGTTATTTGATTCGATTTCTTAAACCAAAACCCAAAAAAGTGTTATTTCCATATTAGTTTTTGTGTCAATTCAAAAAAAAAAAGTTTACATTTAAGTTTTGTGCCCTAAAAATTTAGTTTTCATTTTTGAACTTGCATTTCGAAATTTAAAAAAAGAAAAAAAGATAAAAAAGTTTCCTTAAATCTTTGTGTCACAAATCTTGTTTCCATTTCTTTTGTGCAGAATTTTATTTCCAATTTTTGCACCAAATCGTGTGTAATCTCTCTAACTAAAGAAAGTTTGCAATTTTCTGAATTTTACTTCTTTGTGTTAGAATCCATTAATACACTTTTGAGCTTATTGTGTCAGGTACTGAATCAGCGAAATGGAGGAAGAAGAATCAGACAATTGGGATGAGGATGAAGAGAGCTTGCTCTGCTCAGATGAGGAGACAAAGTATGAAACACCACCATGGCCAGGAGATGATGTCTCTGAGTATGGGTATGATTCAGATGGTGATGCAGATGGTGAGTCAGGCTGTGATCCTGAACCGCAATACAAGGAGCTGCACACTACAACCTCATCTTGGACTAATCTTTGCCTGGAAATCAGTGAGGATAGTGAAGATTCAGAAGCAAACATGTATGGAGAATACCACCCACCTAGGCACAAGAGTGCATTCAAAAACCATGGAGTTACTTCATACCATGTACTAGCTCAACGTCAGCTCACTGATACAAGGAAAGCTACAGCCCAACAAGCAAGCACAAGGCAGCCAACCACCATAACAAGAGTTTCCCTAATCTTCTCAGGAACTAGCAATGATTCTGAAGTATACTTGCAGTGGGAAAGCAACATGGAGCAGTGGTTACAAGTTAACAATGTTCCAAAAGAAAGGAGGCTAGTACAAGCTGTCTCAACCTTCACAGAAAAGGCTTATGAATGGTGGCTAAAGGAGAGCACACCAACCATCCTTAAGAAGCCAGTACTGGATTGGAGAGATCTCAAGTCCAGGATGAAAAAGGAATTTGTGGAGAAGCTTCAAACCACAACCAAGAGAGTGAAGACCCAAAGTGTTGGATCGACCCATTTGTCCCCAGTGTCGATCGATCTAAGTATAGTGTTGATCGACACAGTGCATTCCTGTCGCTAGATTTCCTGTAAAGACTCAAGAAAACCAAAAACGAAAAATTAGACCGAAAACTCATATGTACAGACTCACCAGTGGGTTGCCTCCCACTCAGCGCTTGTTTTAAGTCATTAGCTTGACTGTGGCACGTGGTCAGACATTAGGTGGTTTTGCTAAAGGCAGAGCGTGCTTTGAGAAATTCTCCTCATCCATGGTGGCGTATATGCATTGTGCGCATGAGACTGACCGAGAAACTTGAGAATCACAGCAAGGTCAGGTGGAACATTTCGTTTCCTGACTCTACTCTTTGCAAAATCAGCGTCAGAGTTAGTGTACTTAAGGTCAGAGAGCGCATACCTTGGCTTTGTCAGATGTGGTCTAAGTGTGATGTTTGGAGCTCTCTGCTTAAGATCAGGTACATGCTTTGAAGATGTTAGAGCAAGCTCAGCATGAACCACCATCTTCTCCTCTCCAATCTCAGTCTCTGGTTCTGTCTCAACACTGAAGCTCTGTCCATCAATGGTGGATCTCTGCAACCTATTGATCTTGAACTGCAAAGGATTATCTCCCAGGTGGAGATCAATCAGACCATGCCGCACATCAATCACAGCTCCAGCAGTGGCTAAGAAGGATCTACCAAGCAGTAGAGGATCATCAGGCTCAATCTCATACTTCAGCACCACAAAATCCGTTGGAATCAAGTATTTTCCAACTCTGAGAGGGATGTTTTCAAGAACTCCTTCTGGAATCTTCCTGGATCGATCAGCTAGGATAAGAGAGATCCTAGTGGGCTGGAAGTTCATCAATCCCAATCTCACAGCCACAGTGTACGGCATGAGATTCACACATGAGCCAAGATCACACAACGACCTCTTAAATCTTTCTCTAAAGATAGAACAGTCTAAAACAAAACTCCCTGAATCCTTTAGTTTCTCAGGAATCCTACCATGAATTACGGCATTCCACACTTCAGAGACCATCAAGACACCTTCTTCGTCAGTCACGTTACTAGAAAGTATATCTGTAACACATCTCGTCACCAGAGGAATGGTCTTGGTAGCATCATTCAATGGGACTTCAGTTAGCTTATCTCTCATAATCTTCTTGTACTTTTTCCAACTGAATCTCCTGTTTAGACTTCCTGGGGAAAGGAATCTTCGGTTTGTAGGCATTGTCCTTAGCAACATTCGTCTTTTCTAAAAATATTGTCTGCTCACGCCCATGGTGTCGATCGACTCTAAAGTGATATCGATCGTCACTGACCCGATTGAAATCGACCTTAATGTCGAGTTGGGTTGATTTTGGTCCGTCGTCAAAATTCGAAAGTGGTGTCGACCGACACATGGTCTGTAACACGAGAATCACTCGAATTTTCCAGCTCGGAAGTCTCTAAATCACATCTTTGCTCAGCTTCATCTTCCACCAAAATCGCTATAACATATTCCTTCTGATATTGGATCATCTTTCCCTTAATACTTGCCACAGCTTGCGTTATCCGATTGTCCAAATTATCAACTATGCTTGTCAAAATGTCAAACTTCCCACTTAGATCTTGATACATAGAGTCCATCTTTCCATTCAGATCTCCTGTCATCTTATTCTGTCCAAGAAGCAACTGCTCAAGCATGGACTCAATCCTAGTCTGCTCATTAGTTGGGGAAGCTTGGCGAGATGCATAACCATTGTCCCTTGACCTTGGTGTGTACCCAGAAGTCTGCGTCTGCTGATTTCCATATCTTTGATCCTGATAACCAGCCCCATCAAGGAAATTGACATCCTCTAGCTCAACAATTGGTCCATAAGTCTCTGTGTCTGCAGCAAAATGGACATTCTTCTTCCCAAGTAGAAGACTATGAACAAAATCAATCTTGTTCTGCATCTCTGCCATCTGTGAACTGTCCATTTTTCCACCAGATTTCTGGCTTTCTAAATCAGCATTCTTAGTGCAATTGCGAGACACTAAGTTCTCTATCAGCTCCTTAGCTTCCTCTCGATATTTTGTGTTAAAGTTCCCATTGCTTGCTGCGTTGATGCGGTCATCAGAACCAGACCAGACCAGGCGCTGACTAACTCAATCGCTGACTCAATCACTACGTCAAGCAGCACAAAGAAATAAAGAGAAGTCAAGGCCACAATGATTTCTGATCTAAAACAAGGCATGGGACTGATTATATATCCAACAATCAATCCTAAGAAGACATATGACTCAGGAGGAATCATAACACATGGAGAAGAGATTATGGAGCCGAGAAGATCCAACAAGGAATATGAGCTTATCTTAGCTCAAGTGGAGACCAAGGTCAAGACATCTAGCTCAGCCCATCATCAGCACACCAATAAGGAGAATCATCCCCAAAAGATGACACAAGAAGAAGATACTGAAAAGGAGCTAACCATATTTAGCATCACAACTAGCTCAGCGGATAACATCACGACTAGCTCAGCAGACTTGCCATATATGGAAGCATTCATATTTGGAAGGTCAATTCAGCACCAAACCTTTACCTATCAAAACTACGGTGTTTTGAGCTCCTTTCCATCAAGTCCAGACGTCCTCAGCTACACAAGACCACACAAGATTCTCCATAACTTCAACAAGTCACACTTACCATTTTTGGAGAAGAAAGAGATCAAACACCAACGGCTTCTTTCCAAGAATGAAAGCCACGAATTGTTTGTCAATCAAGCTGTCCCAAGGATCCTCACTTATCCCTTAAAGCCATCCAGATATAAAGAAAGCAACAAGATCAAGGATCCTCACCATATTCAGCCTAACGGCTAGTTTTCATTAATTGTCGATTTGTTTCTTGTTCAAGGTCAATATGACCGTTTGTAAATAGCCTATAAAGGCATAGTTTAGCTCATTGTAATATTTACCTTTCAACCTGTCAATCAATCAAAGTATTATTCATTCAAAGAGTGTTCTTTGTTAAGATCTTTTGTCTTAGGTTTCATTTGAGTGATTCAATTGTTTCCGAAGATTATTGGATTAGGATTGCTTATGTGACTCAAGCAGAACTAGTTCACCACCGATTGAGAGAGTCAATCAACACCCACCGGTTGAGAGAGTCAATCACCTTCCATCCATTCCACCCATCTCGCTCAAGTAAGAGAGCTCTTAAGCCAGTGCTTGTCCTCCATCAATCCATCGCTCAAGCTTCCGCTCTGGGGCTGCATCATCTGGTATCAGAGCCGAAAGGTTCCTGGATCAGGTGTTATCTATCCTTATCCTTTCGGTTTTCATTGCATTTAGTTTCTTAATTTTCTGTTTCTTTGCATCTTAAACAAAAACCCATAAAATCTTTTGTCTTGCATTTGTTTCATCTAGTTCAATTCTGTTTTGTTTTTGTTGCATCCTTAATTAAAAAGCCATAAAAATCGTTTTGTTTTAGCTCAATTTGTTTGCATCTTTAAAATCCGAAACCCCCATAAAAAAGTCTTTTGTTTTGTGTTCTTGTTTTTGATTTATAAAACCAGAAAAAGTTTTAAAAAGAAAGAGGAGAAGTTTGTGTTATTTGATTCGATTTCTTAAACCAAAAGCCAAAAAGTGTTATTTCCATATTAGTTTTTGTGTCAATTCAAAAAAAAAGTTTACATTTAAGTTTTGTGCCCTAAAAATTTAGTTTTCATTTTTAAACTTGCATTTCGAAATTTAAAAAAAGAAAAAAAGATAAAAAGTTTCCTTAAATCTTTGTGTCACAAATCTTGTTTCCATTTCTTTTGTGCAGAATTTTATTTCCATTTTTTGCACCAAATCGTGTGTAATCTCTCTAACTAAAGAAAGTTTGCAATTTTCTGAATTTTACTTCTTTGTGTTAGAATCCATTAATACACTTTTGAGCTTATTGTGTCAGGTACTGAATCAGTGACATGGAGGAAGAAGAATCAGACAATTGGGATGAGGATGAAGAGAGCTTGCTCTGCTCAGATGAGGAGACAAAGTTTGAAACACCACCATGGCCAGGAGATGATGTCTCTGACTATGGGTATGATTCATATGGTGATGCAGATGGTGAGTCAGGCTGTGATCCTGAACCACAGTACAAGGAGCTGCACACTACAACCTCATCTTGGACTAATCTTTGCATGGAAATCAGTGAGGATAGTGAAGATTCAGAAGCAAACATGTATGGAGAATACCACCCACCTAGGCACAAGAGTGCATTCAAAAACCATGGAGTTACTTCATACCATGTACTAGCTCAACGTCAGCTCACTGATACAAGGAAAGCTACAGCCCAACAAGCAAGCACAAGGCAGCCAACCACCAGAACAAGAGGTTCCCTAATCTTCTCAGGAACTAGCAAAGATCCTGAAGTATACTTGCAGTGGGAAAGCAACATGGAGCAATGGTTACAAGTTAACAATGTTCCAAAAGAAAGTAGGCTAGTACAAGCTGTCTCAACCTTCACAGAAAAGGCTTATGAATGGTGGCTAAAGGAGAGCACACCAACCATCCTTAAGAAGCCAGTACTGGATTGGAGAGATCTCAAGTCCAGGATGAAAAAGGAATTTGTGGAGAAGCTTCAAACCACAACCAAGAGAGTGAAGATTGCATCCAAAGCACAAGCTGCTCCTAAGCCCAAGTCTGATTGCTATCAAGAATCTAAGAAGACTCTTCAAGCAAAGCAGGATCAGCAATGGTAGGAGATCATGGAGATTTTGTACCCAAAGAAGCAAGAGCAGAAACAGAGCCGCAAAGCTTCACCCAATGCAACCGGACCCAGCTTTGATGCCTCACTCAAGCTCCTAGACATGCCAACACAAGGTAAGTGTTCTAACCTTGTAAATTCCAAAGAGCCAACCTGTTATAGGTGCCATAGAAGAGGGCATTTTGCTGCAAATTGTCCATGTAAGAAGTTGTTCAAAGATATAACATCAGAGTTGAAATTGGAAGTAACTAACCCAAATGATAACTTTGTATCTGATATTTTAATTTCCAATTCAAGCCTCATGCACTTGTCTTTGCCAAAGAGTTTTGATCCAGGAATAAGACAAGAAGAAGAGCACACAAGTCAAAAGGATATCAACCGTGAGGTGCAAGCAAACAAGGTGAATTCTGAACTTAGAGTGAATAAACTTGTTTGTCCAACCACTGTTATGATGCACTTGTGTCTGGACCAAAAGGTTCATAAAAGTTTAGGTGTTAAAGAAGAAGTGGAGCAACACCAATGTCATAAGCCACAAGCAAGTAAAGGACAAGAGTACACTCAAGGTACCATCATAACTGTTGCACCAAGACATGAACGAGACAAGGTGAGTAATTATCTTACTCAAACTGTTTATAATGATTCCAAGGATATGATAATGCATTTGTCTTGTCCAAAAGAACTTAAGAAAGGTATAGGTCATGGAGTCAAGTTTCGGGTAGAACCATCAATACAAAGGAATCAAGATGAAGAAGATCATGGAGCTTCAACCAATGATGAACTTGATCATAAAACCTCTAGTAGTACATGCACCAGGAGAGATTCGACTCTGAACCAGCTTGTCACATCCATAATGGTAAGCTCCAACTTTGTGCAACCTGTTTTTAAAGTCTCAAACTCAGATATAATTCACTTGCTCTTTTCCTTAAGAGTTGACTTAGGTACAGGTCTGATAAAGAACAAGAAGCCAAGGGCAGAAGGAGTCTTGAAAGAGAGACCAAAACCGAGCCATGTTTCCACACATGAGCCACAAGCAAATCAAAGGCTTGAATTATATCATGCTTCAACCAAGCATGAGGTTATCTCTGAACTTAAAGTGCCTAACACTCTTGAGTCAAGTGTTGAGACAGGGATTAGATCTAAAGATAAGGCTAAATGGGAGATCAAGGAAACTCCACCAGACCAAAGCAAGCACACTACATCTATTAACATGGTAAGTCTTTCTTTGATCCATTTCATTTCCAGTGACTCAACAGCTGTGTTAAAGAACTTATTAAACTTGCAAGAAGATGAGATATCAGTAGCACATGAAGATGATTCTAAGGAAAATGATTCAAACTGTTATTTATGTGATAAGAATCCCATAATGCACTTGTCTCTTTGCCAAAGTGTTGAGCATATTTCAGGTACAAGTACTACAAAGGAAGAACTGAGCAGGAAAGAGCATGAGCAACTCAAAGTTAGTAGGGAAGATCAAAGACCAGAGAAACATGTTTTGTTGGTCAGGAAAGAAGATGAACATCTAATGATCACTAGCTCACAAACTGACAATGTAAGTACAAGTATCATACAATCTGTTTTTACTACTCCAAGAATAGATATGATGCACTTGTTCTTTCCAATGAACATCTCTACAGATATAAAGCACAAGGGAGAAGAGAGTGTGAAGAAAAGCTCAGAAACAGTCCTTACACCAAGTGTTCAGACTGATCAAGGCATGAGAGAAAAGGAGAACATCAAGGAGAAACCTCCGGATCAGATCAAGAACATTCAACATGTTCTTCAAGTAAGCCATAACTTAACCAGCCTTGTTTCACTTACTCTTAAGTGTATGCTACTGAAATTACTGGAACTAAAAGAAATTAAAGCTTACACAGATGTAATTCCTTGTGTAAAAGCACCATTTATCAAGGAAATTGTTTCATCTTATCATAAGAAACCTATGACACACTTGTTTCTTTGCCAAAGTGCTGAGTATATTTCAGGTCTCAAAGAGAGAAGAAGCAAGACAAGCAAAGGAGGCGTCACTCCAGCTCAAAGAAGAGAAGCCTTGCTATCCTATTTGCTCAAAGAAGAGCCACCGGATGCTCCACAACTCAACCAGAATCAAAATGATTCCCAAGGTAATCTTCTAAACCCTCATTCACTTCACTGGACTAACTTGACTTATCAATGTGCAGGTGAACAAGTTTTGAGGTCAAAACTTCTTGAAGAGGGAGGGTATGATGCGGTCATCAGAATCAGACCAGACCAGGCGCTGACTAACTCAATCGCTGACTCAATCACTACGTCAAGCAGCACAAAGAAACAAAGAGAAGTTAAGGCCACAATGATTTCTGTTCCAAAACAAGGCATTGGACTGATTATATATCCAACAATCAATCCTAAGAAGACATATGACTCAGGAGGAATCATAACACATGGAGAAGAGATTATGGAGCCGAGAAGATCCAACAAGGAATATGAGCTTATCTTAGCTCAAGTGGAGACCAAGGTCAAGACATCTAGCTCAGCCCATCATCAGCACGCCACTAAGGAGAATCATCCCCAAAAGATGACACAAGAAGAAGATACTGAAAAGGAGCTAACCATATGTAGCATCACAACTAGCTCAGCGGATAACATCACGACTAGCTCAGCATACTTGCCCTATATGGAAGCATTCACATTTGGAAGGTCAATTCAGCACCAAACCTTTACCTATCAAAACTACGGTGTTTTGAGCTCCTTTCCATCAAGTCCAGATGACCTCAGCTGCACAAGACCACACAAGATTCTCCATAACTTCAACAAGTCACACTTACCATTTTTGGAGAAGAAAGAGATCAAACACCAACGACTTCTTTTCAAGAATGAAAGCCACGAATTGTTTGTCAAACAAGCTGTCCCAAGGATCCTCACTTATCCCTTAAAGCCATCCAGATACAAAGAAAGCAACAAGATCAAGGATCCTCACCATATTCAACCTAACGGCTAGTTTTCATTAATTGTCGATTTGTTTCTTGTTCAAGGTCAATATGACCGTTTGTAAAGAGCCTATAAAGGCATAGTTTAGCTCATTGTAATATTTACCATTCAACCTTTCAATCAATCAAAGTATTATTCAGTTTCTTCAAAGAGTGTTCTTTGTTAAGATCTTTTGTCTTAGGTTTCATTTGAGTGATTCAATTGTTTCCGAAGATTATTGGATTAGGATTGCTTGTGTGACTCAAGCAGAACTAGTTCACCACCGATTGAGAGAGTCAATCAACACCCACCGGTTGAGAGAGTCAATCACCTTCCATCCATTCCACCCATCTCGGTCAAGTAAGAGAGCTCTTAAACAAGTGCTTGTCCTCCATCAATACATCACTCAAGCTTCCACTTCGGGGCTGCATCATGCGTCCATAGACATCTGATACCGCAAATCCACACCTCTGAAAAGATGCTCAGCAGCTGAACTTCAGAGAAACCATGATGTGGAAAATCTCTCTGGTATATCTGAAAGCGCACCCAAGCAATCTTTAATGCCTCTGTAGGACCTTGCTTGAAGCGTAAGATTTTCTCTCTCAGCTGATCAGATCTAGCATCATCATAAAAATGTCTGAGAAACTTCCTCTTTATCGCATCCCAAGTAGTCAAAGATCCTGGTGATAGCTATTTCAACCAGTGAGCTGCTTCCGCATTAAGAGAGAATGGGAAGAGCTTGCAAAACAAATAATCAGAAGAGACTCCCTCAGACTTAATACTACTAGCCAATTCCTCAAAGGTCTCTATGTGATCCATAGGATGCTCGCTGGAGAGACCATGAAACTGATGCTGCCCAATCAAAGTATTGTACTCTGGCTTCAGCTCAAATTCAGCTCAGGTAAACGAAGGTGGTCGAATCGCAGACCGATTGGCATAGAACCGATCAGGTCTGTTATAGTCAGCAAGTGTCATCTTGCGACCAGCCTTCTGTTATGCATGTTCCGCGCCCACGGCAACATCTGGCACGATGGGGTTTCCTTCCCCATCCAGTTTCTGACCCTTCGCGTTGCGTATATGACCCTCTTGATCTCGTAGAATCAGAATTACAGGAACCATAGAGAGAATCCTGCCAAGTGCTCAAGCTCTCGATGTCTCTGGTCGCGAATAGTGTCGATCGATTCCAGAAGAGTGTCGATTGAAACGGAGCGATTCCTGCAACACCCAAAAAGCTAGAACGTGAGTAAACAAGAAAAGAAAAATACTTAGTCTAAATTCTAATACTGAATCTATCGGCGAACTCAAAGAGTCCCCGGCAACGGCGCCAAAAACTTGATAGGTCAAGAATTATCCCTATTCTAACTGCAAGTGCACATAAATGGAAATGTAGTACAAAGGGTATCGAATCCACAGAGACTCAAGTTTCACATGATAGATTATGAGTAGTCGAATTAAGCTAAGCGAAGCAGGTTGTAAAGCAGTAAACAAAACAGCAAAGTAAACGAATGGAGTGAAGGGAGTGTAAGCAATTAGCGAAGGCGTCAGGTTTCAAGAAGTTCTCAGGAAATCAGGATATCAAATAAGAAACAATCAGGATTCAATCTATTAGTGTTCTTGAACTAGAATCACAAAAGTATAAATACCCAGCTCTCGATGCGATAATTATCTATGTCTAGCAACCTAGCAAGCCAACTCTCGTTGCGAATCCTAGAGTTCTAGACATGCATTAATTCCATGTTCGTTCGCTAACAATTCCTCTAGACCAAATCTCTTTGAGAATAGATAAACTGCTTGTTGGGAATGTCCTGAAATCTACCGTACTATCTCTAGAAAGTATGATAAGTGTCGAGATCAGACATAAGTCATAAATACTGGGTGATCATGATGACTTGCTAGAGCCCGCTCATGATCTATAAGTTTAGGACTTATTACCAGTATTGTATGATCCCAAAGGGTCACACACCATAGCTAACGGGAAAGTTAAAATGGAATTAATACAGTAAGATGCAAGGCATTTAATGTATTTGTACAGAGAATTGGGCCAGACAAAAGACAGTCTTTTGTCTGATTTGGGCCTTGGGCCCAAAAGCCTAATGAGCCATTAGTTTAATTACTTGGGCCCATATAAGGAAGAGGAGAGGCGCAGGAAGCCCTAATGCTTCTGGTCTGCGATTTTCACCTGAGCCGTCTTCCTCTCTCTCTGTGATTTACAGCTTGGTCTAGCAGCCTGATCCAGTAGCTTGTAAGAGTGTGGATACCTAGGAGGAGCCGGTTTCTATCAGCTCTTGCAGATCTCTTCATTCCTTTGATCAATCCGCTGCAATCACAAGGTAATGAATCTGATCTGTCTATGATTCAACTGCAATCACCTAGATCCTAGTTTATTATGTGCTAGGATGTAACCTGACAATTACACCATGAACACACATAATCCTTCAGTGGTATCAGAGCCTAGGTCATTAGGTTTTTGCTTTTTGGATCATATTTAGGTTGTTTTTAATGTTTAGAATCGAATTTGGCTTAAGAAATTTGATTAGAACTTGTAAAAACCCTAATATGAAAATCGCTTGTTAATTGGTTAATCACAAGAATCGGTTTTGTTCATAAGTGATTTGGAAAAGTCGATTGTTGATTAAGTTATCATATATGGTTTGTTAAGTGAATCGATTGTTAACATGATTTTGTCATATCGCTTGTTAATTTTGACTTTGCTTTGTTTCATAATCATAAGCGATTTGATTGGTTTGTTGAATAGCAATTATTGAATTGGTTAACAAACGATCACGTGTTTGACTTGAGGTTTGTCAATGCATCAAATCGGTTTTGTCTTTAGTGCTTGGTATAAGAACCATATTGTTGACTTTGTCTATGTAAGTGAACGTGAACGATTTTAAAATGAAAAAGGACAAAAACGTTTTGTTGTTTTGTGAAAGTGATAATCGTTTTATTGAATCGATCGCTTTCAATTTGTAAAAGTCAAAACATGTTTTTGTCTTTATTGTATGATCAAAATCGTTCTTATTGAAGATATTGTTAAGATTCGATTTGTTAAGTTTGTTAAGACAAAATCGTTTCAAAGCTTTGAATAATTATGGTTTAAGCGGTTAACCCAAATCGCGGTTTGCTGGAAATTATTTAATACAATTGGTATTATTTAATTTCTGGTTAAACCGGATTTAAATTCAAAAAATTGAATTTTAACCTAAACCGAAGGCTGGTCTAAGTTTGATTTGGTTGGACCAAATAATTTAGAGCTGGTCTGGTTTAGTAAATAACCAGTTGGATTTAGTAGTTAATTTGGTCTTGGACCAGAATTAATGAACCGACTCGGTTATGTCAAATTATTGGGCCAATTGGAATTCTGTGGTCTTGTGCCAAGAATTTGGCCTATAATTTGTGACCCAACCGAAAACTTTAATAAAACATTAAATTAGAAGTTTCTAATTTTGGCATGTTAGGAAATTTCTAAAAAAAAATAGTATGTTTCCGATTTAGAAAGTTTCTAAAATAGTAGGTTTCCCTAAATAGAAAGTTTCCATATTTAGTAAGTTACCTGAAATGGAAAGTTTCCCAAAATAGTAATCTTCTATTTTTGGGAGGAAATCTATTAAAACCTAAAATCCTCAAAACCAATATCAAGCTTGGATGTCTTGCCCAATCTTGTCAGCTACTTAACGCTTATTCAATTACAGATATGGCTTACAGTGTGAGGTGTCTGTTTTTGCGTAAGTAAAGTAGTATATAGTCACTAATTTCATTGGGAGTCCCAGACTTTAGTGATTATTTGGCTGTAAGAGATTGGTTTCCTTGACTGGGCCATCGGGAGTCCCGGGCCTTGAGACATCTGGTGTATTGGGCCTTGCGCCCAATTCACAACCGAGAGTTATTGGATATAACTAGCTGTGTGTATGCTTACCAAGTAAAGCTACTTCTGGGTGACGGCCAGTGGCCCACCTTGGATTTAGCTGAACATGGGTCTCGAAATCATTGCATTCTTATGAGGTCAAACAAAGAAATTTTGAATGCAATGCGAGTTTTCTTATAAGTTATTAAGATTACTCTTTTATGAACTAAATAACTAAAACTCTATTTATCTCTAAATTTCAGTTATGACTAGCACAAACAATCAAAACACTTTCTCGATCCGGTCTGTCCTTGAGATAGACAAACTGAACGGATCAAATTTCTTGACTTGGTCGCGGAACCTGAGGCTAGTCCTCAGGCAGGAGAGAAAGGACTATGTCCTTGAAAGAGCTCTCCCCGAGAGGATCGGGTCCAATGCCTCTCATGCAGTATATGATGCTTGGAATAAGCATTATAATGATGCGGTAGATGTGCGTGATCTGATATTGGCTACCATGGACTCAGATTTGCTGAAGCAATATGAGAACATGGAGTCGCCAATAGAGATGATCAGCAGCCTGAAATTGAAATTTCAGGAGCAGGTAAGAGTGGAGAGATACCAGTTGGTTAAGTCTCTCACTAGCTGCAAGCTACCAAATGATCATCCAGTGAGTCCTCATGTCAGTAAAATGATGGGTTACATTGATAACCTGAGGAAACTGGATTATCCAGTTAGCCAAGAATTGGCAACTGAGATCATTCTGCAGTCACTGCCGTCAAGCTATGATAAGTTCAAAAGGAACTATATCAAGAAAGGCTTAACGAAGACGCTGACTGAACTGCATGATATGCTCAAGACAGTTGAGCCAAACGTGAAGAGTACCCTGTATAATCTCATAATGGAGAAGGGTAGGTTTACTAAACCTAATGCTGACAAGGGTGAAGACAAAGTTGTCCAGATTTTGAATCATGGCAAGCGTATGTCTTCTGAGCCCGAGTCAGATACATCTTACGTTGGTAAGTGCTGCTACTGTAAAGAGACTGGGCATTGGAAGAGAGATTGCATTAAATTCATGGAAGATTATGAGGAGTTGAAGTTGATGTATGAGACTACTTCCTCAGGTATTCATGTTATTACTTCAAGTTCTACCTTATAGGTATTGGATACTGGTTGTGGCACTGATATTTGTTATAATATGCAGAGCCTAAGCAACAGTAGAACGTTGAAGGAAGGACAAGTGGAACTGCATGTCTGGAAGGAGCTATAGATGCTGCCTCAGCCGTAGGGTTTTCACTTGTAGATGCCTTTGAGGCTTGGTTTTGTATTAAGTAATTGCTACAATGTACCTGCTTTAAGCAGAGTTGTCTTTTATTTTCTTGTAAGAATTTGAATGTTTTTCATTTTGATAAAAGACAAGTTTTGTTCTTTTGATCTCAATGAAATATTAATTGTAGCACCCTATTCAAGGAATAGGTTTTATATCTTAAACCAAAGAGTGCCTAAATGTAACATAAATACCGAATTGGTTTAAATCTGATGAATTAAACCTGATTTTTCTTGGCGTAAATGTTTTGGTCACATAGAGTAAGTCGGATTCAGAAATCCCATAGTTATGGACTTTTGGGCTCATTTGATCGGATATCTTATGAGACTTGAATTCTGCTTACTGGACCAAAAGACAAAGGGCCCATCTTAGCCGAGCTAGAGAAAGGCCCAAAGGCTTATTGGACCTTGAACATACTCATGTATGTGGCCCGATGAGCAGTAATGCCAGAGAAAAATTTCCTGTACTTCATTGTCTCTACTGATTATTTCAGTGAGTATGACTGTGTTCATTTGATGAGACACGAGTCGGAATTCTTTGAAATGGTCGAAAGAGTTCCAGAATGAGGTATAGAATCTGAGTGACAAAAGTATTGAGACTCTGGATTAGATCACGAGTGAGAATACTTAAGTCATTGATGGTGTGATCATCTGAATGAGTGTGAAGTCGTTTCACAGCTCATTTCTCCTGAAAACCTGGAGGTGTTTCTGTGAGAAAGAATCAGATCTTATTAGAAATGATTAAAGATGAGTCACACGAATCTTCCATGATATTCTTTAAGAATAACGCTCTAGAAATATCTAAGTTTACGCTGAAATAGTTCCACCAATATCAGTTGAAAGACACCACATAAATGTGGACTGTAAATGATCCAAATTCGTCTTTACTGAGTATTTGTAGTTGTGCTACTTCGCTGGTTGTCCTAAGGAAACCAAGGCTTGTTACTTTTTACTTCCATTCCGAAAACGAAGTTAGGTTGTTCGGAATTCTGTTTTCTAAAAGGAAAGTTACTTTCCAAGAAGAACAGTGGGAGTAAAAGTATACTCGAAGAAATTCGAGAAATACAGGAGGCTGCTCAACCTGTTGAGGGAGAGCAGCGGATAGATTTACAGATTTCTGTAGAATCTACACCTGTAGAGCCTGAAGTTCGCAGATCTGAATGAATCCGTCACTAATCCGAGAGTGATTTCTCGTGATTAGTTGCCATGATCTGATGATCATTGAAAGTGACGAACCTGCGAAATTCACAGAAGCGAAAGTGAGTCCGGACTCCGAAAATTACACTGTGTGTAAGTTAGCTTCATCGATCCATTCATGGATGGAAGCAAACATATCGGAGTTGGAATCTTCGTTCTGTTGAAGTAGTCAAGGTTTTGACTTGAACAGGAACGAAGTGGAACTGTGCGTTTACTAATAGATAAGTGGGAGTGATGTTGCATTTCTCATAGTGTATGTCGATGACATACTGATTCTCGGAAATAACGTTCCAATGCTGCAGTCGGTAAAGGACTGGCTTGGGAGTTGGTTTTATGATTGATATGGGTAAAGCCACGTATGTTCTTGAATTTTGGATCTAAAGATAGAGATCCAAAAGAGCTGATAGGACAAAGTCAGGATTCTTATATTGACAAAGTCCTACACGTTTTCAGCATTCCAAGAAGGGTTTTATGCCAATGTCACATGGCATTACGTTAAGCAAGAAACAGTGTCCTACGATAACTGCTGAGCTTGAATGCATGGATGAGATTCCATATGCGGCGGCAATTGGATCTATCATGTATGCCATGACACGTACTTGTTTTGATGTTGCTTTAATGTTAAG
Source organism: Orychophragmus violaceus (assembly GCA_030180135.1). Taxonomy (NCBI): domain Eukaryota; kingdom Viridiplantae; phylum Streptophyta; class Magnoliopsida; order Brassicales; family Brassicaceae; genus Orychophragmus; species Orychophragmus violaceus. The sequence continues at coordinate 62,798,385 of CM058240.1, read as the reverse complement.
CAAGACAAGTAAAGACCAGTCAAATCCAGCAAAGAATCACTGGATAGACGTAATGATTATCCTCAAGTATTTGGAAAATACTTAGGATAAGTTCTTGATTTACGGAGAAAGTGAGGTGCTACAAGTCGGTAGAGTCTGAAAGGCGAGTTTCCAACAGACAAAGATGATTTCCAGTCACAGTCCGGTTATATCTTGTGTCTGTCTGGCGGTGCAAGGCACTGTTGCTGACTCCATGACTTAAGCTGAACATTTCGCAGCTTGGGTAGCGGCGAAAGAGGTTGTTTGGAAAGAAGAGTTCATCACTGAACTTGATGTGATTCCCAGCATAGATGAGACTAGCTGCACATCAGAAGTCCAAACACCTTGAGGGTAGGTATAACCTATTCCGTGAGATAAATGACAGAGGTGTTAAGTAGATCAGCAAGTTTCAACGAATGAGAACGTTGCTAATCTATTAACGAAGCCACTCCTTAGGCCTAAGCACGAGTCGCGGACTGTAGCTGTAGGATAAGTGAAATGAAGATGTAGTCTTAATTTCAGTGGGAGTTTGTAAAGGGCTTTATTTAGTTGTTTTGAAAGGTTCATGTAAACATAATATTTTATGTTTATGAAATTTATGATTTCTGGATTATTTTAACTGTGATATAAATAATCGTTCCAAAATGATTCATGTCATTATATATGGGCCATCGAAGTACATGAGTAGACTTGATCCTGAAACCCCATATTTAACGAAATGACATAAATAATAGTGTCCATAGTCGAAGGTTGTTGAAATTGGAACACCAACAACCACTTGAGACTAGATTGTGTTGAGACTTATGACCAAGTTTCGAGGGGTCATAGATGCGCGGCATCAAAGTCGACACATAGGTATATGTAGGGGAGTATATGACCGGACATGGCCCGCTGATGAGAACTCTACAAGATATTAATATCTGTGTCATAAGAGGTTCTCATATACGACTATAGAGTATAGTCCTTAGACCTGAGTTCGCATGCATGTGGCTGCACATGGATTGATGCACTTTGATCATTGTCTAACGCTGTTTCGTAACTGGGAGCTATAAGGACCTTGGTTGGGTGTATTATAAAGTGTGTAGTTCATAGTGATGGAACAAGATGGGATTTGTCCCTGCCGTTTAACGGAGGTAATATCTCTAGGCCAATCGGAGACTTGATAGCTGGTAAGAGAGTGGCCACTCCCAAACGGACTTGCCCAAGTCGTTTGCATTGTCAGTATCAAATCTGGTCCGATGAACATGGTCTGGCTATATAAGAATGACACGCATCTTGCCTTATGCCAGATTGAGATATTGAGACAAAAGGATTAGGGAATGTAGGATTCCAGTACAAGTGGGAGATTGTTGGGAATGTCCTGAAATCTACCGTACTATCTCTAGAAAGTATGATAAGTGTCGAGATCAGACATAAGTCATAAATACTGGGTGATCATGATGACTTGCTAGAGCCCGCTCATGATCTATAAGTTTAGGACTTATTACCAGTATTGTATGATCCCAAAGGGTCACACACCATAGCTAACGGGAAAGTTAAAATGGAATTAATACAGTAAGATGCAAGGCATTTAATGTATTTGTACAGAGAATTGGGCCAGACAAAAGACAGTCTTTTGTCTGATTTGGGCCTTGGGCCCAAAAGCCTAATGAGCCATTAGTTTAATTACTTGGGCCCATATAAGGAAGAGGAGAGGCGCAGGAAGCCCTAATGCTTCTGGTCTGCGATTTTCACCTGAGCCGTCTTCCTCTCTCTCTGTGATTTCCAGCTTGGTCTAGCAGTCTGATCCAGTAGCTTGTAAGAGTGTGGATACCTAGGAGGAGCCGGTTTCTATCAGCTCTTGCAGATCTCTTCATTCCTTTGATCAATCCGCTGCAATCACAAGGTAATGAATCTGATCTGTTTATGATTCAACTGCAATCACCTAGATCCTAGTTTATTATGTGCTAGGATGTAACCTGACAATTACACCATGAACACACATAATCCTTCACTGCTCACCCAAATTCTTTCTAGTCAATTAACCAACTCTCGTTGCGGAAATCAACCTAATATCAATAATCTAAATGGCCAACTCAGATTAAGCGTTAAGAACGATTTAGATAAAGAACTAGATGATGAATCCAAATTAATCAATTACTCTAACATTCCTTGAAATCCCTAATGAGAATCCCTAACCTAACAAGAGATCTACTCAGACATGGAAATCATCAAAAAAGACATAATCAGAATAGATATCATAATAAATCAAAAAGAGTAAGAACAATGGCTCGAAATCTCTTCTCTCTCGAGTACAAGACCAGCCCAAAATCTCCTAATCTCTGATCAAAGAAAGATTTGCCTAAACAGTGGCTTAAGAACCCTAATATAAAGTTAAAACACGAACTGGACACCTTTGTAATTATGAGAAACTTCTGGGCTAAATTGCAAATCTTCAAAGTATTCATTAAATTGGCGAGAATCTGCTGATCACACTCTGTGTCGATCGACATCATAGGAGTGTCGATCGACACCAACCTCAGACGGTCATACTAACTCCTTGCAATCGCATGAATGCTCCAGAATGAGCCATTACATCCAAATATGCTCCAAACGTGCTAAAACCTGTAAAACACCTTAAAGGACTCGAAAGACTCTATGAAAGACTCGATTATGTACATATATCATGGCTTAAAACACCTAAATACCATGATATATCATTGTTTCTCATAGTTCTGTTTGAGAATTAGTACTCCACTTACTGCAACATATGACACTGTGATGTAGAGGTAGAGCGGCTCTCCCTCCACTGGTTTAGCCAATATAGGGGCCTCGCTCTGATAAGCTTTTAATTGTGTGAATGCCTCTTCGCATTTTTCATCCCGCATAAACTTCTTGTTCCCTTTGAGGAGCTGATAAAATGGGATACATTTGTCGGTTGATCGGGAGATAAAGCGATCGAGAGCTGCTTTTCTCCCTGTTAGTCACTGCACTTCGCGAGTGGTCTTGGGAGACGACATCTCTATGAAGGCTGCTATCTGTTTAGGGTTGGCTTCGATTCCTCTTCGGTTACAATGTAACCGAGGCACTCTCCAGAGAATACTCCAAAGGAGAATTTAGCTGGATTTAACTTCATGTCATATTAATTCATGATTGTTTTTGAGCTACGTGGTCGCATTCCCAGGACGACTTGACTAGAAAATCGTCTATATAGACTTCCATCATTTTACTGAGCTGGTCCGCGAACATTTTTTTAGGCGCTGAGAGGTTGCACATGCGTTCTTTAGTCCGAAGGGAATTACCATGTAACAGTAGATGCCTCAGTTTGTGATAAAAGCTGTTTTTATCCTCTTAGGTCATCAAGATCTGATTATACCCGGAGAAAGCGTCCATGAAGGACATAAGCTGATGGGCAGATGTAGCTTCTACCATATAATCTATATGAGGGAGTGGAGCCAGTCGGGGTATTTGACTTCCATGATATGACCTACTCCGAGTAGTTGGTCAACCAAGTCGTTAATTGCTTTGGATCGGTCGGGGCCGACCTTATGCCGTTTTTTCTTGACGGGCTTGGAAGTAGGGTCAACGTTTAGGTCATGAGATTTTACTTCCAAGTCGATCCCTTTCATGTCTGATGTGGACCACGCGAAGATGTCCAAGTTGCCTTTGAGAAAAATTATGAGTTCATCCTTGATTGGGTTTGTTTGGTCCACTCTGATACTGATGCACCTCTCAGGGTTGGTATCATCAATGCATACTTGTACAACGAGCTCTTTTAGAGGTCTGCAGACCGTTGGGTCTTTGTTACATTTGACCTCTCATTCTTAGAGCTCATTGCTTTTCTGTAATTGGTATAATTCAGACTGTTCTATCTAACCATAGCCATCTAGGTAGCATACTCGGGAGGTCTTTTGTATTCCGAAGATTTTCTTGATTCTACTGGGAACAGGAAACTTGACGGACTGATGGTATGTAGATGAGACTGCTTTCATGGTGTATATCCATGGCCTTCCCATAATTGCATTGTAGGGAGATGGCATGTTCACTACCGTGAATTCTATTTGCTTTAGTACTCCGGCAACATTGATTGGTAGTCGGATTGTGCCTAATGAGTATGTAGTTTCTCGGACGAAGGCTGTGAGAAATCTTAGGTCATATCCGTAAACCCCGTTTTTCTAAAGGGAGTGTAAAACATCACATCTATAGAGCTACCGGTATCGATCATGACTCTGGATAACTCAAATCAAGATATGTCGAGCTCGGTTACGAGAGCCTCGTTGTGTGGTTTAGCTAGGCTCATCGTTTCACTTTCCCATAACGAGATTTTGTGGTTAGGCGCTTCTAATTTTCTTTCAATCCCATAGTCCTTAAAGAATTTTATTTGGAATGTTTTGATTGAGTTTATCGATTCACAGCAGAACTTGGAGCCTCCAAAAATGAAGTTGACACTTTTTGGAAGTGGGCATATCCCTTCCCCTCCCCTTCCACGGTAGTGCGAGGTGAGGAATAAGTAAGCTTGGAGTTCGACTCTGCATTAGCCAAGTGAGAGGTATGATGCGACGCTCTTCTCCGCCGAGAAGTGGAAAGAGAGCTAGAGCTCGAGTTTAAATTAACAAAGGTAGTGGGTGGGCGGAAGACCTGTTTACATAAAGTTTTCGGCGAATGAGGTCAATGAGTTTTGGTGCGGTGATTTCGGGAGCAGCGCTTCATCCCCCCCTATAAGTACGAGATGAACTTGAGCTTGTTATCGTGCATTTTAATGGTGTGGGATGGGGGGAGACCCACAAAGGGTGAGATTTTGAAAGATAAGTTCGATATGCTTTTGCCCCTTCTGTGGGCCTGGTGGTGGAGACTCATGGGTCTCCTCCTCGATATTCCGGCTCCTCTTACAGTAAGTCACTTTACTTGTATCAAGCTTAGGTAGGAGCTCGTGCTCTTCAGGAGTTTTCTCTCCTGGAGATTCAGTTTTAGCTTTTAAAGCTGAGAGACGAGCTTTGCTTCAGCGTTCCTCCGAGGAATGTTCGTTCTTGTTATTATATTGAAGAATTTATTCTTGTCAAAGGGTTTGTTTTTGGACTTGGTCGAATCTTCGATAGCGAAGTTATGTTGATCTTGACCTTTATCCTTTGAATCGTTTCTCGAATTTCTGTTAGAGTTGTTTGGTGCGGATTTTCTATGATTATCCACAATATTCTTAATCTCTTCCTCATGAAGCACGAAAGTTGATGCTCGATGGAGCGCGTCATCAAGAGAGACTACCAATCTAACTGCAAGCTCCTCGCGGAATCTGGAAGAGTACCAAAAATCCATGTCTGAGTGCTCTGAGGGCTACGACCTCATTCAGATTCGTAATATTAGCTTTGACCTCTTTGAATCTGTCTATGAAGCTTCTAAGGGATTCATATCGAGCTTGAGAGATTTCCCAAAGATCGGCCACTGAAGCTTGTTCCTGTATGTAAAAAAGTAGTGTTTAAGGAAAGTCGAGGAGAGCTGGTTAAAGTTGTTTATGGAATTCCCTTCCAAGGCTGCGAACCATTCTAAGACAGGTCCAACTAGATTTTCGGCAAACAACTGTTGTGGCCGGCTTCTTTCTCGAAATATTACAAATGCACACGAGCTATTTCTAGTCTGAATTCTCTGATATGAGCTCGAGGATCACCTTTTCCAGAATATTATGGAAATCTAATTTTAGATGCATTTGGGATCCGAGCATTAGCGATCCTGTTAGTGAAGGGAGTTCGTCGACTTTTCTTGATTATCCTGTCAAAATCAGGAGCTGAGCTAGGGAAGAGTGAAATCCATTGTTCATCTATTGCAGCTCAGCATTCATGTGATCAACGAATCTTTGGAAAGACTCGCGATCGATCATGTCTTGTTGGTCAGCATGGTGATAATTCAGCCACTTTGGTTGACCGTTTACTTTACCGTTCCCTATTTGGGTAGGTTTAAAATTGAATTGAGTTCCAGAAATTTTCCCGTTAGAGAGCTCTGGAGGTTGTCTCTATGTGGAAGGAATGTCACACACTCTGGCCATATGGACCTAGTTAGTTCATATCCTAGAGGCAGAAGAGGTGGAGAGGAAAGTCGCGTTGGATTATTTGTTGTTCCCGCGTTGGATTATCTGTTGTTCCCACACCATTTGAGTTCGTCAAATTCGTAAACGATGGCGAGCTCGCGAAAGAGAGGGGTGTCGGATATCCTCCATTTTGCATTGGGGTAGTGAACTGTCTCGAGGTGTCAAGACTGACGTAGATCTCAGAGAAGTTCATACATGGCTATATTTGACCCATTCCGTACATATTCTATCATATAAACCAGTAAACAAACATCAAATAAAGGAAACACGTCTTATTAATAAACCTGAAGTTGAAAAAACATAGCATTGAAGCATATAACCACATTCTTGATTGTAATAATCAAACCAAAAAACAGAACCATAGAATGGTCCATAAACTAAAGACTTAAACCAGAAAAAAAAAAAATTAAGAGTATAAAATATCAAGATCGACAGTAGAGTCACCTCTCCTTTAAACCCCATATTATTCAATAAGAACCCTAAACCAACCTCATAACTTACCTTACTCTGCTTCAGTGTCAAAGTAGTTTGCGGAAGTATTCCCTAATTCATGAGCCAAAGAATGGCTTATATATCTTTACATCAAAGTTAACCTAGAGTATCGAATAAGAAAACCAAAGAAAAGAATATACACATGTACATAAATAAGATATCGGGAATATAGGAAAGTATATTCCAATACTCCCCCTCAAGGTGGAGCATATAAGTTACGAATACCCAGCTTGCTCAGAAGAAACTCAAACTGACCACGAGCAAGTGGTTTGGTTAGAATATCCGCTGGTTGGTCCTTTGTAGAGATGTACAACAGTTTGATCAAACCGGCAAGAGCATCATCTCGTACAAAATGACAATCATTCTCAATATGTTTTGTTCGTTGATGCATAACTGGATTTGCAGCAAGCTTGAGAGCAGATTTATTGTCACAGTGTAGTTCAATCGGTTTAGTAACAGATATCCCAAAGAAACTCATTAACCCACGAAGCCACTTGATTTCACAATTAGCGTCGGCCATCGACCGATACTCCGCCTCTGTCGACGAGCGAGATACTGTTTCTTGCTTTTGTGTCTTCCAAGAGATGGGAGATCCACCAAGAAGGAACACATAACTCGAAAGGGACCTCCGAGTAATAGGACATGCTGACCAATCAGAATCACAATACCCCGTGAGTGTGAGATCCGAGTGTGTAGTAAGCATTATACCTTGGCCAGGTGTGCCTTTAAGGTAGCGTACTACACGCATAACAGCTTCCCAATGTGATACACGCGAAGCTTGTATGAACTGAGACAGGATATGTACTGCATACGAGAGTTCCGGACGAGTGTAAAGGAGATAAATGAGGCGACCAACAATTCTCCGATACTGAGACAGACCTGAATAAAATGCATCCTCAGCTTTCCCAAGACTGTGGTTCTGCTCCATGGGGACAAACGAAGGTCGAGACCCCAACAAACCACACTCGGTCACGATATCAAGGCAATACTTCCTTTAACACAAGAAAATGCCCTCACTTTGGCGTGCGACCTCAATGCCCAAAAAATATCGCACAACACCTAAGTCTTTCATGTGAAAACAACTGTTGAGATAATCTTTAAATCCCTTGATAGTTTCCAAATCATTACCACCAATTACCAAATCATCCACATAAACCAAAACATACAGTTCAGTTGACCCGCGTACCAGAGAGAAGAGTGCATAGTCTGAGGTAGATTGTCGAAAGCCATAGCTAAGCAAAGCCTTCTGAAACGTGTAGAACCAACACCGTGGAGACTATTTCAGACCATAAAGTGACTTTAACAATTTGCAGACCTTGTTAGAACCCGAGCTAGAGAACCCTTGTGGAGGCCGCAAATATACTTCCTCCGTTAATTCACCGTGGAGAAATGCATTATTAACATCCATTTGGTGGAGACTCCATCCTCGTGTGGCAGCAACTTTGAAGAAGCATCGAATCGTATTGATGCAAAAGTTTCGTCATAGTCAAGACCTTCTTCTTGATGATTTCCAAAAGCAACGAGACGAGCTTTATATCGGGATATTGTACCATTAGCATTATACTTGATCGTAAAAATCCATTTTGTCCCAATAGTATGCTTACCACTCGGTAGGTCAGTCAACATCCATGTATCATTTTCCTCAAGTGCTTTTATTTCAGCAGCCATAGTATCACGCCACTCTTGATACAACATTGCTTCAGAGAAAGACTTGGGCTCACGCACAGCAGAGATTTTAGCCAGAAAACACTGATAGCTGTCAGAGAAACGAGCACATGACACAAAATTAGCTAGAGGATACCGAGTACCTGAGGAGACGAGATGATATTGGAGCGATGAGTGTGATGTATCGGCGATGAGTTTTGCAGAATATGTATGATATGGTGCTAACAACACAGAAGTTTTCTTATCTCGATGACCTTGAACCATTTGAGGATCAGTACTCAAAGTCGCTATCTCTGCCGAAACCGGTGGACTAGGTTCCGAGACTACAACATGAGTTTCACTAGCTTCCTCCGAGTCATGCAGAGGCACAACGACTGCATCATGATTATCTTCATCACGTAAACTCCCCCTTAACACATCATTGAAGCTCCCCCCTTAACTCAGCGTCATCTTCAACAAATGGCCTAGATGAGCCAATCACGTCAACACTCGTTCTAGAGGAAGAGGGGGGCTTTTCAAATGGGAACATATCTTCATTAAACACTACATCTCGAGTTACGAAATACTCACGTCAGTCCAAGTCGTAAACTCTCCACCCTTTCTGATTGTATGGATACCCTAGAAACACACACCTAGTAGCTCTTTCATCAAATTTGTCACGCACACGAGTGCCCTTATGTGCATAACACAAACACCCGAAGGTTTTAAGGTGTTTGTAGCTGGATGGTGCCCCGAAAAGAACTTCATTCGGTGTTTTTCCATTCAACACTGTAGATGGTGTTCGATTGATTAAGTAACACGCAGTCAATACACAATCTCCCCAAAACTCAATCGGCAAAGAAGCTTGAAATCGTAGAGAACGAGCCACATTAAGGATATGCCTGTGTTTCCTTTCCACACGACCATTTTGTTGAGGAGTTCCTACGCATGACGTCTGATGAACTATTCCTTCGGAAGCAAAGAAGGATTTCAGACACATGAATTCAATACCATTGTCACTACAGATCATCTTGATAGGCGTATCAAATTGGCGAACAGCCATGGCACAAAATTCCGCAGATGCTTAGAGACTTCACTCTTTGAATGCATCAAGAAAACCCAGACAGCTCTTGAGCAATCATCAACTACAGTAAGAAAATATACTGATCCACACGTAGCAGGTGTATTATACAGACCCCAAACATCGCAGTGAACAAGAGCAAAAATCGAACAGCTTTATTATTACTCTCATCAAAATGGAAACGTGGTTGTTTTGCTCTTACACAAACATCACAAGGTTCACTTGTTTGATGACAATCACTGCCTAAATCTATAACATCAGATAAATTAGAAAGCAAAGACTTTGCAGGATGTCCAAGTCGCCTATGCCACAATTCACGACCACTTGTAACACCAACTGCATTCGCCCGAACAGAAAACACCTCACGGAAGTAATAAATCCCATCACACTCATCACCCGCTCCAATCAACATCTTCGTGGTACGGTCCTGCAAATAACAAAACTTCTCAGTAAACACAGCCACACAAGGTTTATCTTTCAACAGACGCGCCACAGACAACAAAGTATTTTGTCAATGCTGGAACAAAATAAACCGAGAGAAGAACAATAGAATTCCCGAGACGAAGTTTGCCTTGCTGCGAAGCAACTACAACGTCTCCGTTAGGTAAACCGATGGGACAAGGTGGAATATTAAATACATTAAACTAGAGATCAAGAAATCTTGTAAGATGATGAGATGCTCCAGTGTCAATAACAATACCAGACAAGCGATCAGTTGACGAGACAGACGAGGAGTTCAATAGCTGAACTAGCTGAGAAACTTGGTCTTTACTTAACGTAAGACCCACACCATCTTCCGTGGAGATTGTGTGTCCAACGGAACCACCAAAATGGAACACTGCTACATGATTAGCCGCTCCGCGTCCTCCTCTGCCACGACTTGCATTATAACCACCTCGACCAGATTGAAAAGCTCCAGTACCTCGTCCACCTCGACCTCGACCAACCGTTCCTGCCTCATTTTGTGTCTCTGGAAATCCATGCAACTGATAGCAATCATGCACAGGATGTCCACTTCTCCCACAGTGAGAGCACACAATGACACCACGTCCACGACTTATCGATGTTATGGTCTTGTTCTGCGCCTGAGCCGAGAAACAACCAACATCGGGTCGAGTTTCAGAAGCATTAGAAACCCTTTGATGACGCTCCTCTTGTACAACCATCGAGAATACCACATTCAATGAAGGTGGTGGATTCATACACAGAATATTGCTCCGAACAGTTCCGAAACGTCCACCGTCAAGTCCCATCAGAAATTGGCGTCGTCGTTGCTTATCCCGTTGCTCGACAACGGTTTTGACAACGTTGCAGTTTGACGCCCCACAACAACACTCAACCAATGGCTCAAACTCATCAATACCATCCCACATCAGTTTCATCTTCCCATAGTAGTCTTGGTCAGACTGCTTTTCTTGCTTACATGAATTTACTGCCGCCTGCAGTTCATAGATCCGTGGCTCATTCCCCACCGAGAAACGTTGTTGAATATCAGCCCACAATTCATACGCCGTTTCCAAACACGACACCGAGCCTCGAAGATCTGGTTCAATATCATTCAAAATCCACGCCACCAACATAGAGTTCACAATTCCCCACAACTTAAGATCATTGACTTCTTTTGGTTTGGTAATGACCCCATCAATGAACCCTAACTTATTTTTCGCTTTCAGCGAGTTTCTCATCAACTTTGACCATCTTTCATAGTTGTTTTCATTCAACATAACATTACAAATCACCTGTCCTGGACCAGCAGAAGGATGCAGAAAGAAATCGGACAGAATATCCAAATTCTTATAAGTCTTCGTTGTCATGTCATCACTCATCTTCACCAATCACTTGTTAACAGAACCTCGTCGGTTTGTTATTCTCCACTCACACACGAACACACGAAACTCGTCGGCTCAGTTTCACAAAGTAACACAAAGACAAACCAACTTGAATCACACTCGAACAATATCCGAAAATCAAAAGAGAGCACAAGCAATTGGCTCTGATACCATGTCAAAGTAGTTTGTGATATATCATGGTTTTTACCGGTTTTATGCCATGATATAATTATGTTTAGTGTTCTTTTGTGTTTTTTTAGAGTCTTTTACAGGTTTAATCAGGTTTGGAGTGGAATTGGAGATATTGGAGCATTTTGGGGATTTTTGGAGTGTTTGGCCGAGAGATTGAGCTCACTGTCCGATTTGAGATCATGCATCGATCGACACACCTTTGGTGTCGATCGACACACTAGCGAGATGGGCCGATTACGGAGTTTTAATGAAGATTCATGATTTTGCACTTTGGCCCAGAAGTTTCCAGTATTTACAAAGAAGCCCCAGCCGAGATTATGCCTATATAATTAGACTTTTGGTGTTTATTTTAGATACGCTTTCATACTTAGAGCTAAGAGATTTTTAGAGCTTTTGGGCTGATCTATTCCTGTACTTCATCTATTTTGGAGAAGATTTCGAACCCCTTTATCTATTTAATTTCTTATATGCAATCTATTAATTCAATGATTTCTGTTTCATTAATCATGTCTGAGTAGATTCATAGTTAGGTTTAGGGTTTCTCATTAAGGATTTGATGACTTGCTAGACTTGTTTAATTCAGTTAAGGATTCACATGAATAGAATGTTCTTCGATCTAAATTGTGCTTAATGCTAGTTCTAACCTGATCAATTAGAATCTAGATCTTAGGTTGCTAAATACGACACGAGAGTGTGGTTTAGAATATGAACTATTTAGGTTGAGCAATTAAATTATTCGCAAAGAGATTTGGCTTAGTTTAATTGTGAACATATCGAACTTGAAATTAATGCTGGTTTAATCTGTTAGTAATTGCAAAGAGATTTGGATTACTGCACTTAGACTTAGAGGATTTTCGCAAAGAGATTTGGTTAATTCTAATTCCGTGATTTGAGTTCTAGAACTGTGTTTAATTAGATCATGACTGATTAACTTGTCTGCTTGTCTGATTTCCTGAGAATTCCCTAGACTTAGCGCTTTTAGTTAACTGCTTTCACCACAATCTTGCTACTGATTTATTTTCTTGCCTTGCTTTTAATTCACTTCACATCTGCTTTCTTCTTAGTATTAATCTCTACGGTTCTTATTCTATCGAGACCAGAGTATCTGTGGATTCGATACCCTATATACTACAATCACTTAACTGTGCACTTGCAGTAGAATAGGATTAAAACTTAGACCCTATCAAGTTTTTGGCGCCGTTGCCGGGGACTCTTAGAGTCTTCGATAGGATCGAACTTAGGGTTTTTACTAGGATTTTTTATTTTTGTTTCGTTTTATTTTATTTTACTGATTTCTCTCTGTTTTCTCTCTGTCGCAGGTACCAATTTCGCTTTGCGTCGATCGTTGCACTTGTGTGTCGATCGTCACTAGGCGATTCTGATATTGTATCGATCGTTGCACTGATAGCATCGATCGTTGCTTGACGATTACAGACAATTTATGCAGACGCGTGAAACTCGAAGTAATCAGAACCTGAACTTAGTTAATCTCGGACTTGAAGAACTTGGACGTCTAGAGAGGACTAACAGAAGAGAAAGAAGAGCAAGGATGGTGGTACAGAAGCTAATCATTATGCCTAATGCTCAAGGTACCCTGAGGGATCAGCAAAACAATCCTTACAATGCTGTTGGGCAGAGGATTAATGCTGAGGGACGTGTGATCCCTGAGGTTGAGGAACCTGAACCACAACCACAGCCGCATGCGCAAGGACAGAACCAAGGTAGACAGATGGTTGTCCATGAGAGGACCTTAGCTGACTACAACAGACCGGATGAGTTTCATGCAAACCGGTCAGCTCTAGTACTTCCTGGTTTTGAGAGAGATGACTTTGAGATCAAGACCATCTACTACTCGCTGATGAGACAGAATGCCTTCCATGGTCATCCTACGGAGCAACCTATGGATCACATTGATACATTTGAGGACCTAATCAATGGCATGAAGTATGATGGAGTCTGCCAGGATTATCTGTTCCTTAAACTCTTTCCATACAGTCTCGCTGGAGACGTTGCTGCATGGCTGAAGCAACAGGTACCTGGTCAGTATGCTACTTGGGCAGCCCTGAAGAGTGAGTTTCTGCGTCACTTCTATGATGATGCGCGTTCCGATCAGTCCAGACAGGACATTTTCACATTTACCCAAGGTCCTACAGAGCCTCTTAAGACTGCTTGGATGAGATTTAGGAAGTACCAGCGTGACTGCCAACACCATGGATTCACTGAGGTCACATTGCTAGGTATCTTCTTCAGAGGCATAGATCTACCATATCAGACTGCGCTAGATAAATCCAGTAATGCAAACTTCAACACCAGGACTCCTGCACAAGCTAAGCAATTGATTGAGAACTTAGTGAGCAGCAACAGTTGCAAGACTATGGATGATAGGAGGAAGAAATCTGGTGGAAGTGTAGAGAATTCAGAGATGGCTGAATTTAGATCTAAGCTGGACACAATTTGCAATCTCCTGGCTGGTAAGAAGGCTGTCCACTTTGCCCAAGATGTTGAGGTAATTCAGACTGAGGAGGACACTCAGGAAGAAGATGTGAATTACATTGGAGGGTCTGGTTTCCAAGGTAACAGATTTGGTAATCAGCAGGGAAACAGATTCTTCAATGGAGGACAGAAGAGTGCCTTCACAGGCAATCAGAACTCTTTTGGACAGACAAGTGGTTTTCAGAAACCTTTTGGACAAGGTACTCAGAGAACCTATGGATCTTCATCTTATCAGACTCCTCCTGCAGCCATTGCTCATGAGAGTAAGATGGAGACAATGATGGAACAGCTGCTAGAGAGTCAGACCAAGATCTCTGTGGACTGCAATAAGAAGTTGGATGCTGTCTATGAGGATCTCAATGGAAAGATTGAGTCTATGAACACTCATATGAAGCAGATGATACTCAGGTGAATCAGATTTCCAGTTCTATGAAGGGAAAAGGAGTAGCAGACACTCATATTAAGGCCTGGTCTGTGTACATTGATGATGGATCTCACCTAGGTGAACGATTTGAGCTAAGCACAGCTGAGTTAGTGGAAGAGGTTGAATTTTCGGATTTTGGAGAAAATCTCTCGGGTGAAAACTGTGAAAACAGTGCTGCATCGATCGACACACCCCTAGTGTCGGTCGATGCAGGTCGTGAACTGACAGACTCGCCGGATGTTGACAGCATTGATGCAGATTTGTAGCTTGATCGCTTGTTCCCTGGAGTGTCTGAGATTACTCAGGAGGAGATTTATGGACAATTAATTAGGCAATATCCCTCAGTATCTGAAGTGATTAAGCAGGAGATTGAAGAGCTTAAGAAGCTAGAGGAGATTGGTGAAGAGTTGGAAGAAATTCCATCATCTGATGATCCACCTTATCACCCATGTGTGCAAAGGTATTTGAACAAGATGTTGCCTTTGGATGAAGAGCTGAAAGATTGGGTGATTATAGTCCCTCAACAGATAAGTGATGTTCTGTTAACAAAGGTTCCCAAGAAGCTGCCTGATCCTGGGATTTTTGTGCTAATTTGTTCTATCTTTGAGGATAGTTTTATACGCTCTCTTTGTGATCTGGGAGCTGCTGGAAGTCTTATGCCATATTTTGTGGCAGAGAAGCTGGGTATGCTGGATTTTACTCCTACTAGGACCTCTCTTGTCCTAGCTGATCAGTCTATACGAGTTCCGGAAGGACTCCTTGAGGACGTCCCGGTGAGAGTTGGAAACTATTTAGTTCCAACAGACTTCTTGGTGCTGAAATATGACAGTGATCCTGATGAAGTATTGCTACTTGGAAGACCATTCTTGGCTACAGCAGGAGCAGTGATAGATGTTAGACACAGTCTGATAGACCTCCACATGGGAGATGAGCCCTGCATTTTGAGATGGACAAGATGCGCAAGCCACTGATAGATGGGCAGACCTTCACCATTATGGATGCAGATGATGAGCAGCCAGATGATACCGTGATTCTAGATCCTGGAGCACATTTTACTCCTTCTTTTCTTGGACATGAGCATTCTGCAACAGCGTATTCGCCACCATGGATGAGGAGGCTTGCACAGAGACAATCAAAGTCTCTGTCAGGATCTCCAGCAAACTGATCTTGTTTGTCCGGTCAAGCTAATGACCTTAAACAAGCGCTGAGTGGGAGGCAACCCACTGTTAGGTTTAGTTGTTTTTCTTTCTTATTTTTGGTGTTTTTCTTAGGATTTCACGTTTTCGTTTTTGTTTTTAAGTTTCAGATGCAGAACTCGAGTCTGGAGATGTGTGACGATCGATGCACTTGTGCACCGGTCGTTGCAAGGAGATTTGACGAAGAGGGGTAATCGCATTGTGACGATCGTTGCTCATACGCAACGGTCGTTGCAATTGTTCAATTGCAAAATTAAGGTATGCGCTAAACCGAAAATCGATTTCGATTTGACCAGCATCGGTCGTTGCCCCTAAGCAACGATCGTTGCACCCACGACCGAGGTAAGTGCCTTAAACCCTTCTCTTCTCTTTTCTTCTCCATTTCCGTCCGTACACCGAGAACTTCCTCACCTCAAACTCTCATTTCTTCATCATTTTCTTTGATTCCGAGTGCTATAATCTTGTTTTTACACTCTCAATCTATTCTTCTAGACCATATATCACGAATCCAAGGTAATGTACCTCTATTTTTTCGATTTTCGGATTCAATTTTAGGGTTTTAGAAATTGGGAATTTTGGATTGAAATTGATGAATGCATGCTTAATTGAACATGAATTAGGTTGTTCAGTGATGGATTATTGTTGTTTTTGTGGTTGCTTGAACGAATTTAGAACGAATTTTAGGGATTGTTGTTGACGGCCAAAATCGCCTTGCAACGGTCGTTGCTTTGCGATTTTGGGGAAATGTTCGATAAAATGAAATCGCCTTGCAACGATCGATGCCTTAGGTGCAACGGTCGATGCTTCGCGATTTCACAGAGAGATTGCCGAGACTAATTGGTTTTGATTTCTTGTTGAATGCATATGGCATCTCGCAGACAACCCCGCAAGCGCCAAGCAACATCATCCACAGCCACACGACAGTACATTCCACCACCAGAGTGGTTTCATAGAGACTCTCAGCCACCTGAGCCATATGTGAGAGTTGGTCCAGCAGTAGCACTGCCTTGGCCCCGAGCAGATGGGACACCGATCCCGACAGCCAGGCAGTGGCCACAGAACCTTCCTGAGTTCCTCAAGACTGCCGATTTTACAGAGAGACCACTGCTTAATCAGTGGGATGAATATGACTCGCTGCTATACAGTGGTTGGTGCGGGATGAAGATCAAGCCAACCAAGTTTGCAGACTACTCTACCTACAAGAGTCTGGGGATTGATGAGCAGGTACTTGCAGTGTGCAGAGGCATTGGTCTAGGGACGATGCCTATGCGTCCTTATGATCTATATCCATAGCTGGTCAGACAGTTGCTAGCCACTTGCAGAGTGGTTTACCCGTCTCCAGACAGCAGGAGCGCTACAAGAGGTATCTTTACCTTCATGAGTTGGGGAGTCAGGTATCGGATCCCTTTACTTGATATCTGCAGGATCTACGGTTTCAGCACTGAGCCGAGGCGCATTGGCATGCCACTTGAGTGGGATCCAGAGGAGGCGCGATCATTTTGGGAGTGTATCGGCAGTGGTCGATACAACTCGAGGACCACACCGGTGGTGTAGTTAAGACATCCTGTGGCCTTAGGTACGAATTTACCACGATATATTTCGTGGCCATATATATGCCACGAATAGCAACAACTTTAACCGTGGCTATTGCTATGATATATCAACGACTTCATTCGTGGATATATGTGGCTATTATGGCCTCGGATATCCATGAAATTTTCGTGGATATGTAGCAATGAATAACCACAACCTATATTTGTGGCTATGTTTTCCACAAACGCTTTCGTAGCAATCCGTTGTTATATTAATCCGATTAATAAAAAAATAAAATATTAATGCTACCAGATTACTATTCCAATGCATTATCATTAATTTGATAATGCATTAAACTACATAATAAATTTACATAATATAATATATTAACTTTGTACACAATGTTTAATACAATATTTAAACACAGAAGACAATACAATGTTCTTTTAATACGTGAGATGCTCTTAACATCATCAACAACAAAAAAAAGTTGAAAATTGATTAGATGGACTCAGAATTCTTAGGCTGCTGGCTGGCTGGACTCAATCAAAATCATTAGGTTACAGGTTGGACTCAGAACGTAGGCTTCTTTGTGTAGTAGATGCAGCTGATTCAGGTGTCACTAGCTCACGAGTCACATGATTAATCCCATTCAGCCTCAACAAAATCTCGATCTCAAGCTACATTTTCCTTCAAGTTCTTGAGCTCAATTTATGTATCAGCATTCCTCAGTAGAGTAATAGCAGAAGCTTCATTGGAATCAGCATCTAGAAATTGAATTGAGTCCAGTCCATATACTCGTCCTTTCTTGTTTATAGCAGTCTGCAAGAAGCAAGATAACATTCACTAACCAAGCACCAACATAGTCAATACTATTACCAAGCATTACATACTAGTCTGTGACCTAACAAAGAACATGTGAATCAGCATTTCTGAAGTATGGAACAACAACCTATTCATTCACTAACGACCTATCGGCATTTCATAACTAACCAAACAACAACATATTCATTCACTAACAACCTAACCTATTTACATTACACACTATAATAACTAAGCAAACAACAATATATTCACTAACAACCAAATCGTTCTACATACCTCAACATAAGCGGTTGTGAGATCCTGGAAATAGATTTCTGAAGAAGTGCCATCTGACATAGACCCTTGTGATCGCCTCTCCAAGGTAAAAAGGAATCTTGATTGTTAATTCGATTATGTTCGAGTTGAGCTTGTGAATCATAAAGAACAGAGGAAGAAGAAGAGAAGAGAGAAGTCAAGACACGAGAAACTGTTATCCAGTTCAGGAGATAAACTTCTCACTATGATTAAGGAACAACCGCCGTAATCAATCACCAGAAAACCTTGCGTTACTCACCGTAACAAGAGATCCTCTCGTTTTCTCTAAACTCGAATCCCCACATAAGAGTCTCTCACCAATTTTATCTCAAAATGATTCGAAACTTTTACAGACGATGACTCGAGCTTATATATTGCTCAGACTTCCTAACTACCCGAAAAGTAGAGACGAGGCATGAGCACGGTGACTAACGGCTTCCAACGGTCCTCTGTAACAACCTTCAGCTGTGTTGGCTGCCTTTGACCAGAAGCAAACGACGACGTGTTGTTCCTTATACCAATCAATTGATCTTCAAATTAAAATCCGAAATTGACCGGTTCATTAATTATGTTCCTAAACCGGAACACTCTGTCTCGAACCATGGATTTGGTCAACCATATTTCCTGATAAACTTCATCTTGAATGATAAACCATGATTCTCTAGTAGATTCCTCCAAGATTTTTTTTTCAATCTTTAGCAATATGAAGCTCCAAGCAAGCTAAGCAGCTGCTTGAACTTATGAACTGGCAAAACCTTAGTGAATAAATCCGCAGGATTCTCACTTGTATGGACCTTAGAAACCTGCACCTCACCATCTTCAACTCTTTCTATGAGAAAGCTTAGCTGAATGCCATGTGCTTGGTCGGTTCATGATGAACGTTATTCTTGGCCAATGCAAGAGCAATTTTTGAATCACAAAAGACTTCAATTGCGTCGTGAATAACCAAACTCCTCGCTTAAGCCTATCAGCCACACAACCTGTTTAGCTACTTCAGTCATGAAGATATATTCAGATTCAGTTGTGGACATGGCAACAACTTTCTGAAGACTGGACCTGTAATGACCCTGCTAGGAGCTATGTATGAGGGAAAACTAGAAGAATGATTTGAAACTTCCCTCAAAGAAATAATAAGAGTTTTGGTCAAGATAAAAACAAGAACGGATGAGTAAATCAAAAGATAACTCACACGCACCTCCGAGAAGACCGACTATACAAACGACCAAGGAAGCTAAATTCCCGAAATGCCTTGGAACGACCCTGAACTAATTCAAGACTCAAGACGGACCGTAGAATGATATTTGGTTACAAGAAAATCCAGTTGGCCTGAGAAGAAACAAATATATACCACAACGGCCTTAAAACGGTCCGTACGGCTAAAACAACGGGAATCGGTATGGATCGATATGCGGATCAATGCTTCAGCAGATCAGCAACGTAAATCTAAGCATCTTGGGAAGAGGATCAGCTCATTTTCAGACCGCATGACTCACGCCGTTGGCCACAAGCATTCATCCTTAACAAAACAAAAATGGATGATTTTTGTGTACCGATTTTTCTCTCACAAAAACCAAGCTGGTTTTGGAATGGCATGTTCCTATTGGCCGAGCTTACCCTCGATTAAAGTAACCCAAAACCTATAAATAACACGACCCCTGCCCTATTTTCATTCATACACCACTCTTAGATCATAGTAAACACTATAAAAAGAAATAATAAGAAGGAGAAAGAAGGGAAAGAAAGTAGGACGAGAAGAAAGTACCCGATAAGCGAGAAAACCCGAGTCTAGAACACGTCAGCCGAAAGCACTGTGAGTTATGGTGATGTGTGATTGCTTGCTAGGACTGGCATGCTAGATTTCATGATCTATGTTTAAATATGTGATTTATGTTGAAGCTTAATAGTGTTTTCATAATGTGTTGCATGCTTATCTATTGTTATGTTTATGTTGTTTTGTTTGAGGTTTTCCTTATCTTGCACTGAACTTTGGCAAGTAAATTCATTCTTGATATGGTACCTTGTCTTTTAGGATTAAGATTGGTAGGGTGGAAGGTGACGGTTCAATCTTTCCTTTTGCTGCCTCACTCTAGCGAAGGACCTTCTAGGTTAGAAGACTCAGAGAGACAAGATTGAAGCCTAGGGCCGAGTTCTATCCGACGGAATAGTTGGGATATCCGTGGTTAGACGGACCCCGCCGTGATGTTACCGTAGGGACGGGTCTTGGATGGTGAAGTTATATGCTCACTTGCCTGTGTGGCTATGACATAGGTGTTCACGTTTGGAAGGAAAGATTGAATGCGGGAGACTTAGGATGGGGGGTTAATATTATGTTGTTATGGTTAAGCTTTATATATTCTATGCTCTGATTGATTGTTGTATGATGTGTGTTATTTTTGGTTTTGGGTGGGAATATATTGTATGTTAGGGGAGCTATAACTCACTGAGCGAGTAGCGCTCATCCCTCACTCTCTTTTGCAGGAAACCAGTAGTCGGGAAACATTAGCAAGAAAGCGAGGAACGTTAGGACACCAGTGTATCTTTTGTTGTCTTTGTAAGATAATATTTTCCGGTTTCATGTACGATATTTTGGGGCTCTTAAGCCCGGAATTAAGAAACCTTTAAGTACTCTACTATATATTTTGAAAACCAATATATATATATATATAAATAAATAAATATGTGTTTTATATCCTGACTGGTTTTCCTCTAATATTTGCTTTGTTCGAGCTAACAAAACTCTCATACCTTCATACGGGTTGAAAAGCCTTAGGCTAAAGTTGAGAGGTAAGACACCATAGGAGGTTAGATCACAGTATGGTTGATATGCTCAGAGTTTTAAATTCCCTAAGGTTAACTACAAGTGCACAGAACAATTGTAGTATCTAGAGGTCGAACCACAGAGACTCAAGAAATCCTAGACTATGGAACGTCAAGTTAAGCTAGGAGAAACAATTAAGAAAGTAAAATAACTAAGCAGAAAGTAAATCAGTAGCAAGAACGGTTTGTAAGCAATCAACTAAAAGCGCTAAGTCTAGGGAGTTCTCAGGAAATCAGACAAGCAGATCAGATAATCAGCCAGGAACAAATTAAGTTCGGTTCTAGAACTCAAACACGGATATAGAACTAACCAACTTTCGTTGCTAGAATTCTCTAAGTCTAATTAGTAGAAACCCAAATTTCTTTGCAATTCCTAACAGATTAAACTAGCCTTAAGTGCAGGTTCAATATGTTCACAATTCAATTAAACCAAATTTCTTTGCAGATAATTAAATTGCTCAACCTAAATAGTTCAGATTCTAAATCACACTTTCGTGTCAATTTATAAACCTAGAGTTTAGATTCTAAGTGATCAGGTTAGAAACTAGTGTTAAGCACAATTCAGGTTGAAGAACAAATATGATATGAATCCTTAACTGAATAAATAAATCTAGCAAGTCATGAAATCCCTAACGAGAATCCCTAAACCTAACTATGAATCTACTCAGACATGATTAATGAAAACATAATCAATGAATAAATAAATTGCATTAAAGAGAGTAAAGAAACAAAGGGGTTCGAAATCTTCTCCAAAAGCAGGAAGCAATACAGTTTCAGATCAGCCCCAAAAAGCTCTAAAAACTCTCAGCTCAAAGTATGAAAGCGTATCTAGAATTAAACACCAAAAACCTAATTATAAAGCTCTAATCACGGCTGGGGCTTCTTTGTAATTATTGAAAACTTCTGGGCCAAAGTGCAATTTCCAAAATCTTCATTAAACCGCCGAAGATAAGTCCATCTCGCATGTGTGTCGATCGATGCATAAGGTGTGTCGATCGATGCAATCCTCTATTTTGGACAGTGAACTCTATCTCTCGGGTTAAATCTCCAAAATGCTCCAGAAAGCGCTATAATCACCAAATCCGCTCCAAACGTGCATATACCTAATAACACTTGTAAAAGACTTTAAATAAACACCAAAAGACTCTAAAACATACTTATATTATGGTTTAAAACCGGTGAAAACCATGATATATAAATGGTATATCCCATTGCTTGAATCAGATCACCCTCGGATGTGAATTGTGGCACGTCTGGTTCTTAATCTTATAGATCGAATCTTGGGTGTTACAAATGGTGGTATTAGAGTATGGTTATCTGATCATGCTATATGGGACTTGGTTTTCAAAATTTTATCGAGTCAAAATGAGTCGCAAAGGCAACTAGGAAAACTGGTATGTTCCTTGCATTAGGTAGACAGGTTAGGACTGACCCTGGATGAGTGATACAGATGGCACCAAGACGAGTTGTGATGAGGAGACAGCTGCGTCGGTCGCAGATGGGACAAAGAGGAGTAAACCGTTATCGTTCTGCTTCTTATTCTAGTTCGGAACGGAATCTGGTTGGGGGTTATCGGATGATACCGAAACGAAAGTGGTAAGTGAGAATGTTACGCTATCGCAAGAAGACTAAGGACAAGAAGAACCTAGTCGAGATGGGTCATCTAGATTGGAGTATGATAGATGGGTACGTTCAGAGTCCCCATTAATGAGGTTGAACCATCTAGGTCATGCTTCACCAGAACATGCGGAGTCCGGGCATACCTATCAAGAAGAGAAATATTACCAAGAAATGAAAGTCTGGAGCGACAACGCATAGGAGGAGACGATCACCCGAGATCAACCTAAAGTCGAGGACATCCAAGGGAGCATGTGAACTAAGAGACAGAACCAACGTTAAAAATGATGCAAGACATGCTCTCATACTTGATACAACACCAACAAACGGGTACAAGCGTTCCATCTAGATCTCTTGCGCCACCAGACTTCCTAAAGATCGTGACAATGATGAAGAATCTCGGAACCACCCATTTTGGAGGAGAACCAAAACCGTTCGATGCTGATGCATGGTTGCAAAACGTGGAGAAGAATTTTGCGGCCACTCGATGTCCCGAGGAGTTCAAGAAGGATGTCGCTATTTATTATTTAGAAAAAGACGCTATAAGTTGGTGGTCAAGTATAGAAAGACACTACAACTACGTGATATCGTCATGGCATGGCTGTCGTCGGGAATTTACAAGAAAATATCTTCTTGAAGAGGTAAAAGACAGATTGGAAGCTCAGTTCGTAAGACTTGAACAAGGAGAGAGGAGTGTGCGAGAATTCGAAGCTGAATTCACCAGGCTCAGAATATATGTCCACTATGGGTATGAAGATGAAGGTGCGACAATAAGAAGATTCCTGCAAGGACTCAAGCCAGAACTTAGTCTAGCAAGCTCCTCAAGTTTGAGATTAACGAGATTCAATTTCGGATTACTTCTGGTATCACGCGTCTGCATAAACCGTCTGTAATCGCAGTGCAACGATCGATGCTTAGAGGCAACGAACGATTCAACTCTAGTCACCTTGCAACGATCGATTCAAATTTATGCAACGATCGATGCTAAGCGAATGTCAGACCTGCGACAGAGAAAAACAGAGAAATAAGTAACCAAAAATAAAAAACAAAAATCCTAGTCTAAACCCTAAGTTCAAATCTATCGAAGACTCAAAAGAGTCCCCGGCAACGGCGCCAAAAACTTGATAGGGTCTAAGTTTTAATCCTATTCTACTGCAAGTGCACATTTAATGCAATTTTATTATAAAGGGTATCGAAATCCACATAGACTCTAGACCTACGATAGATTTTAGAACGGTCAAGTTAAACTAGGAGAAAGTAATGAGAAAACTAAAAGCAAGCAGAAAAGTAAATCAAGTAGCAGGATTGGTTTGAAAGCAATTAACTAAAAGCGCTAAGTCTAGGGAGTTCTCAGGAAATCAGACAAGCAGATCAGATAATCAGTCAGGATCAAATTAAGCATTGTTCTAGAACTCAAACACGGATATAGAACTAACCAACTTTCGTTGTGAGAATTCTCTAAGTCTAATAGCAGAAATCCAAATTTCTTTGCAATTCCTAACAGATTAAACTAGCCTTAAGTTCAGGTTCGATATGTTCACAATTCAATTAAACCAAATTTCTTTGCGAGTAATTCAATTGCTCAACCTAAATAGTTCAGATTCTAAATCACACTTTCGTGTCAATTTAACAAACTAGAGTCTAGATTCTAAGTGATCAAGTTAGAAACTAGTGTTAAGCATAATTTAGATTGAAGAACAAATATGATATGAATCCTTAACTGAAATAAATAAATCTAGCAAGTCATGAAATCCCTAACGAGAATCCCTAAACCTAACTATGAATCTACTCAGATATAGATAATGAAAACATAATCAATGAATAATTAGATTGCATGAAAGAGTAAGAAACAAAGGGGTTCGAAATCTTCTCCAAAAGCAGGAAGCAATACAGGTTCAGATCAGCCCCAAAAAGCTCTAAAAACTCTCAGCTCAAAGTATGAAAGCGTATCTAAAAGTGTAATCTTAAAACTGATGTAAAAACCTAATTATATTAGCCTAATCATATCTTGGGGCTTCTTTGTAAATACTGGAACATCTGGGCAAATCTGTAATTTCAGCATTCTTCATTAAACTCGTCGAGAAAGGTCCATCTCGCTCGTGTGTCGATCGATGCACAATGTGTGTCGATCGATGCAATCCTCTGTTTTGGACAATGAACTCTATCTCTCGGGTCAAAACTCCAAAATGCTCCAAAAAGCTCCATAATCTCCAATTCCGCTCCAAACGTGCATATTCCTAATAACACATGTAAATGACTCTAAAGAAACACCAAAAGACTTTAAAACATACTTATATCATGGTCTAAAACCGGTAAATACCATGATATATCAGAACTCGGAGTCGACTTCAGGTTGTAAAATTCTCAAATTTACTACAATTGGCCGAACGAGCTGTGAATGTAGAAAAAGGAATATCTGCGGAAGAAGAAGCTAGGTCCAAACTGTTGGGATGGTGTCCTGAAATCACACTTGTACTCACTCCTGATGATAGTTGTGTGTCGAGATCAGACATTCGTATAATACTGGGCGGTTGCAATGTTTTGCTAGAAGCCTCTTGCAATCTGTAAGTTGTATACTTACTGCCAGTATTATATGATCCTATAGGGTCACACACCTAAGAAAACTGGAAGCTAAAACATGGGAATGATCATTATGGTAATGATCATGTTAATGTGTATTGGATACACATTAATATCGAGAAAATGGTGTTGTGTCGATCGACACAGCATGTGTGTCGGTCGACACAGTTCGGGTTTCGAAAGGGCTTTTCGATTTTATGACTCAAACGATTCTGGCCCGTTATGTGTGATTCTAGGTCGAATAAAACCTGATGGTTTTCGACCTAGAACATTAGCCGTCGTCTCTTTCTTGATAGAAGAGGCAGAAACACCAAAACTCAGAGATCCCATAGATCCGGCACTAGCATCCCGGTTTCCAGGTTTGTGTGCGTGTGTATCTGGTAGAGGCGAAGCATCTGAGTCGCTCACTGATCTTGTTCACCAATCATTCCGCTGCCAGTTCTAGGTAAGAACAAGGCTGGTAATTTCAATATAACGAACCCTAGATCCTAGGAGATCCAACAGTGGTATCAGAGCTGTTTAGGGTTCAGTCTATTGAATCTGAAGCACTTAATTCGAATACTGATGTCATCATGTTCGTCTAGTATGTGGGCGAGATATTTCCTTGTCCTGGGTAGTCCTCTTGCGGAATCAATACTTTGTCATCGGCTTCAGTCTGGCTGCCCCATAGATCATGATTCAAGGTCACATATGTGGTTAGGTTTCCATATCGCACAAACATATACACATAGTCCTCCTCCTCAGGCTCCCTTGGTATGTAAGGGTACATCCCATAACCTGGCATGAATACATGCGGCATTGGGATCTCCGGCAATACACTCTGCGGGATATCAACCTCCCATGAGTTTGGCGTTGTTTCACCTGATCAGACTTTGATAATCTCGGTTTAAGGTACCAATATTTCCAAACCAGAGTACTGCGTTGACCATGCGGTGTACGTGGCTTGATCACTGACAGACTCTTTGTATTGGGCTAGCATTCATGTCCTTAATGATAGATCCAGATCTCCGACCATCCCATTGTTGTCTTCATAAGGACTTGCTTCCAGAGATGAGTCCAAGTCGGTGATAGCAAACCAGTTTGTGGATTCATCAAAGTTTCGTGATGAGTTTGATCCACCGCCCTCATCATTATACAACCCTGCATCCGCCCATTCTCAATCAACCAATCCCGTATTGTTCTCCCCATCGGTCGTGTCTGCGACACCATATCACACTTTTTATACGAAATCACACTCAATAGGTATTCCTATTCCCTCCCCTGCCTATGTAACGGACATACCAGATTACTAAGTATGCTTTTGTGAGTTCTTTTTGTTGGGATAGTGTCCTGAAATCACACCTGTACTCACTCCTGTGATAGTTGTGTGTCGAGATCTGACATTCGTATAATACTGGGCGTTTGCAATGCTTTGCTAGAAGCCTCTTGCAATCTGTAGGTCGTGGACTTACTGCCAGTATTATATGATCCTATAGGGTCACACACCTTAGCGAACTGGAAGCTACGACATGGGAATGATCATTGTGGCAATGATCATGTTATGTGTATTGAAATACACATAAGAATCGATATAAAGGTGTTGTGTCGATCGACACAGCTTGTGTGTCGGTCGACACAGTTTGGATTTTCCGAACAGGCTTTTCGGGTTATGGCTTGATTGAGTCTGGCCCGTTAAGCACGTTTAGGTCGAATAAAAACGTGTTTAGTTCGACCTAAACAATAGAGCCGTCCAGTTTTCTTGACAGAAACTCTAGACACACCAGAACCTTTCGATCCCCATTGATCCGGCACTAGCATCCCGTTTCCAGCGAGCGTGCGTGTGTATCTGGTAGAGGCAAAGCGTTGCGTTGCTCCACTGATCTCGTTCACCATCTCTTCCGCTGCCAAAAGGTAAGAACGAGGTTGGTTCTAAATTTCAATATAACAAACCCTAGATCCATCGGGATCCAACAGTGGTATCAGAGCATGCTTAGGGTTTATCTATTGAAACTGGTAATATAAAATCGAAACTTGATGTTGTTGATCTGTATATTGCTTGCTAAATCGTATTTTCATAGAACAATTCTCGGTTTTGTTCCTGTTGAAAAGACGAAGAATTGATGAAAACGCACTGTGTCGATCGACACAAAGCGTATGTCGGTCGACACGCCGCGGCGCAAAATGTAAAATTTTAGGGTTTGTCGCAGGGTGTCGATCGACACAAAGCGTGTGTCGGTCGACACAGAGCGAAAACTCGCGAATAAAATTTAGGGTTTATCGCACAGTATCGATCGACACAAAGCGTGTGTCGATCGATACAAAGCGAAAATCCGTAAATAATTCTAGGGTTTCGATCTGAGATCGAGTACCCGTAATCGTGTTGCGTCGATCGATACACTGGGTGTGTCGGTCGACACAGGCAATGCGATAGATCGGTTCAATTGGATTGGACCGGTTATCCAGCTCGGTTAATTTTATTAACCAAATTGATTCTGGTTTGGTCATATCGATCGATACACAGTGTGTGACGATCGACATGGACCATTAAACCGAACTAGTTCAATTGAATTGAATCGGTTAAGTAAATTTGATCCGGTTTGACCGGTTATCGAAGAACGGTTTAAATAGAGTTGCGTCGATCGATACCAATGGTTGGCGTCGATTGACACAACGTCCGCAGACATGTTGGTTTGACCACAAATTTGCATGAACCAGAATAATTTAATCCTAAAAGTATTAGATGAATCTAAACTTAACAAAACTAAATGTTTTAATTAAAAGTTATTATTTTTTGATATATATAGTGAATATAAATCAAGATAAGATTAGTTCTTTTCCTCAACTAAATATCAAGTGATCTTGATGTCTTGTCCGATCTTGTCTACTGTCAAAAACTCCTGATGTTGTTGGGTATCCTTGGAGTCCTTGGTATCCACAGCAAAATGAGTAAGGCAGGTGGTCAGTGACAGACTTGCAGTGCAACTGTCAGTGATCACAAGACAGATAAAAGATTGGTTATACTTGACTGGGCTGTCAGAAGTTCTGGGCCCAGAGACATCAGAGTGGATTGGACATAGTTTGTCTTATTCAAGACCAAGAGTTGTACTGAGTACAATTAGCAATGATTTGCTTACCTAGATAACTAAAGCTTGAGTAACGGCGAGTCGCCCACTCAAATTTTAGTAATCTGAGGATCTTGGATCATTGTATTCATATGAGGAAACATAGTTTGAATACAATGCGAGTTTTCTTATTAGATAAGAATTCTCATTCCTTGTGCTTTATAACTAAAATCTACCTTTTATTTGAATTACAGCTATGTCTGTCTCAAATCACATCAACACTTTCTCACTAAGATCCGTCCTTGAGAAGGACAAGTTAAATGGATCTAATTTCTTGGAATGGTATCGGAACCTGAGAATAGTTCTCAGGCAAGAGAACAAGGAATATGTCCTTGAAAGAGTTCTCACCGAGAGGCCACGTTCCAATGCTCCGCAGACAGAAAAGAATGCTTGGGATAAGCATTCAGCGGATGTCAAAGATGTTAATTGTCTAATGATGGTGACTATGAACTCTGAGCTGCAGAAGCAATATGAGAACGTGTTGTCACCCATTGAGATGATTAACAGCCTGAAAGCTTTGTTTCAGGAGCAAGCTCGCACAGAGAGATACCAGACGGTTAAATCTCTCATGGATTGCAAGCTGGCTAAGGACAGTCCAGTAAGTCCTCATGTCCTTAAAATGATGGGTTACATTGATAACCTGGGGAAACTGGACTGTGCCATTAGCCAGGAGCTGGCCACTGACATGATTCTGCAGTCATTGCCGTCGTGTTTTGATCAGTTCATTATGAACTACAACATGCAAAACATGACTAAGACATTGACTGAGTTGCACGGTATGCTGAAGACAGCAGAACCAAATCTCAAGAAGGCTACTCCCAGTGTCCTGATGGTACAAGGGAATAAGAGGTTTAAGAAACCTAAGAAGGGTAAGGGTAAGGCCCAGGTTGTCCAGGCTGAAAGTCAGGATAAGCCCAAGCCGAAACCCAAATCCGGGCCTTCTCCTGAGGATAAGTGCAACTACTGCAAGCAGTTGGGGCATTGGAAGAAAGACTGCAAGAAGTTCATGGAAGATTACAAGAAGCCGAAGAAGACGTATGACGCGTCTGATTCAGGTATTTATGTTATCGAACTTGGTATTATATCTTCTCGTTCTACTTCGTGGGTATTGGATACCGGCTGCGGTGCTCATATTTGTACTGATGTGCAGGCACTAAGAAGCAGTAGGACGCTGAAGAAAGGACAAGTAGAGCTACGAGTCGGGAATGGAGCTAAGGTTGCTGCACTGGCCGTAGGCACCTACGAGTTGTCTTTACCTTCGGGCATGGTTTTAATTTTGAATAATTGCTACTATGTACCTGCGATTAGCAGAAACATAATTTCAGTTTCTGTTTTGGATTTGGAAGGTTTTGATTTTGCTGTTAAGAATAAAGTTTGTTCTTTTAATCGTGATGGTAATTATTATGGTAGCGCCCCATTAGATAATGGGTTATATCTGTTAAACCAAGAAATGCCTGTCTTTAACATAAATACAAAGAGGTTTAAGTCCAATGACGAAAACCCGACTTTCTTATGGCATTATCGTTTGGGCCATATCAATGAGAAACGCATCCAGAGGCTCCATCGAAATGGGCTTCTGGGCTCATTTGATTTTGAATCATATGAGAAATGCGAATCTTGCTTGGTGGGCAAAATGGCTAGAGCCCCTTTCAACAAACCAAATGAAAGGGCCAGTGATTTATTGGGCCTTGTTCATACTGATGTATGTGGGCCAATGAGTACTGCTGCCAGAGGAAATTTCAAATACTTCATTACCTTTACTGATGATTTCAGCAGGTATGGCTATGTCTATTTGATGAGACACAAGTCAGAATCCTTTGATAGATTCAAGGAATTCAAGAATGAAGTACAGAATCAACTTGGCAAGAGTATTAAGATTCTGCGATCGGATCGCGGAGGAGAATACTTGAGCCAAGAATTCAGCGACTATCTGAGCGAGTGTGGAATCGTTTCACAACTCACTCCTCCTGGTACACCCCAATGGAATGGAGTGTCGGAGAGGAGAAATCGAACTTTATTGGATATGGTTCGGTCTATGATGAGTCATTCTAATCTTCCACTATCCTTTTGGGGATATGCTCTAGAAACGTCTGCGTTTACACTGAATAGTGTGCCATCTAAATCAGTAGAAAAGACACCACATGAACTGTGGACTGGGAACGTTCCTAGTCTGTCTTTCCTAAGGATTTGGGGTTGCGAGGCTTATGTCAAACGTTTAATCTCCGACAAGCTTGCGCCCAAATCAGATAAATGCTATTTCGTTGGTTATCCTAGGGAAACCAAGGCATACTACTTTTACAACCAATCTGAGAACAAAGTATTTGTTGCTCGGGACTGTTCTTTTCTTGAGAGGGAGTTTCTCTCTAAGAAAAACAGTGGGAGTAAAGTACATCTCGAAGAAATTCAAGATGCACAGGAGACTGCCCAACCTATTGAGGAAGAGCAGCAGTTGGATCCACAAAGTTCTGTGGAACCGGCGCCTGTGGAGCCTGAAGTTCGCAGATCCGGAAGGATCCGTCACAAACCCGAGAGATACTATGGATTTCTCGTAACCAATTCAAATGATCTGATGGTCATTGAAGGTGACGAACCAGCGACCTTTGCGGAAGCAATGATGGGCCCGGACTCCGAAAAGTGGCTTGGAGCCTCTAAATCCGAAATGGCATCCATGTCAGAGAACCAAGTATGGTCCTTGGTCGATTTACCTAGTGGTGTAAAAGCCATTGAGTGTAAATGGATCTTCAAGAAGAAGATTGACGTGGATGGCAATGTACAGATTTACAAAGCGAGATTGGTGGCTAAAGGTTTCAAACAAATTCATGGTATTGACTATGATGAAACCTATTCCCCAGTAGCTATGCTTAAATCTATTCGGATTCTTCTAGCGATTGCTGCTCATTATGATTATGTGATTTGGCAGATGGATGTCAAAACCGCATTCCTGAATGGTATTCTGGAAGAGGATGTGTACATGACACAGCCTGAGGGTTTTGTCGATCCTAAAAACGCTGGGAAGGTATGCAAGCTTCATAAATCCATTTATGGGTTGAAGCAAGCATCACGGAGTTGGAATCTTCGTTTTGATGAAGCAGTAAAACAATTCGGTTTCATCAAGAACGAAGAAGAATCATGTGTATACAAGAAGACAAGTGGGAGCAAAATTGCATTTCTTGTACTGTATGTCGATGACATACTCCTCCTCGGTAATGACGTTCCGTTGCTTCAGTCTATTAAGACTTGGCTAGGAAGTTGTTTTTCCTTGAAAGACATGGGAGAAGCCGCATACATTCTTGGAATCAGAATCTACAGAGATAGAACTAACAAGCTGATTGGATTGTGCCAAGACACTTATATTGATAAGGTGTTGCACAGATTCAGGATGCACGATTCCAAGAAGGGATTCATACCAATGTCTCATGGCAAGAGTTTCTGCAAGAAGCAGTGTCCGGCGACACCTGCTGAGCGAGAACGCATGAATAGGATTCCTTATGCCTCTGCAATAGGATCTATTATGTATGCCATGCTCTGCACTCGTCCAGATGTAGCTTACGCGTTAAGCATGACGAGTAGATACCAATCTGATCCAGGTGAAGCTCACTGGATAGCTGTCAAGAATATTCTCAAGTATTTGAGACATACTAAGGATAAGTTCCTTGTGTATGGAGATAGTGATGAACTTGTGGTGAATGGATTCACCGATGCGAGTTTTCAGACGGACAGAGACGATTTCCGATCACAATTTGGATATGTCTTCTGTCTAAATGGCGGTGCGGTGAGCTGGAAGAGCTCTAAGCAGAATACCGTAGCTGACTCCACAACGGAAGCTGAATATGTTGCTGCTTCAGAAGCGGCAAAGGAAGCTGTTTGGATCAAGAAGTTCATGACTGAACTTGGTGTGGTTCCTAGTATCTTGGAGCCAGTGGCTTTGTTCTGCGATAACAATGGAGCCATTGCTCAGGCGAAAGAACCCAGGTCACACCAGAAGTCCAAACACGTTGAGAGGAAATATCATCTGATTCGTGATATTGTCAATAGAGGTGATGTGAAGATCAGCCGAGTTCCGACAAACGAGAATGTCGCTGATCCTCTAACCAAGTCACTCCCAAGGCCTAAGCATGAGAGTCATACGACTGCTATAGGCATTAGAGATCTTAAGATGTAATCTTGATTCTAGTGGGAGTTTTGGATTTTGTTTTAGTTATAATAAGACACTATTGTAAACATTCTTTTAGAAGTGTTTAATGAAATTTGATTTCAGCATTATTTATTGTGATCTAAATAATGGTCCCAAAATAAGTTTATGACATATTATAGGTCATCAAGTTGAGAACTTGATCATGAAACCCTATAAGTTAATAAATTATTTTGTCCCTAGTCAAGGTTGTAGAATCGGGACACTGACAACCGTTAGAGACTAGATTGTGAGGTGACTGTTGGCTAAGTTTCATGGAGCCAATGATATGATTATCGCAGTCAGTCACATAGATATATGTCAGTGGACATATGATCGGACATGACCCGCTAATGAGAAGTCTACAAGATAGTAATATCTGTGTCATAAGAGGTTCTCATTACGACTATAGAGTATAGTCCTAAGACCTGAGTTCATCATGCTTTCTTGCATATGAATTGGTACATTTTGACTTTGTCAAACGTCGATCCGTAACTGGCGGCTATAACGACACTGTTCAAGTTTATCATGAAGTGTGCGTTGAAACAGGGATGGAACAAGATGGAGTTTGTCCCTCCTGTATAACGGGAGATAAATATCTCAGGGCCTATCGAAGATTGAATACTAAGAAAAAGTGTGGCCGCACTCAAACGAACTGTAGTTCAGTTGTTTGTAATGTTCAGTATGAGATCAGGAGTTCGATAAACAGGATATTGGCTTAATAAGGATGACACAAATCTTGCCTTATGCCAAATCGAGATATAGAGACAAAAGGATTATAGGAATTGATGATTCCAGTACAAGTGGGAGATTGTTGGGATAGTGTCCTGAAATTACACCTGTACTCACTCCTGTGATAGTTGTGTGTCGAGATCTGACATTCGTATAATACTGGGCGTTTGCAATGCTTTGCTAGAAGCCTCTTGCAATCTGTAGGTCGTGGACTTACTGCCAGTATTATATGATCCTATAGGGTCACACACCTAAGCGGACTGGAAGCTACGACATGGGAATGATCATTGTGGCAATGATCATGTTATGTGTATTGAAATACACATAAGAATCGATATAAAGGTGTTGTGTCGATCGACACAGCTTGTGTGTCGGTCGACACAGTTTGGATTTTCCGAACAGGCTTTTCGGGTTATGGCTTAATTGAGTCTGGCCCGTTAAGCACGTTTAGGTCGAATAAAAACGTGTTTAGTTCGACCTAAACAATAGAGCCGTCCAGTTTTCTTGACAGAAACTCTAGACACACCAGAACCTTTCGATCCCCATTGATCCGGCACTAGCATCCCGTTTCCAGCGAGCGTGCGTCTGTATCTGGTAGAGGCAAAGCGTTGCGTTGCTCCACTGATCTCGTTCACCATCTCTTCCGCTGCCAAAAGGTAAGAACGAGGTTGGTTCTAAATTTCAATATAACAAACCCTAGATCCATCGGGATCCAACACTTTTGACTCGATAAAACCGAAAAAATCCTTGTCCCGTTAGCATGATCGGGAACCATGCTCTGATACCACCATTTGTGACACCCCTGATTCGATCTATAAGATTAAGAACTAGACATGCCACAATTGACAGCCGAGGGTGATCTGATTCAAGCAATGGGCAAGACAATACTATGATGTAACCTCCCAACCTTCCTTCCTCTAAACCTAAGCCTAAGGCTTTTCAACCCGTACGAATAAAATCCTTGTCCCGTTAGGAGGATCAGGAACCATGCTCTGATACCACCCTCTGTAACACCCCCGGTTCATTCCATAACCAGGTGAACCAAAGAAGCCACAATTTGTCAAATACTGCCAACGGTCTAGCCGTGCCTATAGTCTTGGCCGATCCATTGTGGATATCCGACCCTCTCGCCAAGAGCCTAAGGTTTGCCAACCCGTACTCCAGGAAAGAGTTGTGTTAGCCTGGACTAGTTAATATCAGGGAGGGATACAAGGGTTATACACACACAAAAGCCTTTTTATTCCATATATATGAAACCTTACAAAGTCCTAACATCTTAAAATATTACAAGTGAATTTTTGTACGAGTCAACCCAAGGATCGATCCCAGTACATGATTTAATGAGTTGATAGCGTTGAAGACACCACTACCAATTCCACCACCCCCAGTTCGTCATGCGATCGAGACGCCACCACCAAAGCAACAAGAAACAATGAGACGTGTCTATTCCCTAGGTAGATAAACCCAAACCTTCACGACCTATTTAAGGTCTAAGAAAAGGTAAGTAAGGGTTCAGACTCTCTAAATTGTTGATTTCGTGATTGAGTATTTGGTTGTTTTTGGAATTTTGATGAGTATGAGTTAAGGCGGGAAATAGGTTGAAACCTTAGAAACCTTACCTATAGGAAGTTGGTTAGTCCACTGAAACTGGAATAGTTATAAACCTTTAGACCTAACCATTAGAATTCGGAGACAAATTCTTTTAAGGGGAGAAGAATGTAATGACCCTGCCGGGAGCTAAGTACGACCGAAAAGTCAACGACGAGGGAACGCGGGAAGAATGATTTGAAACTTCGCTGGAAGAAATAATAAGATTTTGGGTCAAGATAAAAACCAGAACGGAGGAGTGAATCAGAAGACAGCTCACAGGCACCTCAGAGAAGACCGACTATACTAACGGCCGAGGAAGCTAAAAATCCCGAAATGACTTGGAACGACCCTGAACTAATTCAAGACTCAAGATGTACTGTACAATGATATTTGGTTACAAGAAAATCCAGTTGGCCTGAGAAGAAACTAAGATATACTACAACGGCCTTAAAACGGTACGTACGGCTAAAACAACGGAAATCGGTATGGATCGATATACGGATCAATGCTCCAGAAGACCAGCCACGTCAATCTAAGAATCTTGGGAAGCGGATCAGCTCATTTTCAGACCGTGTGCCTCACTCCCATTGGCCACAAGCATTCATACTTATCCAAAACAAAAATGGATGATTTTGGTTTACCGATTTTTCTCTCACAAAAACCAAGCTGGTGGAGGAATGACATGATCCTATTGGACCAGAACCTTGCCGACCTGACATGGAACTGAGTGTCTTCATTTGATTGGATGAGTTTACCAAATCTGGAGGAGA
Organism: Orychophragmus violaceus; assembly: GCA_030180135.1. Classification (NCBI taxonomy): domain Eukaryota; kingdom Viridiplantae; phylum Streptophyta; class Magnoliopsida; order Brassicales; family Brassicaceae; genus Orychophragmus; species Orychophragmus violaceus. The sequence continues at coordinate 62,762,931 of CM058240.1, read as the reverse complement.
AATGCCGCAGTCCCATTCGACCAAAATCTGATTGGGTTAATGTCATCGTCTGATTGGTCGGAATTTCCCAAAGCTGGAGGAGAAGTGTTCTGCCCCCATTGGACCAGATCACTACTTGTGAGGCTGTGAAATGTGTGCCACATTCTTATTGGTTGCAGGCCCAATCATTATCAGCAAGGAAACATGCCTTCTTACCATTGGCCAAGCTTACCCTCCATCGAAGTAACCCAAATACTATAAATACCACGACCCCTGCCTTATTTTCATTCATCCACCACTCTTAAATCATAGTAAACACTAGAAAAAGAAAGAGTAAGAAGGAGAAAGAAGGGAAGTAAAGTAGGACGAGAAGAAAGTACCGATAAGCGAGAAAACCCAAGTTTAGAAAACCGTCAGCCAAAAGCACTGTGAGTTATAGTGATGTGTGATTGCTTGCTAGGAATTACATGCTAGATTTTGGGATCTATGTTTAAATATGTGATTTATGTTGAAGATTAATACTATTTGCATGATGTGTTGCATGCTTATCTATTGTTACGTTTATGTTGTTTCGTTTGAGGTTTTCCTTATTTTGCACTGAATTTTGGTAAGTAAATTCATGCTTGAGATGGTACCTTGTGATTGAGGATTAAGATGGGTAGGGTGGAAGGTGACGGTTCAATCTTTCCTTTTGCTGCCTCACTCTAGCGAAGGACCGTTAATATTATGTTGTTATGGTTAAGCTTTATATATTATATTCTCTGCACGCTAAGGAGGAGATCGAGTCAACCAGAAGATCCCGAAGATCACGCAGAACGTTGGAGTCGATCCCAAAGTTTAAGGAAGACAGTTAGCAAGAGAAGGGCTATCAAAGGGAGCTCCAACAATACGCAAAGGGATCCAATCTTTTACACATTTTTGAACCTAACATTAAGACCTTGTAATCGCTCTATAGCTCGAGTTCTTAGTGCTCATATATTATAATCAATACAAATCCATTTTTCATCATTCTTAGCTCGTTTGATTACGGTTTACTCAAGAGTCTAGCCCACCTTTTCATATACCAGCTCACATAAACACTCTAAAACTTTAGTGTGGGTTTTAGGATCCACATTTTAGCGCCGACTGTGGGGAAGATTCATAGATATCCTTTACACATGAACCTGATCAACAGTCTATTAGCGTGGAAATGGATCCCAACGCAACAGCTCTGATCGGATCACCGAGATCGCAAGATCTCGACCAGACGAATGTAAACGTTCAAGCCGGGAATACCGGATCAGAGTCGGCTGTGACTCAAGCAGGATCTGGAACAGTGGATCACATCCCTGTTTCCCAGCCTTCAGGGGTTGCGCCTCCGGGCTCGACTTCGCAGACAACCGAGAGAGCCAACTCTCGAACTTGGATACGATCTGAGGATCACCCCCAAGGGGATGTGCAAACTCCTTGGATCAATCCGCAAACACGACCTGACTCACCGTGCTTGACGAGATCCGTCACCGATGGCATGGCAGAGCTCCACAAAATGCTAGCAGTCCTGATTGACAGATCGCACGATCAAGAAGTCACCCAGCGAACTGTGTTAGCTAGGCTAGATATGCACGACATGAGCCCGTTATGGGGACTGCGGTAGATGGCTCCGCGAGGAGTTCGTTATCTCGCAAGCGTCTGGACTTCGAGGAGTAATACGTAACCCCCAAAGCTCCGGGACAGACGTCAGTGCCTGGAAACAGCGGTTACCCAGTGTTTAGCCTGATCTCGGGACCCACACATCCCAGCGTGAACACTGTGGCCTCGACCTCGATGGGCATTACAGCCCCCGAGGGAGAGTGATTGCCGACGCCCCCACCTATGCCTACAAGTTGCGAACCAAACAGGCATCGGGTGTTGGGAGCGTCAGTCTTCGCCTCCAGCTCGCGTCCTCTGATAATGGAACCCGGGACTAACACCGCTCAACCTCCCCCGAGCGAGATAGCTCAGCAAGCCGAAATCCGGGGACCGAGCAGCACGCATCCGCGGAGCACACAGCTCCCCATGTTCGAACACCGAATTGACGCGGACGACTAAGGCATATACGCCAGGCTCCAGCGTCTGCAGGCCGCAGTCCACTCAGTAACAAGCGCGGCTCTAGAAATCGATCAGGTTATCGAGGAGACCCGCCGAACTCAGTTTACAAATAGAATCGCTAGCGCCAGGATCCAGAACCCCGGGAAGATCAAAATCCCAGAATAGGCGGGAACCACGGACCCGAAAGCCCATGTCAGAGCTTTCAGACTCGCTGTCTCTCGAGCCCATCTCACCGATGAAGAAAAGGAAGCGGGTTAATGCATACCTTTCACCAAAAACCTCACCGGTACCGCACTAGAATGGTTCGCCAGTCTAGAGGGAAACCTGATCGATAACTTTACACAACTCGTATCGATATTCCTGAGACAATACTCGATCTTCATCGAAGAGAAAACTTCGGAAGCCGATCTCTGGGCTCTGAAACAAGGATCCGACGAGACTCTTAGAGCCTACATCGCTAGGTTCCGGGAAGTCAAATCGCGTATAGCAGATCCAAACGAGACCATATCGATCGCGGCTCTGGAAAACGGACTCATGTATACATCGGAGTTCAGAAAAGAGCTTGCAGTCTGACCCTGCATGTCCCTAGACGATGCACTGCACAAGGCTACGTACTACGCAAGGTATGAAGAAACAGTAGCCGCGGCAAAAGAAGAATCAAGACAGAAGAAATCCAGCAAAAAGGAATCCTCCGGCAAAGGCCAGCACTGCCTCGCAGTAGACGACAAGCCCCAATGGCTCAAGCCTTACGACGCAAACAAGTATTGCAAATACCATGACAAGAATGGACATTCCTCCGAGGAGTGCAGGTCCAAAGACCGCCTGCTAGCAGCAAAAAACGATAGCAACGAAACGGAAACTCCAGAACTGGAGGAAAAGGATCAAGAAAAGAAAAACAAAGGAAAGAGCAAGTCGAAAAGCAGAAAAAGCTCGCAAGATAAGCGCGAGCGAACGCCGGAGAAGGAGGAGTCACCCTCCCCACCCCCTTATCGCTTTAAGCGTATCGAGATGATTTCGATTTAGCTTGCTGCGGGGGATCGATGAAATCGGTCAACACACCACCCCCAGCTCCTAAAAAGCCAGCCAGCCAGTGCTTGCCTAAGCTCGGACTGTGCGGTTTAAGCCTCCCCAAAACGATAAACTTCATATCGGGAGGTTCAAAGTTCTGCCAAAATTCGGTTAACTCGATCAATGCTCACCAAAGGCGAGTCGCGACTGAATCAGGGAAGTGGTCCCGATCGAGGGACCGGACACCCACATAACTTTCTCTGAACGCGAAACCTTCAAACTCGACAAACCACACGATGATGACCTAGTGATCCGACTCGACGTAGCCGGATTCGAGCTGTCAAGAGTCATGATCGACACCGTAAGATCTGTACATCTCCTGTTCTACGACGCCTTCAAGAAAATGGGCTTCAAAGATTCAATGTTGACCGACGGGAAAACTCCCCTGACCGGTTTCGACGGCGAAACCACCTACTCGATGGGAACTATAAAGCTCCCATCTATCGCCGGGGGGCAACAAGAAATCTTGGAGTTTGTGGTAGTAAACAAACCAGCCCCATACAACGCGATATTAGGCAGACCATTGATCTACACCATGAAGGCAGTGCCTTCCACCTATCACCAGTGTGTGAAGTTCCCAACCCCTACAGGGATAAAAACGATCTACGGCGACCAAAAGGCCACAAGATCATGCTACCTGACCTTCTTCAAACAACTAGAAGCATTGCACATATAGCAATTACAGAAAGAGGAGGAGCTCGCGGCCCGGACTACGAAGCGCAACAATGATCCGACGGTCCGAGGCCCTCACAAAGATTTAGTTGTCCCGGTCTGCATCGACGACACTAACCCAGAAAGATGCGTAAACATTGGCTCAGAGCTCCTAAACTCTACACGGGATAAGCTCATCAGCTTTCTCAAAGAAAACGTCGACACGTTCGCATGGTCCACCAAAGACATGAAATGGATCAACATCGATGTCACCTCGAACGAGTTGAACGTAGATCCCACGTTCAAACCAATAAAACAGAAACGCCGCAAGCTTGGGCCAGACCAAGCTAAAGCCGTCAACGACGAAGTCGATAGTCTGCTAAAGGTCGGGTCAATCAAGGAGGTGAAATACCCCGACTGGTTAGCCAACCCGGTCGTCGTCAAAAAGAAAAACGGGAAGTGGAGAGTCTGCATAGACTTCACAGACCTGAATAAGGCATGCCCGAAGGATAGCTTTACACTCCCGCATATAGATCGCCTGGAGGAAGCCACCACCGGACACGAACTACTGTCCTTCATGGACGCGTTCTCTGGGTGTAAACAAATCCTCATGAACCCAGAAGACCAAGAAAAAACAGCCTTCATAACCGATCGCAGAACCTACTGCTATAAGGTGATGCCTTCCGGACTGAAAAACGCCGGACCTACTTACCAGAGATTGGTGAATAAAATGTTCGCCAATCAGCTCAGAAATTCGATGGAAGTCTACATCGACGACATGCTAGTAAAGTCCTCCAAAGAGAGCGACCATATAGCATAGCTCCGGGAATGTTTCAAGATCCTAAACCAGTATGGGATGAAACTCAACCCGGCCAAATGCTCCTTCAGAGTACCGTCGGGAGAATTCCTTGGGTATTTGGTAATGAGCGAGGGATCGAAGCAAATCCAAAACAGATTGCAACCTTCCTGGAGATGCCCTCCCCAAAAAACACGAGGGAAGTACAAAGGCTGACAGGACGGATAGCAGCTCTGAACCGTTTCATATGTCGGTCCACAGACAAATGCCTACAGTTTTACAATCTCCTCAAAGGAAATCGAAAGTTCCAATGGGACGAGAATTGTGAAAAGGCCCTAAACGAACTCAAGAAGTACCTCAGCGAACCTCCGATATTAGGTAAACCCGTAGAGGGCGAGCCTTTATACCTCTACATTGCGACTTCGCCCGCCGCGGTAAGCGCAGTCCTGGTTCGCGAGGAACAGAACGAGCAGAAGCCCATATATTACGTGAGCAAGACGCTCATAGACGCAGAGACGAGGTATCCGGCAATGGAAAAGCTCGCGCTCGCAGTAGTAATGGCGGCCAGAAAATTACGGCCATATTTCCAGCCACACGCCATCGTGGTGATGACATCGCAGCCCATACGAACCATACTCCATAGTCCAAGCCAATTTGGCAGACTGGCCAAGTGGGCAATCGAGCTAAGCGAATATAACATCGAGTATCGCACAAGAACGAGTGCCAAGGCACAAGTCCGCGCAGACTTCATAATCGAGCTCCCACCTACAGCTCCGGAGCAGGAAAACCAAAACGAATATTAGACCCTCCATGTAGACGGGGCTTCATCCAAAGATGGCTCCGGGGTAGGAGTAAAGCTCGTAACTCCCACGGGAGAATTAATTGAGAAATCCTTCAGACTTGGCTTCAGCGCTTCCAATAATGAGGCCGAGTACGAAGCCCTTTTAGCCGGACTCCAGCTCGCTATCGGGATCGGAGCACGCAAAGTCCACGCCTACAACGACTCACAGCTAGTTACGAGCCAGTACCACGACGAGTACGAGACTAAGGATGAGCGTATGGAAGCGTACATCAAGGTAGCTCACGAGTTGGTAATCCAGTTGAAAGACTTCACACTCGAGAGAATACCTCGGGAGGAAAACTCCTTTGCAGATGCCCTTGCGGCATTAGCCTCGACATTCGACCCCAGGGTCAAAAGGATCATACACGTAGAAGGGATAGATAAGCCGAGCATCGATGTGGCAATAAAATCGCAAGCCGCAGACCAAACCATAAACGCCTCCTTCAGTTCAAGTACAAACCCCGCCAAGAGCTCCAGACTCCGAAGCTGCATCAGAGACAGCACCGACACACTCTGAAGTCTACGATATCGGTCTCCGTAGTGGCCGATAGATTCCAGAGCCTCCAGTCGAGGAAGAATCCGAGCTGGAAACCGAGGAACCGGGCGCGGAATTCTTAAACAGGCCGGATTGGAGGGAGCCAATATTAAACTACATCCGGCTTGGTCAAGTCCCCGATGACAAATGGCAGGCCAGAAAGCTCAAAGCACGTAGCGCCAGATATTGTGTGATCAACGACTGCTTATTCAAACGCAACACCGCAGAGCCTTACTTGCGATGCGTACATGCCGTGGAAGCTCTCGCTGTGATGGGTAACACCCACGAAGGCACTTGCGGAACCACTCCGGAGGACGAGCCCTGGCCATCCGCATCAAAAGAAAAGGATTCTTCTAGCCAACTATGATCGCGGACTGCAAAAACTACACCAGGCAGTGTGATAAATGCCAAAGGCACGCCCCAATCATCCACCAGCCTGCAGAAAAACTATCCTCGATCTCTGCACCATACCCCTTTACAAGGTGGTCGATGGACATGGTAGGTACTCTCGTCTCGTCAGGGCCAAAGCAACTAAACTACATCTTGGTCCTAACTGACTATTTCACTAAATGGATAGAGGCTAAAGCCTATCAGCAAACCACATAAATCGAAGTACGACACTTCATCTGGGAATACATAGTCTGCCGACACGGACTTCCCTACGAAATAGTGACTGATAACAGTTCGCAGTTCATCTTCCGAGCTTTCAGAAACTTCTGCAAAACTTGGAAGACACGCTTGACCACCTCAACCCCGAGGTATCCCCAAGGAAACGGTCAAGCGGAACCTGCGGACAAAACACTGCTAAGTAGCCTCAAGAAAAGACTCGACTCTAAGAAGTATGCATTGTCTGAGGAGCTACCAGAAGTCCTATGGGCCTCCCGCACAATACCTCACGGCGAGACCGGAGAGACCCCGTTCTCGTTGGCATACAGAATGGAGGTTGTGGTCCCTGCAGAGGTATCGGTTCCGACTATCAGAAGGGCCCTGACCCGGAGACACGAGGAACTAAACGAGCAAATGCTCCGAGATTGTCTAGACATGATCGAGGAACAACGCGACCGAGCGCTAATACGAATGCAAAACTATCATCAAGCAACTTCCCGATACTACAACTCCAGAGTCCGACCTCGAAAGTTTATCGTGGGAGATCTAGTATTACGCAAGGTCTACGGAAACACCAGAGAGCCAGGCGCCATGAAGCTCAGGATCAACTGGGAAGGACCCTACAAAGTCAATGAGATAGTCCGCGAAGGCGTCTACAAGCTCACGAAATTCAATAACGGAGTCCCCGTGAAGAGGCCATGGAACGCCATGAACCTCAAGCTATACAACCCGTGAGTACTCACAACAATTGAACTATGTTAGGCTTGATACCTTGACGGGGTACGTAGGCAGCTCGAACCCCGAGTGCAGCCACTCCACCCAAAAACTCAAATTCTCCATCTTTCTTTCGTTTTTCGGGGGGGGGGGGGGGGGGGGGGGTACAGGGTTATCACCCTACACATCAATGTAAACTCCGGAGTAAACATTAATGAAGTCCGACTTTAAATGTTACTTTGAGCCTATATCAAATTACTTTACGGCCGACGCAGGCTACATAAATTGCAAAAACGCTAAGTCTCAAAATCTAAGCAGCAAAGCCTACAACTCGCGAACATACTTGGAAATAAACCCTAAACAACTTTGTACGAGTTAAACAGGTATCCAAAATCCAGCGAAACAAAAGACACTAAGTCGCGAAGTGAACTACAAAACCAAAGAACGTCTGGCCAGACTAAGTTACAAAACTAAGAAGTTCCACTTATACGACTCGAAGGTTCAACCTGCAAACAAACAACACATAAACGAACCTTGATATTTTGCGATTTCAGAATTCAAACTCCAGACAAAAATATAAATCGAAAACCGTGCATAAAAAAGTGTCACCTGAGCCAAAAGAGTTATGGATAAAAGCCCTCCCGGGGAACACCAAAAAGCAAAATAAAAAGAGTTCAACTTTAGCCCAAAAGGGGGCTTTAGGGAATTAAAAAAAAAAACAACAGATTAAATTTTTAAAAGGAGCAGTCGTCAGCCTTACTCCTCGCCTCCAGCTCCTTTGTCCTCGACACTTTGCTTCTCCGCTTCCTGGACTCCGACCTCCACCGCCTGGTTTGCCCCGGTACTTGCAGCTCCCGCCATCATCTCGGCGTTCGACCCGAGTTTATTAAAACCCGTGGAGCGAGCCTCACTCATCACCGAGTCTTCGGAAATCTGAGGAATGGCGCGCAGATCAGCACTCAGAGAGAAGTCAAAAACCTGCGCAGCTTCAAACTCCTTCGTGAAAGTCACCCTATGTTCCTGCAACCTGGGAAGCTCTTCATCAAGAGTCGTCACCCCACTCTGCAGAAGGTTGATCAACTCGATGTTAGCTTCCACTTCTTGGAGTTTGATCTCGCAGTCTATCTCTTTCTTCTTTCTCTCGAACTTGTCCTTGTGAGCTTCGAACATGTCATAATAATGACCATCCTTGATCCTCATCCCATCGTGGCTGGCCAAGCGAACCGCATCCTCCATCTTCCTCACGAGTTCCCAGTTCTGGCTCTCCAAGGTAACTGTCCATCCACTGCAACCACGTACTCGGATTTCGCCACATTCAGTTGGGACTCGCGAAGCTTCACCTCTTCCTGGCAGCTCTTAAGACTCGCGGTCAACTGATGCACCACGCTTTGGGCTTGCTCGAGCTCTTCCCGACGAGGGACGCTCCTGAGACTCTGCTCATAAAAGGCCGTGAGTTGGTTATCCGCCTCCAAAGCCTGAAACAAAAGACTAGCGTCAGAAGGAGAAAAGATCAGAAGTAAAAGCTCAGAAGGTTACCTTCCCCTTCGCAGTCTTAGCTTTGATGTATAACTCTCGCGGCCTTGCAATGGCGGAGAAAATGGGTGTGCCCGTCAGGATCGTCCGTAATCGGATAATCTTTGGTGTGGTCGAACTTCCAGTGAAACGGCTTCTTGTTCGAGGGTTGCACCGAGGAATCGCTCCCGGTGGTCCTGGAACCAAGTGAATCACCTGGTCGGGGTTCGCCATCTCCGGTCCTCTCCCAGACTCCATGTCCCGACGCGGAGGAGGAACAGGAATGCCTCCGGACCTCCCATCGTTAATAGCGCCAGCTAAAGCGTCGCTCAACTGACCAGCACGAATGGGCGCATAGCTGCCGGACGTCGCCTTCTCGGCAAGTCTCTTAGACGATTCACGAACGGTAGGGCGACTCCTCATTTTGTTCTTATTCAAAGTCGTACTCGACGAACCTGCTTCAGAGGTGGTCTGTTCTCGAGAGACTACAGATCAGAAGGACGAATAAGCAACGGTCATATCAAAACCACGGAGTAAGTGAAAAGACGTGTATACACTCACTGATGAGGGCTGTAGTATGACGAGTCTCGAGCGGTTCAACTGCCTCCGGAAGTTCAAGCGCGCGCTTTATCCTATCCACGGTGAACGATGACCAGAGCACGTCTCTGGAGCCGAGGACGATCGCTAGCTTCCTAATCGTATGGGTTATTCCGAATCTCTCCGGGATTTCTGAAACAACAAAAACAAAATCAGACATCCCCAAAATAAAATTAAAATTGGCATGCAATAGGAAAACCTAGCTAGACGCTATCCCTGACCAATAGATTCCGACCACGAAGTCGCGATTCTAGAACGATCTTAATCCCCGATCGAGTGGCGGTTCATCTAGAACAAAACAGGTCGCTCCCTCCAGCGATCTTCCCAGTTCGGGACTGCCACCAGAACCGCCAAACCCCTCCGGGGAGAAAGATAGAAAAGCCCTGAACCCGAGTTGTGCTTGATCGAGCACAGATTGTGGAGAACAGACATACTAAACGGAGCCCCTTCCTCTCGGGCTCTAACCAGCAGGCCCATGAGGTGGCGGACGAAGTTTGGGGAAGTTGCGGAAGCGATATCCCGAGCTCACCTAGCACATCCAACAGAAGACGAGGAATCGGAAAAACTAGGCTGCACTTTTCCAAATAGGCCTTGTAGGCGCAGCAATAGCCCGGCCTAACCGATTCCGGCGTCTCTCCGAAATTAAAGAGCTTCAGCTTTACCTTCCGTTGGACCCCATACGAAGAGTACAGACTCTCAATGTCCTCCAGCTTCGTAATCGGATCCAGATGGGCGAATTCTTCTTCTTTGACTGCTTGATTCTCCTTCTTGACTACGGCGTTTAGAGATTTCGACATCGTTCGGAAATTTTAAGAAAACGGTTTAGCAACGAGAGAAGAGAGAAAAACTAAACAAGAGAAACAAAAAAATAAAAGAAAAGCAGTCGCTATAAAGAGAGAGTGGAGAAGTTACCTCTAAGTCGGCGGTTGTATATGGGAGAGTGGGTTCATGAGGTGATGGATTATAAAGACGTCATAATTGCGTGACCTCGGGACTCCATGAATCTTTTCAAATCTCGCAGATCGCAACCGTCAAATCCCAGGAATATTCCTCACGCGCAGCAACTACGTGTGACAAACGTCGCGCTTTCATCCCAACCATTCATTTTGGCGGGATCTTGATTGACGTGTCATCCACCGGCGCACGCGAGAAGGCGAATCGCCCGAGTATCTTTAAAACAGTTTGAACGCCAGATTCGACCTCATCCAAAAAGGAACTGTGGGCCTTTCGCAGAGATAATCCGCCCTTCAAGCTCGGAAGCTCGCTTAAAGGGCTGGGGGGCAAATGTTTGGGCCCAATTTCACCCTAGTGAAATTAGCTGACTGAGGCCTCATCCTTGACCGAAGTTCAAGCCCATAAGCCTTTCATGATCAAGCCCAATTCGGGAAAAGAGGATCCGCCAACCAAAGACTCGGACAAAGGACTCCGACTACATAGCATAGCTCGGAAGACGACGAGATGAACTAACCACGATCCGCACGCTAAGGAGGAGATCGAGTCAAGCAGAATATCCCGAAGATCACGCAGAACGTTGGAGTCGATCCCGAAGTTTAAGGAAGACAATTAGCAAGAGAAGGGCTATAAAAGGGATCTCCAACAATCCGCAAAGGGATCCAATCTTTTACACATTTTTGAACCTAGCATTAAGATCTTGTAATCGCTCTATAGCTCGATTTCTTAGTGCTCATATATTTTAATCAATACAAATCCATTTTTCATCTTTCTTAACTCGTTTGATTATGGTTTACTCAAGAGTCTAGCCCACCTTTTCATAAATCAGCTCACATAAACACTCTAAAACTTGAGTGTGGGTTTTAGGTTCCACAACGCTCATCCCTCACTCTCTTTTGCAGGAAACCAGTAGTCGGAAAACATTAGCAAGGAAGCGAGGAACGTTAGGACAACCTGTGTAGGTTTTTTTTGTCTTTGTAAGATAATATTTTCTGGTTTCATGTATGATATTTTGGGGCTCTTAAGCCCAGAACCAAGAAACCTTTAAGTACTGTACTGTATGTTTTGAAAACCAATATATATATATATATAAATAAAGATGTGTTTTATATCTTGACTCTCAAACCTTCGTACGGGTTGAAAATCCTTAGGCTAGGGTTTAGAGGTAAGACACCTTGGGAGTTTAGATCATAATATGGTCCTGCCCATTGCTTGAATCAGATCACCCTCGAAAGTAAATTGTGGTACGTCTGGTTCTTAATCTTATAGATCGAATCAGGGTTGTTACAAATGGTGGTATCAGAGCACGGTTATCATGCTAAATGGGACTTGGTTTTCAAAATTTTATCGAGTCAAAATGAGTCGCAAAGGCAACTAGGAAAACTGGTACGTTCCTTGCATTATGGACAAAGGTTAGGACTGACCCTGGATGAATGATGCAGATGGCACCAAGACAAGTTCTGCTGAGGGGACAGCCGCATCGGTCGCAGATGGGACGAAGAGGAGTAAACCCTTATCGGTCTTCTTCTTATTCAATTTCGGAAAAGGAATCTGTTTGGGGGTTATCGGACGATACCAAAACGGAAGTGGTAAGTGAGAGTGTTACGCTATCGCAAGAAGACTCCGGACAAGAAGAACATAGTCGTGATAGGTCATCTAGATTGGAGTATGATAGATGGGTACATTCAGAGTCCCCATCAATGAGGCTGAACCATCTAGGTCTTCATCAGAACATGCAGAGTCCGGGGGTACCTATCCAGAAGAAATATTACCAAAAAATGAACGTGTTGAGTGACAACACATATGAGAGACGATCAGCCGAGATCAACCTATGCCTAATGACATCCAAGGGAGCCTGTGAACTAAGCGACAGAACCAACATTAAAAATGATGCAAGAAATGCTCTCAAACTTGATACAACACCACAAACAGGTACAAGCGTTTCATCTAGATCTCTTGTGCCACCAGACTTCCTAAAAATCGTGACAAATAAGAAGCTCGGAACCACCCATTTTGGAGGAGAACTAAAACTGTTGGATGCTAATGCATGGTTGCAAAACGTGGAGAAGAATTTTCATGCCACTCGATGTCCCAAGGAGTTCAAGAAGGATGTCGTTGTTTATTATTTAGAAAAGACGCTATAAGTTGGTGGTCAAGTATAGAAAGCACTACAACTACGTGATACCGTCATGGCATGGTTTTCGTCGGGAATTTACAAGAAAATATTTCCCAGAAGAGGTAAAAGACAGATTGGAAGCTTAGTTCGTAAGACTTGAACAAGGAGAGGGGAGTGTGCGAGAATTCGAAGACGAATTCACCAGGCTCAAAAGATATGTCCACTATGGGTATGAAGATGAAGGTGTGATAATAAGAAGATTCCTGCAAGGACTCAAGACAGAACTTCGGAGCCGACTTCAGGTGGTAAAATTTACAAATTTTCTCGAGTTGTCAAATGAGCCGTGAATGTAGAAGACGAAATATCTGTGGAAGAAGAAGCTAGATAACAGCACCGCAAAAGAACGTATGATGGAGTTATACAAGGAGATTCATCAACAAAGCCACGGGGAGAAGGACAATATAGTAGTTGAGGAAAGAAAGGTGGAAACAGGGAGAGTTATACGGGCGCACCGACTGAGGAAGTTATAGTATGTTACTCATGCGGACAAACTGGACACATTGCTCGGAAGTGTCCAAATAAAGAACAATCATCTGATGTAAGGCATACCATTTGCTTTGCATGTGGAGAGAAGGGGAATTATGCGAATACTTGCCCAAGGATCCATCCCAGTACACGACTTAATGAGTTGATAGCGTTGAAGAAACCACTACCAATCCACCACCCCCAGTTCGTCATGCGATCAAAGAGCCGCCACCAAATCAACAAGAAACTGTGGTACGTGTCTATTCCCTAGGTAGATAAACCCCAAACCTTCACGGCCTGTTTAAGGTCTCAGAAAAGGTAAGTAAGGGTTCAGACTCTCTAAATCATTGATTTCGTGATTCACTATTTGGTTGTTTTTGGAATTTTGATGAGTATGAGTTAAGGCGGGAAATAGGTTGAAACCTTAGAAACCTTACCTATAGGAAGTTGGTTAGTCCACTGAAACCAGAATAGTTAGGAAACCTTTAGACCTAACCGTTGAATTCGGGGACGAATTCTTTAAGGGGGGAAGAATGTAATGACCCTGCCGGGAGCTAAGTACGACCGAAAAGTCAACGACGAGGGAACCCAGGAAGAATAATTTGAAACTTCCATGGAAGAACTAATAAGAGTTTGGGTCAAGATGAAAACCAGAACGGACGAGTGAATCAGAAGACAGCTCACAAGCACCTCTGAGAAGACCGACGATACAAACGATCGAGGAAGCTAAAAGTCCCGAAACGACTTGGAACGTCTTTGAACTAATTCAAGTATTAAGTTGGATTTTACAATGATATTTGGTTACAAGAAAATCCAGTTGTCCTGAGAAGAAACGAAGATATACCACAACCACAACGGCCTTAAAACGGTCCGTCCGACTAAAACAACGGGAATCAGTACGGATCGATATGCGGATCAATGCTTTAGCAGATCAGCCACGTCAATCTAAGCATCTTGGGAAGAGGATCAGCTCATTTTCAGACCGTGTGCCTCACTCCCATAGGCCACAAGCATTCATCATTATCCAAAACAAAAATGGATGATTTTTGTTTACCGATTTTTCTCTCACAAAAACCAAGCTGGTGGAGGAATGGCATGATCCTATTGGACCAGAACCCTGCCTACCAGACATGGAACTGAATGTCTTCATTTTATTGGATGAGTTTACCAAATCTGGAGGAGAAATTCCGCACTCCCATTGGACCAAAATCTGATCGGGTTAATGTCATCGTCCGATTGGTCGGAATTTCCCAAAGCTGGAGGAGAAGTGTTCTGCCCCCAATGGACCAGACCACTACTTTTGCAGGCTGTGAAATTTGTGCCACGTTCTTATTGGTTGCATGCCCCATCATTATAAGCAAGGAAATATGCCTTCTTACCATTGGTTGAGTTTACCCTCGATCGAAATAACCCGAACCCTATAAATACCACGATAAACACTATAAAAAGAAATAGTAAGAAGGAGAAATAAGGGAAAGAAAGTAGGACGAGAAGAAAGTACCGATAAGCGAGAAAACCGAGTTTAGAAAACCGTCAGCCGAAAGCACTGTGAGTTATGGTGATGTGTGATTGCTTCCTAGGAATGGCATGCTAGATTTCGTGATCTATGTTTAAATATGTGATTTATGTTGAAGCTAAATAGTGTTTGCATGATGTGTTGCATGCTGATCTATTGTTATGTTTATGTTGTTTTGTTTGAGGTTTTCCTTATCTTGCACTGAATTTTGGCAGCAAATTCATGCTTGAGATTGTACCTTGTGTTTTAGGATTAAGATGGGTAGAGTGGAAGGTGACGGTTAAATCTTTCCTTTTGCTGCCTCACTCTAGCGAATGACCTTCTAGGTTAGAAGACTCATAGAGACATGATTGCAGCCCCGGGCCGAGTTCTATCCAACGGGATAGTTGGGATAGCCGTGGTTAGACGGACCCTGCCGTGATGTTACTGTAGGGACGGGTCTCGTATGGTGAAGTTCTATCCTCATATGCCTGTGTGGCTATGACATAGGTGTTCAATTTTGGAAGGAAAGATTGAATGCGGGAGACTTATGATGGGGTGTTAATATTATGTTGTGTGGTTAAGCTTTATATTTTCTATGCTCTGATTGATTGTTGTATGATGTGTGTTATTTTGTGTTTTGGGGGGGGGAATATATTGTATGTTAGGGGAGCTATAACTCACTGAGCGAGTAGAGCTCATCCCTCACTCTCTTTTGCAGGAAACCAGTAGTCGGGAAACGTTAGAAAGGAAGCGAGGAACGTTAGGACAACCAATGTAGGTTTTGTTGTCTTTGTAAGATAATATTTTTTGGTTTCATGTATGATATTTTGGGGCTCTTAAGCCCGGAATTAAGAAGCCTTTAAGTACTCTACTTTATGTTTTGAAAACCAATATATATATATATATATATATATATATAAATAAAGATGTGTTTTATATCTTGACTGGGTTTCCTCTGATATTAGCTTTGTCTGAGGTAACACAACTCTCAAACCTTTGTACGGGTTGAAAAGTCTTAGGCTAAGGTTGAGAGGTAAGACACCCAAGGTGCACCGGGACTAGTACTCTACGCCTGCGTTCTAGCTTCCTAGGTGTGTACAGAAGTCTTATCTTATCCCTTTAGGTCGTAGGTCTTGGTGGTTTCTTTTGATATTTCCATAAGCTTTGTCGTTATCACCCTCTGTAACACCCCCGGTTCATTCCATAACCAGGTGAACCAAAGATGCTACAGTTTGTCAAATACCGCCAACGGTCCAGCCGTGCCCATAGTCTTGGCCGATCCATTGTCGATATCCGACCCTTTCGCCAAGAGCCTAATGCTTGCCAACCCGTACTATATGCAAGAGTTGTGTTAGCTTGGACTAGCTAATATGCGGGACATATACAAGGGTTTTACACACACAAAAGCCTTTTATTACATATATGTAAAACCTTACAAAGTCCTTACATCTTAAAATATTACAAGTTGATTTCCTTACGAGTCAACCCGTACAAACCCAAAATCATACATGAGATTTTACAAAAAGTAAAGCGTTTACAAAAGCAAACCAAAAAGCCTACTTCACTCTTACTAGGGTTACCTGTAAAATAAGGAAAGGGATGATTAATCTAGCATTACCAGTAAATCTAGGCCCCTCTATACAACAGTTTATTTCCCCACCCCAAAATCCCCAAAAATAAAAATACATGAATGCAACACCCATCAATCAATCAAAATATTGCATGCGGGAAAATAAGAAGATGATATCATGATAACCACACACACACGGGCCTCGCACGCCCTGCGCATTCGATCTTCCTTTCTCGTGAACAACTAAGTCACAGCCACAAAGGCACATGAGCCTAAAACATTACCAAAACCGTGACCTGTCTGTCACGTCAGCCGGTTATATCTCTGGTGGGTACCCTACTATCTCGTCAGATAGAACTCGGCCCTAGGCTGCAATCTCGTCTCTCTGAGTTTTCCCACCTAGACAGTCCTTCGCTAGTGTGAGGAGTCGAAAGGAAGCATCAAAATGCAACCACACTCCGGTAATGAGGTACCGTTATGGGTCAACCTCAACCGGTCATCACACATATCACAATTTCCGGGACGGTCCCTCTATCTGATCCCGTACTTATCACATAATCGTTTTCGAAGACTTACCCGTGTTATACTCTTGCCGATTAGTACATGATGGTTACACAACCGTCATAAGGTCCTACGCAGCCTTAATAAGGACATCTCTTAGCCGTTAATAAGGTCTTACACGAATCCATTTATGGTCCTACGCGGCCGTTTATTGTCCTACGTACCATTCGTACATCACGTAGCACCACGGGATCCTCATACTTATCACATACCATTTCCGAGAGGATCACAATCCAATCTTGTACTTATCACACCCACAATAACATGTATGGATGATAATAAAAGTGATTCAAGGATAAACAGTTCATGTGTTTCAATCTTTGATCACGACCTGCAAGTAAACCGTTCGCACCTATGCTACCGGGAACTCACTTTTCACTACTCGAGCTAGGTCCGTCTTAGTGTCTTCTTGCACGATCTGCAATGAGAGACTAAGGACAGAAACCATTTTTTCTAGGTCGTAAAAGACATTAAACTTTGAAGGAAACTACAAAACTTAGGCTTACCGACCTTTTTTGCTTATCGGGTACTTGCCCCTATTACCGACCTATTTTCTTTCTCTTCTTTCTTTTTCTTACTCTTTCTTTTACTAGTGTTTACTGTGAATCTAAGCAAAATCAGCCAGCCTCTCTCCTATGTCATCCGGTTGCATGTTTCCGTCTGATTCGTCGGAATGAAAGGTGCACCAGGCCTAGTACTCTAGTCCTACATTCTAGCTTCCTAACTGTGTTCAGAAGTATTATCTTATACCTTTATGTCGTAGGTCTTGGTGGTCTCTTTTGATTGATCCAGAAGCTTTGTCGTTATCTTCTCGGTTCGAGCGGATAGGGTAAGCACGAGATGTCACCGCACCATTTTGGATTTTCTGGGGCCTATCCCCTCACCTTATCCTCTGAATTCTAGACTCTAGGCCTGCAGTTTAGGTCGTGGGTCAAATGGCCTGATAATTTTTGGTGATTGATCTTATCCATTCGCTGCGGATTGTTGCGCGATTCGCCAAAATGAAGGGTAATGAGGACGAAACCTACCCTTAGGTCTGGAGGTCTACTGAGCCATCATGTTATTTCATTATCTTCTCAGGTGTCCAATGAAGGCGTGGCAGTAGCATCGTGGCCAACAAGAAGATTTGAATTTCGGTTATTCGGGTAAGCATACAGTTTTGGCCGTTGCACCGTCAAATCTTATGTACCGGTAAAAATCCTATCCAAGGACGTTTTGCTAGACTAGTATTGGCTTGTGCTTGAATTTATAAAATATATCCAGCTTGTGTCCTTACTGGTGTCTTATCCCGAGGGTACCAAACTGTGTTAATTCCGTTCTGACCCGATATTCATCCTTTTACTTCTAATCAATGGGAGTTGGACACTCCTTCACCAACCTTGGTTCTTGGTACGCTCAAACAATGGTAATGAGGCACTCTTCTCCAGCTTTGGTTCGTGATTTTCTTGGTCCAATAGGAAGGCGCCATTCTTCTTCACTTAAACCGATAAATAATTCGACCAATGAGAATTAAGTTCTTCATCCAAGGTCTGGCCAGGTGGTTTGTGGTCCAATGGGAGCTAATCATTTCTCCATCTGATCTGGGAAGTTTGGCCAATCAGAAGTGGTCATTTAGTTGCTGGTCAGATCAGCAGACGTTTGGTCCAATCAGATTATTTTCCCACCCCAAAATCCCCAAAGATAAAAATGCATGTATGCATCACTCATAAATCAATCATAATATACCATGCAGAACGTAAAAGATGATATCATGATAACCACACACACACGGGCCTCGAATGCCCCTGGGCCTCGCACGCCCTGCCCATTCGATCTTCCTTCCTCTTGAACACCTAAGTTATAGCGACAAAGGCACATGAGCCTAGAACATCACCAAAACCGAGACCCGTCTGTCACGTCATCCGGTTATATCTCGGCGGGTACCGTCGCACGGTAACCCTCCTATCCCGTCGGATAGAACTCGGCCCTAGGCTGCAATCCCGTCTCTCCGAGTCTTCCCACCTACGCGGTCCTTCGCTAGTGTGAGGATTCGAAAGGAAGCATCGAACCGCCACCACACTCCGGTAATGAGGTACTGTTACGGGTCAACCTAAACTGGTCATCACACATATCACAATTTCCGGGACGATCCCTTGATCTGATCCCGTACTTATCACATATTCGTTTCCGAGATTATCTCAATTCCATCTTGTATTTATCACAACCACAATCACATGTATGCATGATACTAAAATTGATTCAAGGATAAGCACTTCATGTGTTTCAATCCTTGATCACGACCTGCAAGTAAACCGTTAGCACCTATGCTACCGATGCTTGCATGAAAATTATTGTTGTAGGAGAATTGTATTAGTGGTAGATAGTCCTCCCACATACCTTCCCAATCCAAAATACATAGTCGTAGCATGTCCTCCAAAGTTTGGATGGTTTTCTCGGTCTGTCCATCTGTCTCAGGGTGAAACGCAGTACTGATATGTAGTTCTGTACCTAGATCTCCTTGTAAAGCTCGGATGAACGTTGTTGTATATATGGGGTCTCTATCAGACACTATATTTGCGAGTACTCCATGTAGTCTCACTATGTGATTGATATAAAGCTCCGCCAAAGCTTTTATCTTATCAGAATCTTTAATAGCTATCAAGCGTGCAACCTTGGTTAACTGATCGACGATGACCCATATTGCTCCCCCTTGCTACAGGAAATCTTGTAATGAGGTCCAAGGCTATGGAATCCCATTTCCATTCTTGTATCGGTAGGTTTTGGAGCAATCCTCCTGGCACTTGATGCTCCGCTTTAACTCGTTGACAAGCTTGGCATTGTGATACCCATTGGGCTACGGCTCTCTTTATACATGACCAATGATAGTATCGTCGGATATCTCTTTACATCTTAGTGCTCCTAGGGTGAAAACTTAGTACAGAGTGGTGCGCCGTACTCAAAATTTCTTCTCTTAGTCCTCCTTCCCTGGGTACGGTGATTCTTTCTATAAGTAGCAAGGTTCCATCCTCTACTAAGTGGTATTCGCTTGGATTCTATTCTTCTGCATTCTCAATTCTTTTTATGATCTCACAAATCTTATCATCTCGTCGCTGTTCCTCCCGTTTTATTTGTATCAATCCGACTTGTCTCACAGCTTGCAATCCCAGAGGTACGCTTGACTCTCTTTCTAAAGCGGCTAGACTTACCATTTTTAACTCCTGGTCTATTTCTTCCAACTCCTTTTATGTGCTTATTTCCGTTCTTCGTCGATTTAACGCATCTGCGACTACATTAGCTTTTACCGGATGTTATTGGATTTCCAAATCATAATCAGCAATAAACTCCATCCATCGACGTTGGCGTAGGTTCAAATCCGCTTGAGTGAATAAGTACTTCAAACTTTTGTGGTCCGTGAAAACTTGCATACTTTCTCCATATAGGTATGATCTCCAAATTTTCAATGCGAACACTACGGCCGCCATTTCCAAATCGTGCGTCGGATAATTCTCCTCGTGCTTCCCTAATTGTATGGACTCATATGCTATGACTTTTCCTTCTTGCACTAAAACACATCCTAAGCCCACTCTTGATGCGTCAGTGAATACCATATATGGCTTTCCGGGTAATGTCAGAATTTGTGCAGTCGTTAATGCCTCCTTAATCTTGGTAAAAGCCGCCTCAGTCTCCTCATTCCATATGAAAGGGACTCCTTTTCCAGTACGCTTTTGATATACTTATGTTTTCATGTGTTTTGAGCATTCTTTAGATCATGTTTCTATCTCTTTTACCTTTCTTTCTCTTCATTTCTTTGTTCTTGTTTGCGTTTTTGGATAATTGCATCTAGGATCTTGTCTTAGTTAGTCTAGGAGCATTTTGCATTCGTTTTGATCCTTTTCAGGTGTTGGAGGGATTCTAGGATGGATTGTGAGCATTTGGAGCTTAGTGGAATGATGGAACGAAGAGGAAGAGTCGGATGGGCGAGCTCAGCGGTTGAGCCACCGGGTTCGTTGAGACCGCGAGGATTGGAGGAAGCTGCGCCAATCCACCGTGTGCACCGCGGTCGAGCCACCGGGCTGGCCGAAACCGCGAGCGAGCTTCAGCGGACGAGTCAGCGGGTATAACAAGACCGCGGGACCAAGCCTTCGATCATCGACGAGTTTTATGCGAGGAAGCCGCGTCTATAGCGGTTGGGCCAGCGGTTAGATCTAGACCGCTGGCGACGAAACTTTCTTTGACTTTTCCTGCTTTGACCAAACTTGACCCATGGATCCGGGTCAAAACCCGGTTTGTTCCGGGTTGACCCGGTTCGTCACTATTCACTATTTAAGCTTAAAAACCTAATTTTTGGAGGATCTTAAGCTTGTTTTTGTTCTAAGTACTTGTAAGACAAAATTTGAATCTTTTCTTAATCTAAGAGTTGTTTTGCTTTGATTCTTCATTTCTTTTCTTTAATCCTTCACAAATCATCATGCTTAACATCTTTCTCATGGATTTTGTTGGGCTAAACATGATTTGTGAGTAGTCTTCTTCAAGGATTATGGGCTAGGTTGATTAGGGCTATTTAGAGTGAATCAAGGATGTTTAAAGCTTGTTTATGATTGATCTCACCCTTCTAGATGTTCTTAATGCTAGGTTATCCATGATCAAGTTAATCTAGATCCTTTGGCTTTTGTTGCACACCAAGTGTTTGATGAAATGCAAGCTATGATCTTTTAGGGAATTTTCATATTCTAGCTCATGAGAATGAATGTTTAGAATGATTATTAGCTCTTGGAACTTGATTGTTAATGCTTGCCTTATCTTATTTCACAAATGACAATTTGATCTTGAAATGTGATTAGGAAAAGTGATTAGTGCCAAGAAATTGGATTAGTCAATTGTTAATGTTCCTTGCTTGAGATTTGCTTCCTTGTTGATTGTTTAGACATCCTTGTTAGCCCTAGATGGTTCTAATCATTGACCTTAGCCTATAAGCCTTGTCTTTTATCTTGATTAGTGATCTCTAGCTTATTTTGTTTGCTTTGTCATTGTTAATTTCACTTAGAACTATTAGAATCTCAATTTGAATTTGGATTGCTTGGCTTTTAAGGTTAGGTGTATTCATATTGGTTTTGATCCATTCCCAATTGGTTCGATACCTCTTACTACGCGATAAGTAAGAGGAATTGATACCTCAAGGAATAACTAAATTCCTGTTATCAATTTGGCGCCGTTGCCATTTTGGGAACTTGGATAGATCAATTCGATTTCCTTTCCTATTTAGATCAAGTTTTGGTTACTAACTTTGCTTCTTCCTTTCTCTTGTATGTCAGGTGTATGAACTTGCGCAGCAGAGGCCCTACAAACCTTGTTGCACGAGTTGAGGATATCAAAGCACACGAGCGAAGACTAGCAAAGGAACGCAGAGCATTGGAAAGAGTTGTTCACTTAGAGAGACTCGGGTTGGAACAAGAAGAAGTAGTTCAGCCTCAGTTTGAGCCTCAAGAGCAGCCAGCTGTGGATCTAGAGGGTCAACAGGACCAACAAGGCCATCAGGGCCATCAAGAGCAGCTGCATCATCAGGATGAGGATGCTAGAGATGGACAGGGAAACAGGATCCCGGTTCATCCCGAGAGACCTTTTAGGGCCATTGGTGATGGCGATACACCGGATACGAATGCAAACCGTCGGGGAATCATCCCACCACCGGTGAACAACAACAATTATGAAATCCGGGCCATGGTGATTAACATGGTGCAGAACAACCAATTTCATGGACTTGCCTCAGAAGACCCATTGCAACACTTGGATACCTTCGATAAAATCTGTGCCACTACAAGGCTCAATGGCGTGACCGATGAGGGTCTCAAGATGCGCCTCTTCGTCTTCTCTTTGGCGGATAGAGCTAAAGATTGGGAAAGCACCATTCCACCGGGGTCCATCACTACCTGGGCAGACCTTAAGAAGGCTTTCTTGAAGAAATTCTTCTCAACTACAAGAACTGCCCGTTTCCGCAATGAGTTATCCGGGTTTGTGCAAAGGAACAACGAGAGCTTCGCTGAAGCTTGGGAAAGGTTCAATAAGCTCACTACTCAATTCCCACACCACGGTTTCACCAAGGAGACACTACTCAGTAACCTCTATCGCGGAGTGCTTCCTAGAATGAGGGCGATGCTAGACTCTTGAAGCAATGGACATTTCCTAGGGAAGGGAGTTGATGAGGCTATGGAATTAATTGAAAACCTTGCTACAAGCGACGGGAACTACAATGAGGATTATGAGCGGAGTAATAGAGGATCATCTTCTACGGATGAGAAGTACGAGAAGGAAATCAAGTCTCTAAACGAAAAGATAGACAAGATGATCTCCTCAAGCCAAAAGCAAATAAGCTTTGTGGGCAACTATGATGACTCCCAACCCGTCCTCTTTAGTCTTGAAGGCGATATGACCCAAGAAGAGATAAACTTCATCGCGGGCCAAGGGGGTTTCAACAAGGGTTTTAACCCCAACTACAGAAACCACCCTAATTTCTCATACAGAAACCCCAATGTGGCGAACCCACAAGATCAGGTTTATCCCCAAGCTCAACCCCAAGGACAAGCTCCACAACAAGGGCAACAAGGCTTTCCACAAGCTCAACAAAGCTATGTTCCCAACCACAATACCCACCCGGTTTTGGACAACAACAGCCACAAGCTTCTTCTTCCTTGGGTTTGGATAATGAACTAAAGAGTATGATGCAGCAACTCATCCAAGGGCAAGCAAGTGGGGCTTTGGAAGTGAAGAACTTAAAGAATGAGCTGCAGCATTTGACTTCTCGCTTGATCAATGTTGAAAACACGCACGCTTCCACTTCTAAACCTACCGGTGCTTTGCCCGGAAACCCGGAGAAGAACCCAAAAGAGTATTGCAATGCAATCTTCTCTACTGTTGATAATGAGAAACCAGACTATGCGCGAGAGGTTGATGAGATGGAAGCACTTCTCTATGGTTATGAACTCCCTCCTGCTGCACTTGTTCCTCTCAAGGAGATGAAGGCCACTGTAGTTAAACCTTCCTATGTTGCACCAGCTAAGGTGATGAGTACTACTGATATTTTAGCTGAAGATATTGTGCCTACTGTCCAAACAACACCGAATGTGCTCCCTAAGCTTGGCAATCCGGGTAAATTCACAATTAGTTGTACCTTGGGAGACTTGAAGATTAACGATGCATTGTGTGACTCCGGCTCTACTGTGAGTGTGATATCTCTTGACATGGTGGAAACTCTTGGGATTAAGAGCTTGGAAAGGTACCCATCTTCTATTACATTTGGAGACTCTTACTCAAAAACACCAATGGGAATGATCAAAGACTATCCACTGAAGATTGGTGAGTGCACTATCCCAACTGACTTCATTGTCATGAAGATGAAGAAGACTACCCAACTTCCTCTTTTACTTGGTACCTCTTTCCTCAATACAACTGGAGCTTGTATGGACTTCAACAAGAAACGTGCTGTGCTGAATAATGTTGATAAAATGGTTTACTATCCTTTGAGGAGCACAACTCTTCACACTTGTGGTGTCATCCTATCTCCCAATGAGGATGATGTGTTAGAGGAAGCAAGGCTATTTTCCAATGTAGGCAAGGAAGTTTGGCCTAAACCCATTACTTATGGATCATTGAGTGAGCACATGGGACGTGCTCAAAAGGAGGGGGTGGATAGAGCTATTGGAACTCCTCTCATGACAATAAGGACTAAGTATGTTGGATCCATCTCTTTGAAGAAGCTGAGCATCGATGAGGAAAAAGCTCCAAAAGAGAAGGTTGTGGATATGGTGACAAGGATGTCTCCAAAGGCTGCAATGGCTGAAAAGGATAAGGTTCTCAACAATCACCCAAAGGCTCAAGAGTTTGAAAAGGAGATCATGGATAGTGAGAGTCTACGATCTTTGTTTGGTGGGCATAATGGAAATGCTCTAACCAATGGATTGGATGGAGTTAAGAGAGCTGAAAAAGGACATAAGGACAAGATGGAAGCTTTAATGCCTTTCGAAACTCCCTCATCTCTCAACTGTATCAGCTTGCATCCATTGGGTCTAAAGGGTGATTACATTGAGTACAAGTTCAAGTCTAAGTGAAAGTCTAGGCCATTTGCAAGTGCAAAAGCTCTAATCGGTTCACGGTTTCAAGGTGATTCAGTCAATCTCGGTGAGCTAACCTCTAAGGTCTTGACCATCAATCTCGAGGGCAGGCCACACTCTTCAACCGCCTAAATCTCGGTTTGCAAAAGTCGAGCTTACCGACTTTAAACAAAAGCGCACTTGGGAGACATTCCCATGTCTATCCTTGTTAATATTCTTTTATCTTGTTACTTTTGATGTTCTACTTGAGTGTTTTCAGGTTTTTAAATATTCATAGGTCAAAGGATGGTTTGGGTCAAAATAGGAAGCGTTTTGGTCGGATTTTACGGAGCCAGCCGAGCTGACAGCGGTCAGTCTAGCGGCTAAAGAGGAAACCGCTGAAGAACTCGCGGTTTACCTCGCGGCAACTATCAAACCGCAAGTCCATTCGACACATTTCGAGCCAAATTACCGAATGTGCCGCGGTCGAGCCAGCGGCGAGAGTCGAACCGCGGGATGAAGAATGAGAGTCGTCGATGTGTCGAGCGAGAGAGCCGAGGGTGCCGCGGATAGGCTAGCGGTTATCAACGAAACCGCTACAAAACCAGCGGTTTGGCCAGTGGGTCCGACGAAACCGTGAGCATGCCCAGAAACCGCGATGCAGCTTCATCCATTCCGAAAAAAAAAAATTGCGAGCCTCCCTCGCTATCCTCACCTCCATCTCGGGATCCATCTCCCGAGTCTCCCACCTTTTGAGGTACTTACTCCGCACCTTTTTGTACATACTTGCATTTAGTTTTCCGTTTTTCTTTTTGTTTGGTCTCTTTCTCGGACTTGCTTTCACACCGAGACGGTGTGAGGTAAGTTTGGGGGAGAGGCTAGTTACTAATCTTGTTTGCTTTGCTCTTATTTTTCGTCTTGTATCTTGAGTCTCATGCATATCATTTATGGCATAGAAAATCCAAAAAAATTGAAAAATTTCAAAACAATTTCACAAAAAGAAAGCATCTAGTTGCAATAGCATCATAGGATCGAGTCTAGTTGCATCATATAGGACGCATGCATTGGGAGCAATGATTAATTTCCTCGTAAGGTTTAATTGGGTGTTTCATACGCTAGCTTTATGCTAGATAGATCACACTAAAGTTGTAACCCGAGAATTGCTTGAAAGCTAGAACGAACCCTGCTTGGATAGCTTGCTTTGAACCTTGATTTGATGCTGAAACTTGTTGTGATTTGAAGCTAGCTCCATCTAAGTGAGAACTTTAATTGAATCATCTAATTATCCTTGTTCATGCTTTGTGTGATAAACTCATGGGTACCCCAAAATATTTGAGCAAGCTTATCCTTTCTACCCCTCTCTACTTGCTCAAATAGATTTCCATGCCTTTAACCACCCTTACTTCAAACCCCAAACACTATCTTGAGTGGTAGGCCTATTTGGAACAAGCTCGGCAAAAAGTGTTGAGTATGAGGCGACTAGGAGAAATTTCCATTATAGATGCAAGCTCATCATCTTTGGCTTTGCAATAGGCTAGAGTTTAAGTTTGGGGGAAGATTTGGGAAAGGAAAAAGAGGGTAAAGAAAAGAAAGAAGTTTGAATGGGATCAAAGTTGTTTGGTAACAAAGGATGAAAAGCTCTTAAGTGTTTTGAAAAAGAATAAAAGTGTCTCAATGTTTTGAAGTGAAAAGAAGCCAATTGGCTCACCAAAAAGAAAAGAAAGTTTGTGAAAAAAGAGACCAAAGAAAAGAAAAGAAAAGTTTTGAGCTAAGTTGAAAAGAGTGAAGTTACCAAAGTTTTCAAAATGTTTTTAATGATCCTTGGGGGTTTCTTGGGAAGTTTTGTATTGTGAAAGAAAGAAAAGGCAACAATAGCCTTGAGAAAGGGTAGAACTCATTTAGGAGGGTTTAGACTAGGAGTTGAAGTTCTTGGGGTTTGGGTAGATGGGAATCTATCCTAGTATGCACCAATTGCCTCTAACTCTTAGCATTTTACTACAGCTTGTTCATATTTCCTCCGAGAGAACCTAAATGATTGTGGAGAAGCCTTTCTTTCAGTTGAGACCATTTTTGTCTCAAGACCTTGTCCCTTAAGCCAAATGAGTTTGATCACATTGCTTTGAATAAGGATTCACTTGAAAATATAATGAATGTCAAGGAGCTAGTGGATTTGAATGCTTGTGTAGGTTGAGGGTTAAGCTAGAAGTAATGTCTTGATGAGTATGGCTATATCCTTGGAGTAGGCTTTTCTTGGTTGCACCTTAGTTGTATAGACTTGAAATGAAGTTTGAAACTTGATTAAACCTTTGGATATGAGTTCCCACCTTCAAACCTTTCTCCCAACTTGCCTTAATGGTCTTATGCTTGCTTGTGGACAAGCAAGGTTTAAGTTTGGGGGAATTGATATACTTATGTTTTCATGTGTTTTGAGCATTGTTTAGATCATGTTTCTATCTCTTTTACCTTTCTTTCTCTTCATTTCTTTGTTCTTGTTTGCGTTTTTGGATAATTGCATCTAGGATCTTGTCTTAGTTAGTCTAGGAGCATTTTGCATTCGTTTTGATCCTTTTCAGGTGTTGGAGGGATTCTAGGATGGATTGTGAGCATTTGGAGCTTAGTGGAATGATGGAACGAAGAGGAAGAGTCGGATGGGCGAGCTCAGCGGTTGAGCCACCGGGCTCGTTGAGACCGCGAGGATTGGAGGAAGCTGCGCCAATCCACCGTGTGCATTGCGGTCGAGCAACCGGGCTGATCGAACCCGCGAGCTGGTGAAGCCCGAAGGAGAAGAAGACGCACGCCAATCCACCGTGTGCACCGCGGTCGAGCCACCGGGCTGGCCGAAACCGCGAGCGAGCTTCAGCGGACGAGTCAGCGGGTATAACAAGACCGCGGGACCAAGCCTTTGATCATCGACGAGTTTTATGCGAGGAAGCCGCGTCTATAGCGGTTGGGCCAGCGGTTAGATCTAGACCGCTGGCGACGAAACTTTCTTTGACTTTTCCTGCTTTGACCAAACTTGACCCATGGATCCGGGTCAAAACCCGGTTTGTTCCGGGTTGACCCGGTTCGTCACTATTCACTATTTAAGCTTAAAAACCTAATTTTTGGAGGATCTTAAGCTTGTTTTTGTTCTAAGTACTTGTAAGACAAAATTTGAATCTTTTCTTAATCTAAGAGTTGTTTTGCTTTGATTCTTCATTTCTTTTCTTTAATCCTTCACAAATCATCATGCTTAATATCTTTCTCATGGATTTTGTTGGGCTAAACATGATTTGTGAGTAGTCTTCTTCAAGGATTATGGGCTAGGTAGATTAGGGCTATTTAGAGTGAATCAAGGATGTTTAAAGCTTGTTTATGATTGATCTCACCCTTCTAGATGTTTTTAATGCTAGGTTATCCATGATCAAGTTAATCTAGATCATTTGGCTTTCGTTGCACACCAAGTGTTTGATGAAATGTAAGCTATGATCTTTTAGGGAATTTTCATATTCTAGCTCATGAGAATGAATGTTTAGATTGATTATTAGCTCTTGGAACTTGATTGTTAATGCTTGCCTTATCTTATTTCACAAATGACAATTTGATCTTGAAATGTGATTAGGGAAAGTGATTAGTGCCAAGAAATTGGATTAGTCAATTGTTAATGTTCCTTGCTTGAGATTTGCTTCCTTGTTGATTGTTTAGACATCCTTGTTAGCCCTAGATGTATCTAATCATTGACCTTAGCCTATAAGCCTTGTCTTTTATCTTGATTAGTGATCTCTAGCTTATTTTGTTTGCTTTGTCATTGTTAATTTCACTTAGAACTATTAGAATCTCAATTTGAATTTGGATTGCTTGGCTTTTAAGGTTAGGTGTATTCATATTGGTTTTGATCCATTCCCAATTTGTTCGATACCTCTTACTACGCGATAAGTAAGAGGAATTGATACCGCAAGGAATAACTAAATTCCTGTTATCAGCTTTTTAGCGGCTTGGTCAAGGATGAAAATCCTTTTACAAACTTATGGTAGTAACCAGCTAGGCCATAAAAACTCCGAACCTCTGTTACTGTCGTAGGTTGTGGCCATTCTTGAATTACCAAGATCTTCTCTGGATCTGCGGACACACCCTTTTCAGAAATACGGTATCGCAGGAATCCAATCTCCCTTTTCCTGAATCGACACTTGCTAAATTTTGTGTATAACTTTTGGTTCCTTAGTCTTTCCAAAATCTTTCTCAGATGTTCTTCATGCTCTTCTTGAGTTCATGAGATGCGTTAAGTCGACGAAAAACAGAAATAAGCGCTGAAAAGGAGTTGGAAGCATTGGACCAGGAGTTTAATATAGAAGCGAACCATCTGAACTTTGGCGTACCCGCAAATATAGTGTCTGATAGAGACCCTAGATTTACAGCAGCGTTCTGGCGAGCTGTACAAGGAGCTCTAGGAACAGAGTTACATATCAGTACTGCGTTTCACCCTGAGACGGATAGATAGACCGAGCGAACCATCCAAACTTTGGAGGACATGCTATGACTATGTATTTTGGATTGGGCAGGTATGTGGGAGGACTATCTACTACTAATAGAATTCTCCTATAACAATAATTTTCATGCAAGCTTCGGTATGTCACCATATGAATCACTGTATGGAAGGCCATGCCGTACACCATTTTGCTGGAAAGAAGTAGGCGAAAGAAGAGTATTCGGACTCTAGATGGTTGAAGAAACTATGGAAAAACTCCAAGTCATCCGAACAAACATGAAAAAGGCACAAGATCGATAAAAGAAGTATGCAGATTTGAATCGACGAGAGATTTGTTTTGAATTTGGAGATTGGGTGTATGTTAAGGTCTCAGCACAGAAAGGCAAGGATCGTTTTGGTAATGTAGGCAAGTTAGCATAACAATTTATTGGGCCTTACCAAATTACCGGACGAGTTGGTGAGGTAGCCTATCGACTAAGTCTACCATCAGATATGAACTTACATCCCGTGTTCCATGACTCAATGCTTCGTAAGCATGTGATCTTAATGCCATTGAAATGCAAAGGATAGAGGATTTACGGACCAACCTGACATACCCGGAAGGACCAATCAGATTAGGAATTCATCGAGTTCGGAAGCTTAAGAACCGAGAAATTCCACAAATTCAAGTCATTTGGAGGAAGCAAACCGAATGGTAGTTACTTGGGTAGATGAAGAAAAATTCAAGGAATGATACCCGGAGTTTTAAACGCAGAAAATTCTCACCTTGAGAAAGGAGAGTCATCGCGACCTTAACGGAATTCGAGGATGAATTCTAATAAGGACGGGAGAGTGTAACCAAGAGTTAGGTACGACCAAAAAGTCAACACATCAAGGAAACGCGGGAGGAACGATGGTAACGACCTCAGGATTTTGGCAAGGTAAAATCAGAACGAACGTGCAGTTTTGAAACCGGTTCACAATCACCTGCGAGAAGACCAATGTGGATGGCCGACGAATCTGAAAATCCTGGAGCAACCCCGAACTAATATAAGACTCAAGATAGATCATATTATGGTATTTGGTCACAAGAAAATTCAGTTGGTCCGAGAAGAAACGGAGATCGACCAAAACAGCCATAAAACGGTCTGAACGGTAAATTACTGGCATCGGTATGGAACGATATTTGGAACGATGCTCCCGAAGATCAGCCACGTCAACCTAAGATACTTGGGAAGAGGACCATCTCATTTTCATACCGTGTGCCTCACTCCCATTGGCCACAATCATTCATCCTTATCCAAAACAAAAATGGCGGATATTTGTTTACCGATTTTTCTCACACAAAACCAAGCTGGTGGTGAAATGGCCTGATCCCACTGGACCATAACCATGCCGACCTGAAATGGACATGAATGTCCTCATTTGATTGGCTTAGCTTACCAAAGCTGGAGGAGAAATGCCCCACTCCCGTTGGACCAAAATCTGATCGGTTTCGTGTTATCATTCGATTGGTCAGATATTCCCAAAGCTGGGGGAAAAGTGTTTCGCCCCCATTGGACCATATCACCACTTTTAAGGCTGTGAAATTTGTGCTACGTTCTGACTGGTTTCAGACTCCATTATTATAGGCAAAGAAACGTGCCCTCTTTCCATTGGTCGAGCTTACTCCCGATCGAAGTAACCTAACCCCTATAAATACCAAACCATACCTTATGATTTAGAACCATTCCAGAACCAAATAAACACTCTTAGAAACCATATAAGGCGTGGAAAACCTTAGGAGACGTGAGGAAACCCAAAGCTCAAGACGGAACGGCAAGATCGTCGATAGAGTGAGTTCCCGGTAGCATAGGTGCTAACGGTTTACTTGCAGGTCGTGATCAAGGATTGAAAGACATGAAGTGTTTATCCTTGAATCAATTTTATTATCATGCATACATGTGATTGTGGTTGTGATAAGTACGAGATGGGACTGAGATCCTCTCAAAAACGAATGTGTGATAAGTACGGGATCGGATCAAGGGATCGTCCCAGAAATGACCGGTTGAGGTTGAACCATAACGGTACCTCATTACCGGAGTGTGGTGGCGGTTCGATGCTTTCTTTCGACTACTCACATCAGCAAAGGGCCGTCTAGGTGGGAAGACGCAGAGAGACGGGATTGCAGCCTAGGGCCGAGTTCTATCCGATGGGATAGTACGATTACCGTGCGAGGGTACCCGCCGAGATATAACTGGCTGACGTGAAAGACGGGTCTCCGTTTTGGTGATGTTCTCGGCTCATGTGCCTTTATGGCTATGACTTAGGTGTTCACGAGGAGGGAAGATCGAATGCGCAGGGCGTGCGAGGTCCAGGGGCGTGCAAGGCCCGTGTGTGTGTGGTTATCATGATATCATCTTTTATTTTCCCGCATACTATATTATTATTGATTGATGATTGATGCATACATGCATTTTTTTCTTTGGGGATTTTGGGGTGGGAAATTGATCTGTTGTATAGAGGGGCTTGGATTCACTGGGTAACCCATAAGGTTTCTCATTAAACAAATTTTGTCTTTCAGGTAACCCTTAGACGGGATCAGTAAGAGCGTGCGGAATTTTAGGAGGCCGGAGTAGAATATGGTGGCTTTTGTAAAATCCAGCTTGGAACTATTGTATGTATTATCTCTTTTTGGGCGATAGGCCTTGGCCATCAAATAATATAAGCGGTTTGTAAGAACATATTTTCATAAAGGTTATTATATAAATTATGTTTTTGCAAACTTGTCTTTTTGAATGATATTAGCTCATCCGGGCTAACACAACTCGAAAATCTTTGTATGGGGTTAAAAGCCTTAGGCTACGGTTTAGGGGATGGCACCTTGGGAGGTTAGATCATAGTATGGTCTTGCCCATTGCTTGAATCAGATCACCCCCGGCTGTCAATTGTGGCAGGTTTGGTTCTTAATCTTATAGATCGAATCAGTGGTGTTACAAATAATGGTATCATACCAACGGAGCCCGAGGAGGAGGACTATTTGTATCCGTTTGTGCGATATGGAGACCTACCCACATATATGATCTTGGACCATGATCTATGGGGCAGCCACACTGAAGCCAAAGACGAAGGATTTATTCCGCAAGAGGACTACCCAGGACATGGAAATATCTCGCCCACATACTGGACAAACATGATGAAACGGATTGGAGGAGACCACCCGAAAGAAGAATTCCCTACGGAAACAAAAAGAAATGAGGACAATGGAAACCGCTCCACGACGATCCATGACCTCTATGTACAGCCATTGGACCTGAACCCGCAAGTGACTCGCTCCGAACCACCAGAAAGATGATCTGACCACAACAATGTTAGAGGAGGAGAAAAATTAATCAAGAAAACCCTGCGGAAGCTACCTTGGAAACCATGTTCAGAAGCTTCGAAGAGGCGACAAACGTACAGGCGACCCAGAGTCAAGAAAGGAACAGACTTGATAGGTTCATCGAAGAAAGGACCAGACCAATTCAGAGAGGAAGACCACCCGAAGGATCGCGAGAATGAGTGTTCCAGCACCCGAAACTATCACACCTCCTTGCCAAACGTGTGGTGGGACCGGACATTACAGTCACGCATGTCCTAACATGCGATCAGCTCAAAGGTGCAACGTGTGCGATTCATGTGGACGAAGAGGCCATTATCCAACTAATTGCCCGAAACATCATCCATCACCCTCATCTAGCACCAGTCACCAACCAGTAGCCCGATCTACAACAAGACCAACAACCCGAGGAAGAAGAGTAGTTAATACTAGTAGGACTAGGCAGTTTAGAAACTTCTAGCCAAAAATAGGAATCAGCCATAAAACTAAGGTACGCATGGGTTCTAACTTATCTCTTTGCATGTATGATGCATTGTTATGGGAATTAAGGAAATAATTTTAGAAAGGATTATAAGGAAGTTAAATAGGAGAGTTGTCCTATAACCTATATATTGATAGGAAAGGAATTATGATAAGTGTTATGAGATAAAGCGTGGTAAGGGACTGGTAACAAAAGTATGACACTTCTGGGAGGAATAAGACTCGACGACAAGGTTGTGAGACAATATTCTTAGAAGATGGGGAGAAACCAAGGATTGATTCTACGGTAGAATTCGAGGACGAATTCTTAGAAGATGAGGAGAATGTAATGAACCTACCAAGAGCTAAGTACGACCAAAAAGTCAAACATCGAGGAAACGCGCGAGGAACGATCGTAAACGACCTTGGGAATAATAGGCAGAAATTTGGTGGAGACAAAAAATCAGAACAGATGTGCATTTTTGAAAACGGTTCACAAGCACCTCTGAGAGACCGATGTGGATGGACAAGGAAGTTAAATTCCAAAATGACCCAGGGCTAATACTAGACTCAAGATAGACCATGTTATGGTATTCGGTCACAAGAAAATTCAGTTTGTCCGCGAAGAAACGACAATCGACCAAAACGGCCTTAAAACGGACGGCCAAATTACGGGAATCGGTAAGGACCGATGTGCGGAATAATGATCCAGAAGATCAGCCACGTGAATCTAATCATCTTGGGAAGAGGATCAGCTCACTTTCTGACATGTCTGAACCATGAGGAATGTTCAGTTATTCCCCCACAAAAACAACTTGTTATTTTTCTACAAAAACCAAGAAGCTGATGATGTCTCGCTCTGATTGGACCAAACTTCTACTGATCTGACCAGCATCTGAATGCCCTCTTCTGATTGGCCAAACTTCCCAGGTCAGGTGGAGAAATTATTAGCTCTCATTGGACCACGAAACACCTGGCCAGACTTTGGATGAAGTACTTAATTCTCATTGAACCAAGCAATCCACGAACCAAAGCTGGAGGAGAGTGTCTCATTACCATTGGCTGAGATCACCAAGAACCAAGGTTGGTGAAGGAGTGTCCAATTCCCATTGGTTTGAAGTAAAAAGACGAATATCAGGTCAGAACGGAATTATCGACACAGTTCGGTACGCTCGGGACAAGACACCAGTAAGGAAACAAGCAAGACGGATTTTATAAATGCAAGAACAAGCCAATACTAGTATAGCAAAATGTCCTGGGATAGGATTTTTACTAGAACATAAGAACCGACGGTGCAACAGCCAAAACAGTACGATTACCCGATTAACCGAAATTCAACTCTTCCTGTTGACCATGATGCTAGTTGTGCATCCGAAGAAGGAGATATCGTCAAATTTTTGATCATACAATCTAAGTGGAATGAGAACAAAATTCACCTCGGAAGTTTCCAAGGAATGCATTCAGCTCGGAACTTCCGAAGAGATGGATTTTTGCTCAGAAAATGAGAAGGGACATGCTTGGATCCGAGCTGTTTCAGTTCGGAATTTCCTAGCTGGTTTAGCGGAGCTGGTTTAGATTGGAAGCTGCTTGTTCGGATGTTTCGTCTATCCGTAGCTTTTTTCGAGAGATGAGTTTGTCCGATCGATCCGTTCAGATGTTTTGGTGAATAGTTTTGTCTGTTTCGTATAAAATGTTATTCATATGAAGTCATTGATACTAATTACTTCCTATAAAATATTAATTATACGAAGCTCCGTTCGTATGAAATATGAGGAAGGTCGCATTACAAGGAATTCCGTTGATAATGCAAAATTGGCGAATTTTGTCACCGCTTTAAAGGCTTCTATCGAAGACAAGAAAAATGAGTTTGAGGCGGCAAGACTTTTCCTTGACACCGAAAGAAACATAGCTTTTACTGAAGCTCGGGTTTTGAGAACTCAACTTGCGGAAAGGAGTATCTCTCATGAGGCGTCTCTTCAGGATGCGACTGAGAGAGGAAAGAAAGGAATGCTCAAGAAGATTGCGTCTCGATTATCCACGTTACAAAAATCTTCTCGAAACTGCCGTCGGCCATAGAGAGGCAAAGTCGGTTCGTCACGGTGAGAATAAACATAGATTTTGACGATTTGAAGGCTGAGGGTCCTTCCGCGTTTGAGTCTGGAGAAGTGGATCTGAGGTCAAGAACTCGTTTGCATGAGGATGGTTTTCTCGAATATGACCGGTTGATAACTGAAGCGGAAAGCTATTTTAATTCGTCCATGTTTTCAGGCGATGTTGCCAACTCGTCCCACGGAGACGTGTAGTTATGAAATATGGGTTTAGTGGCGTTTGCCGTATGTAGTGTTTCTTTTCCTCGGAGGGTTGGTTGTCCTGATGTATGAACTAACTTATCTTGTGTGTTTAGATAAGTTAGTTGTTTTAAGCTTTTGAAGTTATTGTTGAACCTTCTTTTCTATATTTCAAACTTGAGTAAAACATCCTTAAATACGTCGGATCGTTCAGTCGAATGCGAGAAGTTGCGATGGCCGTCCGATCCATTTAGTCGTGCTTTACTTAGAATTTTCGAAAACGCTTGGAAAATACTCAATGGAGGAAATGGTATTGATTCGGAAAATATGGTATGGTCGACTCGGAAGGTCCGAGCTAGTCAGCTCGGAATTGACGAGCTCCATATCGTTGCATTAGTTGCGGCTGTGTCTGTTGCAGCTTTGTCCGTCACGGTGTTGTGTGTTGCGGCTACGTATGCTGCAGCGTTGATAGCGAATGGATGACTTGTTCTTTATTTGTCTATGTCTTCGTCGGTGGCCATATCTACGAATCTGCTAGTCGGTGGTTTTTAAGTGTAAGGAACGTATATTCCCCACAGACGGCGCCAAACTGTGAGAGTCGAAACTCGCACTGTCGATATTTGTAGAGCTAACTTTTTAGGGAACAGAAATTCCAATGTAAAAAAAAAACACGACAAGAGAGATTCGGAAGATATTTTATTGATGAGAGATCGGAAAAAGAGTACAAAGAATAAAAGATTAAGATGTTTACTGATGAACCTTATTAAAGGCTGCTACGTACCCTTAAGAAAGGGATCAAGCCATTCGTAGCTCTAAGTCTAGATGCTAGGGTTTTTCGAGAAATCTAAGTCGTAGGAATGCAATCTCCTTATATAGCTGTGGCCAGTCGGCTTCAAGGATCTTCGTCCGCAAGATATTTAAATATTTCATGTTATCGTCTCCTTCCATTTCCGTTAAGATTTACCTTTTCAGCTCGGATTTTCCTCTTCTGCTCGGAGATATCTTCCTCTTCCCTTCTTCGAGTTTATCCTCTTATTTTGGCGACGATCTTTCCTCGGCTTAACCTATTTTGCCGAATGGGTCGAAAACGGATGGGCAGAGTCCGTTTGAGCATAGATTTCTTGATTCGGCCAAAAGTCTTGGAAATACGAATCTTGTAGGTTGGGCCCAAATTCTTATTTCTTCTGACTTTATCCGAGGATTTTGGTTTAACGGCTAGGAACGTATAATGTGATGTTTCCGAAGAAGGATTGCGGTTATTTGAGCATCCGAAAAAGGAGATATCGGCCAATGTTTGATCATTTGATCTAAGTGGAATGAAAAGTAAATTCAGCTCGGAAGTTTCCAAGGAATGCATTCAGCTCGGAACTTCCGAAGAGATGGATTTTTGCTCGGAAAATGTGAAGGGACATGCTGGGATTCGAGCTGGTTCAGCTCGGAAGTTGCTTGCTTGGATGTTTCGTCTATCTGTAGCTTCTGTCGAGAGATGTGTTTGTCCGATCGATCTGTTCGGATGTTTAGGGTAATAGTTTTGTCAGTTTCTTATAAAATGTTATTGATATATCATGGTTTTTACCGGTTTTATGCCATGATATAGTTGTGTTTTTAGTGTATTTTGTGTTCTTTTAGAGTCTTTTACAGGTTTAATCAGGTTTGGAGCTAATGTGGAGATTTTGGAGTATTTTGGGAGTTTTGCAGCATTTTGGCCGAGAGTTTAAACTCACTGCCCGATTTGATGATCATGCATCGATCGACACACCTTTGGTGTCGATCGACACACTAGCGAGATGGGCCAAAATACGGCGGTTAATGAAGATATGAAGATTTGCAGAAAAGCCCAGAAAAGTTCCAGTATTTACACAAAAGCCCCAGCCGAGATTATGCTTATAAATATAGAGTTTTGGCTTTTATTTTACATACGCTTTCATACTTAGAGCTAAGAGATTTTTAGAGCTTTTGGGGCTGATCTAATCTTGTACTTCATCTATTTTGGAGAAAATTTCGAACCCCTTTATCTATTTAATTTCTTATATGCAATCTATTATTTCTATGATTTATGTTTCATTAATCATGTCTGAGTAGATTCATAGTTAGGTTTAGGGTTTCTCATTAAGGATTTGATGACTTGCTAGACTTGTTTAATTCAGTTAAGGATTCACATGATTAGAATGTTCTTCAAACTAAATTGTGCTTAATGCTAGTTCTAACCTGATCAATAAGAATCTAGATCTTATGTTGCTAAATACGACACGAGAGTGTGGTTTAGAATCTGAACTATTTAGGTTGAGCAATTAAATTATTCGCAAAGAGATTTGGTTTAGTTTAATTGTGAACATATCGAACTTGAAATTAATGCTGGTTTAATCTGTTAGTAATTGCAAAGAGATTTGGATTACTGCACTTAGACTTAGAGGATTTTCGCAAAGAGATTTGGTTAATTCTAATTCCGTGATTTGAGTTCTAGAACTGAGTTTAATTTGATCGTGACTGATTAACTTGTCTGCTTGTCTGATTTCCTGAGAATTCCCTAGACTTAGCGCTTTTAGTTTATTGCTTTCACAACAAATTCCTGCTACTGATTTACTTTTTTGCCTTGTTTTGATTTCATTCACCACTTGCTTTATTCTTAGTATTAATCTCTACGGTTCTGATCTATCGAGACCAGAGTCTCTGTGGATTCGATACCCTATATACTACATTGATATTGCGGTGCACTTGCAGTTAGTATAGGGATTAAAACTCGACCTATCAAGTTTTTGGCGCCGTTGCCGGGGACTCTTAGAGTCTTCAATAGGACCGAACTTAGAGTTTTTACTAGGAATTTTTCTTTTTTGTTTTTGTTTTCGTTTTTATTTTATTTTACTGATTTCTTCTCTGTTTTCTCTCTGTCGCAGGTACCGATTTCGCCTTGCGTCGATCGTTGCACCTCTTGTGTCGATCGTCACTAAGCGATTTGAGATTGAATCGATCGTTGCACTGTTAGCATCGATCGTTGCTTGACGATTACAAACAGTTTATGCAGAAGCGTGAAACTCGAAGTAATCCAAACTTAAGCCTAATCAATCTCGATCTTGAAGAACTTGGACGTCTAGAGAGGACTAACAGAAGAGAAAGAAGAGAAAGAATGGTAGTACAGAGGCTAATTCTGGTACGCGATGCTCAAGGTACTCTGAGGGACCAAGATAACAACCCATACAATGCTGCTTGGCAAAGGGTTGATGCTGAAGGGAATGTCATCCCTGACCCTCCTGAGCCACCGCAACAGGAGCAGAACCAGGGTCAAGGGCAGGCCCGAAGTAGAGAGATGGTTGTCCATGAGAGGACCTTAGCTGACTACAACAGACCGGATGAGTTTCATGCAAACCGGCCAGCTTTGGTGATTCCTGGCTTTGAGAGGAATGATTTTGAGATCAAGACTATGTACTACTCGCTGATG
The DNA here is from genome assembly GCA_030180135.1 of Orychophragmus violaceus. Taxonomy (NCBI): domain Eukaryota; kingdom Viridiplantae; phylum Streptophyta; class Magnoliopsida; order Brassicales; family Brassicaceae; genus Orychophragmus; species Orychophragmus violaceus. The sequence continues at coordinate 62,724,296 of CM058240.1, read as the reverse complement.
AGACAGAATGCATTCCATGGTCACCCAACAGAGCAGACTATGGATCACATTGATTCGTTTGAGGACATAGTCACTGGCATGAAGTATGATGGAGTTTGCCAGGATTATCTGTTCCTTAAGCTCTTTCCGCACAGTCTCGCTGGAGACGCTGGTGCATGGCTGAAGCAACTGCCACCTGGGCAGTTTGACACTTGGGCAGCCCTGAAGAGTGAATTCTTGCGTTATTTCTATGATGATGCGCGTTCAGATCAGTCCAGATAGGACATTCTCACATTTTCCCAAGGAGCTGTGGAGCCTTTAAAAGCTGCCTGGATGAGATTCAAGAAGTACCAGCGTGACTGCCCACACCATGGATTCACTGAAATCCAGCTGCTTGGTATCTTCTTCAGAGGCATAGATCTGCCATATCAGTCTCCGCTGGATAACTCCAGTAATGCAAACTTCAATACCAGGACTCCTGCACAAGCTAAGCAGTTGATTGAGAACCTAGTGAGCAGCAACAGTTGCAAGACTATGGATGAGAGGAGGAAGAAATCTGGTGGAAGTGTGGAGAATACAGAGATGGCTGAATTGAGATCTAGAATGGACACAATCTGCAATCTCCTAGCTAATAAGAAAGCTGTCCACTTTGCTCAAGATGTTGAGGTAATTCAGACTGGGGAGGACACTCAAGAAGAAGATGTGAATTACATTGGAGGATCTGGTTTCCAAGGTAACAGATTTGGTAATCAGCAGGGTAACAGATTCTTCAATGGAGGACAAAAGAGTGCCTTCACAGGCAATCAGAACTCTTTTGGACAGACTAGTGGTTTTCAGAAGCCCTTTGGACAAGGTGCTCAGAGAACCTATGGATCTTCATCTTATCAGACTCCTCCTGCACCGACAGCTCATGAGAGTAGGATGGAAGCAATGATGGAACAGCTTATGGAGAGTCAGACCAAGAGTACTGTGGAGAGCAACAAAAAGTTAGATGCTGTCTATGAGGACCTCAATGGGAAGTTTGGAGTCTCTGAACACTCACATGAAGCAGTTGGATACTCAGGTGAATCAGATTTCCAGCTCTATGAAGGGAAAAGGAGTAGCAGACACTCATATTAAAGCCTGGTCTTTGTACATTAATGATGGGTCTCACCTAGGTGAAAAATTTGAGCTAAGTACAGCTGAATTGGTGAAGGAGAATGAAAACTCGGATTTTGGAGAAAATCTTTCGGGTGAAAACTGTGAAAACAGTGTTGCATCGATCGACACACATCTAGTGTCGGTCGATGCAATTCGTGAACAGATAGACTCGCCAGATGATGACAATGTTGATGCTGATTTAGAGCTTGCCCACTTATTCCCTGGAGTGTCTGAGATCACTCAGGAGGAGATTTATGCACAGTCAATCAGACTATATCCCTCAGTATCTGAAGTGATTAAGCAGGAGATAGAAGAGCTTAAGAAGCTAGAGGAGATTGGTGAAGAATTGGAAGAAATTCCATCTTCTGATGATCCACCTTATCACCCATGTGTGCAGAGGTACTTGAACAAGATGCTGCCTTTAGATGAGGAGCTGAGAGATTGGGTGATTATAGTCCCTCAGCATATTAGTGATGTTCTGCTGACTAAGATCCCGAAGAAGCTGCCAGACCCTGGTGTCTTTGTACTTAACTGTTCTATCTTCGAAGATAGTTTTAGGCGCTCTCTTTGTGATTTAGGAGCTGCTGGAAGTCTTATGCCATACTATGTGGCAGAGAAGCTGGGAATGCTGGATTTTAAGCCTACTAGGACCTCTCTTGTCCTAGCTGATCAGTCTATAAGAGTTTCGGAAGGACTTCTTGAGGACATCCCGGTGAGAGTTGGAAACTACTTAGTTCCAACGGACTTCCTAGTGCTGAAATATGACTGTGATCCGGTTGAAGCGTTACTACTTGGGAGATCATTTTTGGCTACAGCGGGAGCAGTGATAGATGTTAGACACAGTCTGATAGACCTCCATCTGGGAGATGAGCCGCTGCGTTATGAGATGGATAAGCTGCGAAGACCACTGATAGATGGGCAGACATTCACCATCATGGAAGCAGATGATGAGCAGCCAGATGACACTGTGATTATAGATCCTGGAGCGCATTTTACTCCATCTTTTCTTGGACACGAGCATTCTATGACAGCCTACTCGCCACCCTGGATGAAGAGACTTGAACGGAGACAGAAAAAGTCTCTGTCGAGATCTCTTGATGCCTGAAAGATCTTGTTCGTCCGGTCAAGCTAATGACCTTAAACAAGCGCTGAGTGGGAGGCAACCCACTGTTTTCGTTTTTTCATTTTGATTTTAGTGTTTTTATAGGATTTTACGCTTGTTTCTGGTTTTGGTGAGTTTTTGTTTGCAGGTCTCGGATTAAATCGCAGTGCGTCGATCGACACACCATTGTGTCGGTCGTCACAATACGACAGAAATCGCATTGCAGAGATCGTTACGGTCCAGTGCAACGATCGATCATACACGAAAAATCGCCTAGCAACGGTCGATGAACTTAGTGCAACGATCGATGCCTGAGTGCGACAGAGGTAAAACCCGAGAGAACTTAACCATCCCTAAACAAATTTTTATTTTCTTTTTGCCAACCCTTCGCTTGACACTACTGGGGACAGTGTGTCTTAAGTGTGGGGGAGGTTCTACTAACTTCTTTCTTTTGTTTTCTTAGAGTCAGTTAAATTTTTCAAATTTTTTGTTTTATTGAGTCAAAATTTTTTTAAGTAGGAAACAATGATTTTTTGAGAAGATTAGTAGCACTTGCAGGAACTTAAGTAACCATTGGGATGAAGCTGCAGATTATCTCTGACTATTAGAAAACCCAGACATGGATCAACCTACTGAGGACACTGATAGGTCTAGTTTTAACCCTATTCTAACTGCAAGTGCACAGTGATGTAGTTGTAGTACTTAGGGTATCGAATCCACAGGGACTCTGGTCAACGATAGATTAAGAACAGTAAAGATTAAACTAGGAGAAAGCAAAGATGATTAAACTAAAAGCAGAGCAGAAAAGTAAATAGCAGCGAGTTTGTGAGCAAGGAAGCGAAGCGTTAGGTTTCAGGAGTTCTCAGGAAATCAGGAACGCAAGCAATCAATCAATCAGGATCCAATCAATAACTGTTCTAGAACTCAAAACACAGATATAGAATTAACCAAATTCCTTTGCGATAATTCTCTAAGTCTAAGTGCAGCAAACCAAACTTCCGTTTGCGAGAACTAACAGATTAAACTAGCATTAATTCCAGGTTTGATATGTTCACAATTATCCTAAACCAAACTTCCGTTTGCGCAAAGTTTAATTGCTTATCTAAGTTCTTTCTAGTTAAATTAACCAACTTCCGCTGAATTAATCAACCTAACATCATAACTCTGATTAGCTACTTCAGATTTAGCATTAAGAACAACTTAGATAAAGAACTAGCAGATATAAATCTCTACAGATTGATTTAAACTATAATTCTCTGAAATCCCTAATGAGAATCCTTCAACCTAACAGGTAAACTACTCAGACATGTTCATCGAAACAGAAAACATCTTGAATAGAAAACCAAATAATATAAAATCAAATAAAGAACTGGGGTTCGAAATCCTCTCTCTTTCGAGAGCAAGATCAGCCCCTAAGGCTCTCCGAAAATAAAATAAGACTTAAGAAAAGCGTAGCCTAAACAATGGCTTAAAAACCCTAATATATTGGTCTAAAGTCGGCTGGGGGCCTTTTTGCAAGTCTGGGAAGTTTCTGGGCAAAAACTGTAATTTCTGGAAAATGCAGATTTTTGGGCTCAGAACTGCAACGACAGTTGCACAGACTGCAACGATCGTTGCACTGCGAAAACGCAGCCAGTGAACTCTGTGAAATCTCTAAGTAGTGCAGAATTGCTCCAAATGCTCCCAAAACGTCCAATTAGGCTCCAAACGTGTCTAGACCTGTAAACATACTAAAAAGAACACAAAAGACACTAAAAACACATCTATATCATGGCATAAAATGGGTAAAAACCATGATATATCAACTCCCCCACACTTAGCTCTTGCTTGCCCTCAAGCAAGTAAAGAACCAAAGCATAAGAAAAGAAGTTTGAAAACACAGAAACTCATTTCGTCCTAGGAACTTTCACAATCACATTCACTTAGTAATCCACTGAAAACTTTCCTACAGAACTCAAGACCATAATGTACTTCCCCCACACTTAGCAACTGTCCTAAGTAAACTCCACAATCACATTCAAGCATTCAAATTCTCCCTACTGACTTCTGCAAGTATTTAAGTGCGGTCTCACCTAAGGAGTATCGATCTAAAGGCACATGGATTCTTACCTTATCAGCTCTAGACCACCATACTATCTTTCTCTAGTCCCTTTCTTCTCTTTCCCTTCTTTAACAACTGATTTTTCCCCACTGGGTATCATTTTATTTTTTTTATCAGTGTTCTTCCCGTTATGGGGTATACTTTGGACACATTCCATGGATCACATGAGAGATAATAGTGTTTGCTACTATTCTCATGACCACTTCGGAGTTACTAACTCATCCTCAGTTTATTATTATTATTTTTTTTTTACTTTATAGAAGGGGAGAAGGGGACTAAATAGGACAGGTTTACAGGCTGTGTCAGAACTAACAGGGAATCCGACATAAAGCATACCAAGCCCTTAGGTGAGAAATCTAAGTCAGTATTAAGGTTGAAGTCAGTAAAAGGATCCTCTGATACCTGAAGTGATGTGGGTGTCCTCAGTAGGCTGATCTGTGTCTGGGTTTTCTAACAGTCATAGAGGCTCTGCAAGTCTGTCCAATGGTCACTTAGTTCCTGTTCAAGCGAAAAGTTTCCTCGAAAAATCATAGTTTCATACAAATTTTGACTCAATAAAACAATGTTTTTGAAAAACTAAGAAAACAAAAGCGTGCATCAGTAGCTTCCTCCCCCACACTTAAACTACACTGTCCCCAGTGTAATCGAAGCATGAGCTCGGTGAAAGAATAATCAAATTGAAGAACAAACCGAAAAGTTGCAGATTACTTACCTGTCGTCGCCCTGCGTCGATCGATGCCCAAGGGTGTCGATCGATGCAAGGCGATTATCGCTCGCGGTTATGTAGATAACCGATGTCTGAACCGCAATCAATTCGTTTAACCGTGAATCGCAACCGCATCGATCGATGCACAATGTGTGTCGATCGATGCAATGCGATTTTTCCTGTTTCTCTCGGCTCTGAACACACTTAAATAGAAAATCAAAACACCAAAAATAAAAACGGAAAATGAAAATTAAAACGAACCTAACAGTGGGTTGCCTCCCACTCAGCGCTTGTTTTTAGTCATTAGCTTGACTATTGGAAGAGATTTGATTCAAGGCGGTTTCAACAGAGACTTTGAGTGTCTCTGTGAATATCTCTTCATCCAAGGAGGTGTATAGGCATTCAGATCATGAGGCTTCCCAAGGAATGAGAAATCATAATCAGGGCGGGAGCGAAGCTTGGGCGGTCTACTGCGTTTTCCTGCATTCAAAACAATGTGATTAGAAGGTTTAAGCTTAGATGATTTGTTCCTTACCTTTGATGTAGATCTGATGCTTGGGGCTTTCTGCTTATGAGCAGTTGCAGGTACTGAAGATGTTAGAGCAGGTTCAAGAGGAACTGCCATCTTCTTCTTTCCACTATCAGATACTGTAGTTCCACCAATCTGAACTTCTTCTTCCAGATGACCGTCAGTGGAGATCATCTTCTTTGCATGAACTCGCAAAGTTTCAACTGGTGGTGTTTTATTCACCTTCTTATCCATCACTTTTATGCAGTTAGCCACTTCTAGCTCTTGTTTGGAAGGTTTAGGAACCTTAGGATATGGCACTCGGGGCTTGTAAGCTCGTTCTGGCACTGTTGCAGGTTTCTGGACATGTGTGCGTTCTGCATCGATCGTTGCATAATGTGTATCGATCGATGCAAGGCGATTCTGTTTCTCGAAAGAACTCGAAATTGCCGTCAGAACGGCGGGTCGATCGTCACTAAGGGGGTGTCGATCGGTGCATGTATCAGGCAGACAATATTCATCCAGAAAATCCGAGATTATGCTCTCTTCTTCATCCAGCAACTTAATCTCATCCCTTAAGGTCACAACTTTGATGGATCTGTGCTGTTCAGCTTCCCTAGCTTCATTTCGCCTCTCTATTGCTGCATCCAGCTCCTCCATATGTGTGCTCAAAGATTCGAACTTCTCATTCAGATCTTTATACAATGCATCCATCTTTGAGTGGTGTGACACACTGATCTGTTGTTGCCTCTCAAGATACTGCTCTATCATGATTTCTATTCTGCTCTCATGAGCTGTAGGTGCAGGCGGTGCTTGGTAAGAAGAAACACCACAGTTCCTCGAGAAGGCGTTGCCCTGTTGCTGGAAAGGTCCCTGAAAAGCTGATTCCTGACTGTAGAATTTATTCCCTCCAATGCAGTTGATAGCTTTTTGCCCATACTTTTCAAGTACAAGACTATGCAGAGACTCTACTTTGCTCTTTAACCAAGTTATCTGCGAGTTATCAATCCCTGGATTGAAGAAACAAGACATCTTCCTTATGATATGTGTCGATCGATGCAGGAGAAGCGTCGATCGATGCAAGCTCGAGAATGCAACGATCGACACTAAGGGGGTGTCGATCGATGCAAGGCGATTACAGGCGTACCTGAAACGCAGAAACAAAAAAAGAAAAAAAATTAGCAACAAAAAATAAAAAACGAAAAACCTAGTCTAAACCCTAAGTTCAAATCTATCGAGGACTCAAAAGAGTCCCCGGCAACGGCGCCAAAAACTTGATAGGTCTAGTTTTAACCCTATTCTAACTGCAAGTGCACAGTGATGTAGTTGTAGTACTTAGGGTATCGAATCCACAGGGACTCTGGTCAACGATAGATTAAGAACAGTAAAGATTAAACTAGGAGAAAGCAAAGATGATTAAACTAAAAGCAGAGCAGAAAAGTAAATAGCAGCGAGTTTGTGAGCAAGGAAGCGAAGCGTTAGGTTTCAGGAGTTCTCAGGAAATCAGGAACGCAAGCAATCAATCAATCAGGATCCAATCAATAACTGTTCTAGAACTCAAAACACAGATATAGAATTAACCAAATTCCTTTGCGATAATTCTCTAAGTCTAAGTGCAGCAAACCAAACTTCCGTTTGCGAGAACTAACAGATTAAACTAGCATTAATTCCAGGTTTGATATGTTCACAATTATCCTAAACCAAACTTCCGTTTGCGCAAAGTTTAATTGCTTATCTAAGTTCTTTCTAGTTAAATTAACCAACTTCCGCTGAATTAATCAACCTAACATCATAACTCTGATTAGCTACTTCAGATTTAGCATTAAGAACAACTTAGATAAAGAACTAGCAGATATAAATCTCTACAGATTGATTTAAACTATAATTCTCTGAAATCCCTAATGAGAATCCTTCAACCTAACAGGTAAACTACTCAGACATGTTCATCGAAACAGAAAACATCTTGAATAGAAAACCAAATAATATAAAATCAAATAAAGAACTGGGGTTCGAAATCCTCTCTCTTTCGAGAGCAAGATCAGCCCCTAAGGCTCTCCGAAAATAAAATAAGACTTAAGAAAAGCGTAGCCTAAACAATGGCTTAAAAACCCTAATATATTGGTCTAAAGTCGGCTGGGGGCCTTTTTGCAAGTCTGGGAAGTTTCTGGGCAAAAACTGTAATTTCTGGAAAATGCAGATTTTTGGGCTCAGAACTGCAACGACAGTTGCACAGACTGCAACGATCGTTGCACTGCGAAAACGCAGCCAGTGAACTCTGTGAAATCTCTAAGTAGTGCAGAATTGCTCCAAATGCTCCCAAAACGTCCAATTAGGCTCCAAACGTGTCTAGACCTGTAAACATACTAAAAAGAACACAAAAGACACTAAAAACACATCTATATCATGGCATAAAATGGGTAAAAACCATGATATATCAGACACCCACATCACTTCAGGTATCAGAGGATCCTTTTACTGACTTCACCCTAATACTGACTTAGATTTTCTCACCTAAGGGCTTGGTATACTTTGTGTCGGATTCCCTTGTTAGTTCTGACACAGCCTTTAAACCTGTCCTATTTAGTTTTTCCTTCTCCCCTTCCATAAAAAAAAATAATAATAATAATAAACTGAAGATGAGTTAGTAACTCCGAAGTGGTCATGAGAATAGTAGCAAACACTATTATCTCTTATGCATCCATGGAATGTGTCCAAGGTACACCCCTTAACGGGAAGAGCACTGATAAAAAAAAAATGATACCCAAAGGGGAAAAATCAGAATGCTAAGGAAGGGAAAAGAGAAGAAAGGGACTAGAGAAAGAAAGTATGGTGGTCTAGAGCTGATAAGGTAAGAATCCATGTGCCTTTGATCGATACTCCTTAGGTGAGACCGCACTTAAATACCTGCAGAAGTCAGTAGGGAGAATTTGAATGCTTGAATGTGATTGTGGAGTTTACTTAGGACAGTTGCTAAGTGTGGGGGAAATATATGTTGGTCTTGATGTCTGCAGGTTGATTCTTTCATGTGGTTTACTAAGGGGAATCTGAGTGTTACTGCTTCTAGGATGAAAAGAGTTTCTGAAGAGTTTTCAAACCTCTTCACTGCATTTTAGTTCTATGTTTTGCTTGAGGGCAAGCAAAGGCTAAGTGTGGGGGAGTTGATATATCATGGTTTTTACCGGTTTTATGCCATGATATAGTTGTGTTTTTAGTGTCTTTTGTGTTCTTTTAGAGTCTTTTACAGGTTTAATCAGGTTTGGAGCTAATGTGGAGATTTTGGAGTATTTTGGGAGTTTTGGAGCATTTTGGCCGAGAGTTTAAACTCACTGCCCGATTTGATGATCATGCATCGATCGACACACCTTTGGTGTCGATCGACACACTAGCGAGATGGGCCGAAATACGGCGGTTAATGAAGTTATGAAGATTTGCAGAAAAGCCCAGAAAAGTTCCAGTATTTACACAAAAGCCCCAGCCGAGATTATGCTTATAAATATAGAGTTTTGGCTTTTATTTTACATACGCTTTCATACTTAGAGCTAAGAGATTTTTAGAGCTTTTGGGGCTGATCTAATCCTGTACTTCATCTATTTTGGAGAAGATTTCGAACCCCTTTATCTATTTAATTTCTTATATGCAATCTATTATTTCTATGATTTCTGTTTCATTAATCATGTCTGAGTAGATTCATAGTTAGGTTTAGGGTTTCTCATTAAGGATTTGATGACTTGCTAGACTTGTTTAATTCAGTTAAGGATTCACATGATTAGAATGTTCTTCAAACTAAATTGTGCTTAATGCTAGTTCTAACCTGATCAATTAGAATCTAGATCTTAGGTTGCTAAATACGACACGAGAGTGTGGTTTAGAATCTGAACTATTTAGGTTGAGCAATTAAATTATTCGCATAGAGATTTGGTTTAATTTAATTGTGAACATATCGAACTTGAAATTAATGCTGGTTTAATCTGTTAGTAATTGCAAAGAGATTTGGATTACTGCACTTAGAGTTAGAGGATTTTCGCAAAGAGATTTGGTTAATTCTAATTCCGTGATTTGAGTTCTAGAACTGAGTTTAATTTGATCCTGACTGATTAACTTGTCTGCTTGTCTGATTTCCTGAAAATTCCCTAGACTTAGCGCTTTTAGTTTATTGCTTTCACAACAAATTCCTGCTACTGATTTACTTTATTGCCTTGCTTTTATTTCATTCACCACTTGCTTTATTCTTAGTATTAATCTCTGCGGTTCTGATCTATCGAGACCAGAGTCTCTGTGGATTCGATACCCTATATACTACATTGATATTGCTGTGCACTTGCAGTTAGTATAGGGATTAAAACTCGACCTATCAGTTATTCATACGAAGTCACCGACACTAAGTGCTTCGTATAAAATATTAACTATACGAAGCTCCGTTCGTATGAAATATGATGAACGTCCGTGTCCGATTACTTAGCTATGCTTTTCGGCTAATATTTTCGCGAGGGTATTTTGACCCCAACAAGACCTTGGCCTCATTTTTACTCATCCACCACTCTTAGATTCACAGTAAACACTAGGAAAAGAAAGAGTAAGAAAAAGAAAGAAGAGAAAGAAAGTAGGTCGGTAATAGGGGCAAGTACCCGATAAGCGAAAAGGTCGGTAAGCCTAAGTTTTGTTGTTTCCTTCCAAGTTTAATGTATTTTATGACCTAGATTAAACTAGGTTCTGTCCTTAGTCTCTCAGTGCAGATCGTTCAAGAAGACACTAAGACGGACCTAGCCCGAGTAGTGAAAAGTGAGTTCCCGGTAGCATAGGTGCTAACGGTTTACTTGTAGGTCGTGATCAAGGATTGAAAAGTGAGTTCCCGGTATCCTTGAATCACTTTTATTATCATGCATACATGTGATTGTGGGTGTCATAAGTACGAGATTGGATTGTGATCCTCTCGGAAATGGTATGTGATAAGTACGAGGATCCCGTGGTTCTGCGTGATTTACGAATGGTACGTAGGACCATAAATGGCCGCGTAGGACCAGAAACGGATCCGTGTACGAGATGTCCTTATTAAGGCTGCGTAGGACCTTATTAAGGCTGTGTAACCATCATGTACTAACCGGCGAGTATAACACGGGTAAGTCCTCGGAAACGATTATGTGATAAGTACGGGATCGGATCAAGGGATTGTCTCGGAAATTGTTATATGTGTGATGATCGGTTGAGTTGAACCGTAACGGTACCTCATTACCGGAGTGTGGTGGTTGTTTGATGCTTCCTTTCGACTTCTCACACTAGCAAAGGACTGTCTAGGTGGGGAGACACGTAGAGATGGGATTGCAGCCTAGGGCCAAGTTCTATCTGATGGGATAGTAGGATTACCGTGTGAGGGTACCCGCCGAGATACAACCGTCTAACGTGACAGAAGGGTCTCGGTTTTGGTGATGTTCTAGGCTCATGTGCCTTTGTGGCTGTGACTTAGGTGTTCACGAGAAAGGAACATCGAATGCGCAAGGCGTACGAGGCGCAGGGGCGTACGAGGCCCATGTGTGTGTGGTTATCATGATATCATCTTCTTAATTTCCCGCATGCAATATTTTGATTGATTTATGGGTGTTGCATTCATGCATTTTTATCTTTGGGGATTTTGTCGTGGGGAAATAAACTGTTGTATAGATGGCCTTGACTCACTGGGTAATGCTAGATTACTCTTCCCTTTCCTTATTTTACAGGTAACCCTAGTAAGTGTGAAGTAGGACGTGACGGACGAGAAGTTCCAGAGTAGTGTGTGGTATGCCTTTTTTAAACGCTTTACTTTTTGTAAAATCTCATGTATGATTTTGGGTATGTACGGGTTGACTCGTAAGGAAATCCACTTGTAATATTTTAAGATGTAAGGACGTTGTAAGGTTTTACATATATGTAATAAAAGGCTTTTGTGTGTGTAAAGCCCTTGTATCCCTCCCTTATATTAGCTAGTCCAAGCTAACACAACTCTTGCCTGGAGTACGGGTTGGCAAGCCTTAGGCTCTTGGCGAGAGGGTCGGATATCGACAATGGATCTGACAAGACTACGGGCACGGCTGTACCGTTGGCTGGTTCACCTGGTTATGGATTGAACCGGGGGTGTTATAGAGGGCGGTAACAAAGCAAGAACCAGACGGGTGTTATGGATAAATAATTCGACCAATGAGACTAGAATACTTCATCCAAGGTCTTGCGAGGTGGTTCGTGGTCCAATGGGAGCTAATCATTTCTTCACCTGATCTGGGAAGTTTGGCTAATCAGAAGTGGGCATTCAGCTGCTGGTCAGATCAGTAGAAGTTTGGTCCAATCAGAGCGAGACATCTTCAACTGCTTGGTTTTTGTAAGGAAATAACAGTTGTTTTGTGGGGGAATAACTAAACATTCCTCCTGGTTCAGACATATCAGAAAGTAAGCTGATCCTCTTCCCAAGATGATTAGATTCACGTGGCTGATCTGCTGGATCATTATTCCCCACATCGATCCTTACCGATTCCCGTAATTTGGCCGTACGGACAGTTTTAAAGCCGTTTTGTTCAATCGTCGTTTCTTCGTGTGTGACCGAATACCATAACATGGTCTATCTTGAGTCTTGTATTAGCACTGGGTCGTTTTGGAATTTTATCTTCCTTGGCCGTCCACATCGGTCTCTCTGAGGTGCTTGTGAACCGTCTTCAAAAATGCACGTCTATTCTGATTTTCGTCTCAACTAAAATTCTGCCTATTATTCCCAAGGTCGTTTAGTTGTTCTTCCCCATTTTCTTGATGTTTAACTTTTCGGTCGTACTTAGCTCTTGGTATAGGAATTCGTCCCCAAATTCTACCGTAGAATCCATCCTTGGTTTCTCCCCAGTCTCCATCTTCTAAGAATACCGTCTCACAACCTTGTCGTCGAGTCTTACTCCTCCCAGAAGTGTCATACCTTTGTTACCAGTCCCTTACCACGCTTTATCTCATACCACTCATCCTAATTACTTTCCGATAAATTTATAGGCTATAGGAAGACTCTCCTATTTAACTTCCTTTTAATCCTTTCTAAACTATTTCCCAAATTCCCACAACAATGCATCATGCATGGAAAGAGATAAGTTAGAATCCATGCTTACCGTAGTATTATGGCTGATTCGTGTTTTTCGGCTAGAAGTTTCTAAACTGCCTAGTCCTACTAGTATCAACTACTCTTCTTCCTCGGGCTGCTGGTCTTGTGGTAGATCGGGCTGCTGGTTGGTGACTGGTTCTAGATGAGGGTGCTGGATGATGGGTCAGGCAATTAGCTGGATAATGGCCTCTTCGTCCACATGTATCGCACACGTTGCGCCTTTGAGCTGATCGCATGTTAGGAGATGCATGACTGTAATGTCCGCTCCCACCACACTCTTGGCAAGGCGGTGTGACAGTTTCGGGTGCTGGAACTCTCGTTATTGCGGTCCTTCGGGTGGTCTTCCTATCTGAATTGGTCTGGTCCTTTCTTCGATGAACCTATCAAGTCTGTTCCTTTCTTGACTCTTGGTCGCACGTATGTTATGGTTTCCAAGGTAGCTTCCTCAGGGTTTTCTTGAATAATGTTTTCTCCACCTCCGGCATTGCAGTGGTCAGATCTCCTTAGTGGTGGTTCGGAGTGAGTCACTTGCGGGTTCAGTACCAGTGGTTGTCCATAGAGGTCATGGATCGTCTTGGAGCGGTTTCCATTGTCTTCATTACTTTGTGGTTCCGTAGAGAATTCTTCTTCTGGGTGGTCTCCTCCGATCCGTGTCATCATGTTCGTCCAGTATGTGGGCGAGATATTTCCTTGTCCTGGGTAGTCCTCTTGCGGAATCAATCCTTCATCATCGGTTTCAGTGTTTCTGCCCCATAGATCATGGTTCAAGGTCACAGATGTGGTTAGGTCTCCATATCCCACAAACGGATAAACATAGTTCTCCTCCTCGGGCTATGTTGGTATGTAAGGGTACATCATGTATCCTGTCATGAACATGTACGGCATTGGAGTCTCCGGTAATACACTCTGTGGGCTATCAACCTCCCATGAGTTTGGTGTTGTTTCACCTGATGAGACTTCAATAATATCGGTTAAAAATACCAAGATTTCCAAACCAGTGTACAGCGTCAGCCATGCGGTGTACGTGGCTTGATCACTGACATGCTCGTTGTATTGGGCTAGCATTCATGTCCATAATGATAGATCCAGATCTCCGACCATCCCATTGTTGTCTTCATAAGGACTTGCTTCCAGAGATGAGTCCAAGTCGGTGATAGCAAACCAGTTTCTGGATTCATCGGAGTTTCCTGATGAGTTTGATCCACTGCCCTCATCATCATACAACCCTGCATCCGGCTCATTCTTAATCAACCAGTCCCGTATTGTTCTCCCCATCGGTTGTGTCTGCGACACCATATCACACTTGTTATACCAAATCACACTCAATAGGTATTCCTATTCCCTCCCATGACTATGTAACAGACATTCCAGATTCCTAAGTATGCTTTTGTGACTCCTTTGACTCAATAAAACCGAATAAAATCCTTGTCCCATTAGCATGATCAGGAACCATGCTCTGATACTACCCTTTGTAACACCCCCGGTTCAATCCATAACCAGGTGAACCAAAGATACCACAGTTTGTCAAATACCGCCAACGGTCCAGCCATGCCCATAGTCTTGGCCGATCCATTGTCGATATCCGACCCTCTCGCCAAGAGCCTAAGGCTTTTCAACCCGTACTCCAGGCAAGAGTTGTGTTAGCTTGGATTATCTAATATCAGGGAGGGTAAAAGGGTTTTACACACACAAAAGCCTTTTATTACATATATGTAAAACCTTACAAAGTCCTTAAATCTTAAAATATTACATGTGGATTTTCTTACGAGTCAACCCGTATATACCCAAAATCATACATGAGATTTTACAAAAAGTAAACCGTTTACAAAAGCATACCAAAAAGCTACTTCTGGAACTTCATGTCTGTCACGTCCTAATTCACTCTTACTAGGGTTACCTGTAAAATAAGGAAAGGGAAGAGTAATCTAGCATTACCCAGTGAGTCCAGACCCTCTATACAACATATTGTTTCCCCACCCCAAAATCCCCAAAGATAAAAATGCATGAATGCAACACCCATCAATCAATCAAAATATTGCATGCAGGAAAATAAAAGATGATATCATGATAACCACATACACACGGGCCTCGCACGCCCATAGGCCTCGTACCCCCTGCGCATTCGATCTTCCTTTATCGTGAACACCTAAGTCACAGCCACAAAGGCACATGAGCCTAGAACATCACCAAAACCGTGATCCGTCTGTCACGTCAGCCGGTTTTATCTCGGCAGGTACCCTCGCATAGTAACCCTACTATCCCGTCGGATAGAACTCGGCCCTAGGCTGCAATTCCGTCTCTCTGAGTTTTCCCACCTAGACAGTCCTTTGCTAGTGTGAGGAGTCGAAAGGAAGCATCGAACCGCCACCACACTCCGGTAATGAGCTACCGTTACGGGTCAACCTCAACCGGTCATCACACATATCACATTTTTCGGGATGATCCCGTGATCCGATCCCGTACTTATCAAATAATTGTTTCCGAAGACTTACACATGTTATACTCATTCCGGTTAGTACATGATAGTTACGTAGCCGTAATAAGGTCCTACGCAGCGTTAATAAGGATATCTCGTAGCCGTTTATAAGGTCTTACACGAATCCGTTTCTGGTCCTACGCGGCCGTTTATGGTCCTACGTACCATTCGTACATCACACAGCACCACGTGATCCGCGTACTTATCACATACCATTTCCGAGAGGATCTCAATCCAAACTCGAACTTATCACAACCACAATCACATGTATGCATGATAATAAAAGTTATTCAAGGATAAACACTTCATGTGTTTCCATCCTTGATCACGACCTGCAAGTAAACCGTTCACGACCTGCAAGTAAACCGGGAACTCACTTTTCACTACTCGGACTAGGTCCGTCTTAGTGTCTTCTTTCACGATCTGCAATGAGAGACTAAGGACATAACCTAGTTTAGTTTAGGTCGTAAAAGACAATAACCTTGGAAGGAAACTACAAAACTTAGTCTTACCGACCTTTTTCGCTTATCGGGTAATTGCCCCTATTACCGAACCGCGTTCTAGCTTCCTAGGTGTATTCAGAAGTCTAATCTTATCCCCTTAGGTCGTTACCTTCTCGGTTCGAGCGGATAGGGTAAGCACGAGATGTCACCACACCATTTGGGATTTTCTGGAGCTTATCCCCTCATCTTATCCTTTGAATTCTAGACTCTAGGCCTGCAATATAGGACTTGGGTCAAATGGCCAGATCATTTTTATCCGTTCGCTGAGGATCTTAGCGCGATTCGCCAGAATGAAGGGTAATGAGGACGAAACCTACCCTTAGGTCTGGTGGTCTACTTAGCCGTCATGATTATCTCCTTATCTTCTCAGGTTTCCAATGAAGTCGTGGCAGAATCATCGTGGCCAACAAGAAGAGTTAAATTTCGGTTAATCGGGTAATCATACTGTTTTGGCCGTTGCACCGTCAATTCTTATGTTCCGGTAAAAATCCTATCCAAGGACGTTTTTCTAGACTAGTATTGGCTTGTGCTTGCATTTATAAAATCTGTCCTTCTTGTGTCCTTACTGGTGTCTTATCCCGAGCTTACCGAACTGTGTCGATAATTTCGTTCTAACCCGATATTTGTCCTTTTACTTCTAACCAATGGGAGTTGGACACTCCTTCACCAACCTTGGTTCTTGGTAAGCTCAGCCAATGGTAATGAGACACTCTTCTCCCGCTTTGGTTCGTGGTTTGCTTGGTCCAGTAGGAAGGTGCCATTTTTGTCACTTAAACCGATAAATAATTCGACATTGAGAATGGAGTACTTCATCCAAGGTCTGGCCAGGTGGTTAAACTTCTTTGGCCGTCCACATCGGTGTCTCAGAGGTGCTTGTGAACCGTCTTCAAAAATGCATGTCTGTTCTAATTTTTGTCTCGACCAAAATTCTGCCTATCAGATTAAAAACCAAAATGCACGTCGGTTCAATCCTTAACCAAGTAACACCCTTGATTCGATCTACAAGATTAAGAACCAGACGTGGCACAATTGACAGCCAAGGGTGATATGATTCAAGCAATGGGCAAGACCATACTATGATCTAACCTCCCAAGGTGCCTTCCTCTAAACCTAAGCCTAAGGCTTTTCAACCCGTTCGAAGATTTTCGAGTTGTGTTAGCCCGGACGAGCTAATATTATTCAAGAAAGTCAAGTTTGCAAAAACATAATTTATATAATAACCTTTATGAAAATATGTTGTAACAAACCGCTTATATTATTTATGGCCAAGGCATATCACCCAAAAAGAGAATATATACTTTAGTTCCAAGCTGGATTTTACAAAAGCCAATGTAATCTACTCAGGCCTCCTAACGTTCCGCACGCTCTTACTGATCCCGTCTAAGGGTTACCTGAAAGAAAATTTGTTTAATGAGAAACCATATGAAGTACCCAGTGAGTCCAGGCCCCTCTATACAACAGATTATTTTCCCACCCCAAAATCCCAAAAGATAAAAATGCATGTATGCATCACTCATCAATCAATCATAATATAGCATGCGGGAAAATAAAAGCTGATATCATGATAACCACACACACACGTGCCTCGCACGCCCCTGGGCCTCGCATACCCTGCGCATTCGATCTTCCTTCCTCGTGAACACCTGTGTCGTAGCCACAAAGGCACATGAGCCTAGAACATCACCAAAACCGAGACCCGTCTATCACTTCAGCCGGTTATATCTTGGCTGGTACCCTCGCACGGTAACCCTACTATCTCATCGAATAAAACTAGGCCCTAGGCTGCAATCCCATCTCTCTGAGTCTTCCCACCTAGACGGTCCTTTTCTAGTGTGAGGAGTCGAAAGAAAGAATCAAACCACCACCACACTCCTGTAATGAGGTACCGTTACGGGTCAACCTTAACCAGTCATCACACATATCACAATTTCTGGGACGATCCCTTGATTTGATCCCGTACTGATCACACATTCATTTCCGAGAGGATCTCAATCCCTTCTCGTACTTATCACAACCACAATCACATGAATGCATGATAATAAAAGTGATTCAAGGATAAACACTTCATGTGTTTCAATAATTGATCACGACCTGCAAGTAAACCGTTAGCACCTATGCTATCGGGAACTCACTCTATCGACGATCTTGTCGTTCTGTCTTGAGCTTTGGGTTTCCGTACGTGTCCTAAGGTTTTCCACGCCTTCTATGGTTTCTAAGAGTGTTTATTTGTTTATTGAATGGTTCTAAATCCTAAGGTATGGTCTGGTATTTATAGGGGTTAGGTTACTTCGATCGGGGGTAAGCTCGACCAATGGGAAGAGGGCACATTTCTTTGCCTAAAATAATGGAGTCTGCAACCAATCAGAACGTGGCACACATTTCACAACCTGACAAGTAGTAATATGGTCCACTGGGGGCAAAACACTTCTCCTCCAGCTTCGGGAATTTTCGACCAATCGGACGATAAAATGAAACCAATCAGATTTTGGTCCAATGGGAGTGTGGCATTTCTCCTCCAGATTTGGTAAGATAAGCCAATCAAATGAGTACGTTCAGGTCCATGTCAGGTCGGCAGGGTTCTGGTCCAATGAGATCAGGCCATTTCTCCACCAGCTTGGTTTTTGTGTGACAAAAATCGGTAAACAAAAATCAGCCATTTTTGTTTTGGATAAGGATGAATGATTGTGTCCACTGGGAGTGAGGCAAACGGTCTGAAAATGAGCTGATCCTCTTCCTAAGAAGCTTAGGTTGATGTGGCTGATCTTCTGGAGCATCGTTCCACATATCGTTCCATACCGATGACCGTAATTTACCGTTAGGACCGTTTTATGGCCGTTTTGGTCGATCTCCGTTTCTTCTCGGACCAACTAAATTTTCTAGTGACCAAATACCACAATATGGTCTATCTTGAGTCTTGTATTAGTTTGGGGTCGTTCCGGGATTTTTAGCTTCGTCGGTCGTCCACATCTGTCTTCTCGCAGGTGATTGTGAACCGGTTTAAAAACTGCACATTCGTTCTGATTTTTACCTTGACCAAAATGCTGCATATTATTCCCGGGGTCGTTTACCATCGTTCCTCCCGTGTTCCTTGATGTTTGATTTTTTGGTCGTACCTAACTATTGGTAGGGTCATTACACTCTCCCCCTTATTAGAATTCATCCCCGAATTCCGTTAAGGTCGCAATGACTCTCCTTGCTCAAGGTGAGAATTTTCTGCGAAGAACTCCGGGTATCTTTCCTTGAATTTTTCTTCATCCTAGGGCAGACTTCTATCCGACGGGATAGTTGCGATAACCGTGTTTAGATGGACCCCGCCGAGATGTTACAGTGGGGACGGATCTCGTATGGTGAAGTGCTATGCTCATTTTCCTGTGTGGCTATGACATAGGTGTTCACGTTTTGGAAGGAAAGATTGAATGCGGGAGACTTAGGATGGGGTGTTAATATTATGTTGTTATGATTAAGCTTTATATATTCTATGCTCTGATTGATTGTTGTATGATGTGTATTATTTTGGGTTTTGGGGGGGGGGGGGGGATATATTGAATGTTAGGGGAGCAATAACTCACTGAGCGAGTAGCGCTCATCCCTCACTCTCTTTTGCAGGAAACCAGTAGTCGGGAAACATTAGTAAGGAAGCGAGGAACGTTAGGACAACCAGTGTAGGTTTTGTTGTCTTTGTAAGATAATATTTTACGGTTTCGTGTATGATATTTTGGGGCTCTTAAGCCCGGAATCAAGAAACCTTTAAGTACTCTACTCTATGTTTTGAAAACCAATATATGTAATTAAAGATGTGTTTTATATCTTGATTGGGTTCCTATGATATTAGCTTTGTTTGAGCTAACACAACTCTCAAACCTTCGTACGGGTTGAAAAGCCTTAGGCTAAGGTTGAGAGGTAAAACACCTTGGGAGGTTAGATCATAGTTTGGTCTTTCCCATTGCTTGAATCAGATCACCCTTGGATGTCAATTGTGGCACGTCTGGTTCTTAATCTTATAGATCGAATCAGGGGTGTTACAAATGGTGGTATCAGAGCATGGTTATCTGATCATGCTATATGGGACTTGGTTTTCAAAATTATATCGAGTCAAAATGAGTCGCAAAGGCAACTAGGAAAACTGGTACGTTCCTTGCATTAGGTACATAGGTTAGGACTGACCTGTGATGAATGATGAATATGGCAACAAGACGAGTTGTGATGAGGGTATAGCTGCGTCGGTCGCACATGGGACGAAGACGAGTAAAACGTTATCGGTCTCCTTCTTATTCTAGTTTGGAAACGGAATCTGATTGGGGGTTATCGGATACCGAAACATAAGTGGTAAGTGAGAGTGTTACGCTATCGCAAGAAGACTCATGACAAGAAGAACCTAGTCGAGATGGGTCATCTAGATCGGAGTATGATAGATGGGTACATTCAGAGTCCCCATCAGTGAGGCTGAACCATCTAGGTCATGCTTCACCAGAACATGCGGAATCCGGGCATACCTATCCAGAAGAAAGATTACCAGGAAATGAATGTGTGGAGCGACAACACATAGGAGGAGACGATCATCCGAGATCAACCTACGCCCGAGGACATCCAAGGGAGCCTGTGAACCAAGCGACAGAACCAACGTTAAAAATGATGCAAGACATGCTCTCATACTTGATACAACACCAACAAACGGGTACAAGCATTCCATCTAGATCTCTTGCACCACCAGACTTCCTAAATATCGTGACAATTATGAAGAAGCTCGGAACCACCCACTTTGGAGGAGAACCAAAACCGTTCGATGCTGATGCTTGGTTGCAAAACGTGGAGAAGAATTTTTCTGCCACTCGATGTCCCGAGGAGTTCAAGAAGGATGTCGTTGTATATTATTTTGAAAAAGACGCTATAAGTTGGTGGTCAAGTATAGAAAGACACTACAACTACGTACCATCATGGCATGATTTTCGTCGGGAATTTACAAGAAAATATTTCCAAGAAGAGGTTGAAGACAGATTGGAAGCTCAGTTCATAAGACTTGAACAAGGAGAGAGGATTGTGCGAGAATTCGAAGCCGAATTCACCAGACTCATAAGATATGTCCATTATGGGTATGAAGATGAAGGTGCGATAATAAGAAGATTCCTGCAAGGCCGCAAACCAGAACTTCGAAGTCGACTTCAGGTGGTAAAATTCACAAATTTTCTCGAGTTGGTCGAACGAGCCGTGAATGTAGAAGACGGAATATCTGTGGAAGAAGAAGCTAGGTCCCAACACCTTAAAAGAAAGTATGATGGAGTTACACAAGGAGATTCATCAACAAAGCCACGGGCGAAGGAAAATATAGTAACCGAGGAAAGAAAGGAGGAAACAAGGAGAGTTATACGGGCGCACCGACTGAGGAAGTTATAGTATGTTACTCATGCGGACAAACTGGACACATTGCTCGGAAGTGTCCAAATAAAGAACGACCATCTGATGTAAGGCATATCATTTGCGTTGCATGTGGAGAGAAGGGGAATTATGCGAATACTTGCCCAAGGATCCATCCCGGTATACGACTTAATGAGTTGATAGCGTTGAAGACACCACTACCAATTTCACCACCCCCCAGTTCGTCATGCGATCGAAGCGCCGCCACCAAAGCAACAAGAAACTGTGGGATGTGTCTATTCTCTAGGTAGATAAAACCAAACCTTCACGATCCGTTTAAGGTCTCAGAAAAGGTAAGTAAGGGTTCAGACTCTCTAAATCATTAATTTCGTGATTGATTGGTTGTTTTTTAGGAATTTTGATGAGTATGATTTAAGGCTGAAAATAGGTTGAAACCTTAGAAACTTTACTTATAGGATTTGGTTAGTCCACTGAAACTGGAATAGTTACGAAACCTTTAGACCTAAACATTAGAATTCGGGGACAATTCTTTTAAAGGGAGAAGAATGTAATGACCCTGCCGGGAGCTAAGTACGACCGAAAAGTCAACGACGAGGGAACGCGGGAAGATTTATTTGAAACTTCCCTGGAAGAAATAGTAAGAGTTTGGGTCAAGATAAAAACCAGAACAGACGAGTGAATCAGAAGAGCGGTCACAAGCACTTCCGAGAAGACCGACGATACAAACGGCCGAGGAAGCTAAAAATCCCAAAACGACTTGGAACGACCCTGAACTAATTCAAGACTCAGTTTGGAATGTACAATGATATTTGGTTACAAGAAAATCCAGTTGGCCTGAGAAAAACGAAGATATACCACAACAGCCTTAAAACGGTCCGTACGGCTAAAACAACGGGAATCAGTATGGATCGATATGTGGAGAAATGCTACAGTAGATCAGCCACGTCAATATAAGCATCTTGGGATGAGGATAAGCTCAATTTTAGACCGTGTGCCTCATTCCAATTGGCCACAAGCATTCATCCAAAACAAAATGGATGATTTTTGTTGAACCATTTTTCTCTCCCAAAAACCAAGTTGGTGGAGGAATAGAATGATCCTATTGGACCAGAACCCTACCGAAATGAAATGGAACTGAATGACATCATTTGATTGGATGAGTTTATAAAAGCTGGAGGAGAAATGCCGCAGTCCCATTGGACCAAAATCTGATCGGGTTAATGTCATCGTCCGATTGGTCGTAATTTCCCAAAGCTGGAGGAGAAGTGTTCCGCCCCCATTGGACATGATCACTACTTTTCAGGCTGTTAAATATGTGCCACGTTCTGATTGGTTGCAGTCCCCATCATTATCAGTAAGGAAACATGCCTTCTTGCCATTGGCCGAGCTTACGCTCGATCAAGTAACCAAAACCCTATAAATACCACAACTCCTGCCCTATTTTTCATTCATTCACCACTCTTAGATCATAGTAAAAACTAGAAAATAAAGAGTAAGAAGGAGAAACAAGGGAAAGAAAGTAGGACGAGAAGAAAGTACCCGATAAGCGAGAAAACCCGAGTCTAGAAAATCGTCAGCCGAAAGCACTGTGAGTTATGGTGAAGTGTGATTGCTTTCTAGGAATGGCATGCTAATTTTCGTGATTTATGTTTAAATATGTGAATTATGTTGAAGCTTAATAGTGTTTGCATGATGTGTTGCATGCTTATCTATTGTTACGTTTATGTTGTTTCGTTTGAGGTTTTTCTTATCTTGCACTGAAATTTGTTAAGTAAATTCATGGTTGAGATGGTACCTTGTGTTTGAGGATTAAGATGGGTAAGGTGGAAGGTGACGGTTCAATCTTTCCTTTTGCTGCCTCACTATAGCGAAGGACCGTCTAGGTGAGAAGACCCAGAGAGACGGGATTGCAGCCTAGGGCCAACTTCTATCCGACGAGATAGTTGGGATAGCCGTGGTTAGACGGACCCCGCCGAGATGTTACCGTGGAAATGCGTTAAGCTTTATATATTCTATGCTCTGATTGATTGTTGTATGATGTGTGTTATTTTGGGTTTGGGGGGGGAATATATTGTATGTTAGGGGAGCTATAACTCACTGAGCTAGTAGCGCTCATCCCTCACTCTCTTTTGCAGGAAACTAGTAGTCGGGAACATTAGCAAGGAAGCGAGGATTGTTAGGACAACCAGTGTAGCTTTTGTTGTCTTTGTAAGATAATATTTTCCGGTTTCATGTTTGATATTTTGGGGCTCTTAATCCCGGAATAAAGAAACCTTTAAGTACTCTACTCTATGTTTTGAAAACCAATATATATAAATAAAGATGTGTTTTATAACTTGACTAGGTTTCCTCTGATATTAGCTTTGTCCGAGCTAACACAACTCTCAAACCTTCGTACGGGTTGAAAAGCCTTAGGCTAAGTTTGAGAGGTAAGACACCTTGGGAGGTTAGATCATAGTATGGTCTTGCCCATTGCTTGAATCAGATCACTCTCGGTTGTCAATTGTGGCATGTTTGGTTCTTAATCTTATAGATCGAATCAGGGGTGTTACAGGACCTCCAGCTGATAGAACAGTTTCCAGATACATATGAGTATCCATATATGGATCTTCTCCTGTCTAGGTATGCACCATAATCAAAGTCACAAAACCCACATATTCTAAAATCTGCAACTCTTTTGAAGGATATACTCATGTATTGTGTCCCCTTCATGTATCTCATCACCCATTTGACAGCATTCTAATTTTCTTTAATGTGGTTGCTCATAAACATGCTGATGAGACCTACTGGATAAACAAGATCAGGCCTTATACCCATCATCCCATACATCAAGCTTCCTACAACGTTGTAGTAAGGAACTGACTTCATGTATGTCTCATCCAGCTTCAGCTAGCTTGAAAAGGATCCCCATCGGAGTGTTAACTTCTTTTGACTGATCCATACCATATTGCTTCAACACTTTCTTGATGTAGTCTCCTTGAGACAATTTCACAATGCCCTGCTTTCTATCTCTGATTATGTCAATACCAAGTATTTTTCTTGCAGCACCTAAATATTTCATCTCAAAGTTTGAGCTCAAGTCTTCTTTTAGCTCGTTAATCATTTTCTGATCTTTACTTGCCACCAACATTTCATCTATGTAGAGCAACAAGTAGATGAATCCTGAGATGCTTTTAATGTCCACACATTGGTCATGTACACTTCTTCTTAAACAACCCTTCATCATGAACTGATTGAAGTTTTGGTTCCATTGTCTTGGACTCCGTGTGAGTCCATACAAGGATTTCTTCAACAGACATACCCAATCTTCTTTCCTTTTCTCTGAGTAACCTTCTGGTTGATCCATAAAGATCTCTTCATCAAGGTCCCCATGACGAAAGGCCATTTTTACATCCAACTGCTCAAGCTCTAAGTCTTCTTGAGCTACTATTTACATGCGATATCTGATGATGTTTCACAATAGGAGAGAAATTTTCATTGAAGTCTAGACCCTCTTTCTGTGCATATCCCTTGGCTACCAACCTTGCTTTAAATCTCGGTTCTTCAACTCCTGATATACCTGGTTTTCTTTTGAAAATCCATCTGCAGCTAATCACTTTTCTCCCTCTTGGTCTTTGAACCAGTACCCAAGTATGATTCTTAGATAGTGAAAGCATTTCATCTGCTGCTTGTTTCCACAGAACACTTTTTGAATCATTCATGGATGTTCTAAAATCAGTGGGCTCAGGTGGATCCCCATCTTTAGATGCCAGAAGAGCCATACAGACAAAATCATCAAACTTATTTGGTAATTTAGATTCTCTTCTTGGGCTATCTCGAGCTATTTGATGTTGATTTTCCATTGTATCAGTTGAGCCTTCTACTAAATCATGATCTGCTTCTTCCTCAGAATCAGAATCCAAATCAACCACTTCTGTAGCAGTAGCTCCACTTGATTTTCCATTTTCTTTTGTAGAACCATTAAGCTCAATGTTCAGGAATGATGTGTTACTATCTCTGTCTTTTCCAGTTTTTCCTACCAAGTCTTTGTAGAATTCATCTTCTTTGAAGATAACATTTTTGCTGATGAGAGATCTTCTCTCTTCCAACGACCAAACCTTGTAGCCTTTAACACAAAAAGGATACCCAATGAACATTCCTTTCTTGTCTCTAGGTTGTAACTTTCCTTCATCAGCATGATAGGAACAGACACATCCAAACTTCCTGATAAGCCCAGCTTTACCAAGTTTTACCAGTTTTACTTAACTAGTTATACCCAGTTTTACTAAAGAACAGTTCCAAGTGTATATTTACCTAGATATACCTGTTTTACTTTAGCACAGAACCAGTTGTACCTAATAGCACCAGTTTTACTACAAATAAAAAGTTCAACAATGTACTTAAAACCCACAAAGTTAAACAAAGTACTTTAAAAACCTACAAAGTACTTAAAAACCAACATAGTATTTTTTTTAAAAACACAAAGTCCTAACATTCAACCAAGTCCTAGCCCCTCCTCCACCTTGTGTTAGGCCTGTAGACTATAGTATCCGCCACTTTCCATTTACCAGATGTATTCTCTGCCGCTTTCTTCTCTGACGCGTTCTTCTGGAGCTCTTCCTCGACCTGCAATCAAATACAATTAGAATATAGTTTTACCAAGTATTTCCAGTAATACTTGAGACTATTTTTACCATTTGTTCTTCAATTTCTTTTATATGTGCCATGTATTCTTCAATCGGTGTGATTCTCTTCGCCAACTCGTCAACCTTCTCATCAACCTTCTCATTCAACAGCTTAAACCCATCTTCCATCGTTTTCTGCATCCCATTCACGATCGCAACAATATCATTAGGATTCGTACCTCCATGTGTATTAGTGGCAGCATGTCCCTTTTCCAAAGTTTTCTGAGTTTCCTCTTCCTTTGCACATCGGGTAGCCATCTCTTTGTTGTACATCTCCTAAAAAATACAGTATTTCCTGCCAAAAGACGCTTCACCCAACTCTGAACAACATGATTGTCTAGATCATGGGCATCGTTTTCTTGAAAGATTCGCTCAAGAAGAGCTTCTTCATGTCGATCTCGAGTTGGCAGGATGCTATCAATGCCCTGACACTTAGTTTTAGCAAGTTCTTCATTGATTTTTGAAAGAGGAAACCCTTTCATCTCGCTCTTCTTGAACTGAGCCTTGCACATCCTTGGACAATTACGGTTTGCCCCTACAATTGGCTCGCGGAAACTACTTCGTAACTCAAGAATTGCCTCAAAAGCTAACAGCTGCACAACAACGCACATATAGTAGAGATAAGTTAGAGATTAGCACAATAATAATTAATCAAACCACAACTTAACAGTACTTACCTCCAAAGGGATACAAAAACCGGGAATCGGCCACAATTTATTCTCCTTCACAACCCCTCTAAAATGGTCCATCGTGTGGGAGGTCTCACCGACCAGGTGATCGTAGCACAATATCCCCCAAGGAAAACTCTTGCACAACTCAAGATCATCGACAACTCTAAGAAAGAAATATACCACCGGAGTAGCATCGTCTCCACGCTTTGTCTCACCAATGATAACGCTGCAAAGGAAGTACAGTACAATCATCTTCAGTCTATCTCGAGAAGCTCACATCCCCTCTAACTTCTCTTTGACATCTTAAGCTCTGACTATCGAGTTCCTGAAATGCTTCCTCACAAAATTATGGCCACCCTATTGCTTATAGTTAACCGGATAGTTTCGGCAATCTAATCCAGAGATAAGTGCATGCTCCCTCAAATCATAACAGATCGGAATGCTGTAAACCACGAACCACACTTCCATCCTCTTCTTGATGCAGACGGTTCGCAGAAGTAGCATCCACATGCCCATCAGCTTGTGGTTTCTTCCATCCTTCGGCAAGTGAAAGATGTGTCTGAACTGCGGATGCTCTTCAAACCAATTCCTCTCAATAGTCGTTTAGGCTGCACAGCATCAAGAGTCGACAAAAAATCAACAATGTAGCACCTCGTCGATATCTTGATATTTTCTTGTACTCTATTGAGGGGAAGTACATTTTGAGAGGTTGCAGTGCTGTCATTTCATCACTGGATTCCTGCAACAATAAGTTTTACCAAGTTATTACAGTAATATGGTGTTTAGTTTTACCAAGTTATTTCAGTAATACGACAACTTAGTTTTACAGAGTTTTCCAGTTTTACTTAACTATAGTTTAACCGAGTTTTTCCAGTTTTACTAATGATATATCATGGTTTTTCTAGGTTTTCAACCATGATATAGTTGTGTATATTGAGTCTTCAACCTGGTTTTCGAGTCTATTTAGTCTTCTACAGGTAGGCTTGCGTTTGGAGCAGAGAATGGGATTATAGGACGTTTCTGGCGATTTGTGCAACGAGCTGAAGTTGGTGTCTTGGCCACGAGTGGATGTCGACCGACACTGACCATGGTGTCGGTCGACACTGAGCGCGAGAGAAGCTATACGCCGAGTTGAGACAAGTTTTAAAGAATTGCATAAAGACCCCGAAGTTTCCCCCAATTCTAATCTAGCCCCAAAACGAGTTTAGGAGTTTTAATTAGGTTTTTAGACTCATTATTCAGTTTATCTTATTCTTATCTTGTTCTTACTTTGTTCTTGCTTTTTGAGATTGAGAGATTTTGCTAAGGGGCTGATTCTTGCTACTTGTAACCTTTGAGAGAAGGATTTCGAACCCCTTTGTCTTATCTATTCAGTCTTTCGGTTTTCTAATCATGATGTGTTGTTTATCTGATAATATGTCTGAGTAGTAACCTAGTTAGATTTAGGAATTCTCGTAAGGGTTTTATGCATGTTAAGATAACTGATTTATTAGGATTCACAATGTGTTCATTCATCACCTAAGTTGTACTTAATACTAAATTCTGGACTGATCATCTAGGGTTTAGATCTGAGATAATTAATTTAGCATGAGAGTGTGAGTTATAATCTTAATAAACTTAGTGTGAGCAATTTAACTAGATACAAAGAGATTTGGTTTAGGAGAATTGTGAACCGATAGAACATGTTCTTAATGCTTGTTTAGAACTCTAGGATCACAAAGAGATTTGGATCACTAGGTTGCTAGATATAGAAACAATCTCATCGAGAGTTGGATTGTTTAGCATTGTGTTTCTAGTTCTTGAACCTGTGTTTAATCTGAATCCGGTTAGTTAAGTATCTGACATTGCATAATTCCCGAAAACTTCCTAAGTCTGACGCCTTTCTCCTATTGAAAACACTTTCTTGTTTACTTGCTTTCGTTTATTGCTTTCTTCTGATTGATTTAGCTTAACTTGAGAACATACAATCTATCGTGTGAGTCGTGAGTCCTTGTGGATACGATACCCTGAATACTACAATAGCATATATGTGCACTTGCAGTAGAATAGGGATATAACTTTGACCTATCAAGTTTTTTGCGCCGTAGTCGGGGACTCAACTGAGTGCGTCGATAGATTTTGTTTTAAAGTTTAGTCTAATTCGTTTTTTTATTTCTTTTGTTACTGATTTTTCTCGGTTTGGCTTGTTTTGTTGCTGCAGGAATCGATATCAGCATTCAGTGTCGACCGACATCACCTAGTGTCGCCCGACATCAAGCTCGAGACCAGTGTTTTGAGTTCAGTGTATGCCTAATCGACACACCCGAAGCAACCAGAGCAAAGAACTTTTGAATCTCAGACTTGAGGAGCTTTCTAGACTTGAGAGAACGAACAGAAAGGGTCAGAGAACAAGAATGATGAACAATCGTTTGATTTTTAGACCAGATGATGAGGGAGTTCTGAGACACCCACAGAACAACCCATACAATGATCAGGGGCAAAGGATTGACGTTGAGGGACGCGTGATCCCTGAACCTGAACAGCCTCAAGGTGAGGGGCAGATGGTCAATGCTGGAGCTAATGGACAGCAACCTAATCCTCCTGCTGCTGAGAGGACTCTTGCTGACTACAATAGACCTGACGAGTTCTACAACAACAGGTCTGCTATTGTACCTCCTCCTTTTGAGAGGAATGACTTTGAGGTCAAGACTGTCTATTATGCACTTTTGAGGCAGCATCCTTTTCATGGTCTCCCACATGAGCAACCCATGGACCACATAGAGGATTTTGAAGCCTTCATCAATGGAATAAAGCACAATGGAGTGGGTTATGATTTTCTATACCTTAAGCTTTTCCCATACTCTCTTGCTGGAGAGGCTACAGCTTGGCTTAAGAAACTTCCACCTGGGAAGTTAACCACTTGGGATGCAGTGAAGAGAGATTTCTTGAGACATTTCTATGATGATGCTCGCTCCGATCAGCTCAAACAGGATCTTCTGACATTCACTCAGGGACCTACAGAGCCTCTTAAACCTGCTTGGGTGAGATTTAAGATGTATCAACGAGATTTTCCTCATCATGGATTCTCTGAAGTTCAGCTGCTGGGCATTTTCTTCAGAGGTATAGATCTTTGGTACCAGTCTGCGTTGGATGCTGCTAGCAATGGAAACTTCAACACAAGAACTCCTGAGCAGGCCATAGCATTAATTGAGAATTTGGTGAGCAGTAACATCACCAAGAATTCTGACAGGAAGAGGAAAGAGTCTGGTGGAAAAGTAGACAACTTCCAGATTGCTGAAATGAAGAGTAAGCTGGACTCTGTTCATAGCTTGCTGAATGGAAGGAAGGTTGTCCACTTTGCTCAAGAGGTTGAGGAGATTGAACCTGAAGAGGCTGCACAGAGGAAGATGTGAACTACATTAGTGGTTCTGGATTTCAGGGAAACATGTTTGGAAATCAACAGAACAACAAGTTCTTTAATGGTGGAGAGAAGAGTGCTTTCACAAGCAATCAAAACTCTTTTGGATATGGTAAGAATGCTGGATAGCAGAAGCCTTTTCAGCAGAACAACTCCTATCAGAGGACTTATGGATCATCTTCCTATCAGACACCTCCTACTACTAATGCTCATGAGAGTAAGCTGAAAGCTATGATGGAGCAGTTGCTGGAAGGTCAGACAAAGACTGTGGTGGATTTCAACAAGAAGATAGATGTTGTCTATGCTGATTTGAATGAGAAGTTTGAATCCTTGAGTACACACATGAAGCAATTGGATTCTCAAGTTGCTCAAACTGCTGGAGTTGTTAAGAGGCAAGCCGGATTCCTTCCTGGAAGCACAGATACCAACCCCAAGCATCACTGCAATGCCATATCACTGCGGAGTGGGAAGGAGCTGCACACCATCCCTATTAGCCAGATCAATGATAAGGAGATCGAAGAGATAGAAGAATTTGAAGAAGAGTACGAAGCTGCGAAACGATCGTCGACCGACACTGCCTCTGCACGTCGGGCGACACCAACATCTTCGAGTCCTCATGACGAACAGAAATCGACCGAGATCGATTGTGAGGTCGATGACAGATCAAAATCGACCAATGTCGACAGACACCAAGCTGATGTCTGTCGACAGCAACAGCGTCCAGACTTTGATGCTACGCAGAAAGCCATTATAGCTGGTGGGAAAGTGTATAAACCCAAAGTACCTTTCTCGAGAAATCCGAAGCAGTCTAAGTTTGAACGGTTTAAGGCTAAATACATGGCTATGCTGAGCAAGCTAACTCTCCCAATGCCATTGATGGATGCTATCAAAAACAAACCAGTGTAGAAGAGATGTTTGAAATAGATGTTGACTTCTGACATGGGAGATGAAGAGAGTGTGATGATGATCACTGAAGTCTGTAGTGCCGTCATCTTAAACAGAGTTCCTGAAAAGCAAAAGGACCCAGGGAGCTTTGTCTTGAACTGTGCAATCTTCAGCAACAGATTTGAGAGGTCACTGTGTGATTTGGGTTCAAGTGTCAATCTAATGCCATATTCAGTTGCTAAGCAGATGGGGATGACAGACTTCACACCTACTAGGATCTCCTTGATTTTAGATGATCGCTCCATGAGGATTCCTGAAGGTCTCTTGGAAGATGTACCGGTAAATATTGGTGAATGTGTGATATATCATGGTTTTTACCGATTTTAGACCATGATATAAGTGTGTTTTAGAGTCTTTTAGTGTTTCTTTAGAGTCTTTTACATGTGTTATTAGATATATACATGTTTGGAGCGGAATTGGAGTTTATGGAGCTTTTTGGAGCATTTTGGTGCTTTGACCCGAGAGATAGATTTCACTGTCCAAAACAGAGTAATGCATCGATCGACACACATCGTGCATCGATCGACACACGAGCGAGATGGGCCTTCCTCAGCGGTTAATGAAGAATAAAGAAATTACAGTTTTGCCTAGAAGTTCTTGATAATTACAAAGAAGCCCCAAGACGTGATTAGCTTATATAATTAGGTTTTTACATCAGTTTTTAGAGACGCTTTCATACTTTGAGCATAGAGTTTTTAGAGCTTGGGGCTGATCTAATCTTGTACTGCTTTCTGCTTTTTGGAGAAGATTTCGAACCCCTTTACTTCTTTATTCTCTTTTATGCAATCTATTAATTCATTGATTATGTTTTCATATTCCATGTCTGAGTAGATTCATAGTTAGGTTTAGGGATTCTCATTAAGGATTTTATGACTTGCTAGATTTAATTAATTCAGTTAAGGATTCATATCAATAATTGTTCTTCGATCTAAATTGTGCTTAACACTAGTTTCTAACCTGATCACTTAGAATCTAGATCTTAGGTTATTAAATTGACACGAAAGTGTGGTTTAGAATCTGAACTATTTAGGTTGAGCAATTGAATTACCCGCAAAGAAATTTGGTTTAATTGAATTGTGAACATATCGAACTTAATCTTAAAGCTAGTTTAATCTGTTAGGAATTACAAAGAAATTTGGATTTCTGCAATTAGGCTTAAGGAATTCTCACAAGGAAAGTTGGTTAATTCTATATCCGTGTTTGAGTTCTAGAACCGTACTTAATTTGATCCTGACTGAATGATTTATCTGCTTGTCTGATTTCCTGAGAACTCCCTAGACTTAGCGCTTTTAGTTAATTGCCTAAAAACCGATCTTGCTACTGATTTACTTTCCTGCTTTGTTTTTAGTTTCTCACTACATTGCTTTCTCCTAGTTTTAACTTGATCGTTCTTAATCTACCGTTGCCCAGAGTCCTTGTGGATTCGATACACTAAAGTACTACATTCACATCACTGTGCGCTTGCAGTTAGAATAGAGATAAAACTCTGAACCTATCAAGTTTTTGGCGCCGTTGCCGGGGACTCTTTCGAGTCTTCGATAGATTTGAACTTAGGGTTTAGACTAGGATTTTTATTTTTTTGTTTTAGTTACTATTTTTTCTCTGTTTTTCTCTGTCGCAGGTTTGACATTCGCCTAGCATCGATCGTTGCCTCTTTTGTGTCGATCGTTACTAAGCGACTGGAGTTGAGTCGATCGTTGCACCTTAGCATCGATCGTTGCACTGCGATTATAGACGGTTTATACAGACGCGTTATACCAGAAGTAATCCGAATACTAATCTCGTTAATCTCCAACTTGAAGAGCTTGCTAGACTAGAGAGGACTTACAGGAAAGTTCAACGAGCAAGAATGGTTCAAGAATGTCTGATTTTGAGACCTGATGCTCAAGGTACCCTAAGGGATCCACAAAACAATCCGTACAATGCTGCTGGGCATAGGATTGATGCTGAAGGGAATGTGATTCTTGAGCCTGAACAAGAGCAAGGCCAAGGACAAGGCCAAGGACAAGAGGAGAGGCGAATGGTTAATCCTCCTGTTGCTAATGAGAGGACCTTAGCTGACTATAACCGTCCGGATGAGTTTCATGCTAACCGGTCAGCTCTTGTGCCTCCTGGTTTTGAGAGGAATGACTTCGAGATCAAGACCATCTACTACTCTATTCTGAGGCAGAATGCCTTCCATGGTTTCCCTAATGAGCAGCCAAAGGATCATATTGATGAGTTTGAGGACATAGTCACTGGGATGAAGTATGATGGAGTGAACTATGACTATCTGTTTCTCAAACTCTTCCCCTACTCTCTCGCTGGAGATGCTGCTGCCTGGCTGAAACAACTTCCACCTGGGAAGTTCACTACATGGGACGCTGTTAAGAGTGAGTTTCTGAGACACTTCTATGATGATGCTCGCTCTGATCAGTCGAGACAGGACATTCTCACTTTCTCCCAAGGTCCTATAGAGCCTCTTAAGACTGCATGGATGAGGTTTAAGAAGTACCAACGTGACTGCCCACATCATGGGTTCACTGAGGTAATGGGGTTGATTGGAAGAGCTGTGGCTTTATTTTTTTGCTGTATAAATTATGATGTAGATTTTTTTGCTTTGGCTTTAAATTTAATTGATGTAAGTTTTTGTCTGTGAAAATATTTTTATTTCTCACAGCTCAATTTTTTTGCTCTGCATATTTAGCTTTGTACAGCCAAAACAAAAAATAATAAAGAGCTTTGGACAGAAAAATAATTACAAAGCATGATTGGATTAGATTGTGTGCTTTGGAGAGAAATTATGCTTTAGAGAGATTCTAAAGCCTTACCAATCACCCCCAACATTGCTGGGTATTTTCTTTAGAGGTATAGATCTCCCATACCAGACCGCGTTGGATAATTCCAGCAATGGAAATTTCAACACTAGGACTCCTGAGCAAGCTAAGCAACTGATAGACAACTTAGTAAGCAGTAATAGCTGCAAGACTTCTGATAGGAGAAGGAAGGAATCTGGTGGGAAGATAGATAATTTGGAGATAGCTGATATCAGGAGTAAGTTGGACACTGTCTGTAATTTGCTGGCTGAGAAGAAAGCTGTCCATTTTGCTCAAGATGTAGAAGTGATCAATGTTGAAGAAGATGGTCAGGAAGAGGATGTGAACTACATTGGAGGATCTGGTTTCCAAGGAAACAGGTTTGGTTGTCAGCAAGGTAATAGGTTCTTCAATGGTGGACAGAAGAATGCTTTCACAAGCAATCAAAACTCTTCTGGCTTTGGACAGAATGCTGGTTATCAGAAACCTTTTCAGCAAGGTAATCAGAGGACTTATGGATCTTCCTCTTACCAAACACATCCTGCTGCTAATGCTCGTGAGAGAAAGATGGAGAGTATGATAGAGCAGTTGCTAGAAGGACACACTAAGATTGATGTGGACTGCAACAAGAAGCTAGATGCTGTGTATGAAGACCTTAATGGGAAGTTTGAGTCCTTAAGTACTCATGTGAAGCAATTGGACACTCAGGTGAGCCAAATTTCAAGCTCTATTAAGGGAAAGAGTGTCGTGGACACCCACATCAAGGCTTGGTCAGTCTATATCAATGATGGATCATACCAAGGTGAAAATTTCGAGTTAAATACAGCTGAACTGGTGGAAGAAGCTGAAAATTCTGAAATTGAGGAAAATCTCTCGGGTGGAATCTGTGAAACTTATGTGGCATCGATCGATGCACCTATAGCGTCGATC
This sequence comes from Orychophragmus violaceus, assembly GCA_030180135.1. NCBI lineage: Eukaryota > Viridiplantae > Streptophyta > Magnoliopsida > Brassicales > Brassicaceae > Orychophragmus > Orychophragmus violaceus. Next base: position 62,689,904 of record CM058240.1, on the reverse strand, counting down.
GATGCACCATGTATTCTTCAATCGGTGTGAGTCTCTTCGCCAACTCGTCAACCTTCTCATCAACCTTCTAATTCAACAGCTTAAACCCATCTTCCATCGTTTTATGCATCCCATTCACGATCGCAACAATATCATTAGGATTCGTACCTCCATGTGTATTTGTGGCAGCATGTCCCTTTTCCAAAGTTTTCTGAGTTTCCTCTTCCTTTGCACATCGGGTAGCCATCTCTTTGTTGTACATCTCCTAAAAAATACAGTATTTCCAGCCAAAAGACGCTTCACCCAACTCTGAACAACATGATTGTCGATATCATGGACATCATTTTCTTCAAAGATTCGCTCAAGAAGAGCTTCTTCATGTCCATCTCGAGTTGGTAGGATGCTATCAATGCCCTGACACTTAGTTTTAGCAAGTTCTTCATTGATTTTTGAAAGAGGAAACCCTATCATCTCGCTCTTCTTGAACTGAGCCTTGCACATCCTTGGACAATTACGGTTTGCCCCTACAATTGGCTCGCGGAAACTACTTTGTAACTCAAGAATTGCCTCAAAAGCTAATAGCTGCACAACAACACACATATAGTAGAGATAAGTTAGAGATTAGCACAAGAACAATTAATCAAACCACAACTTAATAGTACTTACCTCCAAAGGGATACAAAAACCGAGAATCGGCCACAATTTATTCTCCTTCACAACCCCTCTAAAATTTTCCATCGTGTGGGAGGTCTCGCCGACCATGTGATCGTAGCACAATATCCCCCAAGGAAAACTCTTTCACAACTCAAGATCATCGACCACTCTAAGAAAGAAATATACCACCGGAGTAGCATCGTCTCCACGCTTTGTCTCACCAATGATAACGCTGCAAAGGAAGTACAGTACAATCATCTTCAGTCTATCTCGAGAAGCTCACATCCCCTCTAACTTCTCTTTGACATCTTGAGCTCTGACTATCGAGTTCCCGAAATGCTTCCTCACAAAATTATGGCCACCCTATTGCTTATAGTTAACCGGATAGTTTCGGCAATCTAATCCAGAGATAAGTGCATGCTCCCTCAAACCATAACAGATCGGAATGCTGTAAACCACGAACCACACTTCCATCCTCTTCTTGATGCAGGCGGTTCGCAGTAGTAGCATCCACATGCCCATCAGCTTGTGGTTTCTTCCATCCTTCGGCAAGTGAAAGATGTGTCTGAACTGCGGATGCTCTTCAAACCAATTCCTCTCAATAGTCGTTTAGGCTACACAGCATCAAGAGTCGACAAAAAATCAACAATGTAGCACCTCGTCGATATCTTGATTTTTTCTTGTACTCTATTGAGGGGAAGTACATTTTGAGAGGTTGCAGTGCTGTCATTTCATCACTGGATTCCTGCAACAATAAGTTTTACCAAGTTATTACAGTAATATGGTGTTTAGTTTTACCAAGTTATTTCAGTAATACGACAACTTAGTTTTACAGAGTTTTCCAGTTTTACTTAACTATAGTTTAACCGAGTTTTTCCAATTTTACTAATGATATATCATGGTTTTCCTAGGTTTTCAACCATGATATAGTTGTGTATATTGAGTCTTCAACCTGGTTTTCGAGTCTATTTAGTCTTCTACAGGTAGGCTTTCGTTTGGAGCAAAGAATGGGATTATAGGACGTTTCTGGTGTGGGAACTCGGAGCCAATTCTACCAGATTTAGAATTGTTGTCATGTTCCCGAAGCCTAGGATCTAGGGTCTAGTTAATTGAATCATGGATCTCGAGACTACCTGGAGTTTGGCAGCGGAAGATGAATCAGGTAAACGAGATCTGGAGCGCCTCAATCGCTGCGCCTCTATCGTAGTCCACACGCACACAAGCTGGAATCCGCCGGGATGCTAGCGCCGGGAATCGAATCTCTTGGGATTTCTGTGTTTTCTAGAGAAAGAGGATCAGTTTTTCTGTCTAGAAGAAATTGTCTGCGACGGCACGCCTACCTAAGTCGAAATATAAAACTCGTTTATATATTGACCTCTAGGTAAACCGAAACATCAGTTTCGGTTTCGCCCTTGTGTCGACCGACACACCTATTGGTGTCGATCGACACACATCTTGTATCGATCGATGCACCAAGGGCATCGATCGATACATCTCTTAAAACACGATATCAATGTGTATCCAACACACATTGATCGGATCATATGCCAATGATCAATCCCATACCAAGTATATCCAACTTGCTTAGGTGTGTGACCCTGTAGGTTCACACGATACCAGAAATGAGTTACAACTCATTTGTCATAAGTGGTTTCTAGCAAAACATTATGACTACCTAGTATCACATGAATTGTCCGATCTCGACAATACAACTATCTCTAGAGTAAGTACAATGTGATTTCAGGACATAATCCCAACAATCTCCCACTTGTATTGGAATCACATATTCCTATAATCCCTTCGTCTCTATATCTCGATATGGCATAAGGCAAGAGACTGTGTCATCCTTATTATAGCCAATATCATGTTCATCGAACTCCTGATCTATACTGATAAAACAAACGACTGACAATCACCTCGTTTGAGCACGGCCATGCATTTTCTCAGTATCAAATCTTCGATGGGCCCTGAGATATTTATCTCCTGTTACAGGAGGGACAAATCCCATCTTGTTCCATCCCTGTTTCTACACATACTTCATGATACGCCTAAGCAATGTCGTTATGGCCGCCAGTTACGGAACGACGTTAGACAAGGTCAAAATGCACCAATTCATATGCTAGAAAGCATGATGAACTCAGGTCTAAGGACTATACTCTATAGTCGTAATGATAACCTCCCATGACACTGATATAAATATCCTGTGGAGTTCTCATTAGCGGGTCATGTCCGATCATATGTTCACCAACATATATCTATGTTATTGACTGTGATAATAATATCGTTGACTCCATGAAACTTAGTCCAACAGTCACCTCACATGCTAGTCTCGCGCGGTTATTGGTGTCCCACTTCAATAACCTCGACTAGGGACAATCGTAATTTATGTCATCCTTTACTTATAGGGTTTCATGATCAAGTCCTCAACTTGATGACCTATATGATGACCATAAAATACTTTGGGACCATTACTTAATTATCCAATAATTAAATAATACCGATGTCAGTTTTAACTTACACAAACATTTCCATAGCATGTTTATATAAAGATTATAACATAACTAAAATAACTCCCACTAGAATCAAGATCATCTCTTCAGATATCTTATACCTACAGCAATCAGAATAAATTTCGTGCTTAGGTTGTGGGAGAGACTGCGGTGTTATTGCTTGAAACAATTCCAACAAACCACACCGCCATTCAGATAAAAGCACTATTCTACGGTCCACTGCTTGGAGCCTTTCCAACAGATAGCACCGCTATTCAGACAAAGAGACATAACCAGGTAGAACCGGGGATCGTCTTTGTCCGTCTAACTACTTTCAACTGGTTCGTCACTTCCTCAGTTCACCACGAAACTATCCTTAGAGTTTCCTCAAACACTTGGGATATTTCTGGTAACTGTTCAGTGACCATTACCGGAACTTATTGGTATTTTCTCGTCATGCTCTATGCGTAAGCTGCATCTAGACGAGCGCAAAATATGGCATTCATGATGGATTCTATTGCAGTAGCATTAGCAATCACACTCATTAATACTAGTTCAGCCAGTGTTCAAAAACACTTCATCTTGCTAATATTGTTACTAGCTCAGCCAGTGTCCAAGACACTTCATCTCGCTTAGATTATTGCCATAAGACCTTTGGTATGAAGCCATTCTTGGAATTAAGCACATATGAACTGTCCAATACCTTATCAACATAAGGATTTTGACATGATCCAATTAGCCTTTCTGATCCATTCCAAAGGATCCTTATTCCAAGAACTTTCACGGCCTTCTCCCATGTCCATCGTTAAGTTTGACTTCCGACCCAAATCTTGACAAGACTTTAGCGTCGGAACGTCGTTTATGAGATTAAGTACATTACGTACATCCGGTGTGAGAATTGCAATTACGCTCCCACTAGTCTTCTTGTAAACGCATGGTTTCATTTCTATTCTGATCAAGTCAAAACTCTTGACCACATTATCAGAATGTTGATTCCAACTCCAAGATGTTTGCTTCAATCCAGAAATGGATCGGTGAAGCTAACATGCATACCCAGCCAGTTTTTCGGAGTTGGGGCTCACCATCGCTTCTTTGAATTTCGCATGCTCGTCACTTTTCAATGATCAACAGATCACGACAATCGGCTACGAGAAATCACTCTCGAGTTAGTGACGGATCCTTTCGGATCTGCGAATTTCAGGCTCCACAGGTGTAGATCCTACAGCACTTTGTAGATCTCACCGCTGCTCTCCCTCAACAGGTTGAGCAGCCTCCTGTGTTTATCGAATTTCTTCGATGTGTACTTTTACTCCCACTGTTCCTTTTGAAAGTACGATCTTTCTCAAAGACACAGTTCCGAACAACAAATCTTTGTTCTCGGATTGGTTATGAAAGTAGTAAGCCTCGGTTTCCTTGGGACAACCAGCGAGGTAGCACTTATCAGATTTGGGTTCAAGCTCATTAGCTGTCATCCCCAAATTATCAGAAACAATATACTTGAAAAACTTTCAGTCCACATCCAATGTGGTGTCTTTCTATTGATTCTGATTGAGACCCTTTTCTGCGCAAAGACAGACATTTTAGAACGTATTCTTAAATGATTATGGAAGATTCATGTGACTCATCATTAATCGGAGCATATCTAATAAGATCCGATTCATTCTCTCAGATGATCACCCAATTCTTGACTCAAGTATTTTCTTCTGCGATCTAATCGAGGATCTTAATACTTCTGTCAAATCGGTTCTATACTTCATTCACATCTATACTTACTGAAGTCATCAATAAAGGTAATGAAGTACAGAAGATTTCCTCTGGCACTAATGCTCATCGGGCCGCATACATCAGTATGTTTAAGGCCCAATAAGCCTCTGGCCCGTTTTCTTTTAGCTCTGCTAAAAGGGCCTTAGTCATTTGGCCCAGTGAGCAGAATTCATACTTCATATGATTAATAATCAAATGAGCCCAAAACTATGGAACTTCTGAATCCGCTTCACTCTATATGGTCAAAACGACTGTGCTAAGGAAAATCGAGTTCAAGTCATCAGACTTAAACCGTTTGGTATTTATGTTATATGTACAATCGTACATTGGTTTAAGATATAAAAACCCATTCTGAACGGGGTGCTACCATAGAATATTTCATTTAGATTTAAAGAACAAAACTTGTCTTTTATCAAAATGAAAAACATCCAAATTCTTACAAGAATATGAAAGACATCTCTGCACAAGGCAGATACATAGTAGCAATTACTTAATTTCTAAAACAAAGTATGAAAGGCTCCTACAAGTGGAGAATCTCTACGGCTCATGTAGCAACCATTGCTTCATACCAGACACGTAGTTCCACTTGTCCTCTCTTCAATGTTCTACTGTCGCTTGTGTCCTGCATATTTCAAAATATCAGTACCACAACTAGTATCCAATACTAACGTAGAACTTGAAACAATAACACAATACCTGAAGAAGAAGTACCATACATCTTCTCCATCTCTTGTGAATCTTCCAGGAATTTAATGCAATTTCTCTTCCAATGCCCAAACTCTTTACAGTAGCAGCATTTATCAACATCAGATGGGCCTGACTTGGGCTTAAAAGATGACACAGACTTATCCCGATTCCAAATCTGAACGGCCTTGCCTTCACCCTTGTCTAAACAAGATCTCTCAAATCTTTTACCCCTTTTGATGTTCTGCTCTGCTGTCTTGAGCATGCCATACAGCTCAGTCAACGTCTTCGTCAAGCCTCTCTTGATATAGTTCTTGATGAACTTATCATAACTTGACGGCAGTGACTGCAGAATGATGTCAATAGCCAACTCTAAGCTGACAGGACATTCCAGTTTCCCCATGTTATCAATGTAACCCATCATTTTAATGACATGAGGACTTACTGGAGCATCCTCTGGTAGCTTGCACCCAGTGAGAGACTTCACCATCTGGAATCTCTCAACTCGTGCCAGATCCTGAAACTTCAGTTTCAGGCTGGTGATCATCTCTATTGGCGAATCCACGTTCTCGTATTGACTCTTCAAGTCCGAGTTCATGGCAGCCAACATCAGACCACGTACATCTACCACATCAATATAATGCTTATTCCAAGCATCATATACTGTATTCGAGCGATTGGTCCCAAGCCTTTCTGGAAGAGCTTTCTCAAGGACATAGTCCTTGCTCTTCTGCTTGAGGATTAATCTCAAATTCCGATACCAATCCAGGAAATTGGATCCATTTAACTTGTCCTTCTCAAGGACGGATCGCAACGAGAAAGTAGTCATAGACATAAGCTGAAATCCAAGAAAAACAAAGATTTAGTTATGTATATCATGAGAAATCTTATCTAATAAGAAAACTCGCATTATATTCAAACAATGTTTCCTCTGTGAATATAATGATCCAAGATCCATACTTCACCAAAATATGAGTGGACGACTCGTCATCACCCAAAATTTAGTTATCTAGGTAAGCAAATCATTGCTAATTGTACCCAGTACAACTCTTGGTTGCAGATAAGACAATCCATGTCTCATCTACTCCGATGTCTCTGGGCCAAGAACTTCTGATGGCCCAGTCAAGTAAACCAATCTCTTTAGTCTTGTGATCATTGACAGTCGCACTGCAAGTCTATCAATGATCACCTGCCTTACTCATGTAGCAGTGGATACCAAGGACTCCAAGGCTATCCAACAAACGAAACAAGTTTTTCACAGCAGACAAAATTGGGCAAGACATCAAGGTCACTTGATATTTAGTTGAGGAAACTAAACTCTGAAAAGTTAGCAAATCAATCTTATTAGGTCATGTAATTGTTGATGTCAAGCACTATAAGTCCATCAACATAATTACCTGCCTTACTCACCTAATTGTGGACACCAAGCTCTTGGCCAGACCATCACACAACGAAATGAGTCTTGACAGTTGACCATATTGAAGCTAAACTTTGATCAACGTTTAAGTCGAGTTTGGTTTCTGCAAATTTAAGGTTCAATAACCAGAATTGCGAGCACTGTGTCGATCGACGCAGACTATGTCTGTCGATCGACACCACCAAACCAAAACCGGACTTCAATAACCGGTTAATCCAATTAACCCGGTTTATTGAACCGGTCATGTCGATCGACACAACCCATGTGTGACGGTCGATATAGACCTAAACCGAAGACAGTTTTGATAACCGGTCCAATCCAATTGAACCGACTTATCAGATCAAACTGATCTTAACCATTCAAATCGGTTTATACTAATTGCGATAACTGTATCAATCCAATTGAATCAATTCATCCAATTTAATTCGTTTTAGCCAGTTTTAACTGATTGCGATAACCGGTCCAATTCAATTGAACCGACTTATCCAATCAAACTGATTTTAACAAAATCGGTTTATGCTAATTGAGATAATTAGTTCAATCCAATTGAACCAATTCATCCAATTTAAACCGATCTATTCGGATTTAACCAAGCATGATAACCGGTCCAATCCAATTGAACCGATTAACCAATCGCAAGGTCTGTGTCGACCGACACTAACCTGTGTCGATCGACACTCGACCGAATATGCTCTGTGTCGACCGACACTCAACCTGTGTCGATCGACACAGTAGGCTTTCGGTTTTTCTTCGCGAAAAACCCTAGCCGCCGATTCTGTCGAATTCACATCTCTGTGTCGACCGACACACCTAGTGTGTCAATCGACACTGTGCGAAAACACAGAATCGATCTTGATCGAAATCGATCTCACCTGTTCTAACCAAACAACCTAGCTTGCGAATTTAAATCATCAAATTCAATTAACAGGTTCGATTCAATGATTAAACCCTAAGGCTCTGATACCACTGTGGGAACTCGGAGCCAATTCTACCAGATTCAGAATTGCTGTCATGTTCCTGAAGCCTAGGATCTAGGGTCTAGTTAATTGAATCATGGATCTCGAGACTACCTGGAGTTTGGCAGCGGAAGATGAATCATGTAAACGAGATCTGGAGCGCCTCAATCGCTGCGCCTCTATCGTAGTCCACACGCACACAAGCTGGAATCCGCCGGGATGCTAGCGCCGGGAATAGGTTTTCAGACTCATTATTCAGTTTATCTTATTCTTATCTTGTTCTTACTTTGTTCTTGCTTTTTGAGAATGAGAGATTTTGCTAAGGGGTTGATTCTTGCTACTTGTAACCTTTGAGAGAAGGATTTCGAACCCTTTTGTCTTATCTATTCAGTCTTTCGGTTTTCTAATCATGATGTGTTGTTTATCTGATAATATGTCTGAGTAGTAACCTAGTTAGATTTAGGAATTCTCGTAAGGGTTTTATGCATGTTTAGATAACTGATTTATTAGGATTCACAATCTGTTCGTTCATCACCTAAGTTGTACTTAATACTAAATTCGGGACTGATCATCTAGGGTTTAGATCTGAGATAATTAATTTAGCATGAGAGTGTGAGTTATAATCTGAATAAACTTAGTGTGAGCAATTCAACTAGATACAAAGAGATTTGGTTTAGGAGAATTGTGAACCGATAGAACATGTTCTTAATGCTTGTTTAGAACTCTAGGATCACAAAGAGATTTGGATCACTAGGTTGCTAGATATAGAAACAATCTCATCGAGAGTTGGATTGTTTAGCATTGTGTTTCTAGTTCTTGAACCTGTGTTTAATCTGAATCCGGTTAGTTAAGTATCTGACATTGCATAATTCCCGAAAACTTCCTAAGTCTGACGCCTTTCTCCTATTGAAAACACTTTCTTGTTTACTTGCTTTCGTTTATTGCTTTCTTCTGATTGATTTAGCTTAACTTGAGAACATACAATCTATCGTGTGAGTCGTGAGTCCTTGTGGATACGATACCCTGAATACTACAATAGCATATATGTGCACTTGCAGTAGAATAGGGATATAACTTTGACCTATCAAGTTTTTTGCGCCGTAGTCGGGGACTCAACTGAGTGCGTCGATAGATTTTGTTTTAAAGTTTAGTCTAATTCGTTTTTTTATTTCTTTTGTTACTGATTTTTCTCGGTTTTGCTTGTTTTGTTGCTGCAGGAATCGATATCAGCATTCAGTGTCGACCGACATCACCTAGTGTCGCCCGACATCAAGCTCGAGACCAGTGTTTTGAGTTCAGTGTATGCCTAATCGACACACCCGAAGCAACCAGAGCAAAGAAATTTTGAATCTCAGACTTGAGGAGCTTTCTAGACTTGAGAGAACGAACAGAAAGGGTCAGAGAACAAGAATGATGAACAATCGTTTGATTTTTAGACCAGATGATGAGGGAGTTCTGAGAGACCCACAGAACAACCCATACAATGATCATGGGCAAAGGATTGACGCTGAGGGACGCGTGATCCCTGAACCTGAACAGCCTCAAGGTGAGGGGCAGATGGTCAATGCTGGAGCTAATGGATAGCAACCTAATCCTCCTGCTGCTGAGAGGACTCTTGCTGACTACAATAGACCTGACGAATTCTACAACAACAGGTCTGCTATTGTACCTCCTCCTTTTGAGAGGAATGACTTTGAGGTCAAGACTGTCTATTATGCACTTCTGAGGCAGCATCCTTTTCATGGTCTCCCACATGAGCAACCCATGGACCACATAGAGGATTTTGAAGCCTTCATCACTGGAAAAAAGCACAATGGAGTGGGTTATGATTTTCTATACCTTAAGCTTTTTCCATACTCTCTTGCTGGAGAGGCTACAGCTTGGCTTAAAAAACTTCCACCTGGGAAGTTAACCACTTGGGATGCAGTGAAGGGAGATTTCTTGAGGCATTTCTATGATGATGCTCGCTCCGATCAGCTCAGACAGGATCTTCTGACATTCACTCAGGGACCTACAGAGCCTCTTAAACCTACTTGGGTGAGATTTAAGATGTACCAACGAGATTTTCCTCATCATGGATTCTCTGAAGTTCAGCTGCTGGGCATTTTCTTCAGAGGTATAGATCTTGGGTACCAGTCTGCGTTGGATGCTGCTAGCAATGGAAACTTCAACACAAGAACTCCTGAGTAGGCCAGAGCATTAATTGAGAATTTGGTGAGCAGTAACATCACCAAGAATTCTGACAGGAAGAGGAAAGAGTCTGGTGGAAAAGTAGACAACTTCCAGATTGCTGAAATGAAGAGTAAGCTGGACTCTGTTCATAGCTTGCTGACTGGAAGGAAAGCTGTCCACTTTGCTCAAGAGGTTGAGGAGATTGAACCTGAAGAGGCTGCACAGAGGAAGATGTGAACTACATTAGTGGTTCTGGATTTCAGGGAAACATGTTTGGAAATCAACAGAACAACAAGTTCTTTAATGGTGGACAGAAGAGTGCTTTCACAAGCAATCAAAACTCTTCTGGATATGGTCAGAATGCTGGATAGCAGAAGCCTTTTCAGCAGAACAACTCCTATCAGAGGACTTATGGATCATCTTCCTATCAGACACCTCCTACTACTAATTCTCATGAGAGTAAGCTGAAAGCTATGATGGAGCAGTTGCTGGAAGGTCAGACAAAGACTGTGGTGGATTTTAACAAGAAGATAGATGTTGTCTATGCTGATTTGAATGAGAAGTTTGAATCCTTGAGTACACACATGAAGCAATTGGATTCTCAAGTTGCTCAAACTGCTGTAGTTGTTAAGAGGCAAGCCGGATTCCTTCCTGGAAGCACAGATACCAACCCCAAGCATCACTGCAATGCCATATCACTGAGGAGTGGGAAGGAGCTGCACACCATCCCTATTAGCCAGATCAATGATAAGGAGATCGAAGAGATAGAAGAATTTGAAGAAGAGTACGAAGCTGTGAAACGATCGTCGACCGACACTGCCTCTGCACGTCGGGCGACACCAACATCTTCGAGTCCTCATGACGAACAGAAATCGACCGAGATCGATTGTGAGGTCGATGACAGATCAAAATCGACCAATGTTGACCGACACCAAGCTGACGTCTGTCGACACCAACAGCGTCCAGACTCTGATGCTACGCAGAAAGCCATTATAGCTGGTGGGAAAGTGTATAAACCCAAAGTACCTTTCCCGAGAAATCCGAAGCAGTCTAAGTTTGAACGGTTTAAGGCTAAATACATGGCTATGCTGAGCAAGCTAACTCTCCCAATGCAATTGATGGATGCTATCAAAAACAAACCAGTGTAGAAGAGATGTTTGAAATAGATGTTGACTTCTGACATGGGAGATGAAGAGAGTGTGATGATGATCACTGAAGTCTGTAGTGCCGTCATCTTAAACAGAGTTCCTGAAAAGCAAAAGGACCCAGGGAGCTTTGTCTTGGACTGTGCAATCTTCAACAACAGATTTGAGAGGTCACTGTGTGATTTGGGTTCAAGTGTCAATCTAATGCCATATTCAGTTGCTAAGCAGATGGGGATGACAGACTTCACACCTACTAGGATCTCCTTGATTTTATCTGATCGCTCCATGAGGATTCCTGAAGGTCTCTTGGAAGATGTACCGATAAATATTGGTGAATGTGTGATATATCATGGTTTTTACCGATTTTAGACCATGATATAAGTGTGTTTTAGAGTCTTTTAGTGTTTCTTTAGAGTCTTTTACATGTGTTATTAGATATATACATGTTTGGAGCGGAATTGGAGTTTATGGAGCTTTTTGGAGCATTTTGGTGCTTTGACCCGAGAGATAGAGTTCACTGTCCAAAACAGAGTAATGCATCGATCGACACACATCGTGCATCGATCGACACACGAGCGAGATGGGCCTTCCTCGGCGGTTAATGAAGAATGAAGAAATTGCAGTTTTGCCTAGAAGTTCCTGATAATTACAAAGAAGTCCTAAGACGTGATTAGCTTATATAATTAGGTTTTTACATCAGTTTTTAGAGACGCTTTCATACTTTGATCATAGAGTTTTTAGAGCTTGGGGCTGATCTAATCCTGTATTGCTTTCTGCTTTTTGGAGAAGATTTCGAACCCCTTTACTTCTTTATTCTCTTTTATGCAATCTATTAATTCATTGATTATGTTTTCATATTCCATGTCTGAGTAGATTCATAGTTAGGTTTAGGGATTCTCATTAAGGATTTTATGACTTGCTAGATTTAATTAATTAGGTTAAGGATTCATATCAATAATTGTTCTTCGATCTAAATTGTGCTTAACACTAGTTTCTAACCTGATCACTTAGAATCTAGATCTTAGGTTGTTAAATTGACGTAGGTTGAGCAATTGAATTACTCGCAAAGAAATTTGGTTTAATTGAATTGTGAACATATCGAACTTAATCTTAAAGCTAGTTTAATCTGTTAGGAATTACAAAGAAATTTGGATTTCTGCAATTAGGCTTAAGGAATTCTCACAACGAAAGTTGGTTAATTCTATATCCGTGTTTGAGTTCTAGAACCGTACTTAATTTGATCCTGACTGAATGATTTATCTGCTTGTCTGATTTCCTGAGAACTCCCTAGACTTAGCGCTTTTAGTTAATTGCCTACAAACCGATCTTGCTACTGATTTACTTTCCTGCTTTGTTTTTAGTTTCTCACTACATTGCTTTCTCCTAGTTTTAACTTGACCGTTCTTAATCTATCGTTGCCCAGAGTCCTTGTGGATTCGATACCCTAAAGTACTACATTCACATCATTGTGCGCTTGCAGTTAGAATAAGGATAAAACTCTGAACCTATCAAGTTTTTGGCGCCGTTGCCGGGGACTCTTTTGAGTCTTCGATACATTTGAACTTAGGGTTTAGATTTTTATTTTTTTGTTTTAGTTACTAATTTTTCTCTGTTTTTCTCTGTCGCAGGTTTGACATTCGCCTAGCATCGATCGTTGCCTCTTTTGTGTCGATCGTTACTAAGCGACTGGAGTTGAGTCGATCGTTGCACCTTAGCATCGATCGTTGCACTGCGATTACAGACGGTTTATACAAACGCGTGATACCAGAAGTAATCCGAATACTAATCTCGTTAATCTCCAACTTGAAGAGCTTGCTAGACTAGAGAGGACTAACAGGAAAGTTCAACGAGCAAGAATGGTTCAAGAACGTCTGATTTTGAGACCTGATGCTCAAGGTACCCTAAGGGACCCACAAAACAATCCGTACAATGCTGCTGGGCATAGGATTGATGCTGAAGGGAATGTGATTCCTGAGCCTGAACAAGAGCAAGGCCAAGGACAAGAGGAGAGGCGAATGGTTAATCCTCCTGTTGCTAATGAGAGGACCTTAGCTGACTATAACCGTCCGGATGAGTTTCATGCTAACCGGTCAGCTCTTGTGCCTCCTGGTTTTGAGAGGAATGACTTCGAGATCAAGACCATCTACTACTCTATTCTGAGGCAGAATGCCTTCCATGGTTTCCCTAATGAGCAGCCAATGGATCATATTGATGAGTTTGAGGACATAGTCACTGGGATGAAGTATGATGGAGTGAACTATGACTATCTGTTTCTCAAACTCTTCCCCTACTCTCTCGCTGGAGATGCTGCTGTTGGGAATGTCTTGAAATCTACTGTACTATCTCTAGAAAGTATGATAAATGTCGAGATCAGACATAAGTCATAAATACTGGGTGATCATGATGGCTTGCTAGAGTCCGCTCTTGATCTATAAGTTTAGGACTTATTACCAGTATTGTATGATCCCAAAGGGTCACACACCATAGCTAACGGGAAAGTTAAGATGGAATGAATACGGTAAGATGCTAAAGCATTTACTGTATTTGTACAGAGAGTTGGGCAGACAACAAATGGGCTTTTGTCTAATTTGTGTCTTGGGCCCAAAAGACTAATGAGCCATTAGTTTAATTAATTAATTAAACTTGGGCCCATTAGTGAATAAATGATTGCAACAAGGGTTGCAAACCCTAATATTTTTTTTTGGCGATTTGGAGGAGCTGTGGCCGCAGGGCCTATCTCTCTCTAGTCTCTCTCTCTGATGAAACCCATCCGGTCTAGCAGCCATCCGTGCTTGTAAGCGTGTGGATACCAAGGAGGAACAGGTAATCATCTGTTCGTTGATCTCGACATTACAATCATTCCGCTGCAAAAGGTAATGTCCAGGTTTGTGTTTATGATTCATTTACAAGAACCTAGATCCTTGATTAAATATGTGTTAGGTTGCAATCTGAGAATTGAACCATGGAAAAACACATAATCCTACAGTGGTATCAGAGCCAGGTTCATAAGGTTGCTTGTAATTTGGATTATATGGTTGTTTAAGAATCAATTATGAGTTAAATTGATTAGAAACCAATTAATCAAAATCGGCTTATTATAAAGTCTTGTTTGATCGAGCTTTGTTGAAGCCGATTGGCTTGAATTAAGAAATCATTAACCCTAATTGTTAATAAAGTCTCGGCTTGGTATAGATCATTTATCGATGGTTCATATATGATCTTATGATCGATCGGCATCAATAATTACCGATTGATAAAGATGCTAGATGGGCCGATGATAATGATCTAAGCGAGAGGGTCGGTTGATGAATCGATCTCATCATGCGATCGATTCACGATCATGATGTGATCAAATTCATGCTGATCGATAGTTAATGGGCCGCAAGTGTTAGTCGATCATGTTATGATCGATTGCTTGATCCGCAAGAGATGACCGATCGAGCAATGATCGATCATGTTGATCGTGAGCTTGTGATCGATCGGCTCTCGAGAGTGCGGGATGGCCGTGTGATCGTGGATCACGGATGGGCGAGGATCGATCGGCCATGGCTGGAAGCACATCGTGGATCGATTGTGAGGTTCATGGGCCGTGGTCGATCGTTTGGCCCGTTAAATTTTTACGTCCCGCGAATAGTCAATCGGTTAAACCGAGCTTCGCGGTTCGTTGCCCAAACCGCACCGATTAGACCGGTCCATTTATTTGGCGGTTAATCGAGTGTTTAGAGCCTTAAACCGCAAGTTAGGTCAAAATTGGCTAAAACACTAGGTGTTTCTTCCCGGTTTTGGACTTAACTGAACCGATCCAATTTAATTGGTGGTTCAAGCGGTTAACCCAAATCGCGGTTTGCTGGAAATTATTTAATACAATTGGTATTATTTAATTTCTGGTTAAACCGGATTGAAATTCAAAAAATTGATTTTTAACCTAAACCGAAGGCTGGTCTAAGTTTGATTTGGTTGGACCAAATAATTTAGAGCTGGTCTGGTTTAGTAAATAACCGATGGTTTTGATAGTTAATTTGGTCTTGGACCAGAATTAATAAACCGAATCGGTTATGTCAAATTATTGGGCCAACTGGAATTCTATGGTCTTGGGCCAAGAATTGGGCCTATAATTTGTGACCCAATCCCAAAATATTTATAAAATATTAAATTAGAAATTTCTATTTTTAGTATGTTACTAAATTTAGAAAGTTTCTAAAATAAGTAAGTTTTCCAAAATAGTAATCTTCTATTTTTGAAAATAAAACTGAAAATCCTCAAAAACAATATCAAGCTTGGATGTCTTTCCAATCTTGTCATCTACTTAACGCTTATTCGATTACAGATATGGCTTACAGTGTGAGGTGTCTGTTTTCGCGTAAGTAAAGTAGTATATAGTCACTAATTTCATTGGGAGTCCCAGAGATTAGTGATTATTTGGCTGTAAGAGATTGGTTTACTTGACTGGGCCATCGGGAGTCCCGGGCCTTGAGACATCTGGTGTATTGGGCCTTGGGCCCAATCCACAACCGAGAGTTATATGGTTATAACTAGCTGTGTGTATGCTTACCAAGTAAAGCTAATTCCGGGTGACGGCCAGTGGCCCACTTTGGATTTAGCTGAACATGGGTCTCGGAATCATTGCATTCTTATGAGGTTAAACAAAGAAATTTTGAATGCAATGCGAGTCTTCTTATAAGTTGTTAAGATTACTCTTTTATGAACTAAATAACTAAAACTCTATTTATCTCTAAATTTCAGTTATGACTAGCACAAACAATCAAAACACTTTCTCGATCCGGTCTGTCCTTGAGATGGACAAACTGAACGGATCAAATTTCTTGACTTGGTCGCGGAACCTGAGGCTAGTCCTCAGGCAGGAGAGAAAGGACTATGTCCTTGAGAGAGCTCTCCCCGTGAGGATCGGGTCCAATGCCTCTCATGCAGTATATGATGCTTGGAATAAGCATTATAATGATACGGTAGATGTGCGTGGGCTGATATTGGCTACCATGGACTCAGATTTGCTGAAGCAATATGAGAACATGGAGTCGCCAATAGAGATGATCAGCAGCCTGAAATTGAAATTTCAGGAGCAGGTAAGAGTGGAGAGATACCAGTTGGTTAAGTCTCTCACTAGCTGCAAGCTACCAAATGATCATCCAGTGAGTCCTCATGTCAGTAAAATGATGGGTTACATTGATAACCTGAGGAAACTGGATTATCCAGTTAGCCAAGAATTGGCAACTGAGATCATTCTGCAGTCACTGCCGTCAAGCTATGATAAGTTCAGAAGGAACTATATCAAGAAAGGCTTAACGAAGACGCTGACTGAACTGCATGATATGCTCAAAAACAGTTGAGCCAAACGTGAAGAGTACCCTGTACAATCTCATGAATGAGAAGGGTAGGTTTACTAAACCTAATGCTGACAAGGGTGAAGACAAAGTTGTCCAGATTTTAAATCATGGCAAGCGTGTGTCTTCTGAACCCGAGTCAGATACCTCTTGCGTTGGTAAGTACTGCTACTGTAAAGAGACTGGGCATTGGAAGAGAAATTGCATTAAATTCATGGAAGATTATGAGGAGTTAAAGTTGATGTATGAGAATACTTCCTCAGGTATTCATGTTATTACTTCAAGTTATACCTTATAGGTATTGGATACTGGTTGTGGCACTGATATTTGTTATAATATGCAGAGCCTGGGCAACAGTAGAACTTTGAAGGAAGGGCAAGTGAAACTGCGTGTCTGGAAGGAGCTTGGGATGCTGCCTCAGCCGTAGGGTTTTCACTTATAGATCCCTTTGAGGCTTGGTTTTGTATTAAGTAATTGCTACAATGTACCTGCTTTACGCAGAGTTGTTTTTCATTTTCTTGTAAGAATTTGAATGTTTTTCATTTTGATAAAGACAAGTTTTTGTTCTTTTGATCTTAATGAAATGTTAATTGTAGCACCCTATTCAAGGAATGGGTTTTATATCTTAAACCAAAGAGTGCCTAAATGTAACATAAATACCGAATTGGTTTAAATCTGATGAATTAAACCTGATTTTTCTTGGCGTAAATGTTTTGGTCACATAGAGTGAGTCGGATTCAGAAATCCCATAGTTATGGACTTTTGGGCTCATTTGATCGGATATCTTATGAGACTTGAATTCTGCTTACTGGACCAAAAGACAAAGGACCCATCTTAGCCGAGCTAGAGAAAAGCCCAAAGGCTTATTGGACCTTGAACATACTCATGTATGTGGCCCGATGAGCAGTAATGCCAAAGAAAATTTCCTGTACTTCATTATCTTTACTGATTACTTCAGTGAGTATGACTGTGTTCATTTGATGAGACACGAGTCAGAATTCTTTGAAATGGTCAAAGAGTTCCAGAATGAGGTATAGAATCTGAGTGACAGAAGTATTAAGACTCTGGATTAGATCACGAGTGAGAATACTTAAGTCATTGATGGTGTGATCATCTGAATGAGTGTGAAGTCGTTTCACAGCTCATTTCTCCTGAAAACCTTGAGGTGTTTATGTGAGAAAGAATCAGATCTTATTAGAAATGATTAAAGATGAGTCACACGAATCTTCCATGATAATTCTTTAAGAATAACACTCTAGTAACATCTAAGTTTACGCTGAAATAGTTCCACCAATATCAGTTGAAAGACACCACATAAATGTGGACTGGAATCGATCCAAATTCGTCTTTACTGAGTATTTGTAGTTGTGCTACTTCGCTGGTTGTCCTAGGGAAACCAAGGCTTGTTACCTTTTACGTCCATTCTGTTTTCTAAGAAGGGAAGTTACTTTCCAAGAAGAACAGTGGGAGTAAAAGTGTAACTCGAAGAAATTCGAGAAATACAGGAGGCTACTCAACCCGTTGAGGGAGAGCAGATAGTAGATGAGGGAGAGCAGAGGATGGATTTACAGATTTCTGTAGAATCTACACCTGTACAGCCTGAAGTTCGCAGATCTGAATGAATCAGTCACTAATCCGAGAGTGATTTCTCGTCATTAGTTGAACCTGATGATCATTGAAAGTTCACATGATCTGATGATCATTGAAAGTGACTAACCTGCGAAATTCAAAGAAGCGAAAGTGAGCCCGGACTCCGAAAAATTACACTATGTGTAAGTTAGCTCCATTGATCCATTCATGGATGGAAGCAAACATATCGGAGTTGGAATCGTCGTTCTGTTGAAGTAGTCAAAGTTTTGACTTGAACAGGAACGAAGTGGAACTGTGCGTATATTAATAGATAAGTGGGAGCGATGTTGCATTTCTCATAATGTATGTCGATGACATACTGATTCTCGAAAATAACGTCCCAATGCTGCAGTCGGTAAAGGACTGGCTTGGGAGTTGGTTTTATGATTGACATGGGTAAAGCCACGTATGTTCTTGGATTTTGGATCATGAAAAGAAAAACTAAAGATAGAAACCCAAAAGAGCTGGTAGGACAAAGTCAGGATTCTTAAATTGACAAAGTCCTACATGTAATCAGCAATCCAAGAAGGGTTTTATGCCAATGTCACATGGCAATACGTTAAGCAAGAAGCAGTGTCCTACGATATCTGCTGAGCTTGAAAGCATGGATAGGATTCCATATGCGTCGGCAATTGGATCTATCATGTATGCCATGACACGTACTTGTTTTGATGTTGCTTTAATGTTAAACAAGACAAGTAAAGACCAGTCAAATCCAGCAAAGAATCACTGGATTGCCGTAAAGAATATCCTAAAGTATTTGAGAAATACTAAGGATAAGTTCTTGATTTACGGAGAAAGTGAGGTGCTACAAGTTGGTAGAGTCTGAAAGGCAAGTTTCCAACAGACAAAGATGATTTCCGGTCACAGTCCGGTTATATCTTGTGTCTGTCTGGCGGTGCAAGGCACTGTTGCTGACTCCATGACTTAAGCTGAACATTTCGCAGCTTGGGTAGCGGCGAAAGAGGTTGTTTGGAAAGAAGAGTTCATCACTGAACTTGATGTGATTCCCAGCATAGATGAGACTAGCTGCACATCAGAGGTCCAAACACCTTGAGGGTAGGTATAACCTATTCCGTGAGATAAATGACAGAGGTGTTAAGTAGATCAGCAAGTTTCAACGAATGAGAACGTTGCTAATCTATTAACGAAGCCACTCCTTAGGCCTAAGCACGAGTCGCGGACTGTAGCTGTAGGATAAGTGAAATTAAGATGTAGTCTTAATTTCAGTGGGAGTTTGTAAAGGGCTTTATTTAGTTGTTTTGAAAGGTTCATGTAAACATAATATTTTATGTTTATGAAATTTATGATTTCTGGATTATTTTAACTGTGATATAAATAATCGTTCCAAAATGATTCATGTCATTATATATGGGCCATCGAAGTACATGAGTAGACTTGATCCTGAAACCCCATATTTAACGAAATGACATAAATCATAGTGTCCATAGTCGAAGGTTGTTGAAATTGGAACACCAACAACCACTTGAGACTAGATTGTGTTGAGACTTATGACCAAGTTTCGAGGGGTCATAGATGCGCGGCATCAAAGTCGACACATAGGTATATGTAGGGGAGCATATGACCGGACATGGCCCGCTGATGAGAACTCTACAAGATATTAATATCTGTGTCATAAGAGGTTCTCATATACGACTATAGAGTATAGTCCTTAGACCTGAGTTCGCATGCATGTGGCTGCACATGGAGTGATGCGCTTTGATCATTGTCTAACGCTGTTTCGTAACTGGGAGCTATAAGGACCTTGGTTGGGTGTATTATAAATTGTGTAGTTCATAGTGATGGAACAAGATGGGATTTGTCCCTGCCGTTTAACGGAGGTAATATCTCTAGGCCAATCGGAGACTTGATAGCTGGTAAGAGAGTGGCCACTCCCAAACGGACTTGCCCAAGTCGTTTGCATTGTCAGTATCAAATCTGGTCCGATGAACATGATCTGGCTATATAAGGATGACACGCATCTTGCCTTATGCCAGATCGAGATATTGAGACAAAAGGACTAGGGAATGTAGGATTCCAGTACAAGTGGGAGATTGTTGGGAATGTCCTGAAATCTACTGTACTATCTCTAGAAAGTATGATAAATGTCGAGATCAGACATAAGTCATAAATACTGGGTGATCATGATGGCTAGCTAGAGTCCGCTCTTGATCTATAAGTTTAGGACTTATTACCAGTATTGTATGGTCCCAAAGGGTCACACACCATAGCTAACGGGAAAGTTAAGATGGAATGAATACGGTAAGATGCTAAGGCATTTACTGTATTTGTACAGAGAGTTGGGCAGACAACAAATGGGCTTTTGTCTAATTTGTGTCTTGGGCCCAAAAGACTAATGAGCCATTAGTTTAATTAATTAATTAAACTTGGGCCCATTAGTGAATAAATGATTGCAACAAGGGTTGCAAACCCTAATATTTTTTTTTGGCGATTTGGAGGAGCTGTGGCCGCAGGGCCTATCTCTCTCTAGTCTCTCTCTCTGATGAAACCCATCCGGTCTAGCAGCCATCCGTGCTTGTAAGCGTGTGGATACCAAGGAGGAACAGGTAATCATCTGTTCGTTGATCTCGACATTACAATCATTCCGCTGCAAAAGGTAATGTCCAGGTTTGTGTTTATGATTCATTTACAAGAACCTAGATCCTTGATTAAATATGTGTTAAGTTGCAATCTGAGAATTGAACCATGGAAAAACACATAATCCTACAGCTGCTGCCTGGCTGAAACAACTTCCACCTGGGAAGTTCACTACATGGGACGCTGTTAAGAGTAAATTTCTGAGACACTTCTATGATGATGCTCGCTCTGATCAGTCGAGACAGGACATTCTCACTTTCTCCCAAGGTCCTATAGAGCCTCTTAAGACTGCCTGGATGAGGTTTAAGAAGTACCAACGTGACTGCCCACATCATGGGTTCACTGAGGTAACGGGGTTGATTGGAAGAGTTGTGGCTTTTATTTTTTTGCTGTATAAATTATGTTGTAGATTTTTTTGCTTTGGCTTTAAATTTAATTGATGTAAGTTTTTGTCTGTGAAAATATTTTTATTTTTCACAGCTCAATTTTTTTTGCTCTGCATATTTAGCTTTGTACAGCCAAAACAAAAAAATAATAAAGAGCTTTGGATAGAAAAATATTTACAAAGCATGATTGGATTAGATTGTGTGCTTTGGAGAGAAATTATGCTTTAGAGAGATTCTAAAGCCATTACCAATCACCCCCAACATTGCTGGGTATTTTCTTTACAGGTATAGATCTCCCATACCAGACCGCGTTGGATAATTCCAGCAATAGAAATTTCAACACTAGGACTCCTGAGCAAGCTAAGCAACTGATAGACAACTTAGTAAGCAGTAATAGCTGCAAGACTGCTGATAGGAGAAGGAAGGAATCTGGTGGGAAGATAGTTGATATCAGGAGTAAGTTGGACACTGTCTGTAATTTGCTGGCTGAGAAGAAAGTTGTCCATTTTGCTCAAGATGTAGAAGTGATCAATGCTGAAGAAGATGGTCAGGAAGAGGATGTGAACTACATTGGAGGATCTGGTTTCCAAGGAAACAGGTTTGGTAATCAGCAAGGTAATAGGTTCTTCAATGGTGGACAGAAGAGTGCTTTAACAAGCAATCAAAACTCTTCTGGCTTTGGACAGAATGCTGGTTATCAGAAGCCTTTTCAGCAAGGTAATCAGAGGACTTATGGATCTTCCTCTTACCAAACACCTCCTGCTGCTAATGCTCATGAGAGCAAGATGGAGAGTATGATGGAGCAGTTGCTAGAAGGACAGACTAAGATTGTTGTGGACTGCAACAGGAAGCTAGATGTTGTGTATGAAGACCTTAATGGGAAGTTTGAGTCCTTAAGTACTCATGTGAAGCAATTGGACACTCGGGTGAGCCAAATTTCAAGCTCTATTAAGGGAAAGAGTGTCGTGGACACCCACATCAAGGCTTGGTCAGTCTATATCAATGATGGATCATACCAAGGTGAAAATTTCGAGTTAAATACAGCTGAACTGGTGGAAGAAGCTGAAAATTCTGAAATTGAGGAAAATCTCTCAGGTGGAATCTGTGAAACTTATGTGGCATCGATCGATGCACCTATAGCGTCGATCGTTGCATGCCGTGGACAGACAGATTCACTTGAGTCTCAAGGCATTGATGCAGAGACGGATCTGGAGCTTATTAGATTATTCCCTGATGTGTCTGAGATAACTCAACAAGAGATTGATGAGGTCCGACAGATAGGAGAGATTGGTGAAGAGTTGGAAGAAGTTCCACCATCTGATGATCCACCTTATCACCCTTGTGTGCAGAGATACTTGTAGAAGATGCTGCCAATGGATGAGACGCTGAAAGATTGGGTGATAGTGGTCCCTCAACAGATAAGTAATGTGCTGTTAACTAAGATCCCGAAGAAGTTACCTGATCCTGGGGTATTTGTGCTGAGTTGTTCTATTTTTGAGGATGGTTTCAAGCGCTCTCTGTGTGACTTAGGAGCTGCTGGAAGTCTCATGCCATACTCTGTGGCAGAGAAGCTGGGGATGATGGATTTTTCACCCACTAGGACCTCCCTTGTCCTAGTTGATCAGTCAATAAGGATTCCGGAAGGAGTTCTTGAGGACGTCCCAGTAAGGGTTGGAAACTACTTGGTTCCGACAGACTTCTTGGTGCTTAAGTACGACAGTGAGCAGGATGATGCTTTGATACTGGGAAGACCATTTTTGGCCACAGCTGGAGCAGTGATAGATGTGAGACACAGTCTTGTTGATCTCTATCTGGGAGATGAGCCTCTGCACTTTGAGATGGATATGCTGCGCAAGCCGCAGATTGATGGGAAAACCTTCAGGATTGAGGATGGATATGGAGAGCAGATGAGTGAGACTTTGGTTTCAGATCCTGGAGATCATTTTACTCCCTCTTTTCTTGGACTAGCTCACAGTGAGACAGCTTATTCTCCTCCTTGGATGAGGAGACTTTCGCATAGACAATCACAGTCTCTGTTGAAACCTCCAGGAGCTTGATCTTGTTCGTCCGGTCAAGCTAATGACCTTAAACAAGCGCTGAGTGGGAGACAACCCACTTAGGTTTTAGTGTTTTTCTTATTTATTTTTGGTGTTTTTGTTAGGATTTTACGTTTGTTTTTGGTATTGGTGAGTTTTGTCTGCAGGTTTCGACAGAATCGCAATGCAACGATCGACACGGTCCTGTGTGTCGATCGTCACACCACGAAAATCGCATTGCAGCGATCGTTGCGGTCCTGATCAACGATCGACTCATGATGCAAATCGCCTTGCAACGGTCGTTGCATTTATGTAACGATCGATGCATGAGCGACAGAGGTAAAAATCAGACAGAACTTAACACATCCATTAACTTTTTCTTTCTTTTACCAAACCTTAGCTTGACACTACTGGGGACAGTGTGTTTCAAGTGTGGGGGAGGTAGTACTGACTATTATCTTTTTGTTTTATTGAGTCAAAACAAGTATAAGTAAGAAACAGTGAATTTTTGAGAAGTTAACAACAACTTGCAGGAACTTAAGTGACCATTGGGATGAAGTTGCAGGAACTATCTATGACTATTAGAAAACCCAACACGGATCAACCTACTGAGGACACCCATATAATTCAGGTATTCATAGGATTCTTTACTGACTTCACCCTTAATTTGACTTAATTTTCTCACCTAAGGGCTTGGTATACCTTGAGTCGGATTCCTTTGTTAGTTCTGACACAGCTTGTAAACCTGTCTGAGTATGGTTCCCTTCTCCCCTTCCATAAAGTAAAAAAAAAAGAGTAATAAACTGAGGATGAGCTAGTAGCTCCGAAGTGGTCACGGGAGTAGTAGAAAACACAATTACCTCCTGTGTATTCATGGAATGTGTCCAAAGTACACCCCTTAACGGGAAGAGTACTGATAAAAAAATAAAATGATACCCAATGGGGAAAAATCAGAATGCTAAGGAAGAGAAAAGAGAAGAAAAGGAACCAGAAAAAGATAGTATGGTGGTCCAGAGCTGACAAAGTAAGAATCCATGTGCCCTTTGATCGATAATCCTTAGGTGAGACCGCACTTAATAGCTTATAGAAGTCAGTAGGTTGAATTTGAATTGCTTGGATTGATTGTGGAGTTTACTTAGGACAGTTGCTAAGTGTGGGGAAAGTACATGTTGGTCTTGATGCCTGCAGGTAATTCTTTCAGTGTCTTACTAAGGGGAATCTGAGTGTTGTTGCTTCTAGGATAAAAAGAGTTTCTGAAAGTTTTCAAACCTCTTCACCATGTTTTAGTTCTCTGTTTTGTTTGAGGACAAGCAAAGGCTAAGTGTGGGGGAGTTGATATATCATGGTTTTTACCGGTTTTAGACCATGATATAAGTGTGTTTTAGAGTCTTTTAGTATTTCTTTAGAGTCTTTTACAGGTGTTATTAGATATATACACGTTTGGAGCGGAATTGGAGTTTATGGAGCTTTTTGGAGCATTTTGGTGCTTTGACCCGAGAGATAGAGTTCACTGTCCAAAATAGAGTAATGCATCGATCGACACACATCGTGCATCGATCGACACACGAGCGAGATGGGCCTTCCTCGACGGTTAATAAAGAATGAAGAAATTGCAGTTTGGCCCAGAAGTTCCTGATAATTACAAAGAAGCTCCAAGACGTGATTAGCTTATATAATTAAGTTTTTACATCAGTTTTTAGAGACGCTTTCACACTTTGAGCATAGAGTTTTTAGAGCTTGGGGCTGATCTAATCATGTACTGCTTTTTGGAGAAGATTTCGAACCTCTTTACTTCTTTATTCTCTTTTATGCAATCTATTAATTCATTGATTATGTTTTCATATTCCATGTCTGAGTAGATTCATAGTTAGGTTTAGGGATTCTCATTAAGGATTTTATGACTTGCTAGATTTAATTAATTCAGTTAAGGATTTATATCAATAATTGTTCTTCGATCTAAATTGTGCTTAACACTAGTTTCTAACCTGATCACTTAGAATCTAGATCTTAGGTTGTTAAATTGACATGAAAGTGTGATTTAGAATCTGAACTATTTAGGTTAAGCAATCGAATTACTCGCAAAGAAATTTGGTTTAATTTAATTGTGAACATATCGAACTTAATCTTAAAGCTAGTTTAATCTGTTAGGAATTCTCACAACGAAAGTTGGTTAATTTTATATCTGTGTTTGAGTTCTAGAACCGTACTTAATTTGATCCTGACTGAATGATTTATCTGCTTGTCTGATTTCCTGAGAACTCCCTAGACTTAGCGCTTTTAGTTAATTGCCTACAAACCGATCTTGCTACTGATTTACTTTCCTGCTTTGTTTTTAATTTCTCACTACATTGCTTTCTCCTAGTTTTAACTTGACCGTTCTTAATCTATCGTTGCCCAGAGTCCTTGTGGATTCGATACCCTAAAGTACTACATTCACATCACTGTGCACTTGCAGTTAGAATAGGGATAAAACTCTGAACCTATCAATGTGTTATCCCAATTGACTTCGTAGTCTTGCAGTACAATGATGAGCCTAAGGACCCTCTTATCTTGGGTATACCATTCTTGGCTACAGCTGGTGCCATCATTTATGTGAAGAGAGGAAATATTGGACTGAATGTGGGAGATCTGGTGATGAATTTTGACATGGACAAGTTGATGAGACACCCCCACTGATATACCATGGATTTTAGGGCTTTTAAACATGGTATATGTCTTATTTATCGAGTCTTTTATTATGTTTTAGAGTCTTTTAGGTGTGTTTACAGGTCTAAGTACGTTTTGAGCGGATTTGGACATTATGGTGCATTCTGGAGCTATTTGGAGCATTTGGCCGAGAGAAGAGTTCACTGTCTATTTTGGAGACTTGTGTCGATCAACACACCTTTGGTGTCGATCTATGCACACGCGAGTCAGGCAATTCTCGGCGAGTTTAATGAAGAGTTTGGAAATTGCACTTTGGCCCAGAAGTTTCCCATAATTACAAAGAAGCTCCAGCCGTGATTAGATCATTATATTAGGGTTTTTAAGCCATTGTTTAGGCTACGCTTTACTTACGCATTCATACTATTAGCTTTTTAGACAGAGAGAGACCGAAAGGCTGATCGTTCTTGTACTCCAGAGAGAAGATTTTGAACCTCTTTTACTCTTACTCTTTGATTTTTATGATATCTATTTATTCATTGATTTGTGTTTCATTGATCATGTCTAGGTAGATTCATAGTTAGGTTTAGGGATTCTCGTTAGGGTTTTCATGACTTGTTAGATTAATTTATCAGTTAAGGATTCATATCTTATTTGTTCTTCAACCTGAATTGTGCTTAACACTAGTTTCTAACCTGATCACTTAGAATCTAGACTTTAGGTTATTAAATTGACACGAAAGTGTAATTTAGAATCTGAACTATTTAGGTTGAGCAATTTAATAATCCGCAAAGAAATTTGGTTTAATTGAATTGTGAACAAATCAAACTTACACTTAATGTTAGTTTAATCTGTTAGGAATTGCAAAGAAATTTGGGTTTCTGCTAATTAGACTTAGAGAATTCTCGCAATGAAAGTTGGTTAGTTCTATATATGTGTTTGAGTTCTAGAACCGAACTTAATTTGATCCTGGTTGATAGTTAATCTGCTTGTCTGATTTCCTGAGAACTCCCTAGACTTGACGCTTTTAGTACCTGCTTACAAAACCACTCTTGCTATTGATTTACTTTCTGTTCTGACTTACTGCTTATTCTCTATTTCACATAGCTTAACTTGACATTCTACAATCTATCGTAAGGTCTAGAGTCTCTATAGATTTCGATACCATATATACTACTAGTTCATCTCTGTGCACTTGCAGTGTAGATCTAGGGATTAAAACTCTGATCGTATCACCCCACCATTGATGGACAAACCTTCTATATTGATACAATTGAGAATCTGGCTGCAGAATTCTTAAATCGAATGCATTCTGTCGACCCTTTGGAGAGAGCCTTAATGAGTTCTGAGCATGAGTTGGAGTTGGAGGATGAAGCTGCTACAGGATATTTGAGGCTGATGGACGCTACTGCTCAAGTTACGAACTTGGAAGTGGCCGACGACATCCAGTGTCGACCGACACCACAAGCGAATCGGTCGACACCAGTTGCGCAGGATTGGAGCGAGGAGAAAGCTCCAAAGATCGAGTTGAATTTTGATCCGCGCGCAGCGCGGAATATTAGTTTGATAATTTTTTATTTGTTATTTTACTCGAGATCTTTATATTAGTTTTATAGTAATATTTATTTTAATTATTTATGTTTTCTGTATAAAAAGATTTTAATTAGTTTTTTGATTTACTCAATAAATTATTTTATTTTTAGATTACATAGCATGTATACTTTTTGGTTTTTTATTATAATTACATATTTTGTATATCTTTTTCATTTTTTATTTAAATGTTGAGTTTATATTTATTTTTTGTTACCTATTTTTTTAAATATAAACGAAAAGACCAGACTCGTTTATATTTAATATCCATGTAGACATGTTTATTTAAACCTGCAGAAGTAACACATACCTATTTAAACTTGTTTGTGTCTATTTATAAATTTTAACGTTTTAAATTTAAATACAAAATTCAAAACCAAAGTATTATTTATGTTATTTCACATGTTATTTATCAAAACCTGACTTTGATGCATATCCTTGAAATTTTGACCATTGAGTTATTTATTCCTCTAATAAGAATTTAGTGTTGAAAAAGAGATAAAATATTCGGTTAATATATTGTACGACAACAACAACAACAACAAAAATTATTTAGTAAAACATTTATTTTTTGGATTTTGGTTTTTAATTTTTTTTTGGTTAAAATGAATTGATCGGATTTGTTTAGATCCGTTTATATTTAAAACTTATTTAAACGCGTCAATTTAAGCTCACCAGAAATAACACGAACCTATTTAAATTTGTTTAAGTGTTTATAAATTTTAATACAACCTTTTCAACTCTAGCTTTCAAGTTTCAAACGTGAATTGGACTAATTCATGTACAACGACAGTCAATAGTTCTAAAAAAAATAAAACAATAATTAACATCACAAATCAAAGAACACAAAAATACAGTTTGTAGTTTAGAACATAAAAACCAGAAAAAAAAAAGAAATCGGAAAATCTTTTTTTTTTTGAAATATTGAAGAAAAATATGTGAATTTTTGTGTATGACAAATAATAAATTAATGTCATATATTTATACAAATCACGCTTGCAGAAGTAACATATGCCTATTTAAATCTGTTTACTATTTATAAATTTTAATGTTTTAAATTTAAATACAAAATACAAAACCACAGTATTATTTATGCACTTTGACATGTTATTTATCAAAACCTGACCTTGGTATATATTCTTGAAACTTTGACCATTGAGTTAGATAATTTTTTAAGATCATTTTCTTGATTTATAATTTATTTGACTGGTGATTTTCGACATGGATGACATATCATCTCATTCACTATTTTGATCCGTCCATAGAATGGGGTATTAATTAGATTTTTTTTTAAATAGTTTTTGGATTTTGCTATGTAAATTTTTATTTGGGTTAAAGATGTTATAACGGACAGACCCGACACATTTAGACTCGTTTATATTTAAGATCCATTTAGATATGCCCGTTTAAACATGTCACAAGTAACACATGCTTATTTAAATCCGTTTACATCTTTGTATAGATTTTAAATATTTTTAAAAAATAATAAATACAAAATTTTGACTTATATATTTTTCATATTTACTTTTTATTAAAAAATTAGTTAATTTTAGAAGTCTATGTGTTTTAATATGTTTATTTATTTCGTACCCGTAAATATATAAATTGTGATTATTATTATTCTTTTTGGTCTAGATATTTTTCTGAATATAAAAATTGTTTTGAAGATATTTCTTAGTTATATGTATTTTTTAGATTTTCTAGCCCGGGATAAATTTTTTTTTTTTTTTTCCCTAAATGTTTTTGGATATTTTCTGTTATATGGTTTTATTTATGTGTTGAGTTTATATACTAATTGTTTTTAAGTTTTAATTTCATAATGTTTTTATAAAAAATGGATGTTATATTGTATTAGATACATTTAATGTGTAGGATATAAATATATGGACAAAAGTAATGAACCAATATATTATTTTTTAATATTTTTTTCTGATGGAAAATAAATATTTTTAAAATTAAAATATGAATAATAATCATAGTCATAATTAATAAGTGTGAAAAATTGATAACTGAAATGTAATAATTAATATTCCTAAATAACTTGAAAAGAGTAGATAATTAATCATTTACAATAAAATTAATAGAACAATACCTAAGTAATGTATATGCACAAACACAAACATGTAAATGCATGCACCAATTAAATCATTGTTTCAAGAATCAGTTTATGATCTGCATGCATCTGTGATATATTAGGTAGGTTGTTAATTTCAAATTAATAGCAAAATCTTGTATTTTTTAGAAACAATCTGAACGTAACAATATCTTAGTTGTTATATAGATGGTACCCAATACGATAAATTTAAAAACAATAATGTATTGTTTAAGAAATTAAACTTCCTTAAATAAAACCGTAGAAAAATTTAATTTGTAGCTAGAGATGGCAAATTGAGTTGTCTGCATTTGGTCGGATTCGTTGCGGTTGTGTATTTCATTTGGACCGTGCAGTCTGGCCTATCGCGGGCGTGCCAAAATGTTGTGTCCAATCCCACCCCACTTGTTTTATGCAGTTTTATTATCGGCATGCAGGTCTTGATTGAACAAACATGTTTCCTTCGATCATTCATCATGTATCGTTCTATACACACTGTTACAAATTGTAGTAGAAAACACAAAAGCAATCTCAACAAACAGGGAGAGCAATGTTTGAAAAAAAGGAGTCGAATCAATGAACTCACATTCAATTTGTCTTCTTTGTACTCTGAATCCTTTACTGGTGTAAGAAAGAGAGAGGCTTTGTCTGGTAGCAAAATTCTACAAAACAGTGCCTCCCATTCAATATTAACTCAAAAATTGAAAAAAAAGAAAAGCAGCATAAAATAAAAGCTACCATAACAAAATCAATTAGCTTTAAGAGTCTCCTTTGCCATGTTAGCCATTTGAGAACATTCGACCTATTAAAGAACGTCCACAATTAAATCGTTTTAGACTAAATGAGATTCACACTTATATGATAAAAATGTTGGGAATGTCCTGAAATCTACCGTACTATCTCTAGAAAGTATGATAAGTGTCGAGATCAGACATAAGTCATAAGTACTGGGTGATCATGATGGCTTGCTAGAGTCCGCTCTTGATCTATAAGTTTAAGACTTATTACCAGTATTGTATGATCCCTAAGGGTCACACACCATAGCTAACGGGAAAGTTAAAATGGAATTAATACGGTAAGATGCAAGGCATTTACTGTATTTGTACAGAGAGACTTGGGCCATTAGTTAATTACTTGGGCCCATATCGAGATACAGGACTTGTGTCGATCGACACAGGTATATGTGTCGGTCGACACAACAGCGAAACCAAAACATCAGTTTAGGTTTATGACGAGTCGAGATATATAAGTCTTAGGATTTATTATTTCGACTGCAAGTCTGCGAATCTGAAAAGTGCCGTCCTGTTTTCTCTCTGTTTCTTTCAACTTTGGTCTAGCAACCGTCCCGTGCTTGTAAGAGTGTGGATACACGAGGAGGAGCCGATTCTCATCAGCTCTAATCTGATCTCGACATTACAATCATTCCGCTGCAAAAGGTAATGTCCAGGTTTGTTTTATGATTCAATTACAAGAACCAAGATCTGAGTTATATGTGCTAGGTTGCAATCTGTTAATTGAACCATGAACACACATATAATCCAACAGTGGTATCAGAGCACCAGGTTATTGGTTTTTGCTTTATGAATCTGATTTAGGTTGTTCTTAATGTTTAAAATCGAATTTGGTTAAGAAATTTGATCAGAAAACATGAAAACCTAAGAATTAGATCGCATCAATCCGATTGAAAGCCATTGGTGTGCGATCTGGTTGCCCGTGTCGATCGACGAGGGAGCGAGGTATCGGTCGATATCGATCGATCCGATTGACATCTCGCAGTCCTGATGACCCGAATGACCCGAGCTAATACACGCTAGTATCGATCGACATGGAAGACTCATATCGATCGATACGTAGGCGATGCCCATGTCGATCGACGAGGGAGCGAGGTATCGGTCGATATCGATCGATCCGATTGACATCTCGCGGTCCTGATGACCCGATTGACCCGAGCTGATACTCGCTAGTATCGATCGACATGAAAGACTCATATCGATCGATACGAAGGCGATGCAGATAATCCGCGAGTAGCCAATCGGTTCAGCCGAGCTTCGTGGTTCATCTATCCCTAAACCGAGACAATGAACCGATCAATCCGATTGTGGTTCATTGTCTACTTTAGCCAGAACCGCAAGTTAGGTCAAAATTGGCTAAAACACAAGGTGTTTCTTCCCGGTTTTGGACTTAACTAAACCGATCCAATTTAATTGGTGGTTCAAGCGGTTAACCCAAATCGCGGTTTACTGGAAATAATTTTATTTCTGGTTAAACCGGATTGAAATTCATAAAATTGAATTTTAACCTAAACCGAAGGCTGGTCTAAGTTTGATTTGGTTGGACCAAATAATTTAGAGCTGGTCTGGTTTAGTAAATAACCGATGGTTTTGATAGTTAATTTGGTCTTGGACCAGAATTAATAAACCGGATCGGTTATGTCAAATTATTGGGCCAGCTGGAATTCTATGGTCTTGGGCCAAGAATTGGGCCTATAATTTATGACCCAACCCAAAATATTTAATGAAATATTTAAATTAGAAATTTCTAATTTTAGTAAGTTACTAAATTTAGAAAGTTTCTAAAATAAGAAAGTTTTCCAAAATAGTAATCTTCTATTTTTGGAAATAAAATTTAAAATCCTCAAAAACAATATCAAGCTTGGATGTCTTTCCAATCTTGTCAGCTACTTAACGCTTACTTGATTACAGATATGGCTTACAGTGTGAGGTGTCTGTTTTCGTGTAAGTAAAGTAGTATATAGTCACTGATTTCATTGGGAGTCCCAGATTTCAGTGATTATTTGGCTGTAAGAGATTGGTTTCCTTGACTGGGCCATCGGGAGTCCCGGGCCTTGAGACATCTGGTGAGTTTGGGCCTCGGGCCCAATTCACAACCGAGAGTTATTGGATATAACTAGCTGTGTGTATGCTTACCAAGTAAAGCTAATTCCGGGTGACGGCCAGTGGCCCACTTTGGTTTTAGCTGAACATGGGTCTCGGAATCATTGCATTCTTATGAGGTTAAACAAAGAAATTTTGAATACAATGCGAGTTTTCTTATAAGTTGTTAAGATTGCTCTTTTATGAACTTAATAACTAAAACTCTATTTATCTCTAAATTTCAGCTATGACAAGCACAAACAATCAAAGCACTTTCTCGATCCGGTATGTCCTTGAGATGGACAAACTGAACGGATCAAATTTCTTGACTTGGTCGCGGAACCTGAGGCTAGTTCTCAGGCATGAGAGAAAGGACTATGTCCTTGAGAAAGCTCTCCCCGAGAGGATCGGATCCAAAGCCATTCATGCAGTATATAATGCTTGGAATAAGCATTATAATGATGCGGTAGATGTGCGTGGTCTGATATTGGCTACCATGGACTCAGAGTTGCGGAAGCAATATGAGAACATGGAGTCGCCAATAGAGATGATCAGCAGCCTGAAATTGAAATTTCAGGAGCAGGTTAGAGTGGAGAGATACCAGTTGGTTAAATCTCTCACTAGCTGCAAGCTACCGATGGATCATCCAGTAAGTCCTCATATCAGTAAAATGATGGGTTACGTTGATAACCTGAGGAAACTGGATTATCCAGTTAGCCAAGAATTGGCAACTGATATCATTCTGCAGTCACTGCCGTCAAGCTATGATAAGTTCGTAAGGGACTATATCAAGAAAGGCTTAACGAAGACGTTGACTGAACTGCATGACATGCTCAAGACAGTTGAGCCAAACGTGAAGAGTACCATGTACAATCTCATGAACGAGAAGGGTAGGTTTACTAAACCTAATGCTGACAAGGGTGAAGACAAAGTTGTCCAGATTTTGAATCATGGCAAGCGTGTGTCTTCTGAGCCCGAGTCAGATACCTCTTACGTTGGTAAGTGCTGCTACTGTAAAGAGACTGGGCATTGGAAGAGAGATTGCATTAAATTCATGGAAGATTATGAGGAGTTGAAGTTGATGTATGAAACTACTTCCTCAGGTATTCATGTTATTACTTCAAGTTATACCTTATAGGTATTGGACACTGGTTGTGGCACTGATATTTGTTATAATATGCAGAGCCTGAACAACAGTAAAACGTTGAAGGAAGGGCAAGTGGAACTGCGTGTCTGGAAGGAGCTTAGGATGCTGCTTCAGCCGTAGGGTTTTCACTTGTAGATGCCTTTGAGGCTTGGTTTTATTAAGTAATTGCTACAATGTACCTGCTTTAAGCAGAGTTGTCTTTCATTTTCTTGTAAGAATTTGAATGTTTTCATTTCGATAAAAGACTAGTTTTGTTCTTTTGATCTTAATGAAATATTAATTGTAGCACCCTATTCAAGGAATGGGTTTTATGTATTAACCAAAGAGTGCCTAAAATGTAACATAAATACTGCAATTGGTTTAAATCTGATGAATTAAACCTGATTTTTCTTGGCATAAATGTTTTGGTCACATAGAGTAAGTCAGATTCAGAAACCCCATAGTTATGGACTTTTGGGCTCATTTGAATGAAATATCTTATGAGACTTGAATTCTGCTTACTGGACCAAAAGACATAGGGCCCATCTTAGCCGAGCTAAGAAAGGCCCAAAGGTTTATCGGAGATTGAACATACTCATGTATGTGGTCCGATGAGCAGTAATGCCAGAGAAAATTTCCTGTACTTCATTGTCTCTACTGATTACTTCAGTGAGTGTGACTGTGTTCATTTGATGAGACACAAGTCGGAATTCTTTGACATGGTCGAAAGAGTTCCAGGATGAAGTATAGAATCTGAATGACAGAAGTATTAAGACTCTGAATTAGATCACGAGTGAGAATACCTAAGTCATTGATTGTGTGATCATCTGAATGAGTGTGAAGTCATTTCACAGCTCACTTCTCCTGAAAACCTAGAGGTGTTTCTGTGAGAATGAATCAGATCTTATTAGAAATGATTAAAGATGAGTCACACGAATCTTCCATGATATTTTTTTAAGAATAACGCTCTAGAAATATCTAAGTTTACGCTGAAAAGTTCCACCGATATCAGTTGAAAGACACCACGTAAATGTGGATTGGAATCGATCCAAATTCGTCTTTACTGAGTATTTGTAGTTGAGCTACTTCGCTGGTTGTCCTAGGGAAACCAAGGCTTGTTATCTTTTACGTCCATTCTGTTTTCTAAGAAGGGAAGTAACTTTCCAAGAAGAACAGTGGGAGTAAAAGTATAACTCGAAGAAATTCGAGAAATACAGGAGGCTGCTCAACCTGTTGAGGGAGAGCAACGGATGGATTTACAGATTTCTGTAGAATCTACACCTGTAGAGCCTGAAGTTCGCAGATATGAATGAATCAGTCACTAATTCGAGAGTGATTTCTCGTCATTAGTTGAACCCGATGATCATTGAAAGTTCGCATGATCTGATGATCATTGAAAGCGACGAATCTGCGAAATTCAAAGAAGCGAAAGTGAGCCCGGACTCCGAAAAGTTATATTGTACGTAAGTTAGCTTCATCGATCCATTCATGGATGGAAGCAAACATATCGGAGTTGGAATCTTCGTTCTGTTGAAGTAGTCAAGGTTTTGACTTGAACAGGAACGAAATGGAACTGTGCGTTTACTAAAAGATAAGTGGGAGCAATATTGCATTTCTCATAGTGTATGTCGATGACATACTGATTCTCGGAAATAACGTTCCAATGCTGCAGTCGGTAAAGGACTGGCTTGGGAGTTATTGTATGATTGACATGGGTAAAGCCACGTAGTTCTTGGATTTTGGATCTAAAGATAAAGATCCAAAAGAGCTGGTAGGACAAAGTCAGGATTCTTAAATTGACAAAGTCCTACACGTAATCAGCAATCCAAGAAGGGCTTTATGCCAATGTCACATGGCAATTCATTATGCAAGATACAGTGTCCTGCGATATCTGCTGAGCTTGAATGCATGGATAGGATTCCATATGCGACGGCAATTGGATCTATCATGTATGCCATGACACGTACTTGTTTTGATGTTGCTTTAATGTTAAGCAAGACAAGTATAGACCAGTCATATCCAGCAAAGAATCACTGGATTGCCGTATAGAATATCCTAAAATATTTGAGGAATACTAAGGATAAGTTCTTGATTTACGGAGAAAGTGAGGTGCTACAAGTCGATAGAGTCTGAAAGGCAAGTTTCCAATAGACAAAGATAATTCCTGGTCACAGTCCGGCTATATCTTGTGTCTATCTGGCGGTGCAAGGCACTGTAGCTGACTCCATGACTTAAGCTGAACATTTCGCAGCTTGAGAAGCGGCGAAAGAGGTTGTTTGGAAAGTAGAGTTCATCACTGAACTAGATTTGATTCCCAGCGTAGTTAAGACTAGCTGCACATCAAAGGTCCAAACACCTTGAG
Source organism: Orychophragmus violaceus (assembly GCA_030180135.1). Taxonomy (NCBI): domain Eukaryota; kingdom Viridiplantae; phylum Streptophyta; class Magnoliopsida; order Brassicales; family Brassicaceae; genus Orychophragmus; species Orychophragmus violaceus. The sequence goes on along the minus strand of CM058240.1, from coordinate 62,653,970 downwards.
GATAGGTATAACCTATTCCGCGAGATAAATGACAGAGGTGTTAAGTAGATAAGCAAGTTTCATCGAATGAGAATGTTGCTAATCTATTAACAAAGCCACTCCTTATGCCTAAGCACGAGTCGCGGACTGTAGCTGTAGGATGAGTGAAATTAAGATGTAGTCTTAATTTCAGTGGGAGTTTGTAAAGGGCTTTACTTAGTTATTTTGAATGGTTCATGAAAACATAGCATTTTATGTTTGTGAAATCTAATGATTTCTGGATTATTTTAACTGTGATATAAATAATCGTTCCAAAATGATTCATGTCATTATATATGGGCCATCGAAGTACATGAGTAGACTTGATCCTGAAACCCCATATTTAACGAAGTGACATAAATCATAGTGTCCATAGTCGAAGGTTGTTGAAATTGGAACACCAACAACCTGTTGAGACTAGATTGTGTTGAGACTTATGACCAAGTTTCGAGGGATCATAGATGCGCGGCATCAAAGTCGACACATAGGTATATGTAGGGGAGCATATGACCGGACATGGCCCGCTAATGAGAACTCTGCAAGATATTAATATCTGTGTCATAAGAAGTTCTCATATACGACTATAGAGTATAGTCCTTAGACCTGAGTTCGCATGCATGTGGCTGCACATGGAGTAATGCGCTTTGATCATTGTCTAACGCTGTTTCGTAACTGGGAGCTATACGGACCTTGGTTGGGTGTATTATGAATTGTGTAGTTCATAGTGATGGAACAAGACGGGATTTGTCCCTGCCGTTTAACGGAGGTAATATCTCTAGGCCAATCGGAGATTTGATAGCTGGTAAGAGAATGGCCATTCCCAAACGGACTTGCCCAAGTCGTTTGCATTGTCAGTATCAAATCTGGTCCGATAAACATGGTCTGGCTATATAAGGATGACACGCATCTTGCCTTATGCCAGATCGAGATATTGAGACAAAAGGATTAGGGAATGTAGGATTCCAGTACAATCGGAAGATTGTTGGGAATGTCCTTTGTAGAATTCCAGTACAAGTGGGAGATTGTTGGGAATGTCCTGAAATCTACCGTACTATCTCTAGAAAGTATGATAAGTGTCGAGATCAGACATAAGTCATAAGTACTGGGTGATCATGATGGCTTGCTAGAGTCCGCTCTTGATCTATAAGTTTAAGACTTATTACCAGTATTGTATGATCCCTAAGGGTCACACACCATAGCTAACGGGAAAGTTAAAATGGAATTAATACGGTAAGATGCAAGGCATTTACTGTGTTTGTACAGAGAGACTTGGGCCATTAGTTAATTACTTGGGCCCATATCGAGATACAGGACTTGTGTCGATCGACACAGGTATATGTGTCGGTCGACACAACAGCGAAACCAAAACATCAGTTTAGGTTTATGACGAGTCGAGATATATAAGTCTTAGGATTTATTATTTCGACTTCAAGTCTGCGAATCTGAAAAGTGCCGTCCTGTTTTCTCTCTGTTTCTTTCAACTTTGGTCTAGCAACCGTCCCGTGCTTGTAAGAGTGTGGATACACGAGGAGGAGCCGATTCTCATCAGCTCTAATCTGATCTCGACATTACAATCATTCCGCTGCAAAAGGTAATGTCCAGGTTTGTTTTATGATTCAGTTACAAGAACCTAGATCTGTTTAAGATTATGTGTTAGGTTGCAATTTGGAATTGAACCTTGAAAAACACCCATAATCCTATAAAAAAGACTGAAAATTTTGATGATCCCAAAACAAAGAACACAAAAATTTTCAAAAGAGGTGATGCGGAGTCTCTAGCAGAGTCTATAGAAGATAAAGCTTTTATGCACAAACACACTAACCTTCAGAGCAATCTACTTCAGTTTCTTCATTGCAGAGAACTGGTTGAGACAAGACAAAACAGCTGGATCAAGCACTCTATCTGGTGCAACACACTTCTCGTAGATCCAAGGATGACATGAAAAAAAAAGATAAACAACACATAGCTTATAAGTATATTATAGAGTTTAGCTATGAAATTTTCTGTAATCTCTAAGCTAACTCCAATCACAATCTAAGAATCGATGTATTGAATTGAATGTACAGAATGTAACACTTTAAATTGAAAAACAATGGAGATCGCTGGCTTAACCCAATCAAAACTTCCCTGATGACTCACGTCTCAGCTCAACAAATCAAAGCTAAGAACAAATGAGCTCACTTCTCTCTTATGTATACTATCAACGACTAACAGCAAACCCTCTCCTTCTTCCTGCATCTTTGACTGGTCAACTAATACCGTTAACGGCCGTCGTTGCCATTGTAGAATTTTCCACGGCTTCCTCTCCTTCTCTTATCACTTTCTTCAAGGATCCTTTACTCTTCTTGCGGTAATAGCACTGTGGAACTTTATCAGTATACTGCTTGTGTGGTTGTTACTAAAAGTAAAATTTTCCATGTAAATACATATGTAAGACTTCCTGGGCGATCAAGCCTTATGCAGGCTTGGAGGCTAACATTATGCGGATCAAGTCTTTAGCATTGCCAGATATCACAGGCCACGGGTCTGAATCAAAGTCCATATATTCCTTCAATACATCATCAAATATCCCTTGCTGGATTTTTGATTCTGAAAATAAAGACAAAACAAACCAGGCAAGCACATTTAACCAAATCCAAAATAATAAAGGTGCACACATCATAATGACCTCTCTATCTTGACGTTGGTTTCCAATCAATAACACACTACGCTTTTGGAACCAGGAATCCCAATTAAATATCTAAGAGTCATGTACAAACCTGCCAAATTATGCAGTTAAAAAATAAGATAAACATTGTTATTGAAATCTTCTTCTTCGTTTTTATAGATTAATGATAGCGAGACTGACCGAGTGTGCATCTATAAGCATTCCAACGTCCAAACTGTGATCAACTGATAGGCTCATAGTTTTAATCCTATTCTACTGCAAGTGCACAGTTATGCAATGTAGTACTTAGGGTATCGAATCCACAAGGACTCACGGTCACACGATAGATTATATGCCGTCAAGTTAAGCTAAATCAAATCCAGAGAAAGCAGTAAATGAAAGCAAGTAAACAGGAAGGTTATTCAATAGAGAAAGGCGTCAGACTTAGGAAGTTATCGGGAATTATGCTATGCTAAACACTTAACTAACCGGATTTAGATTAAAACAGGTTCAAGAACTAGAAACACAATGCTAAATAATCCAACTCTCGCTGAGATTATTTCTATATCTAGCAACCTAGCAATCCAAATCTCTTTGTGATCCTAGAGTTCTAAATAAGCATTAAGAACAGGTTCTATCGGTTCACAATTCTCCTAAACCAAATCTCTTTGTATCTAGTCAAATTACTCGCTCTAAGTTTGTTCAGATTATAACTCACACTCTCGTGCTATTGTTAATTGTCTAAGATCTAAACCCTAGGTGAGCAGTCTAGAATTCAGTATTAAGCGCACTTAGGTGATGAACAATAGATGGTGAATCCTAATTAATCAGTTATCAAACAAGCATAAAACCTTTGTGAGAATCCCTAAATCTAACTAGGTTACTACTCAAACATATTAGTAATCAAACAACACATCATGAATAGAAAACCAAAAGACTTAATAGATAAAGGAAAAGGGTTCGAAATTCTTCTCTCAATGTTACAAGTAGCAAGAATCAGCCCTTCCAAAATCTCTCAAGCAAGAACAAAGTTAAGAACAAGATAAAAGGTAGAATGAGTCTGAAAACCTAATTAAACTCTCTAAACACGTTTTGGGGTCAGTTTAGAATTAAAGAAAACTTTTGGGAAATCTGCAAATCTTCAAAACTTATCTTCAACTCTCGGATGTTGTTCTGTCGCGCTTAGTGTCGACCGACATCCAAGTCAGTGTCGGTCGACACTCAATCGTGGTCGAGACACCAACTTCAGCTCGTTGCACAAATCACCAGAAACGTCCTATAATCTCATGCTTTGCTTCAAACGCAAGTCTACCTGTAGAAGACTCTATAGACTCTAAAAACCAAAATAAAGACTCAATATATACAACTATATCATGGTTGAAAACCTAGAAAAACCATGATATATCAACTCCCCCACACTTAGCTCTTGCTTGCCCTCAAGCAAGTAAAGAACCAAAGTATAAGAAAAGAGGTTTGAAAACACATAAACTCATTTCGTCTTAGGAACTTTCGCATTCACATTCACTTAGTAAACCACTGAAAACTTTCCTACAGAACTGAAGACCACAATATACTTCCCCCACACTTAGCAGCTATCCCAAGTAAACTCCACAATCAAGTTAGGACATTCAAGTTCACCACACTAGCCTCTGTATACAATTAGGTGCAGTCTCACAAAGGGAGTATCGAATCAAAGGACACATGGACTCAACCTATTCAGTGTCTGACCACCAAACTGTCGGTTTCTGGTTTCTTTCTTTTCCCTTTCTCCCTTAGCCCTGATTTTTCCCACTGGGTATCATTTTTTTTTTAATCAGTGCTCTTCCTTTTTATTGGGGTTTAAGTTTGGATCTTTCCATTAATACACAGGAGGTAATAGGGGTCTCTACCACTCCCGTGACCACTTCGAAGCTACTAGCTTATCCTCGGTTTTTATCTCTCTTTTTTTTTTACTTTCAAGGGAGGGGAAAATCAGAAACCATACTTTAGAATAGGATCACAGGCTGTGCCAAACACATCAAAGGAATCCGACCCAAAGATTACCAAGCCCCTAAGTGAGAAATTAAAGTCAAGATTTAAGCGTGAGACTAGTGGTGGATCCTCTGAATACCTGGTTAGATATGGGTGTCCTTGGTAAGTTGATATTTTTGGGGTTTTCTAATAGTCATAGAGGTCCTGCAAGTCTGTCCAATGGTCGCTTAGTTCCTGTTCCAGCGAAAAATTTCCTCGAAAAATCATAGTTTCATACAAATTTTGACTCAATAAAACAATTTTGAAAACTAGTGAAAACATGGGACTGACTCTAAAAAAATAAATCACAATGTCAGTAGCCACCACCCCCACACTTAAACTGCATTGTCCCCAGTGCAATTGTAGCATGAGCTCGGTATAAAGCAAATTGGAAGAGAACCGATACTTGGAACAGAAACCTTACATGTGGTCGCAGTTGGTGTCGACTGACACCTGGCTTGTGTCGAGCGACATCAAGCTTTGGTCGACATCAACCTACTTCTAATCGAGCGTGATCGATTTCTGTCCGTGTTTCGAGTTTCGATGTCGACCGACACTAGTGAGTGTCGACCAACACTGCTGTTTGCAGACCTGTTCTTCACGGCTCTGACATACAAAAACCAGAAAAATCAAAAGACACAAGGACGAAAACCAAAAAGAAAAGAAAACTAACCTACAGTGGGTTGTCTCCCACTCAGGGCTCGTTTAACGTCAATAGCTTGACTGTATTGCGATCAGGCATTGGGTGCGTTATCCAGATGGACAATGTCGCCTTCTGGAACCTCAGCTTTCGCCCAGTAGTGTTTCACCCTTTGTCCATTGACTGTAAACTCCTCGCCCTTGGAATTCATTAAGATGATAGCTCCGTGTGGTCTGGCTTCTCTGACAGTGAATGGACCTGACCAACGAGAACGCATCTTTCCAGGAAACAATGTCAGACGAGAGTTGTAGAGAAGTACATGATCATTGGGTTTGAAGTTGCGTGAGATGATCTTCTTATCATGATATGATTTTGTGCGCTACTTGTACAGCCTTGAGTTCTCATAGGCATGGTGGCGAATTTCATCCAACTCATTTAGCTGTATCAAACGCCTCTCAACTGCAGGTTTGAGATCATAGTTCATCTGTTTGACAGCCCATCTAGCCTTGTGCTTTAGCTCAACTGGAAGGTGACAAGCTTTCCATATAGTAGATGGAATGGTGTAGTCCCCAGTGGCGTCTTGAACGAAGTTCTGTAAGCCCACAACGCATCGTCCAACTTTGCAGACCAATCCTTTCTTGTCTTCCTAACTGTCTTCTCTAGAATCTCCTTGATCTGTCTGTTAGATACTTCCACTTGTCCGCTAGTCTGGGGGTGATATGGAGTAGCCACACGATGATTAACACCATGCTTTTTAAGCAGCTTCTCGAAAACTTTGTTGATAAAGTGAGTTTCACCATCACTTATCACAATCCTAGGGACTCCAAATCTGGGGAAGATGATAGTCTTAAACAGCTTAAGAACTACCGAAGAGTCATTGGTCAGACTTGCAATCGCTTCAACCCATTTAGATACATAGTCCACAGCAACCAATATATACATGTTCCCATAGGAAGATGGAAACGGACCCATGAAATCGATGCCCCAGCAATCAAAGACTTCAACCTCAAGGATGAAGTTTTGTGGCATCTCATGTCGCTTGCTTATCTTCCCCCTCCTCTGACACACATTGCACGAGAGACAAATAACTGGGCATCCTTGAACATTGTAGGCCACCAGAACCCTGCTTGAAGAACCTTAGACACTGTCTTAAATGTAGCAAAATGTCCAGCATACTCAGAACCATGGCAGTGGTACAGCACATTATCTACTTCAGATTCCGCAATGCATCGTCTATAGATACCAACAGAGCAGTGCTTGTACAAGTAGGGCTCATCCCAGTAATAGCGCATGACTTCTCCGAGGAACTTCTTCTTAGCATAGCCTTTAAATACTTCAGGCTCATCCTCTGCAGCAAGGTAGTTGACTATATCTGCATACCAAGGTCTAGTAGGGAGAGGACCGTGGGTCATTGAAGCTATGAATATGTCAGCTTCATCATCCGGAATTTTTGCCTCTGTCCGCAGTGGATGTCGACCGACACCAGTGTTGATGTCGACCGACATCTTCCCTAATCGGCCAAGCAATGTCGAGCGTGATCGATTATTGTCCGCTTTTTTGAGTCGGGTGTCGACCGACATGATATGAGTGTTGATCGACACTGACTCTGCAACCCGTGTAGAAATAAATGAACTCGCAGAAACATCCTGAAAACCTGTCTCAATCTTGTAGTTGTTCTCTTCTGGTAGAGAATCATCTATTGGAACATCCTCATCGATCCTATTCCGAGACAAGTGATCAGCAACAACATTTTCCACCCCTTTCTTGTCTCTCACCACTATGTCAAACTCTTGAAGAAATAGAATCCATCTCAACAGCCTTGGCTTAGCATCTTTCTTCTGTATCAGATACTTAAGCGCAGAATGATCAGTATGTACAAACACAACTGCCAACAGTTCCTTCTCAGTGGTTGCATAGTTCCTTTGAGCATCATCAAGAGTTCTACTGTCATAATAGATATCATGGAGCTTCTTGTCCTTCTTCTGCCCAAGAACAGCTCCTACTGCATAATCACTAGCATCGCACATTACCTCAAAAGAAAGACTCCAGTCCGGAGGTTGCACAATTGGAGCAAAGATTAAAGCTTGCTTCAGCTCTTTGAATGCAGCATGACACTCATCTGTGAACTCAAATTTCACATCCTTGCTGAGAAGCGCAGTGAGTGGTCTAGCTATCTTGATGAAGTCTTTAATGAATCTCCTGTAAAAACCAGCATGCCCAAGGACTTCTTATTCCTTTGACTGAATCAGGCGCCTGCAGCCCTATCATTACCTCAATCTTAGCTCTGTCTACCTCAATTCCTGCCTAAGAGACTCTATGCCCAAGTACAATGCCATTCTTGACCATAAAGTGACATTTTCCCAGTTCAAAACAAGGTGCTTTTCCTCGTAGCGAGCTATCACCTTGCATAGATTATCCAGACATGCATGGTTAGATGATCCGTAGACAGAGCAATCATCCATGAATACCTCTATCAAGTCCGTGAAGATGGACATCATGCATCTCTGAAACGTCGCAGGAGCATTACACAGTCCAAATGGCATTCTGCGGTATGCAAAGGTACCATAAGGACAGGTAAATGTGGTCTTCTCCTGGTCCTCTGGGTGGATAGGATTCTCAAAGAAACCAGAATAGCCATCCAAAAAGCAGTAGTACGGATGACTTGCCAACCTTTCCAACATCTGATCAATGAAAGGGAGTGGAAGGTGGTCTTTTCTGGTGGCTGCATTCAGCTTCCGGTAGTCTATGCACATCCTATGACCAGTGATTGTCCTTGTAGGGATTAGCTCATTTTTCTCATTTTTAACCACAGTGACTCCTCCCTTCTTAGGAAACACATGAACTGGGCTGATCCAATTACTGTCGGAGATAGGAAAGATGACTCCAGCCTTCAGCAGCTTCATGATCTCCTTCATTACAACCTCTTGCAGGATGGGATTTAAACGCCTCTGAATCTCAATTGACGACATGCTCTCATCCTCAAGGTGTATCCTATGCATGCACAAGTCTGGAGAGATACCTGAAATATCATCGAGAGAATAGCCAACAACTTTGCGATGCTTGCACAACTTGCTTAGCAGTAAGGTGAGTTTTGCGTTATTCAAATCAGCATTGACAATAATAGGATAAGTGGAGTTCTTACCTAGGAATGCATATTTGAGGCCAGCAGGTAGTTTCTTCATCTCAACCCTTGGAGCTCTCTCCTCGCTCCAATCTGTCGCGACGGGTGTTAACTGATTACCCTGTGGTGTCGGTCGACACTGTATGTCATCGGCTGCTTCCAAGTTCATCACTTGCTCGGTAGCGTCCATCAGCCTCAAATATCCAGTAACAGCATCATCTTCCAGCTCCAAACCACTCTCAGAACTCTTCAGGGCCCTCTCCAAAGGATCAACACGATGCATTTGATTGAAGAATTCTGTAGCCAGATTCTCAATCGTATCAACATAGAAGGTCTGCCCATCAATGGTAGGGTATCTCATCAGCTTATCCATATCAAAATTCATCACCAGATCACCCATATTGAGACCAATCTTCCCTCTCTTCACATCAATGATGGCACCAGCTGTAGCCAAGAACGGCTTGCCTAGGATAAGAGGATCCTTAGGCTCATCATTGTATTGCAAGACTACGAAGTTGGTTGGGATAACACATTCACCAATCCTTACCGGTACATCCTCCAAGAGGCCCTCAGGAATCCTTATGGAGCGATTTTCTAAAATCTAGGATATCCTAGTAGGTGTGAAATCTGTCATTCCCATTTGCTTAGCAACTGAATATGGCATCAGATTGATGCTGGATCCCAAATCACACAATGATCTCTCAAATCTGTCTCTGAAGATGGTACAGTCCAAGACAAAGCTCCATGGATCCTTCTGCTTTTCTGGAACTCTATTTAGGATGACAGCACTACAGACCTCAGTGATCATCATTACACACTCGTCATCTCCGATATCAGAAGTCAACATCTGCTTCAGACACCTCTTCAACACTGGATTATTGCTGACAGCATCCATCAATGGCATTGGAAGAGTTAGCTTGCTCAGCATAGCCATGTACTTAGCCTTGAACCGTTCAAACTTAGACCGCTTTGGGTTCCTAGGGAAAGGTACCTTGGGTTTGTACACTTTCCCTGCAGCTACAGGAGTTTTCGTTTGATTTTTTGACTCTGTACGCGTCTGATGTCGACCAACATCATCTTGGTGTCGATCGACTAATCGTTCTGGCGTCGACCTCAAAATCGACCTCGGTCGATTTCCGTCCGTCACGAGAACTCGAAAAAGCTAGTGTCGCCCGATTACTAGTGGTAGTGTCGGTCGACGTCCGTCTCCCAGCTTCATACTCTTCTTCAAATTCCTCTATCTCTTCGATCTCATGATCAGTGATCTGCCTATTAGGGATGGTGTGCAGTTCCTTCCCACTCCGCAGTGATATAGCATTGCAGTGATGCTTTGGATTAGTATATGTACTCAAAGGATTATATGTGTGTTCATGGTTCAATTAACAGATTGCAACCTTGCACATATAACTCAGATCTAGGTTCTTGCAGAACGAATCATAAAACCAAACCTGATCATTACCTTTCAGATTGCAGCGGATTGATGGATGGTAATGATGAGATCAGCTAGAACAGATCAGATGCCTGTTCCTCCTTCAGTATCCACACTCTTACAAGCCGGGATGGTTGCTAGACCAAAGCAATGGATTGATCAGAGAGAGAAGAGAGACGGCTCAGGTTTTAGGTCACAGACCGTTAGAGTCGAAATTAAAAGACGACTCATATAAATATCGACTCTGTCATAAACCTAAACCGATGTCTCGGTTTCGCAACTGTGTCGACCGACACATACACTCGTGTCGATCGACACAAGTCATTTGTCTCGATATGGGCCCAAGTGATTAAACTAACGGCCCAACTCTCTGCACAAATACAGTAAATGCCTTGCATCTTACCGTATTTATTCCATGTTAACTTTCCCGTTAGCTATGGTGTGTGACCCTTTGGGATCATACAATACTGGTAATAAGTCCTAAACTTATAGATCAAGAGCGGACTCTAGCAAGTCATCATGATCACCCAGTATTTATGACTTATGTCTGATCTCGACATTTATCATACTTTCTAGAGATAGTACGGTAGATTTCAGGACATTCCCAACAATCTCCCACTTGTACTGGAATCCTACAAAGGACATTCCCAACAATCTTCCGATTGTACTGGAATCCTACATTCCCTAGTCCTTTTGTCTTTATATCTCGATCTGGCATAAGGCAAGATGCGTGTCATCCTTATATAGCCAGACCATGTTTATCGGACCAGATTTGATACTGACAATTCAAACGACTTGGGCAAGTCCGTTTGGGAATGGCCATTCTCTTACCAGCTATCAAATCTCCGATTGGCCTAGAGATATTACCTCCGTTAAACGGCAGGGACAAATCCCATCTTGTTCCATCACTATGAACTATACAATTCATAATACACCCAACCAAGGTCCGTATAGCTCCCAGTTACGAAACAGCGTTAGACAATGATCAAAGCGCATTACTTCATGTGCAGTCACATGCATGCGAACTCAGGTCTAAGGACTGTACTCTATAGTCGTATATGAGAACTTCTTATGACACAGATATTAATATCTTGCAGAGTTCTCATCAGCGGGCCATGTCCGGTCATATGCTCCCCTACATATACCTATGTGTCGACTTTGATGCCGCGCATCTATGACCCCTCGAAACCTGGTCATAAGTCTCAACACAATCTAGTCTCAACAGGTTGTTGTTGTTCCAATTTCAACAACCTTCGACTATGGACACTATAATTTTTGTCACTTCGTTAAGTATGGGGTTTCAGGATCAAGTCTACTCATGTACTTCGATGGCCCATATATAATGACATGAATTATTTTGGAACGATTATTTTATATCACAGTTAAAAATAATCCAGAAATAAAATTTTCATTAACATTTAATAAAATGTTTACAAGAACCAATCAAAATAACTAAAACAAACGCCCTCACAACTCCCACTCAAAAAGAGATTACATTTGAATATCTCTAATTCCTACAGCAGCAGTATGCAACTCGTGCTTAGGTCTCGGGAGTGGCTTTGTCAACGGGTCAGCCACGTTCTCATCAGTGGGAACTCTGCTGACCATCACTTCGCCTCTATTCACTATATCACGAATCAGGTGATACCTTCTCATAATGTGTTTGGATTTCTGATGATGTCTCGGTTCCTTGGCTTGAGCAATTGCACCATTGTTGTCACAATACAGTGCCAAAGGCTCAGTGGCATTAGGGAATACACCGAGTTCAATCAAGAAGTTCCTAATCCAAACTCCTTCCTTCGCAGCTTCTGAAGCAGCGATGTATTCAGCTTCAGTTGTGGAATCTGCTACGGTGCTCTGCTTGGAACTCTTCCAACTTACTGCACCGCCATTCAGACAGAAGATGTAGCCAGACTGTGACCGGAAATCATCCTTATCTGTCTGAAAACTTGCATCCGTGAATCCACTGATTTCAAGCACTTCACTTCCTCCGTAAACCAAGAACTTATCCTTAGTATTCCTCAAATACTTCAGGATATTCTTTACGGCAATCCAGTGACTCTCACCTGGATTAGACTGGTACCTACTCGTCATGCTTAGTGCATAAGCAACATCAGGACGAGTACAGATCATGGCATACATGATAGATCCTATAGCCGAAGCATAAGGAATCCTACTCATGCGCTTAAGCTCATCAGGTGTCTTAGGACACTGATCCTTGCTTAGTGAAGCACCATGTATCATTGGCGTGAACCCCTTCTTGGATTTATCCATTCCGAATCGATGCAGGACTTTATCTATATAAGCATCTTGACAAAGTCCAATCAGCTTTTTAGATCTGTCTCTAAAGATTCGGATTCCAAGAACATACGCGGCTTCACCCATGTCCTTCATGGAAAAACAACTTCCCAGCCAGTCTTTAACAGATTTCAGCATTGGAATATCATTTCCAAGAAGCAATATGTCATCGACATATAGGATAAGAAACGCCACTTTGCTCCCACTAGTTTTCTTATACACACATTGTTCCTCTTGGTTTCTGATGAAGTCAAAGTTCTTTATTGCTTCATCAAAACGAAGATTCCAACTCCTCGATGCTTGCTTCAATCCATAAATGGATTTGTGAAGCTTGCATACTTTCCCAGCATTCTTAGGATCAATGTAACCGTCAGGTTGTGTCATATACACATCCTCCTCCAAGATTCCATTCAGGAAGGCGGTTTTCACATCCATCTGCCAAATCTCATAATCATAATAAGCGGCAGTTGCTAGGAGAATCCGAATTGATTTCATCATTGCCACTGGTGAATAGGTTTCATCATAGTCTATACCATGAATTTGCTTGAAACCTTTTGCCACCAACCTGGCTTTGTAAATCTGGACATTTCCATCCACGTCTATCTTCTTCTTGAAGATCCATTTACACTCGATGGCTTTTGCACCAGCAGGTAAATCAACCAGTGAAAACACTCGGTTAGCAGACATGGAGTCCATCTCGGATTCTGTGGCTTCACGCCACTTTAAGGAGTCAGGGCCCATCATGGCTTCTGCAAAGTTCGAGGGTTCATCACCGTCAATGATCAAAAGATCATGGCAATTAGTCACAAGGAATCCCTGATATCTATCAGGTTCCTAACGGATCCTTCCGGATCTTCGAACTTCAGGTACTGCAGGTTCAGGTTCTATTACAACTTCATGTAATTCATCCTGCTGTTCTTCCTCATTAGGTTGAACAGATTCCTGTCCTTCTTGAATTTCATCAAGTTGTACCTTACTCCCACTATCTTTTCTAGAGAGAAACTCCCTTTCAAGAAAAGTACAATCCCGAGCAACAAAGATTTTGTTCTCGGATCGCAGATAGAAGTAATAAGCCTTGGTATCCCTAGGATAACCAATGAAGTAGCATTTGTCAGATTTTGGTGTAAGCTTGTCTGAGATTAATCTTTTGACATAGGCTTCACAACCCCAAATTCTGAGAAAAGACATTGCTGGAGCTTTTCCAGTCCATATCTCATATGGTGTCTTTGCTACTGCCTTTGATGGCACTCTGTTCAGTGTGAACGTTGCGGTGAGCAAAGCATATCCCCAAAGGGATATAGGAAGGTCTGTGTGACTCATCATGGAACGGACCATATCTAACAATGTCCGATTCCTTCTCTCAGACACACCATTCCACTGTGGTGTTCCAGGAGGTGTGAGTTGGGAGATAATCCCACACTCACTCAGATGATCACGAAATTCCTGGCTCAAGTATTCTCCTCCTCGGTCCGACCGAAGAGCTTTAATACTTTTACCAAGCTGGTTCTGTACTTCATTCTGGAATTCTTTGAACTTTTCAAAGGTTTCCGACTTATGTTTCATCAAGTAGACATATCCATATCTACTGAAATCATCAGTGAATGTAATGAAGTACTGAAAGTTTCCTCTAGCACTTGTGGACATTGGGCCACACACGTCAGTATGTATCAGGCCCAATAGTTCACTGGCCCTTTCTGTGGGTTTATTGAAAGGCGCCCTTGTCATTTTGCCCATTAGGCAAGATTCACATTGCTCACAAGACTCAAAGTCAAATGAGCCCAAGAGTCCATTTGAATGGAGCCTCTTGATGCGTTTCTCACTAATGTGCCCCAAACGACAATGCCAGAGAAACGTTTCATTTTCTTCGTTAGATTTGAACCGTTTTGTATTTATGTTATATACTGGAGCAGATTGATCCAGCATGTACAGCCCATTTATAAGAGGGGCACAGCCATAGAACATATCATTGAGATTAAAGGAACACAATTTATGTTGGAATTGTGTCCAGCAATCTCTGTACTGTCTCTATAAAGTAAGAGTATGTCAGTGATCAGACATAAGTCATACAATACTGGGGGTCATGATGGCTTGCTAGAGTCCGCTCATGATCTATAAGTCTCGGACTTATTGCTTTTATTGTATGATCCCATATGGGTCACACGCTTAAGCTAGCAGGAAATAAAGTAGGAACGGCTTAACAGAAGTACGACAAAAGTGCTAGGCATTTGTCGTACTAAGAGAGAAAGATTAATGGGTCTGATTAAATGGGATTTAATCAGATTGGGCCCAAAAGCCCAAAAGGGAAAGAGAAGGCTTTTAATGACTAAAAGCCAACTCTCTTCCTCCCAACCCTAATCCCAGCCGCGAAATCTCTCTCTCTTCTGCGCCCCATCTCCTCGTGGTCTAGCAGCCAGTTTCCGGTGATTGCGTGTGTGAGCCTTTGGAGGATTCATCCCTTGGTGTATCTCCCTGATCTCTGACCTGTTCATCAATTCCGCTGCAACAAACAGGTAAAAGGTGAGATCATAATGTTTCTAAATAAGAACACCTAGATCTGATGCATGTTTAGGTTGATATCAATATGAGAATTGAATCAGGATCAACCGAAACTTCCAACAGTGGTATCAGAGCCATTGGTTCTTAGGTTTCTTGTTTTAGATTCATGTTTAGGTTGTTTAATCTGTTTAGAATTGTTTTTGAATCAATTACTGATAAGATAAAACAGTTAAGAAACAAATTTTGAACCCTAAACACACTAATTCAGATCGCAAACTGAGCTATATGACTCAAGTTTGTGATCGGCCGAGTGAAATCCGATCGGCTTGGCCGGTTGGATCGCATGGCCGAGATGTTGGCCGGCCGGATGGATCGATCCCGATCGCTTGGCGATTGTTGGAAGCGATCGACCCGAGCATCCCGATCGCGGTTGCAGCTTGCACGATCGTCCCGATCGTGAAGCTTGGCATGGACGATCGCGGCTTGCTCGTCCCGGCTGTCCCGCGTGATCGAGGCCGAGTATCGACCCCGACCGTCCCGACCGTCAAGTCCACGGCCATACCGATCATGGATCGAGTTGGCTAGGGTTGGCGGCTAGGGTTTGATTGCGTGAAGATCACGACTAGGTCGTGATCGGTTCACGTGATCAAATCGGTTCGGTTCGGTTTAAAATTTTAATTAAAATTGATTCGTTCTGGTTTGATAAACAGATTTTAATAATTTTATTAAATCTGGTTAAACCGGGATAAGAAATCCAATGTCGAAAGAATTATTGGATTTAGTGCCTAAACCAGGAATTTCTAATTTGATTTGGTTGGACCAAATAAATTGAGAAAATCCGGTTTAGTAAATAACCGGTTGACAATTGTGGTCGTCGTAGTAATTAAAACTTGGTTAGACCAGTTTTAATGAACCAGACCGGTTATGTCAATTAATTGGACAATTGGGTCATGTCTTGGACATGGACCAATTCTTGGGCCTCGGGCCAAGAAGTTAAAACAATTGGGCCAGTTAATTGAGTCTTTCTTCAGAATAATTTAAAATCTATTTTATAAAATTATAAAGTCGTTTTAAATTAAAGTTTCCAAAATTTTGAAATTAGAAAGTTTCTTAAAATAGAATTTTCTGAATTTGCGGGTTTTGGATTTTAAAGAAATTTCTAAAGTTAGAAAGTTTCCAATTTTAGAAAGTTTCCAAAAATAGTAGGTTTCCATAAATAGAAAGTTTCCCGAAATAGTAATCTTCTATTTTGGGAATGATTTTAATAAACCTACGAACCTCAAATAATATCAAGCGTTGGATGTCTTGTCCAGGCTATGTCAGCTGTCAAAGCCCATTCAATTGCATTCATGGCCTTACAGTGTGAGGATGTCTGCTTTTGCGTGGGTAAGACGGTTTGTGATTCATAAATGTCATTGGGAGTCCCAGACATTAATGATTACATGACTGTATAGTCTGGTTTTCTTGACTAGGCCATCGGGAGTCCCGGGCCTTGAGACATCAGAGTGGATTGGGCCTCGGGCCCAGATTCACAACCAAGAGTTATATCACGGATATAATTAGCCGATATAGGGCTTACCGATATAAGCTAAAGTTGGGTGACGGCCAGTGGCCCACTTTAATCTTAGTTATATGTGGATCTTGGAATCATTATATTCTATTGAGGGTAACTTAGGTTATTGAATATAATGCGTGATTAATCATATTATTCTTTAATACGAGATTAGTCATTTTGAACATAATAACTAATAACCTTTTTATTTATATATTTCAGATATGACTACTACAAGCACTCAAAACTCATTCTCGATCCGGTCTGTTCTCGAGAAGGAGAAGCTGACTGGAACGAACTTCCTGACATGGTCAAGGAACTTGAGGCTGGTCCTCAAGCAGGAGAAGAAGGATTATGTCCTTCGAGATCCCCTCCCCGAGAGGCCTCTTGCCAATGCTGCCAGGACTCTGCACAATGCTTGGGAAAAGCATTCGTCAGATGAAAATGATGTTTATTGCCTGATGTTGGTGACAATGACTCCTGAGCTGCAAAAACAGTTCGAAAGTGTATTGTCTCCAATCGAGATCATGGCAAGCCTGAAATCGCTTTTTCAGGAGCAGGCTAGGACCGAGAGGTTCCAGACAGTTAAGAACCTCTTGGACTGTAAGTTGGCTGCGAATGCGGCAGTGAGTCCTCATGTCTTGAAGATGATGGGTTATCTCGATCATCTTCAGAAACTCGACTGCCCAATCAGCCAGGAACTTGCCTGCGACATCATTCTGCAGTCTTTACCTGCAAGCTATGATCAGTTCATTCTGAACTTTAACATGCATGGCTTGAGTAAGACACTGCCTGAGCTTCACGGAATGCTCAAGACTGCAGAGCCCAACTTGAAGAAAACCGCCAAGGACCCCAATGTACTTATGGTACAAAAGGGCAAGGGGTTTAAGAAGTCTTCTGCTAAGGATAAGGGAAAGGCCAAGGGTGTCCAAGTCTCGGACAAGGACACGCCAAAGCCCAAGCCCAAGTCCAAGGCTGGGCCTACTGACATGTGCAGGTTCTGCAAAGAACTGGGGCATTGGAGAAGAGATTGTAAGAAATTCCAGGAAGGTCTAAAGGAATTAAAGAAGAAGACTTTCGAGACTTCTTCATCAGGTATTTTTGTTATAGAAGTTAATACAACTACTTCTGATAATACCTCATGGGTCATGGATACTGGTTGTGGGGCTCATATTTGTACTAATATGCAGGCACTCAGCAACAGTAGAAGGCTGAAGCAAGGACAAGTGGAACTACGAGTTGGGAATGGAGCGAAAGTTTCAGCACTAGCTGTAGGAACATACTTGTTGTCTTTACCTTCGGGATTGATTTTAGAACTGAATAATTGTTATTTTGTACCTGCTATAAGCAGAAATATTATTTCAATTTCTTTGTTGGATTTGGAAGGTTATGATTTTTCAGTTAAGAATAAATTATGTTCCTTCAATCGCAACAATTTGTTCTATGGTTCTGCCCCTCTTACGAATGGGCTTTACATACTCGATCAATCCGCGCCAATTTATAACATTAATACAAAACGGTTTAAACCTAATGAGGAAAACCGAACGTTTCTATGGCATTGTCGTTTAGGGCACATCAGCGAGAAACGCATCAAGAGGCTCCATTCGAATGGACTTCTTGGCTCATTTGACTTTGAGTCATGTGAGAAATGCGAATCCTGCATGATGGGCAAAATGACACGGGCCCCCTTTAATAAACCTAACGAGAGGGCCAGTGACTTATTGGGCCTGATACACACTGATGTGTGTGGCCCAATGTCCACAAATGCAAGAGGAAACTATCAGTACTTCATTACCTTTACTGATGATTTCAGTAGGTATGGATATGTTTATTTAATGAAACATAAGTCTGAATCTTTTGAGAAGTTCAGAGAATTCCAAAATGAAGTACAGAACCAACTTGGCAAAAGCATTAAGGCTCTTCGGTCCGACCGAGGAGGAGAATACTTAAGCCAAGAATTCAGTGATCATCTGAGAGAGTGTGGGATCGTATCCCAACTCACTCCTCCTGGAACACCTCAATGGAATGGTGTGTCTGAGAGGAGAAATCGGACCCTATTTGATATGGTTCGATCTATGATGAGTCACACAGACCTTCCAATATCCCTTTGGGGATATGCTCTGCTAACAGCAGTATTCACACTAAACAGAGCGCCATCAAAAGCAGTAGCAAAGACACCATATGAATTATGGACTGGAGAAGCTCCAGTGCTGTCTTATCTAAGAATTTGGGGTTGTGAAGCCTATGTTAAGAGATTAATCTCAGATAAGCTTACACCAAAATCTGATAAATGCTACTTCATTGGTTATCCACGGGAAACCAAGGCTTATTACTTCTATCTACGTTCCGAGAACAAGATCTTTGTTGCCCGGGATTGTAACTTTCTTGAGAGGGAGTTTCTCTCTAAGAAAGACAGTGGGAGTAAGGTACTGCTTGAAGAAATTCAAGATGAACAGGATACTGCTCAACCTGATGAGGAAGAGCAGCAGGAGGATCTACAAGAAATTGTAGAGCCTGAACCTGTAGTACCTGAAGTTCGAAGATCCGGGAGGATCCGTCACGAACCCGAGAGATATCAAGGATTCCTCGTGACTAACTGTCATGATCTTTTGATCATTGATGGTGATGAACCATCGAACTTCAATCAAGCCATGATGGGACCAGATTCCTCTAAGTGGCGCAAGGCCACTGATTCCGAAATGGACTCCATGTCGGTCAACCAAGTGTTTTCGTTGGTTGACTTACCCGCTGGTGTAAAAGCCATCGAGTGCAAATGGATCTTCAAGAAGAAGATTGACGTGGATGGAAATGTCCAGATTTATAAAGCCAGGTTGGTGGCAAAAGGTTTCAGACAAGTTCACGGTGTGGACTACGATGAAACCTATTCACCGGTGGCTATGATGAAATCTATTCGGATTCTACTAGCAACTGCAGCTTTTCATGATTATGAAATTTGGCAGATGGACGTGAAAACCGCCTTCCTGAATGGTATTCTGGAAGAGGATGTGTATATGACACAACCTGACGGTTACATAGATCCAAAGAATGCAGGGAAAGTATGCAAGCTTCATAAATCCATTTATGGACTGAAGCAAGCATCGAGGAGCTGGAATCTTCGTTTTGATGAAGCGATCAAGCAATTTGACTTCATCAGAAACGAAGAAGAACAATGCGTGTATAAGAAATCTAGTGGGAGCAAGATTGTATTTCTTATTCTGTATGTCGATGACATACTACTTCTCGGAAACGACGTTCCAATGCTGAAGTCTGTAAAAGACTGGCTTGGAAGTTGTTTTTCCATGAAAGACATGGGTGAAGCCGCATACGTTCTTGGAATTAGGATCTATCGGGATAGACCTAAGAGGCTGATAGGCTTGTGTCAAGACTCTTACATTGACAAAGTCCTACAAAGATTCAGCATGAAAGATTCCAAGAAGGGCTTCACGCCAATGGTACATGGCACAACGCTAAGCAAGAAGCAGAGCCCTACGTCGGCTGCTGAGCTTGAGCGCATGAAGAATATTCCTTATGCATCTGCAATAGGATCTGTCATGTATGCCATGATCTGTACTCGTCCCGATGTTGCTTATGCATTGAGCATGACGAGTAGATACCAGTCAAATCCAGGTGAAAACCATTGGATTGCCGTAAAGAACATCTTGAAGTATCTAAGACATACTAAGGATAAGTTCTTAGTGTACGGTGGAAGTGATGTGCTTAAAGTCAGTGGATTCACGAACGCAAGTTTCCAGACAGACACAGATGATTTCCGGTCACAGTCCGGTTATGTCTTTTGTCTGAATGGCGGTGCAGTAAGTTGGAGAAGCTCCAAGCAGGACACCGTTGCTGATTCCACTACAAAAGCTGAATATATCGCCGCCTCGGAAGCAGCGAAGGAAGCTGTTTGGATACGAAAGTTCATTATGGAACTAGGTGTGATACCAGATGCGGCTGAGCCTCTGGCACTGTTTTGTGACAACAATGGTGCTATAGCTCAGGCAAAGGAACCAAGATCACACCAGAAATCCAAGCATGTTCAAAGAAGATATCACTTGATACGTGACATCATTAATAGAAAGGAAGTCAAGATCAGCCGAGTTCCGACTGATGATAACGTCGCTGATCCGTTGACAAAGCCACTCCCAAGACCTAAGCTCGAGTTCCTGACTGAAGCTGTAGGCATTAGAAACATTGAAATGTAATCTAAATTTGAGTGGGAGTTTTGTGAGCTTTATTTTAGTTATTTGATATGTTCTTGTAAAACATTATTTTATGTTTTAATGAAATTATTATTTCAAGATTATTTTGACTGTGATGAAATAATCATTCCAAAATGATATGAACCATTTTATAGGTCATCGAAGTAAATGATTTGATCTTGAGTCATCGAAGTCATTTAGCTTGATCATGAGATCCTATATTTGATAAATGTTTTATATCATCATGTCCCTAGTCGAAGGTTGTTGAAACTGGAACACCAACAACCGTGTGAGACTGGATTGGTACGTGACTTATGACAAAGTCTCGGTGTGTCATAGATGCGCGACATCAAAGTCAGTACATAGGTGTATGTTGGGAACATACGACCGGACAAGACCCGCTTATAAGAACTCTTCAGGATATTTATATCTGTGTCATAAGAGATTCTTACTACGACTATAGAGTATAGTCCTTAGACCTGAGTTCGCATGCA
The DNA here is from genome assembly GCA_030180135.1 of Orychophragmus violaceus. Classification (NCBI taxonomy): domain Eukaryota; kingdom Viridiplantae; phylum Streptophyta; class Magnoliopsida; order Brassicales; family Brassicaceae; genus Orychophragmus; species Orychophragmus violaceus. The sequence goes on along the minus strand of CM058240.1, from coordinate 62,633,066 downwards.
TGTGAATGCATATGGACTGATGCACTTTGATCATTGTCTAACGCTATCGTTCTGCGATAGCTATAAGGACCTTGTTTGGGTACATCATGAAATAAGTAGTTTACAGTGATGGAACAAGATGGGATTTGTCCCTCCAATATAAATGGAGTGAATATCTCTAGGCCAATCGGAGATTTGAATACTGGAAAACGCATGGCCATGCTCAAACGGACTTTCCCGAGTCGTTTGGATTGTCAGTATCAAATCAGAGTCCGATGAACAAGATTAGGCTTTATAAGTATGACACTAATCTTGCCTTATGACTAATCGAGATATTGAGACGAAAGGGATTATGAATACAGAGATTCCAGTTCAAGTGGGAGATTGTTGGAATTGTGTCCAGCAATCTCTGTACTGTCTCTATAAAGTAAGAGTATGTCAGTGATCAGACATAAGTCATACAATACTGGGGGTCATGATGGCTTGCTAGAGTCCGCTCATGATCTATAAGTCTCGGACTTATTGCTTTTATTGTATGATCCCATATGGGTCACACGCTTAAGCTAGCAGGAAATAAAGTAGGAACGGCTTAACAGAAGTACGACAAAAGTGCTAGGCATTTGTCGTACTAAGAGAGAAAGATTAATGGGTCTGATTAAATGGGATTTAATCAGATTGGGCCCAAAAGCCCAAAAGGGAAAGAGAAGGCTTTTAATGACTAAAAGCCAACTCTCTTCCTCCCAACCCTAATCCCAGCCGCGAAATCTCTCTCTCTTCTGCGCCCCATCTCCTCGTGGTCTAGCAGCCAGTTTCCGGTGATTGCGTGTGTGAGCCTTTGGAGGATTCATCCCTTGGTGTATCTCCCTGATCTCTGACCTGTTCATCAATTCCGCTGCAACAAACAGGTAAAAGGTGAGATCATAATGTTTCTAAATAAGAACACCTAGATCTGATGCATGTTTAGGTTGATATCAATATGAGAATTGAATCAGGATCAACCGAAACTTCCAACAATTTATTCTTAATAGAAAAATCAAATCCTTGCAAATCCAACAATGAAACTGAAATGATATTTCTGCTTATAGCAGGTACAAAATAACAATTCTCAAGTTCTAAAATCAATCCAGAAGGTAAAGACAACAAATAAGTGCCAACGGCCAGTGCTGGAACCTTCGCTCCATTGCCAACCCGCAACTCTACTTGCCCTTGCTTCAACCTTCTACTGTTGCTGAGCGCCTGCATATTAGTACAAATATGAGCCCCACATCCAGTATCTAATACCCAAGTGGTATTATCAGAAGTAGTAGTATTTACTTCAATAACAAAAATACATGAAGATTTAGTCTCGAAGGACTTCTTCTTCTTCAGACTTTCCTGGTATTTCTTACAGTCCCTGCGGTAATGCCCTGCCTCTTTGCAAAAGTGACAGATGTCAGAAGGCCCAGCTTTGGACACGGGCTTGGGCTTGGCGTTTTCATTGCCAACTACTTTGCCCTTTCCCTTGTCTGCAGCGGATTTCTTGAAACCCTTGCCCTTCTGCACCATGAGTACAGACGACTCCTTGGTTTTCTTCAGATTCGGTTCTGCAGTCTTGAGCATACCATGTAGCTCAGGCAACGTCTTTATCAACCCATGCATATTATAGTTCAAAATGAACTGGTCATATGCAGGAGTAAGAGACTGCAGAACGATATCACAAGCAAGCTCTTGGCTTATAGGACAGTCGAGCCTCGTCAAATGATCGAGATAACCCATCATTTTCAGAACATGAGGACTCACTGCTGCATCCTTAGCCATTTTACAGTCCAAGAGATTCTTAACAGTTTGGAATCTCTCTGTACGAGCCTGCTCCTGAAACAACGCTTTCAGATTTGCCATCAGCTCCATGGGACAAGTCAGGCCTTCCCACTGCATCTGCAGTTCGGGAGCCATTGTCGCCAACATCAGGCAAATCACGTCATTAGCATCTGAAGAATGCGTATCCCAAGCATTCTTCACAGCTTGTGCGGCATTATTCGCAGGTCTAGGAGAGAGAGCTCTTTCAAGGACATAAGCCTTCTTCTCCTGTCTGAGCACAAGTCTCAGATTCCTGGACCAGTTCAGGAAGTTTGATCCGTTCAGTTTGTCCTTCTCAAGGGCAGACCGGATCGAGAAAGTGTTTTGTGTTGTTGTGCTTGACATAGCTGAAAATATGAGACAATAAAGATTTAGTTATTAAGTTCATAAAAGAGTAATCTTAACAACTTATAAGAAAACTCGCATTGTATTCAAAATTTCTTTGTTTTAACCTCATAAGAATACAATGATTCCGAGACCCATGTTTAGCTAAATCCAAAGTGGGCCACTGGCCGTCACCCAGAATTAGCTATACTTGGTAAGCATACTCACAGCTAGTTATAACCAATAACTCTCGGTTGTGAATTGGACCCGAGGCCCAAATTCACCAGATGTCTCAAGGCCCGGGACTCCCGATGGCCCAGTCAAGGAAACCAATCTCTTACAGCCAAATAATCACTAAAATCTGGGACTCCCAATGAAATTAGTGACTATATACTACTTTACTTACGCGAAAACAGATACCTCACACTGTAAGCCATATCTGTAATCAAGTAAGCGTTAAGTAGTTGACAAGATTGGAAAGACATCCAAGCTTGATATTGTTTTTGAGGATTTTAAGTTTTATTTCCAAAAAATAGAAGATTACTATTTTGGGAAACTTTCTTATTTTAGAAACTTTCTAAATTTAGTAACTTACTAAAAATAGAAATTTCTAATTTAAATATTTCATTAAATATTTTGGGTTGGGTCACAAATTATAGGCCTAATTCTTGGCCCGAGACCACAGAATTCCAATTGGCCCAATAATTTGACATAACCGATCCGGTTTATTAATTCTGGTCCAAGACCAAATTAACTATCAAAACCATCAGTTATTTACTAAACCAGACCAGCTCTAAATTATTTGGTCCAACCAAATCAAACTTAGACCAGCCTTCGGTTTAGGTTAAAATTCAATTTTATGAATTTCAATCCGGTTTAACCAGAAATAAAATTATTTCCAGCAAACCGCGATTTGGGTTAACCGCTTGAACCACCAATTAAATTGGATCGGTTCAGTTAAGTCCAAAACCGGGAAGAAACACCTTGTGTTTTAGCCAATTTTGACCTAACTTGCGGTTCTGGCTAAAGTAGACAATGAACCACAATCGGATTGATCGGTTCATTGTCTCGGTTTAGGGAAAGATGAACCACGAAGCTCGGCTGAACCGATTGGCTACTCGCGGATCATCTGCATCGCCTTCGTATCGATCGATATGAGTCTTTCATGTCGATCGACACTAGCGAGTTTCAGCTCGGGTCAATCGGGTCATCAGGACCGCGAGATGTCAATCGGATCGATCGATATCGACCGATACCTCGCTCCCTCGTCGATCGACACGGGCGACAAGATCGCACACCAATGGCTTTCAATCGGATTGATGCGATCTAATTCTTAGGTTTTCATGTTTTCTGATCAAATTTCTTAACCAAATTCGATTTTAAACAGTAAGAACAACCTAAATCAGATTCATAAAGCAAAAACCAATAACCACGGCTCTGATACCACTCAAAGGATTATATGTGTGTTCATGGTTCAATTAACAGATTGCAACCTTGCACATATAACTCAGATCTAGGTTCTTGCAGAACGAATCATAAAACCAAACCTGATCATTACCTTTCAGATTGCAGCGGATTGATGGATGGTAATGATGAGATCAGCTAGAACAGATCAGATGCCTGTTCCTCCTTCAGTATCCACACTCTTACAAGCCGGGATGGTTGCTAGACCAAAGCAATGGATTGATCAGAGAGAGAAGAGAGACGGCTCAGGTTTTAGGTCGCAGACCGTTAGAGTCGAAATTAAAAGACGACTCATATAAATATCGACTCTGTCATAAACCTAAACCGATGTCTCGGTTTCGCAACTGTGTCGACCGACACATACACTCGTGTCGATCGACACAAGTCATTTGTCTCGATATGGGCCCAAGTGATTAAACTAACGGCCCAACTCTCTGCACAAATACAGTAAATGCCTTGCATCTTACCGTATTTATTCCATGTTAACTTTCCCGTTAGCTATGGTGTGTGACCCTTTGGGATCATACAATACTGGTAATAAGTCCTAAACTTATAGATCAAGAGCGGACTCTAGCAAGTCATCATGATCACCCAGTATTTATGACTTATGTCTGATCTCGACATTTATCATACTTTCTAGAGATAGTACGGTAGATTTCAGGACATTCCCAACATGTACTTCCAGCGAGGAATCCGGCTTGCCTCTTAACAGCTCCAGTAGTTTGAGCAACTTGAGAATCCAACTGCTTCATATGTGTACTCAGAGATTCAAACTTACCATTCAAATCTTCATACACAACATCCAGCTTCTTGTTGAAGTCCGCAGTGACCTTCGTCTGACCCTCCAGAAACCGCTCTAATATAGCTTCCATCTTGCTCTCATGAGCATTAGCAGTAGGAGGTGGCTGATAGGAAGATGATCCATAAGTCCTCTGATAAGAATTACCTTGCTGAAAAGGTTTCTGATAACCAGCATTCTGACCATATCCAGAAGAGTTTTGGTTGCTTGTGAAAGAACTCTTCTGTCCAGCATTAAAGAACTTGTTACCTTGCTGATTTCCAAACCTATTTCCTTGAAATCCAGACCCTTTGATGTAGTTCACATCCTCTTCTTGGCAGTCTTCTTCAGCTTCAAACACTTCAACTTCTTAAGCAAAGTTAACAGCTTTCTTATCGGTCAACAAACTATGAACAGTGTTCAACTTGTTTCTGATATCAGTAATCTCCAGATTATCAATCTTTCCACCAGACTCTTTCCTTCTTCTATCAGCAGTCTTGGTGCTGTTACTACTCACCAAGTTATCAATCAGCAATCTCGCTTGCTCATGAGTCTTGGTATTGAAATTGCCATTGCTGGCAGCATCCAATGCAGACTGGTAGTAGAGATCAATCCCTCTGAAGAATATGCCCATCAGCATTACTTCAGTGAATCCATGATGAGGACAGTCACGTTGGTACATCTTAAACCTCATCCAAGCAGACTTAAGAGGCTCTGTAGGACCTTGAACAAATGTCAGAAGATCCTGTCTGAGCTGATCTGAGCGAGCATCATCATAGAAGTTTCGCAGAAACTCTCTCTTCACAGCATCCCAAGTAGTCAACTTCCCAGGTGGAAGTTGTTTCAGCCAAGCAGCAGCCTCTCCAACAAGAGAGTATGGGAAAATCTTCAGATACAAGAAGTCATAATCCACCCCATTGTACTTCATTCCAGTGATGAAGGCTTCAAAATCCTCAATGTGGTCCATGGGTTGCTCATGTGGGAGACCATGGAAGGGGTGCTGTCTCAGCATAGAGTAGTAGACAGTCTTGATCTCAAAGTCATTCCTCTCAAAAGAAGGAGAAACAATTGCTGACCGGTTAGCATAAAACTCATCCGGACAGTTGAGGCGGTTCAGGCGCAGGTTCAGGGATCACTCGTCCCTCAGCATCAATCCTTTGCCCGTCATCATTGTAGGCGTTGTTTTGTGGGTCTCTCAGAACACCCCCAACATCAGGTCTCAAAATCAAACGATTGTTCATCATTCTTGTTCTTTGACCCTTTCTGTTCGTTCTCTCTAGTCTAGCAAGCTCCTCAAGTCTGAGGTTCAAAAGTTCTTTGCTCTGGTTGCTTCGAGTATGTCGACTTGGCATACACTAATCTCAAAACACTGTTCCGAGGTCGATGTCGAGCGACACTGGAGAAGGAATCGATCGACACTGAATGCGTCTGTCGAATCATATAGCAACAAAAACAAGCCAAACAAGAAAAAAATCAGTAACAAACTAAATAAAAACGACCTAGACTCAACTCTAAAACAAAATCTATCGGCGAACTCAGTTGAGTCCCCGGCAACGGCGCCAAAAACTTGATAGGCTCAGAGTTTTAGTCCTATTCTACTGCAAGTGCACAGTTATGCAATGTAGTACTTAGGGTATCGAATCCACAAGGACTCACGGTCACACGATAGATTATATGCCGTCAAGTTAAGCTAAATCAAATCCAGAGAAAGCAGTAAATGAAAGCAAGTAAACAGGAAGGTTATTCATTAGAGAAACACGTCAGACTTAGGAAGTTCTCGGGAATTATGCTATGCTAAACACTTAACTAACCGGATTCAGATTAAAACAGGTTCAAGAACTAGAAACACAAAGTTAAATAATCCAACTCTCGCTGAGATTATTTCTATATCTAGCAACCTAGCGATCCAAATCTCTTTGTGATCCTAGAGTTCTAAATAAGGATTAAGAACAGGTTCTATCGGTTCACAATTATCCTAAACGAAATCTCTTTGTATCTAGTCAAATTGCTCACTCTAAGTTTGTTCAGATTATAACTCACACTTTCGTGCTATTGTTAATTGTCTAAGATCTAAACCCTAGGTGATCAGTCTAGAATTCACTATTAAGCGCACTTAGGTGATGAACAATAGATGGTGAATCCTAATTAATCAGTTATCAAACAAGCATAAAACCTTCGTGAGAATCCCTAAATCTAACTAGGTTATTACTCAGACATATTAGTAATCAAACAACACATCATGAATAGAAAACCAAAAGACTTAATAGATAAAGAAAAGGGTCCGAAATTCTTCTCTCAATGTTACAAGTAGCAAGAATCAGCCCTTCCAAAATCTCTCAAGCAAGAACAAAGTTAAGAACCAGATAAAATGTAGAATGAGTCTGAAAACTTAATTAAACTCTCTAAACACGTTTTGGGGTCAGTTTAGAATTAAAGAAAACTTCTGGGCAATTATGCAAATCTTTAAAACTTGTCTTCAACTCTCGGATGTTGTTCTGTCGCGCTCAGTGTCGACCGACATCCAAGTCAGTGTCGGTCGACACTCAATCGTGGTCGAGACACCAACTTCAGCTCGTTGCACAAATCACCAGAAACGTCCTATAATTCCATCCTTTGCTCCAAACGCGAGTCTACCGGTAGAAAACTCAATAAACTCTAAAAACCAGGTTAAAGACTCAATATATACAACAATATCATGGTTGAAAACCTAGAAAAACCATGATATATGATGAGGACATCAAGTCATCATCAACTAAGGAGCATGGAGAGGACATAAATCAACCAACCAAAATCCTTGGAGAGAAGCAGTTTGAGCCCACTAGAGACATATGTGCATGTCTTGGAGCATATCTACTCAACCAGGAAGACTTAAGCAACAAATCAACCTTTTCCAGAAACTTAACTCATCAAGGCATCATCACGAAGTGAAAGTGTCTCAAAATCTTTCCAGATGAAGAAGATATGCAAGTTACAACTCAGAAGATTTCCAAGAAACCCGCTGGAGACCAACTACCACTTATTGGAGAGTTTAGATCAAACCAAGACGAATCAAGTTTTAAACCAACTTGTTTTGAAAACCTTACTCAACAGGGGTTCATGGAGAATTGGATTCGGTTCAAAAGTAATTATGGTTTAAAAGTTATTCAACTTCTAATACAGGAGATGCTACAGTTGCCTTATTTGGAAACAAGCACTTATGAAGAGAATATTATGCAACAGCTATATTATCTTTGATGCTGCGTTTTGAAGCCACATCTAGTGAATCTAGACACCCCAAGAATCCATCATTTCGTGCCCAAGTTATCAAGATATAAGGAAATCAACAAATCCCCCTCATTCAGCCTTTTTTCAACGGCTAATTTCCTTTATGTCAAAGATGTTTGTTTTATTTACTTTTCCTTAGATCATTGTACATGAGTCTATATTAACTCATCCTTATTCTCATTGTAAGACACCTTTCAATCTATTCAGAAATAATCAGTGTATTTTCTTTCTTTTCAAAGTTGTGTTCTTTGGAGAGTTGTTCTTCTTAGAGTTTTGTGAGTTATTCACATCCTCTTACGAGTTTCGGTTCAGACTATTCTTGAGTGATTCAGATACTTTGCAATCTGATTGAGAGAGTCAATCAAGCCCACTGAGCAAGAGAGTTGCTTACCATCACTTTTCATCTCATAAATCCACCCAATCATCCACCGGCTTGCTAGAGAGAGTTGTACAACCAGCTTGCATCCCTCATCCGTCCATCATTGTGAGATCAAGGTTTTGATCTTACATCATCTTGTATCAGAGCCGAAAGGTTCCAAATCAGGTGTATTCTATCCATTGCCTTTCGGTTTCATTGCATTAGTTTGTTCTGTTTTTTTTTTTTTTGTATTCATCCATAGTTTATGTGTTTTGCATTCTCAAATCGTAAAACCAAAAAAAAATTTAGTATTTCCCTGATAGTTTCATTGTTTTATCACCCTGTTTAGTTTGCATCAAAAAAAAAAACCTATTAAAAAATCGTTCATGCATCCATATAGTTGTTTTGTTCTTGTTCATCAAAAGAAAAAGACAAAAAGAGTTTTTCCTGTTTTAATGAATTGTTCTTGTTAGATCCGAAATTTTCCTTGAAAAACCAACAAAAATTGTTAAAGTTTCTTTGTTTTCTTTATTTACTTTGTTTGATTTCGAAAACATCTTAAAAAAAAATCAAAAAAAGAGTCCTTTCCATTTTTCCTTCACACGTTTTCTCTGAAAAGGAAACCACATATTTCCTCATTACTTTGCATCTTTACCTTATTATTTCTAAATCTACTCTTTATATTAAAAAAAAAAAAATTACCTTTGAGTTTTACCATTTACTATCTGTTTAACACTTCTTAAACCCCATTGATACTTGTTACATCTTAGTACTCGCAGGAACAACAAAACATAATGGGAGAAGAAGACCCATATGAGGACAATTGGGAACAAGAGGAAGAAATCATGTCAGAGGAAGAAGGTTCTTATGGAGAGACATGGTCTGAAGATTGTTCCATTTCTGATTATGAGGAGGATCCAACTGATGCAGATCCTGATCCGGAACCACCAGACTATGATCTTGATCAGAAAACTTATGGAGAATGGTCTAGAGAAGAAACAGAAGAAGGCTGTGAAGAAGAATCATGGAAAGGAGATATGGAATCTCAAATCGGTCTAGAGGAACATGACAACCAAGTCTGGGAAGAAGAAACTGAATTTTCAATCAGGCAAAAAAATGGAGAGTCTGATCATGATGTAGACTCAGAAAATAACTTCAATGAAGAGGCAGAGATTGAAGTAGGAGGAGAAGAACAAGAAACATGGGGCTCTCAAACTGAAGAAAAGATCAAATCCCAATTTGATCAAGAAGAGGAAGAAGAATCTGAACATCAAAATCCAAGTTCAGAGCATAAAGAAGATGAATTTCAACCAGGCTATAACTTCACAAGTGATCTTGGAGAAGAGGAGACTGAGCCAAAGTCATACAACATTTTTTTTTCAAGTCATGGGCAAGGACCAGAAGCATACCTAAGATGAGAAAGAGATTTAGAGGACTGGTTTCAATCCAACCAAATTCCAGAAGAGGAGAAGACATCTTATGCTGAAGAAACTCTCACTGAGGATGCCTTCATGTATTGGGATCAAGACGCCAACCTCAGGCTTAAGTATGAAGCACCAGATTGCTCTTGGGAAGAAATGAAAGAGCTGCTGCACAAAGAGTTTGTGGAGGAAGCCGAGATCAACCGACAGTACTATGTGAAGATTTATTCTAATCCAGAACCAAGAAGATGGATTTTAGCAAGCAGACCAAGTCCAAAGGTTAAGCCAAAGAGGGGCACATCCAACACTTCTGGAAAGAGAGCCAATGCTAAGGAAGTAACTGCACTCAAGAACAATACACAACAATGTAAGATGGGGCAGAAGAAAGTAACTCAACAAAGGATCAGTGTACAACAAATGATCAAGCCTCAAGCAACATGTCAGTGGTCTAAAGGAGTTGTACAACTAAGTAAAGAGAAGGCAGGGTCACGAAATGCCTCTCAAGTAAAGAAAGTTCAACCCGAGCCAGATCATCAAGCAGAGAAGTACAAGCAAATCCCTCAACCATTTCTGGAACAACAAAGCAAAATAGAGCAATGTAAGCCTTCAAAACTTTTAAAAACAGCTAGCACAATCTGTTATAGGTGTCATAAGAAAGGTCATTATGCTGTAGCTTGTCCAACTAGAACAATAGATAATTCACATTAACTAGAACTAAAACCGGTTTCATCTAATGATAGTCTAGTTCAATCAAGTTCTGAAATGTCTATTTCTAGTATAAAGCACTTGTCTTTGCCAAAGGCTGTTGACACAGGACACACTAAGGAGCAAGGAGATCAAGAAATTGACAAACACATTGAGGAGCAATGTGCTGGAGCATTCACACTCCAAACAGACCGAGACAAGGAGCTTGAACAAACAACCCTCAGAACATGTGTGGTGAACAAGTCTCATCCAACTTCAGCATACTTCGTCTCTAATGTTTTCAATCTCAAGTTAGGTATGTTACCAAACCCCACACTTGGTACTCTAGTAAGTGAAACATATGAACTTGTTCAATATTGGAATAATCTCTTAATTAGTCATAGTTTCAAATACTCTGTTTTCAATGATTCAAGTTCTTGTATATTACACTTGTTCTTTTCCCTAAGTGTCAAGGAAGAAGCAAGTACCACAGAAGTGTACAAATACTGGAGAGAAACTAGAACTAGTCAGACATTAGCTTTGAAGCAAAAGGAGAGACTAGTAAAGCATGAAGAAGGGAAGGAAGTTGTAACCAACAACATCTTGATTCAAAGAAAGCCACCAGACAAAACCTCAGCCACCAGAGCTACAGATAAAAACATAGGAGTGATCCTATCATTCCTGCTCAAAGGAGATCCATCAGATGTGCCAATCATCATCAAACCGCAACTATACTGAGGTAAGGTTCTAAACTCCCAAAACAGAATGAAAGCTAACTTGCTTTCTCTTGGTGCAGATTGTATAGTTTCGAGGTCAAAACTTCTTTAAGAGGGAGAGTATGATAAGGACATCAAGTCATCATCAACCAAGGAGCATGTAGAGGACATAAATCAACCAACCAAAATCGTTGGAGAGAAGTAGTTTGAGCCCACTAGAGACATATGTGCATGTCATGGAATATATCTACTCAACCAGGAAGACTTAAGCAACAGATCAACCTGTTCCAGAAACTTAACTCATCAAGTAATCATCACGAAGTGGAAGTGTCTCAAAATATTTCCAGATGAAGAAGATATGCAAGTTACAACTCAGAAGATTGCCAAGGAACCCGCTGGAGACCAACTGCCACTTATTGGAGAGTTCAGATCAAACCAAGACGAATCAAGTTGTAAACCAACTTGGTTTGAAAACCTTACTCAACAGGGGTTCATGGAGAATTGGATTCGGTTCAAAAGCAATTATGGTTTAAAAGTTATTCAACTTCTAATCCACGAGATGCTACACTTGCCTTATTTGGAAACAAGCACTTATGAAGAGAAGATTATGCAACAGCTATATTATCTTTGCTGCTGCGTTTGAAGCCACATCTAGTGAATCTGGACACCCCAAGAATCCATCATTTCGTGCCCAAGTTATCAAGATATAAGGAAATCAACAAATCCCCCTCATTCAGCTTTTTTCCAACGGCTACTTTCCTTTATGTCAAAGATGTTTGTTTCTTTACTTTTCCTTAGATCATTGTACATGAGTCTATATTAACTCATCCTTATTCTCATTGTAAGACACCTTTCAATCTCTTCAGAAATATTCAGAGTATTTTCTTTCTTTTCAAAGTTGTGTTCTTTGGAGAGTTGTTCTTCTTAGAGTTTTGTGAGTGATTCACATCCTCTTAGGAGTTTCGGTTCAGACTATTCTTGAGTGATTCAGATAGTTTGCAATCTGATTGAGAGAGTCAATTAAGCCCACTGAGCAAGAGAGTTGCTTACCATCACTTTTCATCTCATAAATCCACTCAATCATCCACCGGCTTGCTAGAGAGAGTTGTACAACCAGCTAGCATCCCTCATCCGTCCATCATTGTGAGATCAAGGTTTTGATCTTACATCATCTATATATCATCAACCCAGGACCCAGTGACAACCACTTTCCCACTGCTTCGAGCAGGAACACAAACCGGATCATCCTATGATATCCCAAAAACGAAATTTTCCAACCGAGGAAACTAAAGAAAATTAGATATTAGACTTACATAAACAAACCTGTCTACAATAAGATGAGCAGAGGTTTGACTGTATTGGCCAACATCAACACCACCACCACTCAGAAGGTTGGACCATAACTATAGTGAGATTATGGAAAAATTGACACACACAAAAATGGGTCAACAACTAAAATATGTAGCAAGTAAATAAACCTTTGATTGTTTTACTAAAGAAGGGAGGTTTTTACCATCTAACCAATCATAAACCCTTAAAATAAAAACTCCAAGACAAGAGATACATGTTATAGTGAAAAAATCTGATGATGGAGATAGAGAAATACCATGTTCTCATCGATGGGATTGAATCCAATGAGCGAATCGAACACTCGGAAAGTCTTGGAAGGAAAGCCCCACTCCAGCATCACTTTTGTTTCTATGTATAAAATTAGGGTTTGAGGGTCAATGAATCGAAGGGGAAGATCAAAGATACGCTTGAAATAAAAGCCAGATTTGAATAGAATAGAAAATGAAAGAGCGTCTCGGGGAAGATTTACTTTTAGCAGAAATATAGGAGGTTGACGATATTAAAATCTTTTCTGAAATGGTTTGAAAGAAAATTACTAAATGGCAATTTTGTAATTAAATAGAAAACCAATGGTAGATTCAATTTTGTACTTCTGTTTTAATAGTATAGATAGTTCGATTTTAATATATTTGATTTGATTTATTGCTAACAAATATCTTAATTAATTTTTATTATTGTTGTAACTAATAATCAATCTACCAAATATTTAAAATTCGCATATTACCATATAAATAAATGATATATTTATTTGCCTAAACTTAATAATGTATGAAGCCATAAATTGAGTTTAATTATAAAATCAAACTAACATCAATAAATTACTCCTAAAAATCGAAAATGCTAATTATATTACCCACTTTCCAAATAAAAAACAGATTTCCATATAACCATTTATATATTCACGCCAACAATAGAATCACAACTAATATATAATCAATTATTCAAATTAATATAATATCCAAAAATGGTTATGATAAAATCTCAATCGAATAATAATAATGATGATAATAATAATAATAATAATAATCCAATATTCTAAATCTTTAAGGGTTTCACACCTAAACCATTACTCAATATAAATATACCTACACTATCAAGAACCTATCATCCTTTCATAACCGAATTATTCGATCCTTTTCACCTTTCAAAGAAAAATGAATTTGAACCCTAATTTTCTGTTCTCTCTGCAGCCGCCTACAAACTTCTTCTTTCTTGTCCCTTCTCTATCGGTGGCTGGTGCTCTTGCCGCTGTCGGGAGAGTCTCTCGTTTCTTCTTTTTCTATCTTTTAGTTATCTCTACGGTTTTGATTCGGGCTTTGTTATTGGCCTTTTTTCTTTGTTTTTCTTTAGATTATTTCTGAGAGTTGTTTCAGCATGGTCTCCAGTGTGGGGTGGAGGTCGTTCATGGCCGAGTCTACGGTTCGCGTCTCAGTCCGGTCTGTGCCGTATTCTCGTCCTCGACGTGGGAGATTTCCTTTCTAGATCTTGTTTGTGGTGCTTTTTGGAGGCTCAAGTGTTGGGTCTTTGACTTAGAATCCAAATCAACGGGTTTTTATTTAGCTAGTCTATGTATTCTGGGTTTGAAATTTTTGTCACCGTTTCTCTTTTGTTGGTACATTAGAATCAGTTTCCAGTCGTCCCTAAAATTCGCTAGAGAAGCGACGTTTCATCCGGAATGGTTTCACTTGCTACAAGAGATCCTACACTTGATTTTGCGGCACTGGTCGCATTTCACTTTTTCTACAAGCTTGGATTTTGGGAGTCTGCCAATCCTAACTATCAATCTGATTTTTTTATTGATGTTCAAGTTTGTCCAACGGTAGTTTCAGAGAAGCTCACTCCGGAAAAATTTGACAAAGGCAATTGAAGAAGATCTACCTTTATTATGTGAATTATCAAAAGATATTAAAAGTAGAAGTCCGCCTGCTAGTGTAGGATTGAGAACGTCTAATTTTTTTATCTAATTTCATAAAAAGATTTGCATGGTATTGCTAGTGTGTCATTAACAATTTGTTTGTTTGTGGAAAGACCATTAGTTTCTCATTGTTCTTCATATCTAGAACTTTTTCCATAATTTAATGTGTTCCAAATCAGATTTAATAAACAGTGTTAGAAAGAAAAAAATGAATTATATATCTGCTACTATTGGTTTCACTAACCTTTCTTATGTTAAGCCTTTTAAAACAGGTTAGGTCATTGTGGATGTGATATTTGGTTCTCTTCTTGTTTCTTTTTGTTTGTCGGGGGGTTTTCTTCTCTTTTTGTGCCGCATGTTCAAGTTGTTGTTAAGAAATAAGATATATTCTTCACTGTTGATAAGGTATGTGCATATATAACTGAACCATATTTACTATTAGCCTATACATAGGATCATGACCCCAAAATCGATCAAGAAAAAGATTTTATTACATATTTTTATTTCATTAGGCCTATAAGGTGATATGTTCATTTGAAAGGCTCGGGACAATGTTTGGCCGTGAAAAATACAACATCAAACCAAATCTTGTTTCCTTGTTAAAGGTGAGATTTTTGCAGACTACTTGGTAACGTTTTGTCTCTGTTGACAAATTTTCCCAGACTATTGGTAAATGTTTTAATATATGCATGCATTGTCGTCAGCATATATGCCGATTGGAGCCATTCTTATGAGTCAAGAAGTAGCAGATGTCATATATCTCAAAGAAACAAGCTAGGTGTGTTTTTATGTTCAGCGTGGCAATATTCCTATGTTTTGGTCTTAAAAGGCTGCTAAAAACATGTGCTTTCTCGCATTGATTTACTTATTCTGGTCATCCAGTTTCATGTGATGTAGCAACTAAAGCGTTAAAGATAGACAAGTAAAAGTAAGTTTGTCAATTTGCAGCTTCAATTCAAAAGCTCAATTCTTATATGCATTGTTTTACGTTCATATTCATATGTGTGTGTGTGTGTGTGAGAGAGAGAGAGAGAGAGAGAGAGAGAGAGAGAGAGAGAGAGAGAGAGAGAGAGAGAGAGAGAGAGAGAGAGAGAGAGAGAGAGAGAGAGAGAGAGAGAGAGGAACAAACGAGAGCATGTCGCCAGAGTTGCCCCTAGGTTTCAAGATGGTCTTAATGCTTTCTTCAAGAGTAGTTCTATTATTGGAGAGGTGTGAGAGTCGGAACTCGCACTGTCAAAACTTGTATAGCAAACTTTTAGAGAACAGAAATTTCACGAGTAAACACACCGAAATAGTAAACCCGGAGGATATTTTATTGATGAGATCGGAAAAAAGTACAAAGAACAGAAAAGCTTAAGAAAATCGCTAAGTTCTTAAGTCTAGATGCTAGGGTTTTTTTGATATATCTAAATCGTATGACTTCCATTTCCGTATATAGCTGTGGCAAGTCGGCTTCGAGGATATTTTCCGCAAGATTTGCGGAAATCTTCCTGTTGCTGAGAACGGACGGTCCGAATCCGTTTGTACACAAATTTCTTTATTCAGCCCAAAGTTTCGGACATACGAATATTGTATGTTTTGGCCCAAATTCGTATTTCCTTTAACTTTATCCAACAACTTGATTTAGCGGCCAAGAAAGTATAAGCCGGTGTTTTTAAAGATGGATTGCGGCTAGTCACGCATCCATAGAATGAGATATCGGCAAATGTTTGATCATATACTATCCGTTCGGAAAGTCTGGAGAAGCAAAATCCAGCTCGGAAGTTTCTAAGAGATGCATTCAGCTCGGACCTTCTGAAGGAGTGAATCATGATCGGGAAATTGGAAGGGACGAGTTCGGATCCGAGCTGGTTTAGCTCGGATTCTCCGAGCTAGCTGGTTTAGCTCGGATTCTCCGAGCTAGCTAGTTTAGCTCGGATTCTCCGAGCTAGCTGGTTCAGCTCGGTCCGAGCTAATTCAGGTCGGAAATACGAGCTGGTTTAGCTCAGAAATTCGAGCTGGTTTAGCTCGGTCCGAGCTGGTTCAGCTTGGAAATTCCGAGCTGGTTTAGCTCGGTCTGAGCTGGTTTAGCTCGGTTCCGAGCTGTTTTTGCTCGGTTGTTGTATGTTCGGATGTTTCGTTAATCTGTAGTCCCTGTGGAATGATGTGTTTGTCCGATTTATCCGCTACGTATGAAATGTCGTCCGTTTCGTATGAAATGTTGTCCATTGAATATTTTCGTATAAAAGGTCATTCGTAGTTTTGGTTGATCCTGATTCAATTCTCATATTGATATCAACCTAAACATGCATTAGATCTAGGTGTTCTTATTTAGAAACATTATGATCTCACCTTTTACCTGTTTGTTTGCAGCGGAATTGATGAACAGGTCAATGATCAGGGAGATACACCGAGGGATGAATCCTCCAAAGGCTCACACACGCAATCACAGGAAACTGGTTGCTAGACCGAGCTGAGGGAGGCGCCAGAAAGAGAGAGAGATCGCGGCTGGAGGCTTAGGGTTTTTTGAGAGAAGAGACTTGGCTTTTAGACATTAAAAGCCTTCTCTTTCCCTTTTGGGCTTTTGGGCCCAATCTGATTAAATCCCATTTAATCAGACCCATTATTCATTCTCTCTTAGTACGACAAATGCCTAGCACTTTTGTCGTACTTCTGCTATGCCTTTCAACATTATTTCCTGCTAGCTTAAGCGTGTGACCCATATGGGATCATACAATAAAGGCAATAAGTCCAAGACTTATAGATCATGAGCGGACTCTAGCAAGCCATCATGACCCCCAGTATTGTATGACTTATGTCTGATCACTGACATACTCTTACGTTATAGAGACAGTACAGAGATTGCTGGACACAATTCCAACAATCTCCCACTTGAACTGGAATCTCTGTATTCATAATCCCTTTCGTCTCAATATCTCGATTAGTCATAAGGCAAGATTAGTGTCATCCTTATAAAGCCTAATCTTGTTCATCGGACTCTGATTTGATACTGACAATACAAACGACTCGGGAAAGTCCGTTTGAGCATGGCCATGCGTTTTCCAGTATTCAAATCTCCGATTGGCCTAGAGATATTCACTCCATTTATATTGGAGGGACAAATCCCATCTTGTTCCATCACTGTAAACTACTCATTTCATGATGTACCCAAACAAGGTCCTTATAGCTATCGCAGAACGATAGCGTTAGACAATGATCAAAGTGCATCAGTCCATATGCAGTCACATGCATGCGAACTCAGGTCTAAGGACTATACTCTATAGTCGTAGTAAGAATCTCTTATGACACAGATATAAATATCCTGAAGAGTTCTTATTAGCGGGTCTTGTCCGGTCGTATGTTCCCAACATACACCTATGTACTGACTTTGATGCCGAGCATCTATGACACACTGAGACTTTGTCATAAGTCACGTACCAATCCAGTCTTACACGGTTGTTGGTGTTCCAATTTCAACAACCTTCGACTAGGGACAGGATGATATAAAACATTTATCAAATATAGGATCTCATGATCAAGCTAAATGACTTCGATGACTCAAGATCAAATCATTTACTTCGATGACCTATAAAATGGTTCATATCATTTTGGAACGATTATTTCATCACAGTTAAAATAATCTTGAAATAATAATTTCATTAAAACATAAAATAATGTTTTACAAGAACATATCAAATAACTAAAATAAAGCTCACAAAACTCCCACTCAAATTTAGATTACATTTCAATGTTTCTAATGCCTACAGCTTCAGTCAGGAACTCGAGCTTAGGCCTTGGGAGTGGCTTTGTCAACGGATCAGCGACGTTATCATCTGTCGGAACTCGGCTGATCTTGACTTCCTTTCTATTAATGATGTCACGTATCAAGTGATATCTTCTTTGAACATGCTTGGATTTCTGGTGTGATCTTGGTTCCTTTGCCTGAGCTATAGCACCATTGTTGTCACAAAACAGTGCCAGAGGCTCAGCCGCATCTGGTATCACACCTAGTTCCATAATGAACTTTCGTATCCAAACAGCTTCCTTCGCTGCTTCCGAGGCGGCGATATATTCAGCTTCTGTAGTGGAATCAGCAACGGTGTCCTGCTTGGAGCTTCTCCAACTTACTGCACCGCCATTCAGACAAAAGACATAACCGGACTGTGACCGGAAATCATCTGTGTCTGTCTGGAAACTTGCGTCCGTGAATCCACTGACTTTAAGCACATCACTTCCACCGTACACTAAGAACTTATCCTTAGTATGTCTTAGATACTTCAAGATGTTCTTTACGGCAATCCAATGGTTTTCACCTGGATTTGACTGGTATCTACTCGTCATGCTCAATGCGTAAGCAACATCAGGACGAGTACAGATCATGGCATACATGACAGATCCTATTGCAGATGCATAAGGAATATTCTTCATGCGCTCAAGCTCAGCAGCCGACGTAGGGCTCTGCTTCTTGCTTAGCGTTGTGCCATGTACCATTGGCGTGAAGCCCTTCTTGGAATCTTTCATGCTGAATCTTTGTAGGACTTTGTCAATGTATGAGTCTTGACACAAGCCTATCAGCCTCTTAGGTCTATCCCGATAGATCCTAATTCCAAGAACGTATGCGGCTTCACCCATGTCTTTCATGGAAAAACAACTTCCAAGCCAGTCTTTTACAGACTTCAGCATTGGAACGTCGTTTCCGAGAAGCAGTATGTCATCAACATACAGAATAAGAAAAACGATTTTGCTCCCACTAGTTTTCTTATACACGCATTGTTCTTCTTCGTTTCTGATAAAGTCAAATTGCTTGATCGCTTCATCAAAACGAAGATTCCAGCTCCTCGATGCTTGCTTCAATCCATAAATGGATTTATGAAGCTTGCATACTTTCCCAGCATTCTTTGGATCTATGTAACCGTCAGGTTGCGTCATATACACATCCTCTTCCAGAATACCATTCAGGAATGCGGTTTTCACGTCCATCTGCCAAATTTCATAATCATGAAAAGCTGCAGTTGCTAGTAGAATCCGAATAGATTTCATCATAGCCACCGGTGAATAGGTTTCATCGTAGTCCACACCGTGAACTTGTCTGAAACCTTTTGCCACCAACCTGGCTTTATAAATCTGGACATTTCCATCCACGTCAATCTTCTTCTTGAAGATCCATTTGCACTCGATGGCTTTTACACCAACGGGTAAGTCAACCAACGAAAAGACTTGGTTGACCGACATGGAGTCCATTTCGGAATCAGTGGCCTTGCGCCACTTAGAGGAATCTGGGCCCATCATGGCTTGATTGAAGTTCGATGGTTCATCACCATCAATGATCAAAAGATCATGACAGTCAGTCACGAGGAATCCCTGATATCTCTCGGGTTCGTGACGGATCCTCCCGGATCTTCGAACTTCAGGTACTACAGGTTCAGGCTCTACAATTTCTTGTAGATCCTCCTGCTGCTCTTCCTCATTAGGTTGAGCAGTATCCTGTTCATCTTGAATTTCTTCAAGCAGTACCTTACTCCCACTGTCTTTCTTAGAGAGAAACTCTCTCTCAAGAAAGTTACAATCCCGGGCAACAAAGATCTTGTTCTCGGAACGTAGATAGAAGTAATAAGCCTTGGTTTCCCGTGGATAACCAATGAAGTAGCATTTATCAGATTTTGGTGTAAGCTTATCTGAGATTAATCTCTTAACATAGGCTTCACAACCCCAAATTCTTAGATAAGACAGCACTGGAGCTTCTCCAGTCCATAATTCATATGGTGTCTTTGCTACTGCTTTTGATGGCGCTCTATTTAGAGTGAACACTGCTGTTAGCAGAGCATATCCCCAAAGGGATATTGGAAGGTCTGTGTGACTCATCATAGATCGAACCATATCCAATAAGGTCCGATTTCTCCTCTCAGACACACCATTCCATTGAGGTGTTCCAGGAGGAGTGAGTTGGGATACGATCCCACACTCTCTCAGATGATCACTGAATTCTTGGCTTAAGTATTCTCCTCCTCGGTCGGACCGAAGAGCCTTAATGCTTTTGCCAAGTTGGTTCTGTACTTCATTTTGGAATTCTCTGAACTTTTCAAAAGATTCAGACTTATGTTTCATCAAATAAACATATCCATACCTACTGAAATCATCAGTAAAGGTAATGAAGTACTGATAGTTTCCTCTTGCATTAGTGGACATTGGGCCACACACATCAGTGTGTATCAGGCCCAATAAGTCACTGGCCCTCTCGTTAGGTTTATTAAAGGGGGCCCGTGTCATTTTGCCCATCATGCAGGATTCGCATTTCTCACATGACTCAAAGTCAAATGAGCCAAGAAGTCCATTCGAATGGAGCCTCTTGATGCGTTTCTCGCTGATGTGCCCTAAACGACAATGCCATAGAAACGTTCGGTTTTCCTCATTAGGTTTAAACCGTTTTGTATTAATGTTATAAATTGGCGCGGATTGATCGAGTATGTAAAGCCCATTCGTAAGAGGGGCAGAACCATAGAACAAATTGTTGCGATTGAAGGAACATAATTTATTCTTAACTGAAAAATCATAACCTTCCAAATCCAACAAAGAAATTGAAATAATATTTCTGCTTATAGCAGGTACAAAATAACAATTATTAAGTTCTAAAATCAATCCCGAAGGTAAAGACAACAAGTAAGTTCCTACAGCTAGTGCTGAAACTTTCGCTCCATTCCCAACTCGTAGTTCCACTTGTCCTTGCTTCAGCCTTCTACTGTTGCTGAGTGCCTGCATATTAGTACAAATATGAGCCCCACAACCAGTATCCATGACCCATGAGGTATTATCAGAAGTAGTTGTATTAACTTCTATAACAAAAATACCTGATGAAGAAGTCTCGAAAGTCTTCTTCTTTAATTCCTTTAGACCTTCCTGGAATTTCTTGCAATCTCTTCTCCAATGCCCCAGTTCTTTGCAGAACCTGCACATGTCAGTAGGCCCAGCCTTGGACTTGGGCTTGGGCTTTGGCGTGTCCTCGACTTGGACACCCTTGGCCTTTCCCTTATCCTTAGCAGAAGACTTCTTAAACCCCTTGCCCTTTTGTACCATAAGTACATTGGGGTCCTTGGCGGTTTTCTTCAAGTTGGGCTCTGCAGTCTTGAGCATTCCGTGAAGCTCAGGCAGTGTCTTACTCAAGCCATGCATGTTAAAGTTCAGAATGAACTGATCATAGCTTGCAGGTAAAGACTGCAGAATGATGTCGCAGGCAAGTTCCTGGCTGATTGGGCAGTCGAGTTTGTGAAGATGATCGAGATAACCCATCATCTTCAACACATGAGGACTCACTGCCGCATTCGCAGCCAACTTACAGTCCAAGAGGTTCTTAACTGTCTGGAACCTCTCGGTCCTAGCCTGCTCCTGAAAAAGCGATTTCAGGCTTGCCATGATCTCGATTGGAGACAATACACTTTCGAACTGCTTTTGCAGCTCTGGAGTCATTGTCACCAACATCAGGCAATAAACATCATTTTCATCTGACGAATGCTTTTCCCAAGCATTGTGCAGAGTCCTGGCAGCATTGGCAAGAGGCCTCTCGGGGAGGGGATCTCGAAGGACATAATCCTTCTTCTCCTGCTTGAGGACCAGCCTCAAGTTCCTTGACCATGTCAGGAAGTTCGTTCCAGTCAGCTTCTCCTTCTCGAGAACAGACCGGATCGAGAATGTGTTTTGAGTGCTTGTAGTAGTCATATCTGAAATATATAAATAAAAAGGTTATTAGTTATATGTTCAAAATGATTAATCTCGTATTAAAGTATAATATGATTAATCATGCATTATATTCAATAACATAAGTTACCCTCAATAGAATATAATGATTCCAAGATCCACATATAACTAAGATCAAAGTGGGCCACTGGCCGTCACCCAACCTTAGCTTATATCGGTAAGCCCTATATCGGCTAATTATATCCGTGATATAACTCTTGGTTGTGAATCTGGGCCCGAGGCCCAATCCACTCTGATGTCTCAAGGCCCGGGACTCCCGATGGCCTAGTCAAGAAAACCGGACTATACAGTCATGTAATCATTAATGTCTGGGACTCCCAATGACATTTATGAATCACAAACCGTCTTACCCACGCAAAAGCAGACATCCTCACACTGTAAGGCCATGAATGCAATTGAATGGGCTTTGACAGCTGACATAGCCTGGACAAGACATCCAACGCTTGATATTGTTTGAGGTTCGTAGGTTTATTAAAATCATTCCCAAAATAGAAGATTACTATTTCGGGAAACTTTCTATTTATGGAAACCTACTATTTTTAGAAACTTTCTAAAATTGGAAACTTTCTAAAACCGGAAACTTTCTAACTTTAGAAACTTCTTTAAAATCCAAAACCCGCAAATTCAGAAAATTCTATTTTAAGAAACTTTCTAATTATAAAATTTCGGAAACTTTAATTTAAAACCGACTTTATAATTTTATAAAATAGATTTTAAATTAATCTGAAGAAAGACTCAATTAACTGGCCCAATTGTTTTAACTTCTTGGCCCGAGGCCCAAGAATTGGTCCATGTCCAAGACATGACCCAATTGTCCAATTAATTGACATAACCGGTCTGGTTCATTAAAACTGGTCTAACCAAGTTTTAATTACTACGATGACCACAATTGTCAACCGGTTATTTACTAAACCGGAATTTCTCAATTTATTTGGTCCAACCAAATCAAATTAGAAATTCCCGGTTTAGGCACTAAATCCAATATTTCTTTCGACATTGGATTTCTTATCCTGGTTTAACCAGATTTAATAAAATTATTAAAATCTGTTTATTAAACCAGAACGATTTATTTTTAATTAAAATTTTGAACCGAACCAGCTAACCGAAATTGAACCGGCCCATCTCACCCAAAACCCTAACCGGCCAAGGCAAGAGCCGTCCAGCCGCAAGCCGCATGCTCGATCCAAGATCGAGACGCTCGGATTGCCGGACGGGACGCTTGCGTTTTGATCGGGACGGTCGGACGAGCTCGGGACAGGCGGGACGATCGTGGGACGGTGCTGGCCGAGTCATCCACGAGCGAGCCACGATCCGGACAGCATGAAGCCTCACGCGATCGAGCAAGCATGGCGACGATCGGGACGTGAGAGAAGGCGGAACGGGACGATCGTGATCGGGACGCGATCCGTCTTACGATCGGGACGACCCGCGATCGCGACGCGATCGATCCATCGATCCGACCCAACCGGCCATTCTCTCGGCCAATCAACAAACCCGAGTCATATAGCTCGGTTTGTGATTTCTGTGTTTGTTTAGAGTTCAATTCTGATTCTTAACTGTTTTATCTTATCAATAATTGATTCAAAAACAATTCTAAACAGATTTAACAACCTAAACAATGAATCTAAAACAAGAAACCTAAGAACCAATGGCTCTGATACCACTGTTGGAAGTTTTGGTTGATCCTGATTCAATTCTCATATTGATATCAACCTAAACATGCATTAGATCTAGGTGTTCTTATTTAGAAACATTATGATCTCACCTTTTACCTGTTTGTTGCAGCGGAATTGATGAACAGGTCAGAGATCAGGGAGATACACCAAGGGATGAATCCTCCAAAGGCTCACACACGCAATCACAGGAAACTGGTTGCTAGACCGAGCTGAGGGAGGCGCCAGAAAGAGAGAGAGATCGCGGCTAGGAGGCTTAGGGTTGGGGAGAAGAGACTTGGCTTTTAGACATTAAAAGCCTTCTCTTTCCCTTTTGGGCTTTTGGGCCCAATCTGATTAAATCCCATTTAATCAGACCCATTATTCATTCTCTCTTAGTACGACAAATGCCTAGCACTTTTGTCGTACTTCTGCTATGCCTTTCAACATTATTTCCTGCTAGCTTAAGCGTGTGACCCATATGGGATCATACAATAAAGGCAATAAGTCCAAGACTTATAGATCATGAGCGGACTCTAGCAAGCCATCATGACCCCCAGTATTGTATGACTTATGTCTGATCACTGACATACTCTTACGTTATAGAGACAGTACAGAGATTGCTGGACACAATTCCAACACGAGTGTCCGATCTTGTTTTCAGCTATTGTTTTCGCCGAGGGGTTTTGACCCCAACAAAAGGTATAATTTCTCTTGGTTAATTACTCAGCAGCTTTTCTTTTGAGGTATTTGATTGAACATATTGGGAATTTTGTGATGGTTTTCAGATAAGAGGAACGGATTTGATTCTTGGGACTGAGTTTTACAAACAACAAATCACCAAACGAACTATTTTCACTATAATGGGATAAGTCTCTCTCATGACCAAACAAAAAATTTCTCTCATATACTACACTTACTACATTACTAAGATCCGTACACATTTTCAATTGTTGTTTACAGGTGTTGGCACATACTTTGTAGCCGAGTGCCAGAAGTGCGGTATGTTAGTCTGTGTTGCAGGTGATAGCATAATGATGTTTCCACCGCTCAGTATCTCACCTGAAGAGATCAATGAGGTAAATATACAATTCTTGAGACATTTGTCTGCTATAAATCTTGTGACCAATATCTTTCCCTCATTGGGTTTTTATCATATAGCAGTTGATTACTATCTATGGGAAAGCATTAAAGGCTACGGAAGAGTGGGTAAAATAACTCAAGGCTCGTAAAACTAAGTGTGGAACTGAGTTGTGATGATGTCCACGAAATAGTGGTTTAGATTCTCCCATCTCTCTCCTTGAACATTTTGTCGTTCCCTTTGCACAATTTACAATTTCAGTTACAAGTATAAAAAGCTCTTCCCTTTGTCACGAACTCTTCACCACATGACAATCTATGAAAAATGGTCATAATAGTTGACGAGAGAACCACAAAGTATATTTTAATACGCAAATCTGAAAAAGTGCATTATATGGGGAATAAACCTAAGATGTGATCAAAATCATTTGAGCAAACCTAAGATGCAGAGACGTTTGCTTGCAATACCACTACCTGAGACAATAACTGTGATAGTTTTATTCTCACCCCCATGATTTGAAAAATAGGTTCTCGGGCACGACCATGATGTTTAGTTTAGGTTTATCCTTTAGTCACTTCTGCTATTAATAGACCACTAGTTGACTTACTATCCCCGCGCACGCATGGAGGTCATGTTGCGATCTTTTTTTGTAGTTTGTTGATTTATGTTGTTTGTCGGCCTTCTCTGGTTTGTCTTTAGATTTTCATAATTACCGACATGTTTTTTGGTTTGAGGGATTGTTCTTGTTTGAATTTAATTCTAAGGAAACATAATTAGTGTAACACCCGCCTCCCGGTTAAACCGGAGACGCGGCATTAGGACGCCCGTTGAACCCATTTGGTCTAACCGGGACGCCATCTCAACTGGTCCCAGGAACCTGGCACTCTCTTCTGGTTTAAATACACCAATTGCATCACTAGATCGAATCAATCCCGCATCCGGACCTGCAAGAAAACGGGGACAGGGAAAAGGGAAAGGAGGTCTGAGTAATTGTTTCAAACACAATTACCCAGTGAGGGGCGAATTTAAGGAATCCGCGATCCCGACTTACACTACGCGACGACGAATCACAAGTCCTAGGCTAATATCATCTTGCAATCAACAATCATCACCCGAAGGCTTTCATCACACAACCTACGTCCCGAAGGACTACTACCGCCCGAAGCGCAAACAACAACGAGCACAAGAACCCGCCATTGGTCCCGGCACCCAACAACTCAACAACACCACTGGGGAGCTCGCCGAAACCCCCCTTACGGCGACGAAAGGGTTGCGTACCCAAAACTCGACATACGCAAGCCGCCAATAAACACCCTTTCGGGGGCCCTGCCACAGTTCTAAACCCTTCAAGTCCATCACACACAAGCAACGTTTTCGGTTTAAGCGATAACCTAGCATTCTAAGTTCCACAATCAATCACATCGAGATCTCTACAATCCTAAACTACCTAGGGAAAGACAACATTAACGAAGGATTATCGTACGGAATCGAACAGAGCAAGCAAGGATAAGACCCGATCCTCACCTTGGCCAAAGAAGGGCATTTTCGAAATTTAGGAACTTCATGAAACCGAACGGAAACAGATCTGGAAAGAGGGCGAAAAATAGATCAAGTGGGCTCCGGTGCGTCGGCTCCTCCGGGGCGCGTGGATCTCACGCACCCGGCTCCTCTCCGGCGCGTGTGGGAGCGTGCGGCGGCGCGTCGGGGTCGGCTCGGCGGCTACGGCTTCGTCTCGGTGAGGCGGTCACGGTGGTGTGCTCGGTTTCTCGAGGTTCAGGGTATTTTTTGAAAAACGATTGAAACACGTTTTGGGGTTTTGAAAACTCAGATCTACGAGATTCGATGGTTACCTGGATCGAAGGGAAGCTCAAAAAGGTCAATAGTGGCTCCTAGGGCTTTGATCAACTCCACACTTCGACAGAGCTCCGCAGCAGAAGAAAGGAATAGGTTTTTAGGGGGCTAGGGGCTGGTATTTATAGGTTAGGAGATAGGGTTTTAGAAAAAGGAAAATGGGCTTGGCTAATGGGCTGGGCTTTTCTTTCACTTTTTAAAAGAAATTTTGGGTTATGGGTTTTGGGCCATTACAATTCTCCCCCCCCCTTAAAAAGAATTCGTCCCGAATTCTGAAGGACTCGGTTTCCCAGTCGCTACAGGACTCAAGGGTTCTATCAATACGAGGTGCTGGAATGGCTACAGAATGTCTGAACGGAAAGGCACGACTGGATAAATAATGAATAGATTGACCAACGGCGTAGGGCTACAAGGTCTGAATGAATAGAATAAAGAATAAGCTGACTGCGCGAGAACCGTGGAAAACAAAGAAAACTCAAAACCAACACCAACTAAGTAAATAAATAAAACGCCCTACTCCTAACAACTCCTAGTTCCTCTGACTCTAGCCACTCGACGATCATGGGGTCCGATACTCGAGATCTTGGTTGCCATGGTACAACTGTCCTGCCTCGCCTCCATCCTCTGACGGGTCTGAATCTGACTCTGAATCTGAGATGGTGATCACGGGTGGTACCACTGTCTGCTCCGGACTCGGTGCAACCTGCTGCCTCTGCTCCCGCCTCTGCGCCCAAGTAGCCTGCTCCTCTGCCCACTCTGCCCTCTGCCGATCCAATCTCTCCTATATCCGCTCTCTGGTGGTCCTCATCTCTCCCAGCCAGGCATAGTCCGCAATCTCCTGCTCTCTCCTCAAACGCTGCTCCTCGTCCCAAGTAGCCTGCTGCTCGGCCATCACTTGTTGCCGAATGCCCTCATCTTCCCGACGCCTCTCTCTCATCTGCTGTCTGTATGTGAAATCCCTCTGGTTCCTCTCTATGGATTCTTCATAACGGGCCGCCATCACTACTAACCTGTAATCTCCAAAGTCGCTCCCATCGGCCATCCCTTGGTGGATCTCTGGTAGCAGCCCACCCATGAACATGGTCATCAAATGAATCGGGGATATGGGGTAGGT
Source organism: Orychophragmus violaceus (assembly GCA_030180135.1). NCBI lineage: Eukaryota > Viridiplantae > Streptophyta > Magnoliopsida > Brassicales > Brassicaceae > Orychophragmus > Orychophragmus violaceus. Next base: position 62,605,551 of record CM058240.1, on the reverse strand, counting down.
ACTACTGGCTCTCAGAACGAATACATCTACTTAATCCTGTACACTCATCCCTACCATCTGAAACGGTCAGGGAACGTCCCGAGGTGGGGCCGGCGCCGGTGGCCTCGCGGTCAACGATCCCGACGTGTCACCTGTCTGCGGTATCGCCTCTGGTCCAAAGTCCGGCAAGACCGGGTCACGCGGATCTGAAGGTCTCACAATCATGAAGCAAACCTGAGCTGGCGGGTCGAGCTGACTCTCCTCCACCACATGCTCCTTCCCCGGCCTCTGTGTCCTGGGTGTCTCCACTGGTTCCGCAGGTGCGGTCGGAACTACTACAGGCATCTTCCGTGGTCGTCCTCTACCTCTCACTGGTCTCGTAAAGGTTCCGGCTGCATGAATCACAAGTCTACCCCTAGGGTGCGGAGTAGGTGGCCGGACGGGTCCCGGGGCCCCAATCGTGAGTCGTCGCCTCTGTCGCGGTGGTGCACTCTTCCTGATTGATGAACGGCTGCGTAAGACACTGGCGGGGCTAGGTGACCACTCGGACCCAGAATCGGTGCTCGAATCAGAAGACATCCTGCAGAAATCGATACTAAAAGAGGTCACAACAGGAGATAATCAGCAACGAATATTGGTGTTTGAAAAGGTTTTCGCAATGTAGCCATTTTAGAAAATTTCGCAAACGCTTTTGAAAAAGATTGAAATCAGGGTTTTTGGAAACAACGAAAGCTTATCTCCCAGGAAGGAACCGGGAGATCTTAACCTAGGCTCTGATACCAGATTGTAACACCCGCCTCCCGGTTAAACCGGAGACGCGGCATTAGGACGCCCGTTGAACCCATTTGGTCCAACCGGGACGCCATCTCAAATGGTCCCAGGAACCCGGCGCTCTCTTCTGGTTTAAATACACCAATTGCATCACTAGATCGAATCAATCCCGCATCCGGACCTGCAAGAAAACGGGGACAGGGAAAAGGGAAAGGAGGTCTGAGTAATTGTTTCAAACACAATTACCCAGTGAGGGGCGAATTTAAGGAATCCGCGATCCCAACTTACACTACGCAACGATGAATCACAAGTCCTAGGCTAATATCATCTTGCAATCAACAATCATCACCCGAAGGCTTTCATCACACAACCTACGTCCCGAAGGACTACTACCGCCCGAAGCGCAAACAACAACGAGCACCGGAACCCGCCATTGGTCCCGGCACCCAACAACTCAACAACACCACCGGGGAGCTCGCCGAAACCCCCCTTACGATGACGAAAGGGTTGCGTACCCAAAACTCGACATACGCAAGCCGCCAAAAAACACCCTTTCGGGGGCCCTACCACAGTTCTAAACCCTTCAAGTCCATCACACACAAGCAACGTTTTCGGTTTAAGCGATAACCTAGCATTCTAAGTTCCACAATCAATCACATCGAGATCTCTACAATCCTAAACTACCTAGGGAAAGACAACATTAACGAAGGACTATCGTACGGAATCGAACAGAACAAGCAAGGATAAGAACCGATCCTCACCTTGGCCAAATAAGGGCATTTTCGAAATTTAGGAACTTCTTGAAACCGAACGGACAGTAGATCTGGAAAGAGGGCGAAAAATAGATCAACTTAGGCTTTTGAATCGCTCAAATCGGATCTAAGACGGGCTAGATATGATCGAAGGAAGTTTGGTAGTTTAAAACCTAAACCGGTTCAAACCGAATCGAAATTGAATACAAAATCAATTGGAAACTGGTTTGGCTAAACCGGAAATCAAAATCAATTTAAGGAAACAAGCTAAACCGAAGTCAATTGGGCTGAACCGGAAATCAAAAATTAATTTAGGAATCAAACCGAACCGGACCAACCAAACCGGACCGGTGGTCAACGGCGGCGGCGACGGCGGCTCCGGTCGGCGGATGGCGGCGGCTCCGGCTCCGGCGATGGCGGCTCCGGTCGGCGGACGGCGGCAGCGCTCCGGCGGATCTCCGGCGACGGCGGGCAGCTCCGATCGGCGGCGGCGGTGGCGCATGATGGCGGCGGGCGGCTCCGGCGGCGGCGCGTCGGCTCCTCCGGTGCGCGTGCATCTCACACCCCCGACTCCTCTCCGGCGCGTGTGGGCGCGTGTGGGCGCGTGCGGCGGCGCGTCGGGGTCGGCTCGGCGGCTACGGCTTCGTCTCGGTGAGGCGGTCACGGTGGTGTGCTCGGTTTCTCGGGGTTCAGGGTATTTTTTGAAAAACGATTGAAAACACGTTTTGGGGTATTGAAAACTCAGATCTACGAAATTCGATGGTTACCTGGATCGAAGGGAAGCTCAAAAACGTGAATAGTGGCTCCTAGGGCTTTGGTCAACTCCACACTTCGACAGAGCTCCGCAGCAGAAAAAAAGGTATAGGTTTTTAGGGGGTTAGGGGCTGGTATTTATTGGTTAGGAGCTAGGGTTTTAGAAAAAAGAAAATGAGCTTGGCTAATGGACTGGGCTTTTTTCTCACTTTTTAAAAGAAATTTTGGGCTATGAGTTTTGGGCCATTACAATTAGCATAACTGTTGTTTTCGAATGTCGCTTGTAAGTTTTCGTCCAATGTTATGTTCTGCAAACATACCAAACATACTAAACCCAACCATTACATTCCCTTAGTGAATTTATGATATCGAGACTTGTACACTTTGTTTTACAAAAAATGTCCAATGTTTAAGTTGCTACGAATATATATATAACATAACTACATGATTGGGCATACTCGATTGTTCACACTACTCACCCTTTCTTTAGCTTCTACTCTTCCATATCTCCTTTACCTGCAAATATCATTAACTAGGAATATAATGTGAGTGTATAAACCCATCGTTGTTGCTTTTATTGTATAGTTATATCGTTTGCAAGAAATGTAGTTAAAATAAGCCACAAAGGCAATGCTTGTATATTTGTTACCATTTAGTTGACGTAGATCCATAAATGATTCTTTGTATACTATTTTACACAAGGTATCCACTTTTTTGGGTGATCGCGTTGTGTCCAAAAACTCTGTTTTGATAATCATATCCTCAATGTGGGTGACAATAAGCCTCGTTCCAATGCACAATCCTTTTCTTGGGTTCAAATTCTTTATCAGCATGATTGGGGTACCAAGCTTAAGGCATAATTTATGTGTGGGTAATCCTGAGAAGTCAAGGCTATTTAGGAACTCCAAAGAGTAAGACATGTCAAGTTCATCTTCAGTTGATTCCTCATGACCAATGCTATCGCCACTTAGGTATTCCAGATGGATGCGTGGAACTTTCGAGATGATATATTTGTTGATTTCGACTTGACCAAGTCGAGCCCGAGCAAGTCAAACGGGAAAAGATCGTCACAAGATGAAGCCAGAGATAGATTGGTTTGAGACAAAGGCTTGCACTGACCCGTCTTTGACCCTGCTATCCTCACTTCCACAGTACAAGGCTTCACAACTAGTACTGTTTCCGTGAGTTGTGTCGGTTCGGACTAAATCAATATATCATGGAAGCATGTTCATTACTGAGTAAATAAACGTCTACAAAACGTTTCCCGAATTACAAAACAATTTGCCATTAAATACAATATCTCAATCACATAAGACAATGGCGTCAAAGCCGAACCAAGAAGAAACACAAAATTATCGAATCAAAACCCCGCCATAAGCGATCCCGAAGCTACACCGAGGACCTCCCGCGTCCGTCACGGCAAAACCTGAAAAACACAAAAAGAGTCTAATGAGCGATCTAAGATCACCCAGCGAGATGTCTCCCCACTAAGGCTTTTATGCTATCTATCAACTACACTTCCCGCCTCCAAAATCCAAAAATAACAATCAACAAAGTAAATGGTCGATCACGTACTACCATGACGTGATAAACCCACAACACACAAGCACTTGCCAAAAGAAAGAGAAGCGATTTAGGGAAATCGAAAGCACTGCGGTACATGCTCTTGATTGGACTCGATCTATCTATCGCGCAACACGAAAACACGCACACACACACACACATGGGCCCTTCACGATCTCGGTAAGTTCCGTGGGTCTACATAGCTACCGACAAGGTAACTAACCCACAACTTCCAGATGTAAACACGAAGTCTCTCGACCTAGGACACTGCTCTCAGTCCATCGATACACAGTGACTCGGCCTACCCCACAGTAACCTAAGTTTCCATGTGATTCGGCCCTAGGACATGACTCCGTATTCTCCAAACCACACACCTACCGCGTTCACTCAGTAGGTTAACGACATAACCGGAATCACCGGCCGAAGGCACACGATCCGATTAGGCAGCTACCTAAGGATCCAATCGGGTCGGACTCGCTGGGACTCTAGCACCAATCACAATAATCAACAACAACAACAACAATAACACACTATCCTGCAAGTCTATCACACACACACCATCCCGAGTCAGCAATTACGAACTTAACCGGCCCCATGACCGGAATAAGTATCCACAAGGACCGCTCGGCCCAACACCGAGACAGTCTAAACAGGCCTGCACAAAAAGCTCAACAACAACAACCACACATCATCACAATCAACCACACAAGCAAGCCTATAAGGGTTTCTAACATCTTTTATTCCATTCTTGTCCGCTACCTTGGATTAGCAGATTGCTAGTCCGTAGACGGCTCATCACACACACCACTTCTTAATTACCCCTTACTCTTCCCTAAGTGTCTTCTTAATAACTCCTCGATCCGTCGGTTTAGAGTTAGTAGCTTACTAAACTCCCCGACATCTCATGATTAACTTAACTCATTCATTGACTAACCCTTAACCCACTATTAAACCTAATCCCGACCCTGTTACATACTCTATACGTTTGTTTAGGGTTTACTTTCGTCTTTTAATGGCATCTCAATTTCTGTTCTTTACTATCATAAAGGTGCATATACGGTCCTATCATGCAACATCTATATGAATTCATCAATCAACGTTTCTAACAACCTAGCGGTACACAACGGTTTAATCCTTAACCCTAATTTCCTAACATGCATCTCAATTACCTAACCGGTTTACAATTAACCAATCTGTTTTCAATCACCAATCAATCATTCAAATACGGGTATGCAAATCTTAGTTCTACGGCTTTCCGGTTCCCGATCTATATGCAATTAACTATTCTACGGATTGAGCCGACTCACAGTGAATAAGTGCGGAATGACGGATCTAATGCGGTACGAATCTTGAGACCTCCGAATTGAACCCCGAATTCACGAACCACCTTACACGGATCACAAACTCTCCTAAATCACCGAATGGTCATTGACCGAGCGTTGACCGGCTCGGTTTCAGGCGCTGACCGCGTTGACCGGCGTTGACCAACTGCCCGTTGACTTGACCACACTTGACCGATGACTTGAACCGGTTGGACCAACTGAACCGGCTGATATAGCTGAACCAACTCCTAATTCATAATACACCCAACCAAGGTCCTTATAGCTCCCAGTTACGAAACAGCGTTAGACAATGATCAAAGCGCATCAATCCATGTGCAGCCACATGCATGCGAACTCAGGTCTAAGGACTATACTCTATAGTCGTATATGAGAACCTCTTATGACACAGATATTAATATCTTGTAGAGTTCTCATCAGCGGGCCATGTCCGGTCATATGCTCCCCTACATATACCTATGTGTCGACTTTGATGCCGCGCATCTATGACCCCTCGAAACTTGGTCATAAGTCTCAACACACTCTAGTCTCAAGTGGTTGTTGGTGTTCCAATTTCAACAACCTTCGACTATGGACACTATCATTTATGTCATTTCGTTAAATATGGGGTTTCAGGATCAAGTCTACTCATGTACTTCGATGGCCCATATATAATGACATGAATCATTTTGGAATGATTATTTATATCACAGTTAAAATAATCCAGAAATCATAGATTTCATAAACATAAAATATTATGTTTACATGAACCTTTCAAAACAACTAAATGAAGCCCTTTACAAACTCCCACTGAAATTAAGACTACATCTTAATTTCACTTATCCTACAGCTACTGTCCGCGACTCGTGCTTAGGCCTAAGGAGTGGCTTCGTTAATAGATTAGCAACGTTCTCATTCGTTGAAACTTGCTGATCTACTTAACACCTCTGTCATTTATCTCACGGAATAGGTTATACCTACCCTCAAGGTGTTTGGACCTCTGATGTGCAGCTAGTCTCATCTATGCTGGGAATCACATCAAGTTCAGTGATGAACTCTTCTTTCCAAACAACCTCTTTCGCCGCTACCCAAGCTGCGAAATGTTCAGCTTAAGTCATGGAGTCAGCAACAGTGCCTTGCACCGCCAGACAGACACAAGATATAACCGGACTGTGATCGGAAATCATCTTTGTCTGTTGGAAACTTGCCTTTCAGACTCTACCAACTTGTAGCACCTCACTTTCTCCGTAAATCAAGAACTTATCCTAAGTATTTTCCAAATACTTAAGGATATTCATTACGTCTATCCAGTGATTCTTTGCTGGATTTGACTGGTCTTTACTTGTCTTGCTTAACATTAAAGCAACATCAAAACAAGTACGTGTTATGGCATACATGATAGATCCAATTGCCGACGCATATGGAATCTCATCCATGCATTCAAGCTCAGCAGATATCGTAGGACACTGTTTCTTGCTTAACGTAATGCCATGTGACATTGGCATAAAACCCTTCTTGGAATGCTGAAAACGTGTAGGACTTTGTCAATATAAGAATCCTGACTTTGTCCTATCAGCTCTTTTGGATCTCTATCTTTAGATCCAAAATCCAAGAACATACGTGGCTTTACCCATGTCAATCATAAAAACAACTCCCAAGCCAGTCCTTTACCGACTGCAGCATTGGAACGTTATTTCCGAGAATCAGTATGTCATCGACATACACTATGAGAAATGCAACATCGCTCCCACTTATCTATTAGTAAACGCACAGTTCCACTTCGTTCCTATTCAAGTCAAAACCTTGACTACTTCAACAGAACGAAGATTCCAACTCCGATATGTTTGCTTCCATCCATGAATGGATCGATGAAGCTAACTTACACACAGTATAATTTTTCGGAGTCCGGGCTCACTTTTGCTTCTGAGAATTTCGCAGGTTCGTCACTTTCAATGATCATCAGATCATGGCAATTAATCACGAGAAATCACTCTCGGATTAGTGACGGATTCATTCAGATCTGCGAACTTCAGGCTCTACAGGTGTAGATTCTACAGAAATCTGTAAATCCATCCGCTGCTCTCCCTCAACAGGTTGAGCAGCCTCCTGTATTTCTCGAATTTCTTCGAGTTATACTTTTACTCCCACTGTTCTTCTTGGAAAGCAACTTTCCTTTTAGAAAACAGAGTTCCGAACAACCTAACTTCATTTTCGGAATGGACGTAAAAGGTAACAAGCCTTGGTTTCCCTAGGACAACCAGCGAAGTAGCACAACTACAAATACTCAGTAAAGACGAATTTGGATCATTTCCAGTCCAAATTTATGTGGTGTCTTTCAACTGATATTGGTGGAACTATTTCAGCGTAAACTTAGATATTTCTAGAGCGTTATTCTTAAAGAATATCATGGAAGATTCGTGTGACTCATCTTTAATCATTTCTAATAAGATCTGATTCTTTCTCACAGAAACACCTCCAGGTTTTCAGGAGAAATGAGCTGTGAAACGACTTCACACTCATTCAGATGATCACACCATCAATGACTTAAGTATTCTCACTCGTGATCTAATTCAGAGTCTCAATACTTCTGTCACTCAGATTCTATACCTCATTCTGGAACTCTTTCGACTATTTCAAAGAATTCCGACTCGTGTCTCATCAAATGAACACAGTCATACTCACTGAAGTAATCAGTAAAGATAATGAAGTACAGGAAATTTTTCTCTGGCATTACTGCTCATCGAGCCACATACATGAGTATGTTCAAGGTCCAATAAGCCTTTGGGCCTTTCTCTAGCTCGGCTAAGATGGGCCCTTTGTCTTTTGGTCCAGTAAGCAGAATTCAAGTCTCATAAGATATCCAATCAAATGAGCCCAAAAGTCCATAACTATGGGGTTTCTGAATCCGACTTACTCTATGTGACCAAAACATTTACGCCAAGAAAAATCAGGTTTAATTCATCAGATTTAAACCAATTCGGTATTTATGTTACATTTAGGCACTCTTTGGTTTAAGATATAAAACCCATTCCTTGAATAGGGTGCTACAATCAATATTTCATTGAGATCAAAAGAACAAAACTTGTCTTTTATCAAAATGAAAAACATTCAAATTCTTACAAGAAAATGAAAGACAACTCTGCTTAAAGCAGGTACATTGTAGCAATTACTTAATAAAACCAAGCCTCAAAGGCATCTACAAGTGAAAACCCTACGGCTGAGGCAGCATCCATAGCTCCTTCCAGACACGCAGTTCCACTTGCCCTTCCTTCAACGTTCTACTGTTGCTTAGGCTCTGCATATTATAACAAATATCAGTGCCACAACCAGTATCCAATACCTATAAGGTAGAACTTGAAGTAATAACATGAATACCTGAGGAAGTAGTCTCATACATCATCTTCAACTCCTCATAATCTTCCATGAATTTAATGCAATCTCTCTTCCAATGCCCAGTCTCTTTACAGTAGCAGCACTTACCAACGTAAGATGTATCTGACTCGGGCTCAGAAGACACAGGCTTGCCATGATTCAAAATCTGGACAACTTTGTCTTCACCCTTGTCAGCACTAGGTTTAGTAAACCTACCCTTCTCCATTATGAGATTATACAGGGTACTCTTCACGTTTGGCTCAACTGTCTTGAGCATATCATGCAGTTCAGTCAGCGTCTTCGTTAAGCCTTTCTTGATATAGTTCCTTTTGAACTTATCATAGCTTGACGGCAGTGACTGCAGAATGATCTCAGTTGCCAATTCTTGGCTAACTGGATAATCCAGTTTCCTCAGGTTATCAATGTAACCCATCATTTTACTGACATGAGGACTCACTGGATGATCATTTGGTAGCTTGCAGCTAGTGAGAGACTTAACCAACTGGTATCTCTCCACTCTTACCTGCTCCTGAAATTTCAATTTCAGGCTGCTGATCATCTCTATTGGCGACTCCATGTTCTCATATTGCTTCAGCAAATCTGAGTCCATGGTAGCCAATATCAGACCACGCACATCTACCGCATCATTGTAATGCTTATTCCAAGCATCATATACTGCATGAGAGGCATTGGACCAGATCCTCTCGGGGAGAGCTCTCTTAAGGACATAGTCCTTTCTCTCCTGCCTGAGGACTAGCCTCATGTTCCGCGACCAAGTCAAGAAATTTGATCCGTTCAGTTTGTCCATCTCAAGGACAGACCGGATCGAGAAAGTGTTTTGATTGTTTGTGCTAGTCATAACTGAAATTTAGAGATAAATAGAGTTTTAGTTATTCAGTTCATAAAAGAGTAATCTTAATAACTTATAAGAAAACTCGCATTGCATTCAAAATTTCTTTGTTTAACCTCATAAGAATGCAATGATTCCGAGACCCATGTTCAGCTAAATCCAAAGTGGGCCACTGGCCGTCACCCAGAAGTAGTTTTACTTGGTAAGCATACACACAGCTAGTTATATCCAATAACTCTCGGTTGTGAATTGGGCCCAAGGCCCAATACACCAGATGTCTCAAGGCCCGGGATTCCCGATGGCCCAGTCAAGGAAACCAATCTCTTACAGCCAAATAATCACTAAAGTCTGGGACTCCCAATGAAATTAGTGACTATATACTACTTTACTTACGCAAAAACAGACACCTCACACTGTAAGCCATATCTGTAATTGAATAAGCGTTAAGTAGCTGACAAGATTGGGCAAGACATCCAAGCTTGATATTGTTTTTGAGGATTTTAGGTTTCAATAGATTTCCTCCCAAAAATAGAAGATTACTATTTTGGGAAACTTTCCATTTCAGGTAACTTACTAAATATGGAAACTTTCTATTTAGGGAAACCTGCTATTTTTAGAAACTTTCTAAATCGGGAAACATGCTTATTTTAGAAACTTTCTAAATTTGGAAACTTACTATTTTTAGAAATTTCCTAACATGCCAAAATTAGAAACTTCTAATATTAGAAGCTTTCTAATTTAATGTTTTATTAAAGTTTTCGGTTGGGTCACAAATTATAGGCCCAATTCTTGGCCCAAGACCACAAAATTCCAATTGGCCCAATAATTTGACATAACCGAGTCGGTTCATTAATTCTGGTTCAAGACCAAATTAACTACTAAATCCAACTGGTTATTTACTAAACCAGACCAGCTCTAAATTATTTGGTCCAACCAAATCAAACTTAGACCAGCCTTCGGTTTAGGTTAAAATTCAATTTTGAATTTAAATCCGGTTTAACCAGAAACTAAATAATACCAATTGTATTAAATAATTTCCAGCAAACCGCGATTTGGGTTAACCGCTTGAACCATAATTATTCAATGCTTTGAAACGATTTTGTCTTTAGCTTAAAGACAAAATCATGATCGATCGTTTACATTAAAAACAAAAAAACGATTTTGATCTTTTACTTAATTTACCTTAAGTCAATATGCGATCGTAATTCAATAATTGCTTTTGACTTTTCCAATTCGTTTCAAGACATACACTTATGGACAAAACGATTCTTATGATTATAAAACAAAGTCAACAAGCGATTATGACATTCACTAAAGACAAAAACGATTTTGAACATTTCTAATTCAACAATCGATTCACTTAATTCAATAATTGATTTTGACTTTTCCAAATCGTTTCATGCAATTCACTTTACGATCATGACATTGACTAAAAGACAAAAATGATTCTAAACCTTAACAAACTTAACAAATCGATTCTTTATAATAAAGCAAAGTCAAAAGCGATTGTCTTATGATTGCACAACAAGGTTAACATGCGATTGTTATTCAAACGATTTGACAATTCTAGGTTTTCAAAGTTTCAATCAATTTTACTCATTAAAATCGATTCATCAAACTAATAAACAACCTAGTATGATCCAAAAAGCAAAAACCTAACGACCTAGGCTCTTATACCACTGTAGGATTATGTGTGTTCATGGTTTAATTCATCAGATTACAACCTAGCACATAATCAACTAGGATCTAGGTGATTTGCAGTTGAATCATAAACAGATCAGAATCATTACCTTATGATTGCAGCGGATTGATCAAAGGAATGAAGAGATCACAGAGAGCTGATGATAACCGGCTCCTCCTAGGTATCCACACGCTTACAAGCTACTGGATCAGGCTGCTAGACCAAGTTGGGATCAACAGAGAGAGAGAGAGGACGGCTGAGGCAAAAATCGCAGAGCCTTAGGCTAAGTGGCGCCTCCCTCTTCCTTATATGGGCCCAAGGAATTAACCTAATGGCCTATTGGGATTTTGGGCCCAAGGCCCAAATCAGACAAAAAGATTGTATTTTGTCTGGCCCAATTCTCTGTACAAATACAGTAAATGCCTTGCATCTTACCGTATTAATTCCATTTTAACTTTCCCGTTAGCTATGGTGTGTGACCCTTTGGGATCATACAATACTGGTAATAAGTCCTAAACTTATAGATCAAGAGCGGACTCTAGCAAGTCATCATGATCACCCAGTATTTATGACTTATGTCTGATCTCGACACTTATCATACTTTCTAGAGATAGTACGGTAGATTTCAGGACATTCCCAACAGTTCTTTCTTTGATTTGCAGGTGTAGTTCGAGTTTTCTTTGGGACAGATTTTGTCGCTGTAACAAAGTCTGATGATGTATCATGGGATATCCCCTAGCCTGAAATATTTGCAGCAGTTTTGGATTTCTATTCTTTTGGCCAACCTTTGTTTCTGGACTCACAAGCTGATGCTCCCAAGGCCCAAGGATACTGCCATTAACGAGGTAAATACCTTTGCACTATTGATCTATGTAGCTTGCTTATTTTGGCTATATAATGTTTTGTGAAGAATGTAGTTTTCCATCGTTACTTAACAAACAATTGTATTATTCCATAAAACAAAAATAGTCCCTATGTTTATTGTTGTTAAGCGAGAGTGTATGAATCAAAACCAACTAATTTTTAATAACCGAAGAAAAAAGTTTAAGACTCTTTAGATTGAACTAGTATAAAAAATGTATTTAGTATGTTAGCAATAAACTCCTATTTCATATCCCCTAATTTATATCTGAGTCTATAAGATAGTATCATATGTTCTAACTTTTATCCTATGTATTTTGTAATATTTATGTTTACTTAAAACTTTTATACCCCAATAAAAGGACGCATTTCTAAAGTTTGTTCGACTATAAAACATTTTTCCCATCTCAACCTTCGTGGACCAGGTTCATAGCAAACAAAAAAAGCTTAAATTATTTCTTATCTTTAAAATTTTCTGCTAAAGAGATTGAAAACTTTGAATGATTTCAAAAAAGTTATGCTATAAATTATGTAGTGGTAGTCAGAATCTTTCAATGTGATGTGGTTTTTCTTTGATTTGCAGGTGTTGTTCCAGTTTCTTTGGGACAAATTTTGTCACTGTAACAAAGTATGATGATGTATCACGGGGATATCCTCACGCCTAAAATATTTGCAGCAGTCATGGATTTCTATTCTTTAGGCCAACCTTTGTTTTTGGACTCACAAGTTACTGCTGCCAATGATACTGCCACTAATGAGGTAAACAAATATGTTATGGATTTACATAGTTTGTGTTGGTTTTCGGTCCATTCTCTAACAAAGTAACAATATCTTCTACATTTGTTTAAATAAATGAGAGTTATAGTTTGCTGGAAAAGTTATGTAGACATGAGGTATAGTTGAACTTGAATTATGGAATATATGCCAATTACTTTTGTGAACTGATGAAATATGAGTTAGGATCTTGAAGTAGTAGCTTAGCCTGACAAACTTTACTGAGAGTGACCATTTCCCCATAAATATGATGTTATTTGATATAGTTTGCTATAGTGCAATAAAAGTGTTGTTGTTTCTCGCCCTCATTTGCGAATTGTTTTGTGATGTAGGATGATTATGAAACTGTGGCAATGATCAAGGAACTCCTAGAAAATGAGACTAGCAGTCCAAGATGATGGTGGGGACATTGAGTATTGTGGGTTGATCCATAAGTTTACTTCCTCGAATCCTAGCTATTATGGTCAATGGAATATGTTTTGTATCTCTTAGGTAAAATCCTTTGGGTGGGTTTGATCAGTGAAAGCGGAATAGTTAAGCTGAGGATGCAAGGAGCTTTTAGTGGTTGTCCAAGCTCATCTGTTACATTGAAATCATGAATAGGGACCATGCTGATGCATTACGTACCCGAGTTAACATAGATCCTCCTAACAGTTTCTTTCTACTTAAGGATAATTTTAGACCTCTCTCTTTATGTCTTAAAGTTGTGGTGTTAAGTAATTTTTGGAAAATCAAAAACTTGGGAACTCCCTCTTCTTCTAATGAATAGGTTTTGTGCAGGTGAAAGGTGTAGAACAAGGGTTCGATGGGGAAGAAGTGGAGCGAACATTGGCTGGAGACATGAAAGAGTAAAGATACTTCCTCAAGCGTCTCTTCTCTACTCTTTTAGTGTACATAAGAATAAATTCCAGCAGTGAGTGCACTCTTTTCTGCAACTTTTGAAATGATTTATCGTGAGTTGGGGCTTTTCAATCATACTCAAGAATCTTCGGAAGGATCACGGATTGATCTGTTTTGCAACATTTGTTAACCTTCACGAATAAATTATTTGGATTTTTTATTTATAAAGAAAATATACAAAGAACATTTGATGTGTGTTCATATATGAAGCCTAATCCATAGTGAGCGTGTAAACAACCGAAAGTCTGACAAGCTTATACAACATACAAACTCCGCGCGTGCGCAGGGTTGAAGATAACTAGTCTATTATATAATGGGAGCTTTTTCTCTCCTCAGAGAGAGCCACGTCAGCAATTTCTGATTTTTAAAATACGGGCTTCGCAATTCAGCTCGATGGGTCGTCTACATGAGACTTTCGTTGGGCTTAAAAACAAAATTAAAATAATAACTATGGGCCCACTCTATTGTAACTGTAACCTGTTGGGAATGTCCTGAAATCTATTGTACTTGCTCTAAGTGAAAGTCGTATAGTCGAGATGAGACAATCACATAACACTAGGTAGTCATAACGCTTTGCTAGAAGCCACTTATGATCAATGAGTTGAGAACTCATTGCTAGTGTTATATGATCCTACAGGGTCACACACCTAAGCAAACTGGACGTTAAAGACGAGGTTGATCATTAATGTAATGATCTAGTGAATGCATATTTGATATGCATTCGATATCAATATTCTGGGGCAGTGTGGATCGACACAAAGAGTGTGTCGATCGATGCAACTCGCAGATTACCAGATTAATTCGGTTTAATCGTTGGTTAATTCCGTTATGGTTTAAGTCGACATATATAAAATATATGGTCGACCTAAACTGATTTTTAACCTAATAGACAGCCACCAGAACTTGAATAGAAACCTCTGAAGAGATTGGATCTCTATAGGCACTAGCATCCCTCCTGTTCAGTTCGTGTGCGTGTGGATACCAGTAGAGGCACAGCGTTTGAGGTGCTTCGCGATCTCGATTATCTGCAAATCTTCCGCTGCAAATCACCAGGTAAATCTGAGATCCCATAGATTCAATTATATGAACCTTAGATCCTAGGCTCGGAATTCAGACCAGGATTGCCTAATTGGATTAGGATCTGCTAGAAATTCCTTCAGTGGTATCAGAGCTTTAGGGTTCCATTGAATCTGTAGCATGTTGATTAGATTGGTTGAATCTGGATCTCTGTATGAATGATACAAGCATGCTAAAACTCGTTTTGATCAAAGTAACCTAGTTTAGGGTTTTGTTCGAAAAACATTTTAGGGTTTTTCGCATGGTGTCGATCGATGCCAATCCGGCATCGATCGACACAGGGCGAAAACCCGAACAAAATTTAGGGTTTTTCGCATGGTGTCGATCGATGCAAATCCGGCGTCGATCGACACAGGGCGAAAACCCGAATAAAACTTATGTTTCGCCTAGTGTCGATCGACACAAGAGTTGTGTCGGTCGACACAAACCTCGCGATATTGATGAATCGGTTCAATTGGATTGGACCGGTTATCGAGCTTGGTTAAAGATGGTTAAACGCTAAGAATGGTTTATTGCGATTGGGTTGGTATCGACCGATGCTAATGTAGCATCGACCGACATTGACCGGTACTCAGAACCGGATCAATTGGATTGATCGGTTATCGCAGATTGGTTTTGGTTAATCAGCATCGATCGACACTAAAGTAGTGTCGGTCGACACAAGATTCGATGGTTTAGGTTATGGAACCTGAAACCACAGAACCAAACCAAGACAAATCATTTAATTAGAAGAATTAAAACATAATAAAACTAAACGTTTTAAATAGTTCTGTTCCTCAATCAAATATCAAGTGATACTTGATGTCTTTCCAATCTTGTCAACTGTCAAGACCCATTTAATTGTGCGATAGACTTGCAGTGCAAGATGTCCACAATTTCATGAGTAAGACAGAGGTAATCGTGTTGATGGATTTGCAGTGCAAGACATCGACAATTACATGACTGAAGAGATTGGTTTACTTGAATGGGCCATCAAAATCGTTTTGGGCTCAGAGACATCAGGTGGATTGGGCATGAGATGTCAATCCACAACCAAGAGTTATATTGGATATAACTAGCAAAGTTGTTGCTTACCTAGATAGCTAAATTAGGGTGATAGCCAGTGGCTCACTCAAGTTTAGTGAAATATGGGTCTTGGATCATTATATTCATCTGAGGAAACAATGTTTGAATATAATGCGAGTTTTCTTAAAAGTTAAGACTTCTCATTTCTTGAACACCATAACTAAACCTTTTACCTTTCTTTGTTCTCAGCTATGACTAACACTCATAATAACTCTTTCTCCCTGCGATCCGTCCTTGAGAAGGATAAGTTAAATGGATCGAATTTTCTCGAATGGTATCGGAACTTGAGAATTGTTCTCAAGCAGGAGAAAAGGGACTATGTCCTGGAAACTGTTCTCCCTGAAAAACCGAGAGCCAATGCTCCACATGCAGAAATGAGTGCTTGGGATAAGCACTCTAATGATGTGGTCGATGTGAATTGTCTCATGTTGGCTACCATGAACTCGGATTTGCAAAAGCAATACGAGAACGTGGAGTCGCCAGTGGAGATGATCACTAGCCTGAAAAGTATGTTTCAGGAGCAAGCACGAACTGAGAGGTACCAGACGGTTAAATCTCTCATTGAATGCAAGCTACCAAAGGACGGTCCAGTCAGTCCTCATGTCATTAAGATGATGGGTTATATTGATAACCTGGGGAAGCTGGATTGTCCCATTAGCCAAGAGTTGGCTACTGACATCATTCTGCAGTCACTGCCGTCAAGGTATGATCAGTTTGTTATGAACTATAACATGAACAACTTGACGAAGACGTTGACTGAACTGCATGGCATGCTCAAGACAGCTGAGCCTAACATCAAGAAGGGCACTCCAAATGTACTTATGGTACAAGGAGGTAAGAAGTTTAAGAAACTTGGCAAAGGTAAGGGAAAGAGCAAGGCCGTCCAGGTTGAGAACCAGGACGCGCCTGCGCCACCCCCTAAGCCCAAGCCTGGCCCATCTATGACTGATAAGTGCCATTACTGTAAAGAGCCTGGACATTGGAAGAGAAATTGCAACAAATTCTTGGAAGAGAAGAAGAAGAAGAAGACTTTCGAGACTTCATCTTCAGGTATTTATGTTATAGAAGTAAATGTTACTACTTCTGGTTCTACTTCTTGGGTATTGGATACCGGTTGTGGTGCTCATATTTGTACAAATATGCAGGGCCTAAGCAACAGTAGGAAGTTGGAAAAGGGGCAAGTGGACCTACGCGTGGGGAATGGAGCAAGAGTTGCTGCATTAGCCGTAGGAACATATAACTTGTCTTTACCTTCTGGTTTGGTTTTAAAACTTAATAATTGCTACTATGTACCTGCTATAAGCAGAAATATTATTTCTATTCCTGTTTTGGACGTAGAAGGATATCAGTTTTCAATTAAGAATAAATGTTGTTCTTTTGATTACAATGATATATTTTATGGTAGCAGCCCATTAGAGAATGGGCTTTATGTTTTAAACCAAAGCACGCCAATCTATAACATTAACACCAAGAGATTCAAATCAAATGATACGAATCAGACTTTTCTTTGGCATTGTCGTTTGGGCCACATAAACGAGAAACGGATCCAAAAGCTCCATAGTGATGGGCTTCTGGGCTCATTTGATTATGAATCATGTGAGAAATGTGAATCTTGTTTACTGGGCAAAATGACTAAGGCCCCTTTCAACAAACAAAATGAAAGGGCCAGTGACCTATTGGGCTTTATACATACAGATGTGTGCGGCCCAATGAACACAAGTGCCAGAGGAAATTTTCGATACTTCATTACCTTCACTGATGATTTCAGCAGGTATGGCTATGTCTATTTAATGAGACACAAGTCGGAATCTTTTGCAAGGTTCAAAGAATTCCAAAATGAAGTACAGAATCAACTTGGCAAAAGTATTAAGGCTCTTCGATCAGATCGTGGAGGAGAATACTTAAGCCAAGAATTCAGTGATCATTTGAGAGATTGTGGAATTGTTTCACAACTCACTCCTCCTGGAACACCACAATGGAATGGGGTGTCCGAGAGGAGGAATCGAACTTTATTAGATATGGTTCGATCAATGATGAGTCTCTCAACTCTTCCATTATCCTTTTGGGGATACGCTCTAGAAACGTCTGCGTTTACACTTAATAGGGTTCCGTCAAAATCAGTTGCAAAGACACCACATGAGATGTGGACTGGAAATGTTCCGAGTTTGTCTTTCCTGAAGATTTGGGGTTGTGAAGCTTATGTTAAACGATTAATTACAGATAAGCTCGAACCCAAATCTGATAAGTGCTACTTCGTTGGTTATCCTAAGGAAACCAAGGCATACTACTTTTACAACCAATCCGAGAACAAAGTATTTGTTGCTCGGAACTGTGTTTTTCTTGAAAGAGAGTTTCTTTCCAAGAGAAACAGTGGGAGTAAAGTACAACTCGAAGAAGTTCGAGAGCCACAGGAAACCGCCCAGCCCATTGTGGAGGAGCAACAGTTGGATCTACAAAGAGTTGTAGAGCCAACGCCTGTGGAGCCTGAAATTCGCAGATCCGAAAGGATCCGTCACGAACCCGAGAGATATGGATTTCTCGTAACCAATTGTCATGATTTGTTGATCATTGACAGTGACGAGCCAGCGAATTTTGAAGAAGCGATGATGAGCCCTGACTCCGAAAAGTGGCTGAAAGCCGCTGAATCCGAAATGGGATCCATGTCACAGAACCAAGTAAGGTCTTTGGTTGATTTACCCGATGGTGAAAAACCCATTGAGTGTAAATGGATTTTCAAGAAGAAAATTGATGTGGATGGAAATATTCAGATATATAAAGCAAGGCTAGTGGCAAAAGGTTTCAAACAAATTAATGGTATTGACTATGAAGAAACCTATTCACCTGTCGCCATGCTTAAATCCATTCGGATTCTCCTAGCAACAGCTGCTCATTATGATTATGAGATCTGGCAGATGGACGTGAAAACAGCTTTCCTTAATGGAATTCTGGAAGAGGATGTGTACATGACACAGCCCGAAGGTTTCATCGATCCTAATGCTGCTAGGAAAGTATGCAAGTTTCATCGATCCATTTATGGATTTAAGCAAGCATCTCGGAGTTGGAATCTTCGTTTTGATGAAGCAGTCAAAAAGTTTGATTTCATCAGGAACGAAGAAGAACCATGTGTTTACAAGAAGACTAGTGGGAGCGCAATTGCATTTCTCGTGTTGTATGTAGATGACATACTTCTTCTCGGAAATGACATTCCGTTGTTACAGTCTGTTAAGACTTGGCTCGGAAGTTGTTTTTCAATGAAAGACATGGGAGAAGCCGCGTATATTCTTGTAATAAGAATCTATAGAGATAGATTAAACAAGTTGATTGGACTGTGTCAAGACACTTATATCGATAAAGTCTTACACAGGTTCATGATGCAAGATTCCAAGAAGGGCTTCATACCAATGTCTTATGGCATAAGTCTCAGCAAGAAGCAGTGTCCTGAAACACCTGCTGAGCGAGAACGCATGAGTCGGATTCCCTATGCCTTGGCATTGGGATCCATCATGTATGCCATGCTCTGTACTCGTCCAGATGTTGCTTGTGCTTTAAGCATGACGAGTAGATACCAATCGGATCCTGGTGAAAGTCACTGGACAGCAGTCAAGAATATTCTGAAGTATTTGAGAAATACTAAGGATAAATTCTTGGTGTACGGAGGAAGTGATGAGCTGGTAGTAAGTGGTTACACAGACGCAAGTTTTCAGACAGACAAAGATGATTTCCGATCGCAATCTGGTTACATCTTCTGCCTGAATGGCGGTGCAGTCAGCTGGAAGAGTTCCAAGCAGGACACTGTAGCAGATTCCACAACTGAAGCTGAGTACCTCGCTGCTTCTGAAGCGGCAAAGGAGGCTGTTTGGATCAAGAAGTTCATTACTGAACTTGGTGTGATTCCTAGCATTTCTGAGCCGGTGGCTTTGTATTGTGACAACAATGGAGCCATTGCGCAAGCAAAGGAACCTAGATCACACCAGAAATCCAAACACATAGAAAGGAGATATCACCTTATCCGTGATATTGTGAATAGAGGAGATGTGAAGATCAGCAGAGTCCCGACGGATGAGAATGTAGCTGATCCACTGACCAAGCCCCTCCCAAGGCCTAAGCATGAGTTTCACACTGCTGTTGTAGGCATTAGATTTCTTAAGATATGATCTTGTTTTCAGTGGGAGTTATATTTGGTTTTAGTTATGACTTGATGTTCGTAAAACATAATTTAGTTATGTTATTTTAATGAAATTGTTTCAGCATTATTTAATTGTGTTAATTAAATATATTGTCCCAAAGTAATTTATGACATTTTATAGGTCATCAAGTATGTGACTTGATCATGAAACCCTATAAGCAATAAATGTTATAAATTATAAATGGTCCCTGGTCGAGGTTGTTAAAATGGGACATTAACAACCACGTGAGACTAGTATGTGAGGTGACTGATGACTATGTTTCATGAAGTCATTAATAAGTGTATTAAAGTCAATCACATAGATATGTGTTAGAGAACACATGATCGGACTTGACCCGTTAAATGAGAACTCTACAAGATGTTATATGAGTGTCATAAGAGCTTCTCATAACGACTAAAGAGTATAGTCCTTAGACCTGAGTTCATCATGTTCTCTTACATATGGATTGGTCCGTCTTGACTTTGTCAAACGTCAAGCGTAACTGGTGATCATAAAGACACTGATTAGGTGTATCATGAAATATGAAAGAGACATGGATGGAACAAGATGGGATTTGTACCTCCTATATAACAGGAGTTAAATATCTCTGGGCCTATCGAAGATTTGATACTGGAAATGCGTGGCCGCGCTCAAACGAGGTGGTTGTCAGTCGTTTGTTTTATCAGTACAAATCGGGATTCGATAAACGTGATCTAGCTCAATAAGGATGACACAGTTCTTGCCTTATACTAGATTGAGATATAGCTACAAAGGGATTAAAGGAATAGATGATTCCAGTACAAGTGGGAGATTGTTGGGAATGTCCTGAAATCTATTGTACTTGCTCTAAGTGAAAGTCGTATAGTCGAGATGAGACAATCACATAACACTAGGTAGTCATAACGCTTTGCTAGAAGCCACTTATGATCAATGAGTTGAGAACTCATTGCTAGTGTTATATGATCCTACAGGGTCACACACCTAAGCAAACTGGACGTTAAAGACGAGGTTGATCATTAATGTAATGATCTAGTGAATGCATATTTGATATGCATTCGATATCAATATTCTGGGGCAGTGTCGATCGACACAAAGAGTGTGTCGATCGATGCAACTCGCGGATTACCAGATTAATTCGGTTTAATCGTTGGTTAATTCCGTTATGGTTTAAGTCGACATATATAAGATATATGGTCGACCTAAACTGATTTTTAACACAGCCACCAGAACTTGAATAGAAACCTCTGAAGAGTTTGGATCTCTATAGGCACTAGCATCCCTCCTGTTCAGTTCGTGTGCGTGTGGATACCAGTAGAGGCACAGCGTTTGAGGTGCTTCGCAATCTCGATTATCTGCAAATCTTCCGCTGCAAATCACCAGGTAAATCTGAGATCCCATAGATTCAATTATATGAACCTTAGATCCTAGGCTCGGAATTCAGACCAGGATTGCCTAATTGGATTAGGATCTCCTAGAAATTCCTTCATAACCTTCCATCTTCTTCCTAAAAATGCTTTTCTCGGCTTGCTTCTCAAGCGCCACCACAATCAGAAACACATTCTCTTTCCAGTCAATAAATCCCCAAAACTTGATCGCCTCCCTTCTATTTATGTTCTCCTCATACAAATTCCACCAAAGTCCCATTCAATTACCCTAATTACTGTTTCATCTCCGCCACATCCCTTCCTCATTACTATCTACATGTGTTTCATTGTTCTCCAGTATGAAATCCTTGCCATGGCTCACGTCGATCTCATTGTGATCCCTGCAACGGCGCGGAAAAGGTAACCTTCACACCTTAATCGCTTAATATTCCCTGCACCCTGATTTAAACCATTGCCCACATACCCCATCGTCAACATTTGCAATTGCAGAATTTCGTCATACACGCTTACATACCTTCTGTGATGTTTTACGACTACCGCCAATAGTTGGTGAGCCATCTTCAATCTCGCCGGTTTCGAAGTAGCAATATCCACGAAGCTTTACAAGATCACTGACCATTCTTTCGTCCTGCGATTCCTACCGACCATAGCCGTTACCAAAGTCGACACTTTACTCCAAGAGAATCATTCTCCGCAAGGTTGACCACCTCCAAGCCCTTGCAAACACCAACTTCGAGCTGCCAGTTAACGTCGCTAATTCCATTTCATCAGTAATTCATAACTAAGCGTAATCTCTCTGAATATGTTTTCCTGCATCGACGATGTGGTTTGCCAGATACGGTTTCTCCAGGGCGCAAACTTATCAGACGCCACCAGAAAGAGCTACTGATTCTAGGAATAATGAGGTATCTGGTGCTTGCAACTGTTTCTGTATTTATGTCTCAATCTCCCACTTTCTGCTTGAAAAGATTATGTAAGATCGAAAATTATTTAGCACTTTAGTTTAATGTATGCTACTAATTGTTAGCCTCAGTTGATGATGCTCTCATGTTTCACATAATATATAGTTTGGGTTCTGTGATTTAGCTTTTCTATCGCCTTAGTCTGTAATTAGAACCTACGGTCAGCCATTTGTTGTTAAGTGATCTTTTGTGCCATTTTCAATTCCTATGGTTCTCTGTTAATGAAATCTCATTATTTAAACTATGCTTGATTTAGAAGTTTGCATAAGTTCCGTGTTATATTGACTACATAGTTTTATTTGTCAAGCATTATATCATGCTATTCATAACCAAATCCCTTAATTATTTTCTGCGAGGCATAAGATTTTGTCACTTCTTTACCCATTTTGGTCTCTCTCTTTTTATCTTTTCAGGGGTCTAATGCAAGAGGGGCGGCGAGGGAATGTGAGGTTTCTTATTATTGGATTAACTTTTTACAAATTTTCATTCTTTTGTTTAACCATGTTAGAGGTTTTCTTTAACAACAATGATGTGGAAGATTCTAATGCTAGAACGAGATCAGCTGAAGACGCTTTTGCAGCAAAGAAAAAGGTATCATCATCAACGTTCAATGTCGTTTCACTCTCTTCGCTTGGCTCATCAATGTATTGCAGCTCCATATCTAACTATGTTATATTTTGCAGGAATAACCATCTTTTCAGCTACTAGGGAAACTTGCGGAAGAAACAAACAAATACAAAGTTGATGTTTTATTATGAGAATTGAATTACTAGCGTCGCTTTGTCATGTAAACTTTTGCTATAGTGATCTTCATAGATGTGTGAAACATGTACCTTTATTGTGAAGGTCATTTTTTCTTTAAATCTATTGGCTTTCCCAATTTGTCTAATCCTTTGCAGGTGTTGCACTCCTCTTCAGTGACCAACCAGAGGCTAGAAAACCAACTAAAGATGAGGAGTTTATGTTTTCAAGGATAGTGAACCATTGGATGGTGAGTCTTTCAACGCTCTAATTTCCCATTTCTAAAACACAGTATTTGCACATGCTCCATCTGTCAATGTATGATCCATTTGTTATATATATGTATGTTGGCGCGCTCATTCTCCAAGACAAATACTCGAGCAGCTGTAGGAGGATGGAATTGTCTGTCGTGGTAAGCTTGAGGTTAAAGGTTAGCCGCACTGAGCCAAGGAAACCCTTTAACACCACACAATCTTCTAGGGGAACCCCCCTGTTGATACATAAAAGGTGTGCCTCAAAAAACAAATGGTGTAACAGTGACCCTTGAAGGAGATTTTACGACGTCTTGGAGGAGGAAAAGATGGCGATGCAGCCCTGCGTCTTGGTGGTGTATCACACAGACGGCGGGTAGGAGAGCTCGGAATCTGGCGAGGGGGAGAATCAGGTAATCTCCTAGGCAGAGGTGGTCGCTTTCTTGGAAAATGTAGTGGATAAGCTAATAACATATTGATGATTATCATTAACAACAGTATAAATTAAGCATATATTACACCAATAAAAAAATAAATAAAGTAGACGTATTCTCTCTTGGGCGCATGGGCCATTTTTTCAATGTAAGCACCGAAACTATCAGATTTTGGAGCCTCTGCCGCGGTGGTAGTGTAAACTTTGCTTTGACAACATTTCCATCAATTTGGCCATAAATACAAAAAAAGACATGCATAAATCTTCCCGGCCATTATGTTAAGTAAATAACATATAGTGCATGTCATATTTGGAAAGAGACGTACACCATCTATAAAGTATTGACATATAGTGCATGTCATATGCTTATCCTTTTGGAATATTAACATGTTAATATGCAAACGAGTTATGACCAGATTCCGTAACAAGTAATGACAAAATAAAATAGAGAACATCCAAATAGCAACTCACCAAAGTTGCCTAAGAAATACGACAAAGAAAAGCCATTAATAACACACAGTGTGAAGACTTAACATGTAGCCAAGCAAATTGTTCAAGTGAAAACGAAATACAATATCCATAATGCAAGTGATAATATTTTTTTACCATAAAGCCACACCTCCTAACCGTATCGTAACAAAAGCGTATGAAACGTCTTTAAGCATGTATGACAAGACGAACTCTAACTCAATTAAGTATTTTTTATATGAGTAATACTTGGGTTCATTCCTAGAGATGAACACTTTTGTTCACCTCTATCTTTTCTAACCAATCAAATAATTCCACATAATCTAATATTAAAAATAATTAAAAAATTAAAAATGTTTTGAAAAATAAGAAAATAAAAAACGAAAATAAAAGAAAAGAAAATATATTTTATTACAGTCAAAACTTAAAAATAATTTTTTATAAAAAATACTAAAACCTAAATCTTAATCTCTAAACCCTAAATTCTAAACCTTAAACCCTAAACGATAATTTGAACCTAAAATATTAAAATTAAAACTAAATCCTAATCCCTAAACTCAATATGTAAATCTTAAAAAAAAAATAAAAAACTAAACTCCAATCCTTAAACCCTAAAACCTAACTCAAAGAGCTTAAACCCTAATCCATAAATCCTAAATCAGAAGAGCTTAAACCCTATACCATAAACCCTAATCCCTAAACCCAATATGTAAACTTAAAAAAATAAAAAATAAAAACCCTAAACCCTAATCCAAAGAGCTTAAACCCTAATCTCTAAACCCTAAACCCAAAGAGCTTAAACCATATACCATAAACCCTAATCCCTAAACCTTAAACCCCAAAGAGTTTACATTCAAAGGGTACTTAAACCCTAAACCCCAAAAGTTTTAGATTCAAAGGGTTCATAATCCTTAAACCCTAAACCCAAAAGAATTTAAACAATAATCCCTAAACTCTAAACCCTAAAGATCTTAAACCCTAAACCCTAAGCCAAAAACCCTAAACCATAATTTGTAGACCCTAAATTCCAATTTGTGAACTCTAAAAATATATAGATATTGATATATATTATTATCTATTTTTATAAAATATTTGAATGTCTTTAATTTTTTAATTTTAATTTTATAATTTTATTTAAAAATAATATTACATGGCATATTTTTATTGGTTAAGAAAAAGGAGGTGAACAAATGGGTTCACCTCTAGGGATGAACCTAAGTATTTTCCTTTTTATATGATAACTCAATTAAGTATTACATACACATCATTGCAAAACTATTGCCGTTGATTACGTATAAGTTCAATAGACAAAATGTTGCTCAACAAACTACTACTACAACCGAGCCTCTGCGCGTGCGCAGGGGTTGTAAAGATCACTAGTTTTTATAATGAGAGTCTTTTCTCTTCTAGGACTGACACGTCATCAATTTTTTTAAAGAAATTCGCTGGGCTTTTGGTCCATAAAACTCATCCGCAGCCTGACATTTTCATGGGCCTATTAAATTTATTTCGGCCCAAATGAAAACTCAAAATGTATCTCCGTCTTCCACCTCCCTTCCTCGAGGTCTCCACCCGTGACTCTGTTTCAGAAACCGATCCACCTCCCGCAGCCTCTTAAATCGCCATGAAAACCATTGCGATGTCCCCGCTCCATAATTATACATCATGAACATTCTCCGCAGTTATGAACCAATTAAATCCCACTAAAATACTTACCCTTTCGCATCCCAACGGTTCTGATCTAGCTCTCTTCGTTGTCGTCTATAAATCTGAACCTCCCCCAACCCACACACCACCACGCAAATTTTCCAGAGTAACGATTCGTAACAAGATCCCTGAAAATTTTTTTCACTAAACTTGGCTGTTTGTTGCCTCCTCCGTCTCTGGGAGGCTCGAAGCCTGAAGAAAGACGGAGAGTTCATGGTTATCGTCCTCCTACTCCTAGATGAAAAGGTAACGACCGAGAAACTCTCAGAAAACCACTTTTCAAGCTTTATCGCCAACGTCAGGGGATCCTGTTACAGAATCAAAATCTTCTCCATCATCTATGAATTAGTATGAGGTCGCTGGTCGTCAATATCTATATAACTTTTTTCTTTTACTCTTTCTGCATCCTCAATGTTATCTTGCCTTCATATTACAATGTGGTAAGTAGTTTCTTTATCTCTAGGTTGTCATTTTTCAATATACTTGTAAGAGTAAAGCCCAGCGTCGTTGGTGATTTCTTTTGCTCTTTTACTGATTTTGATGTGGTCGTATGAGACTGTTTATATTGAACATGTGGTTATACAGTATCCAAATCTTTAAAGGAGAATTGAAACGCAAAGAAAAGCCTGACAACATGACTTTTGTGGCTCTTTTTCTCACTATTCATTTTCTTGCTTTAGAGCATGTCCATTAAAGAACCCCTCATGGGGTTCTTAAAAAAAATTTTTTTTTTTTTTGGGAAAAGTGTAAAAAAAAAAAAAATCGAAAAAAATAGACGAATGATAGGCTGCCACGTGTCATAAACAGTATAAGAACCGGTTCTTAAATAAGGATTTTTAGAACCCGGGTTCTTAACTATTCACGTGGGTCCCACGTGAATAGTTAAGAACCCCACCCTTAAGATACCTCAATGGTTATGCTCTTAGTTTATCTTTCCTTTGCCCAGTCATGTCCAAATGATCTATTGTAGATACTATTCCTCATGATTTTTTGTATGTTCAACATAATAAGTTATTTTTCCTTGATCGCAGACGGATGATATGATATCAAACCGTATGGAGATTTCATAATTATTGGAAAATCCTTTCACTGCCAGATGATCTTTCGTCTGAATATGGCTGGAAAGTGGCAAAATTCTAGATTTTTGAAAGCAATCTCGCCCGGATTAAGAGAGCTCACAGCTACAATAACTTACTACAATGGGCATCAGGATTCAAAAGAGGTAAGAGGATTATATATCATCTCCTTGGAAATTTTTTTATCTTTCCATTTGTTGGTACTAAAGTTCAATAACTTCTCCTCTGACAGGCTCTCAAGGTTTACATTAAATAGCGAAGATGACACACCTAAGATTCCACTCCCTCGGACCCCGCGCTTTTGATAGTGCCAACAAGTGCTTCCTACAGATTAACTATGTCATTTTCTAAACTTTCCTGCATTTCTGTTAGGGAAAAAAGTTAGTTTGACCCTAATTAATTAGTTAATTACTAGATTAACTCTAATTTTATTTTAATTATTAGTCAGTTTTTATTACCTATTTTGCTTTTAAATCATTTGTACTCGAAAATCGTATTTACAAAAATGCCATTACTATATTTTCCAAGTCAACAGAAAAAAATTAAAATATTACGAAATTGCCATTCCACAGACTTATTTAATCGTCGTTACGTGAAGCAACAGACTTATTAACAGCCAATTTTTTTTTTACTTAAGCGACAAACTTAACTGGATTTGACTGATTTAATTAGGTTTCTCCAAACAAATCTATTATTCTTTAGCGACAAACTTATACCAATTTGACCGACTTATTAAGGATTCATTGATTTGTTTGTTTTGGCGACAGATTTACTTGATTTTGATAGACGTATTAAGGTTCGGCAGATTTATTTTTTTCTTTGACCATAAATTTATCTAAATTTGATAAACTTATTAAGGTTTCAATAGAGTTATTTGTTTTGGCGACAAATTTAGTTAAATTTGATAGACTTGATTAAATTTTCATAGATTTGTTTTATTCTTTGGCAACAAACTTACTAAATTTTGACAGATTTGTTTATTCTATTGACCACAAACTTAGTTAATTGTTACTAAACCAAACTAAACCAAACTTAATTAACCACCATACCAAAATATAATTTAAAAGCAAATTATGTAAATATTTAACCCAAACCGACACTTTAATTAAACCAGGATAACAATGAAAAAAAAACTAATGTAAAGGTTATTTAGTTTCACGTTTTGTTCTCTTTCAACATTGACATACGACCATTTTGGATCAGAGAAGACAACCCAATAGTGACATATGAGTCTTCCACATTCTCTCGATCACATAACAGAATCAGGACAACAACAACAACATAGGAGAAATCTTTGAAAATGTCAATAACATCTTGCAATATATGTTGATCTTTGAAGCTTAACTTGTGACTTCAGAGCAAACTATATAAATCACACAAAGATACTTAAAACAAGTTCGATAGATCCCGGAAATGTAATAAATAAGTAAATAGTTTAAACAAGACAAAGACATAAATATTTCAGGCATAGACAGAAGTAGAACATAAGACACAAGGAATACAAGACTGTGATTCAAGATCAAGAGTGAAGACAACACCGGACCACTCAATCTTCCCCCAAATCTCACGTCCTCCCTCGAGTCTCTCCAAGGAAATCTAGGCATACATAAGCTCCATAATCTCAAGATCGTGTTCAATCAAGAAGATGACAATGTTCCCAGCAGAGTTGCTACTAAGATGAAATCATATTTGAGCAGCTCTTCCAAACCCTTGACTAACTCCCAATTTAACTCATCAGGCTCACATCAGAGAACTTCCCACGATCACCCCCACAGTATAACAGTTCCCAATTACACACAAAAAGTGTTTGTATCCTGGCTTAGAATTTGTTAGTCCATTTGTCAAAATTTTACCTTTACTTGGTGAGTAGGAGAAGATTTGACAATCCTTATCCACTGCGTAAACCTCCTTCTCCTTAGTCACCACACTTTGACGGATGTTAAGGGGAATCTTTTGCGTTGACACAGACAAAAGCTCCCAACTTCAGGTCTTGATATCGAATACCTCTGCCCAGTTGTCGGAATTAACAACGTCATCCCCAAGCCCTCCAAACACGTATATCTTCCCATTTAGCAGGCTCGCCGACGCGGAAGCACGAGCCATTTTCATGGACGGGATGGGCCACCATGTGTGGTGCAAACAATCGAGCAACCAGACTTTCGAGGAGGGATTTCCGTTAACGAGTCCGCCGATAACGTAGATCCCCAATTCACCACCACGAAAGAGAATGATGATTCGGGCATCTGATTGGGTTGATTCGATGGGATTGGTTACAGCCGACGTTGTACGGGGTTGAGAATAAACCAGTCTGAGGTTAGGTGAAGATCATGAAAGATGCTCAAGCATAAGTACAGAGATGGCTCGACGCAACCCATCTGCCATCTCAAGTCCCCTAACTCAGGGGAAGCTATCAGGGACCGATGGCTCTTGGAGGCGACTGCTAAGGCCGCTATATCCAATATCGAGGCCTAAGCCAGGCAGTTCAAAGCTGTCTCATCTGGGAACGACCTTAACCAGACAACGACGGAGACACCTCCTTCGTCTTCTTCATGTTATTTTTTGGTAAATCCCAATCCACTACATCTCTGAATCACAGATATTCTTTCCAGACTGATTTATTGATTACCGGATCATCAATATAATCTCTCTTTCTCGCTCAATTTCAATTTTGTGTCTTTTAAGAGGCGGAGGAGGATCCAGAGTACATTGGGAGAAACTAACCTTGACGGTTATCGGCATAAACGTTTACAGTACATATTTCAAGGGCGGAGAACTCCACGGCTGAGACCTCCACGATGATACTTCAAGTCGCAGGGAATAAGTTTTTTTTTTCTGGGTATATTGTTATTTTTCCTGTGCAATGGATTATGTTTTTGTTTATTATAATTAACACTAAATAAAATTGTTTTTTTAATAAAAATGGCATAGACGTAATTATTTTGATGTTATCAAGTTTTTACGTCTATTTATATCTTTTTACTTAAATGAATTTTGATGAGAGTTAGTTTAGTGATGAAAGATTCTTGTAAAAAACGAGTTCTCCTCACTGATGGGTCTACAATTCATGTGGAAGCTAAAGCCTGAAAGTTATGAAACAACGCAACATCTCGCTCATGTGCCTTCGAAGGAATATCAGCTGACTGACTGACTATGGTGGACTGTGTGGGTACTTGAATATCTAGAAGAAGCTTGAAGATAGTGTATGTTTGTGAATTACTACTAAATCAAAAAGTTTCATGGATGGGAGATCTAATGTGTCATGGTAAATGCAGGGGGTGTTTGCAGATTTTTATGTGGTGAAGGGAATCAAAATTGGGCATGAGCAGCTTTCATAATTTAACATGATATACGAGACAACAAATGTCTACTTTGAGCCTCATGACAATTACCCGCAGATCTCAGTCCGGTGGCGACTGCCATCCCCGGAAGCAATGTTGAAAGACACGACCTTCAGGTCAGTATATTTTCATGTAAAATATAATCGTGGTTTTGAGCCCCTTAAGAGATTCTGTTCTTCAGCTTTGGTTATTTCTCACAAAATTTTGCTATATACAGGGAATGATTGAGGTACAAGAAGGATCATGGTATGAATCTTTGGAAGATGTTGAAGGAACCCTTGTGGGGATCGTGAGCAATCCACCATACATACCAAGTGATGACATTCCAGGCCTACAAGCTGAAGTTGGTTGACATGAACCGAAACTTTCATTGGACGGTGGTATCAATGTGACTGATAGTCTTCACCATCTTTGTGGTGAGGCTTCTCGGATGCTTAAACGTGGTTGCTTCTTCCCTTTTGTGGTCACTCTCTTTCTCCAAATCATTCACTATAAGTAGATACAATACTTTTGCATTTCAACGAGTATAAAAGAGTTGCTAATAAAAGATCATAAAATTTAACCACAAAATTTGTTATCTATTAGGTACAACGATTCTGAAGATAAAATATTTAGGTGCGAATGTTCGTTTAGTTTGAGCATCTTTGCGTTTCTACTAATAATCACATCAACCATGGATGATGAATCGTATTGGTGTATGATTAGTCCTGGGTATTCGGTTCGGTTCCGGATAGGAACATTCGGTTCCGGGTATTTCGGTTCTATAGATTTAGGATCCAACGGTTACTTTACAATTTTTGGTTCGGTTCCGGTTCGGTTCCTGTCGGTTCCGGTTCGGTTCGGTTCCATCATTTTAGGAACCGTAAAAATACCCGAAATTTTCGGTTCTTAAACGGTTCCGGGTATTTCGGAACCGAAATAATATTTTTTTACCCGAAATCAACAAAAAATACCCGTAATCAACAAAAAATATCCGAAATCAACAAAAAAATCCCTAAAATTTATGTTAATTCAACAAATCATTAACAAAAAAAAATAAAAAGATATATGATTCAATGTGAATTAGAAAACATAAACATAAATTTCATGGATCTAACAATATTTTCATATGATTCTTTATGTGGATGTTGAAACTATGGGTAATATTTTACTAAGCCTTATATAGTTCGGTTCTTCGGTTCCGTGTTTCGGTTCTCGGTTCGGTTCCAGTTCCTACCCGATACCCACGGTTCTTTAACTCAGGATTCAATGGATATTTTAGGTGGAACCAAATAAAAAATTTCGGTTCCGGTTATCGGTTTTTCGGTTCCGATTCTTCGGTTCCGGTTTTTATGCCCAGGCCTATGTATGATGATGTAGACTAATGGAGAGAATCAAAGCAATACGATCGTAGATTACATGACCCATTGTGGGACGCTCATTCGTTCATCACAAGTTACAGCGAGCCATTGAATTCTCATAGGTCTTAGATGATGTTTTCGTTCGACTTATTATGATTCAGTTCTGTTTCTTACGAGATTACAATCTCCTCCAGCCGTTTAAGCAATTATGATTCAATTCTGTTTCGTACTAATTTACTGTTTTCGTAGAAAACTACTGATGGAGAGAGAAGTTCAGCAAGCAGAGGGAATGAGACGGATAGATCAGTGATGGAGGTAAAGAACCAGAGTCCCCTTCATGGCAGTGGCATCACCATATCTGAAATCTTAATCTAGGAGGAACTGAAATTCGCCATATGTTAGGGACAATAATGTTGTTTCGAGTATTATTAGGAGACAATAAAATGCCTACTTTGCACTCCAAATATATTTTCTTCTTATAAAGTTCAGAATCTGGTCCTCGGCGAGTGGACTTCTGTTTTTTAAATTGCATCACTATATTTTTGGGTCATATAAGGCTTGATCGAATGTAGGAGCCACAGTGGCTGTTTGGCTGATCAACAAATGATCCTCCTCCATATATCTCCTTCTGAAGGTAGGAGGAGAGACGAGACCCTTCCTTAATTAAAATCTTCTTATGTGATTCTTGCAGATTCAGTGCTAATTGATTCCACCGTTTAAGTAATTATTTGTGGTTTATGATCATTTTTTCATTCTCCTTATTGTCGATGTGTATAAAAAAAGCCATTCTCTAAATCAACTTCATTGGTAAACATGGGAAGATAATTACATTGCTAAATACCTTCTGTTATATCTCTGAAAAGTCAATAAGTTTATGTATTAAAGACAGTAGAAGGCTGGTTTCATTCATGGACTCCTAAAAAAACTTTTAACATAATTTTAAGAAAAACTTAAATATGGTTCGACTCTAGAGCTGAGACAAGATAGGAACTATTTCAGGCCATTGGTAGATTACGCGACAAGCAGCTCAGCCTTAGCCATTGCCATTCCGAACACAGGAAAGAATTATGTGGCAGCTAATACAAAGTGTACACGTTGATAGAGGTTCAGCATTAGTGGCGCCTGCATGACAAATTTTTACCAGATTTTGGTGACATGCCACAACCAAATAAAATTGCTTTAGATGAACTAAATAACTCATTCCTTAAACAAGAGAGATGATACAGTGTCACAAAGGAGTGGGTAAAAAAAAATATATGACTGGGTACTTTACTCGGCTAGCAATAAAGAAGAGATTTTTCGTTTGTGGAGTTAGAGGTTGAGCATTAGTGGTGATTGCATAACAAATCGTTTGCATATTCTGGTTATATACCACAACCAAATAAAACTGTTTCTGTTTTGGATGAACTAAACAACTCATTCTTTAAATAAGAGTCACAATAAAAGTCACATAGGAGTCGGCAGAAATATATACGAGCGGATATTTAACTTGGTTAGGAATGAAGAAGGGAAGTTGTACTTCGTTTATGAAGCTGGAGGAACGGGAAAGACATTTACATGATGATTGAAGTTGAATACATTTACGATCGACTAAACTAAAATAGAACTAAAAAAATAACTACCACAAATCGAGCTTCCGCGCGTGCGGGGAGGAGATAAAGATAACTAGTGTAATAAATAAAAAAATATGGTTGAATTGCATGTATTGTATCTTTTTATTTTTTTTGTGCACTTTAGTACCTTTGATGTTTTATTACAATCTTGTATCTTTTGCCAACTTATTATGTAGATATTGGACCAATTTACCCCTTGCAGATAGGAGAAAGCATTAAAATACCTTTTTTGATGGATATACGTCACAATTTCCCTTCTATCTGTATATTTTTTTATTAATTTTTACCTTTTTCTTTCCCTTCACTCTCTCTTACTTTACATTTCTTTTCACCCCTCATTTTTTTTTACAGTGGATACGATGGCAGAGTTGAGGTTTCCGACCATATAAACCACCGGGATGGAGATAAAATCAGTCGATGTACCGGAATTAAAAAAAAATCGGGCTTAATACAAAAATTTCGAATGGACAGTTTAGACTATGTGTCCACAATATCGGCAATTTGTTGACACTACTGCGATCATATCACATGCAAGTCGCTTACCATGGATAGGAGGTGGCGAAGCGAAAAATGTTGCTTTTGGATGGATAGGGTTCCACACGTATTTTGGATCCAAAGATTCACAAATCATGTAAACTATTGTCTCTTTATGTTCATTAAAAGCGTCTAGCATGTGATATAATCGTGGTAGTGTTCACGAATAGTCGATACATAGTATAAATCTTGACCACCTTCTGTTCATCAAAAGCGTCTAGCATGTGATGTAATTGTGGTAGTGTCTATTGACCACCTTTTTGTTCATCAGAAGCGTCTAGCATGTGATATAATCGTGGTAGGGTCCACGAATACTCGATACATAGTAAAACACATTTTCGATCGTACTTTGTGTCCACGGATTCACAATCATGTGAACTCTTGACTATCTTATGTTCATCAGAAACGTCTAGCATGTGATGTAATCGTGGTAGTGTCCATGCATAGTCGATACATGGTAGAACTCTTAACCAACTTCTGTTCATCAGAAGCGTCTAGCATGTGATATAATCGTGGTAGTGTTCACGAATAGTCGATATATAGTAAACACAATTTTAATATTTTCGATCGTACTTTGCGTCCACAAATTCACAATCATGTGAACTCTTGACTACCTTATGTTCATCAGAAGCGTCTAGCATGTGATATAATCGTGGTAGTGTCCACGAATAGTCGATACATGGTAGAACTCTTGACCACCTTATTTTCATCAGAAGTGTCTAACATGTGATATAATTGTGGTAGTGTCCAAGAATAGTCGATAGATAGTAAAATTCTTGACCATCTTCTGTTCATCAGAAGAGTCTGACATGTGATGTAATCATGGTAGTGTCCACGAATAGTCGATACATAGTAAACGTCTTGCATGTTATATGATTGTGGTAGTATCCATGAGTAGCCGATATTGTGGACACTTAGTCTAACTGTCCATTCGAAAATTCCGTATTAAGCCTGGATTTTTTTTTTTTGAATTCTGGTACATCGTCCGATTATATCTTCATTCTGGAGGTTTATATGGCCGGAAACCTCAACTCTGTTATCGTATCCACCGTCAAAAAATGAGGGGTGAAAAATAAATGAACAGGAAGAAAGAGAAGGAATAAGAAAAAAAATAAAAAAATAATAATAAAAAGGTATGGATAGAAGGGAATGTTGTCTTATCCGTGTCCATTCGGGGCTATTCTTACCTGTGGAGGTAAGTATGGTCTTTTTACACTGGGACCTACGAAAAAAAGATACAAAAATGCAACCAAACATGTAAAGATACAAAGTTGCTAATAAAAACATAAAAAGATACACTTAGCGCAATATTTCCATAAAAAATCATGAGAGTTGAGGTTTTAACTGTAGACTATTACCAGCAGGATCCTCTCTCCAGCCACCCTATACTGTGTCCTTCCTCTAAAAACAGCTAAATGGGCGTCCATCCGGCCTGTATAATATGTGTCTAATGTTTGTGTGCAATATTCTCATGGGCAGTGCAATTTAACTAAACAAATAGCCGATGAAGACCTCAAGAACCCTAAATCTTTCCACCATTCTTTCTTCTACCCATGCCAACCTTCCTCTTCCTCCTCCTTCTCTTCACCTCCCCTTTGTCCAGTCGCCATTACCGTCGCCCGTTTACCTCCCAAAAACCACAAGCTCGCCATCAATGCCTGAATGGTCGCTTAAGAAACTCGAAAGCAGGACCACTAAAATAATTTTTCACACTCTTGGTGGCTCTTCTAATTCTTCTTCCTCATCTAAATCAACAGCCCATCCCTCTCCTGCGTTATGATTTTCGATTTGTGTAGAAGAAGAAGAAAGAGGAAATAATTGATCAATCCAATGGAGATTGAAGAAGCGAATCGTCAAAGTGGGCATGTTGTGTGCGGATCGTGGATTCGTCGCCGGAAGAAAATAAACTGGGCCATCATCGCCAAAGCTACCAAACGCCGTGGCTATCTTCTCCTGCTTTCTTCTTCTCCCTTGGTAACACCACTGCTCTTTGCAATTACTCTTTTTAACCATCTCATGGGTCTGGAAACAATCTACCATTGCTTTGGAAATTTTCTTCTGTCTATGATTAATAGGCAGCTTAAAGAGAGTTATGGTGATCCTGTGGCAATCTCAGTGCATCCTGGTGAGACAAAAAAACCAGTATATCCCTATATTTGATTAAATCTATTGGTTGTCTGGTTGATGAATATCCGTATATTTGTAGGTTAGAAGCTCGAGGAAGAACAAAAGCTCTGAAGAGAACTTGAAGCTGCCATATGTTCATGTTAGAGCTCGTTGTGGTCAAGCAACATATAGCCATAGCGTAGCAGAAACAGTAACTTTGCATCTCACAGATTTTTCTAAAATTTTTTGTTATGGTCTTAATCAGTTGGTTGATTTATAACTAATTTTTGGGTTATAGGCAAGAAGGGAGAAGATGAATGCACGAATGAGCCCACATGCCACAACCATCAGAGACAAAATGACATACATTCATCTAATCCTCTCTTCCGTCGATTTCGATGAAAGCTCAAAGAGCCTGAGCTGGTATGCGTGTGACACAAGTGATGACGAGGATGACACAAAGCACGTGACGTGGAATACAAGTCAGCAGCTTATGCCGTGGACCTCAATATAGGAAACATAAGATATGGGAAGATCTTCAAATATGTAAGCCAGAGATTTTGCAGCGGAAGATACTCGAGAATTAAGAGTATATAAGGAAAAAGACCTAGAGGGATTAGGTCGCTTCTTTTGGAGATCTAGTGGTGATACACAAGTTGATACGAGCTAGGGTTCTTGGTGAGTGAATAAACGAGTGTGTGCAACTGTTGTTGTACGGTAAGGTTTCTGGGTAGATTAGGAATTGGCCAGTCACGATTCACTGCTGCGAAGTCGTATAAAACTGATTGAACAAGATTCTTGTAATTTTTTCAAGTGATTCTTAATAAAGTTTTAGTTTGGTAACTCGTGTGTGAAGTTCTTCCTATTAACGTGTTTTCTGAGTTTTCATTTGGTATCGAGCAGTCAACCTTTGGATATCTCAATTCTTTATTCAGATTGAGATCTTGGAGAGAACATGGATACGAAAGAGTTTATTGCGATCCAGAAACCCATCATGCTTGATGAAGGAAACTTTGGCCATTGGAAAGTGCGGATGAGACATGTGATTCGTGTCATTGATGAAAGTGCTTGGAATGCTTTCTTGAATGGTTGGACAGAACCCCGTGAAATTCTTGAAGACAAGACCAAAGCAGTAAAACCTCTTGAAAAATGGACAGAAGAAGAAAGGAATGCTTCAGATTTTAATTCCAGAGCTATATCAACAATCATGTATGCAGTAAGCACATAACAGTTCATGATAATTCAAGGGTGCGAATCAGCTAAAGAAGCTTGGGATACTCTGGTGAATCACTTTGAAAGAGATGTAAGTGTCAAACGAACACGTCTTGACTATCTTGCTTCGGAGTTTGAGAATCTACGAATGGAAGATGATGAAAACATTAGTAGTTTCTCTTCTAAGCTGAGCACTATTGCGAATGAAGCCTCTATTCTCAAAAAGAAATAATGAGAAGAAGTTGGTTAAGAAGCTAATCTGATGTCTGCCGGGAAAGTTCTCAGCTCAAAAGGCTATCCTGCAGTGGTCCATGAACACGAATGACATGAAGTTCGACAAACTTGTTGGTATGCTTAAGTCACAAGAGATGGAAGTCACAAACCAACATCAAAAGCCAAGTCAAGGGATTTCCTTCAGTGCTAATCAAGAGGGTGATAGAGTTAAGAAATTGGAAGAGAATCTCGGATTAATGGCTAGGAACTTCAACAAGATGATTAAGAGAATGGAGAAAGGTCAAGGTAGAACCTTTGGAAGAAACCAGAGAAATGATTCAGAGAGAGCCACAAATAGATCATCTCGTACTGAAGGTGATAGGATGTCCAAGAAGAAAGACATGCAGTGTCATGAGTGTGAAGGATTTGGACATTTCAAGAATGAATGTCCACTCATTAAAAGGAAGGAGCTCACATGAACTGAGTGTCGTGGCTTCGGCCACACTCGTTCTGAATTCCCCAGTGTGACTAAAAGGGAAAGAAAAATCATTCATGTGTTTCAGTGACACGGAATCTGAAGATGACAGTGAAGATGGAGGTATGATGTTGAACTTTGTGGCGTTAGTCTCTCAGGAAGAAGAAGCTGGAGCTAAGTACATTGAAGGTCTGGAATCTGATTCAGATGAAGAGGAGGTTGATGTTAAACAAGAATATCGGACATTGTACGATAATTGGGTTAAGCTTAGTCACGAGAATCTCCAACTTCTCAAGGACAAAGCCATGTTGAAGGCTCAAGTGAATATTCTAGAAATTGATCAAACTCCACCAGGTGAGACAGTGAAGGGTGATGGCGCGTGTTTAGGTACTGACTTAACACAAGCCTTAATTGAAGAAAAGGAGAAAAACAAGATGCTGGAAGTTAAAGTTTCAAAAGTTTGGGAAGCCTTTAAAAAAGAGCAAGAGAAAAACAGATGTCTTGAACATAACTTGACGGAAAACCATAGAAAAATCAGAGTGCTAAATAATGGTACTGACAGTATGGATATACTGTTGTCTATGGGTCAGTCTCCCAAGGTGAACTGGGGATTAGGATACTCAGGAGGAGCTGAATCAAGCCTCACTGGAGGTATGACAAACTTTGTCCCTGCCGTGAACAAGATTGTGAATCAAAACAGAGCAAGTCATGAAAGAAACTCAAAAGGAAGTAATGGTGAAAAAGCACAGAAGCAGAGACAAGGTTGCTACATGTGTGGTAAGAGAGGTCACAAAAAGGCAACCTGTTGGACTCTGTGGAATCGGATTGTCAATGCATGGAAGGGAAATCGCTGCTTCATTAAGCCAAAATACCTAGGCAAAGTCTGGATTGCTAAGACAGGCGTGTACGAGAGTTGCATTTCTCCTAAAGCTAATGAGAGTCCTAATGCCGATTAGATTGTCTGCAACTTCTCAATGGTGAGCAAAGTGGCCTATACCTCTACTTCAAGAGCTGATAATGAGGCATGGTACTTTGATAGTGGATGCTCGCGCCACATGACAGGATGTTCTGAATTTATGGATGAAGTATCACCCGTTATGGGAGGACATGTAACCTTTGGTGATGGGGGACAAGGGAAGATTGCAAGAGTTGGTAAAATGCAAACCTCTGGAAAGCCTCAACTATTGAATGTATACCTGGTCAAAGGTCTGAAGGCAAACTTGATTAGCATCAGTCAACTGTGTAATGAAGGACTCAAGGTGATCTTTACTAAAATCGATTGTTAAGCTATAAATGGCTATGGAGAGGTGGTATTGAATGGTGTAAGATCATGTAATAATTGCTATATGTGGGAGCCGTTGAAGAAATGCCTAATTGTTGTTGAGTCACTCTTGGATTTGTGGCACAAGAAGCTCGGACACATGAGTGTACATGGAATTACTAGACTGATTAATGCAGAGGTCGTCAGAGGAATTCCGAAGTTGGAAAACACGACTGAGACTGTGTGTAAGGCGTGCTGTCAAGGAAAACAGATCAAGGTACAACATAAACAACTCAATGAGATCAGATCTACAAGAGTTCTAAAGCTTTCCATATGGATCTCATGGGACCAGTGAATCCTGAGAGCATCACTGGCAAGAGATACATCTTCGTGTTAGTTGATGATTTCTCAAGGTATACGTGGATCCGGTTCCTTCGAGAAAAGTCAGAGGAAGCTAAAAGCTTTAAAATCCTATCACTTGAGCTCTCAAATGGAAGACACGGTATTGCTCAGATAAGAAGTGATCACGGAGGGGAGTTTCAAAATGAGTCCTTCGATAAATTCTGTCAAAGTCAAGGAAGTCGTCATCAATACACAGCTCCCAGAACACCTCAATAGAACGGTGTTGTAGAGAGAAAGAACATGACACTTCAAGAGATGGCTCGGGCTATGCTTCATGGAAATCATGTTGCCCCAAGGTTTTGGGCAGAGGCGATAAATATAGCTTGTTATATCATCAGCAGTCTATGTCAAGCCTGGCACTAAGATGACGCCATATGAAATATGGAAAGGGAAGACACCAAACCTTGGTTACTTCCATGTGTTCGGCTGCACTTGTTACATTTTGAATGACAAAGACCAACTTGGCAAGTTCGATTACAAGAGTGATGAGGTAATTTTCCTTGGTTACTCACCCAACATCACTGTCTTTCGTGTATACAACAAGAGGACACAGACGATCAGTGAGTCGGTGAATGTTTTATTCGATAATCGGAACAGCTACAGTTTGGAAGAAATTACACATGAACTGCCATGTGTTACTCAGTCTCCAGACATACCAAAGAGCACATCTGAGGAGGAATCTCAAGCTAAACAAAGAATCCAAATGAAACTCTAAGGAGGACATGATTTGGTCAGGTAAATCGTGATCACTCAACTCAGGATGTGATTGGAGAGGTCTTAGATGGAAGACAAACCAAAAATCGCAAGATTGACTTTAAGGAAATGGTGAAGTTAGCTTGTTTTGTATCATTTATTGAACCAAAGACAGTGGGAGAAGCCCTTGACGATGACTTTTGGACTGAAGCAATGCATCAGGAGCTTGGTCTGTTTACTCGTCTTGATGTATGGTCCTTGGTCCCATGCCCGGATAATGTTAACATTGTTGGCACCAAGTGGGTATACAAAAACAAAATTGACGAAGACGGGAACGTGGTTCGAAATAAAGCAAGACTGGTGGCTCAAGGATACTCACAGATTGGAGGTGTCGATTTCGATGAGACATTTGCTCCCGTAGCTCGCCTCGAATCAATCCGGATGCTTTTTGGGATAGCTTGCAAACTGAGAATTAGTCTTTATCAAATGGATGTGAAAAGTGCTTTTCTCAATGGAATACTGCAAGAAGAGGTTTATGTTGCTCAGCCAAAAGGTTTTGAAGATCCTAAATATTCAAACCATGTCTACAAACTCAAGCGCGCACTGTATGGATTAAAACAAGCACCCCGTGCATGGTACGAAAGGCTAACTCAATTCCTTCTGCACCAAGGATTCAAAAGAGGAGGAGTAGAGAAAACCTTGTTCACCCTTGAAGGTGGTGGCAGAATTCTCATTGTACAGATATATATTCATGATATCATCTTTGGAGCTACTGTGCAAGAATTTTTGAGAACCATGAATAAAGAATTCGACATGAGTATGGTTGGAGAACTAAACTACTTTCCAGGATTACATATTAAGCAGACTGATGAAGGTATTACAGTGACTCAAAGCACATATGCTCGAAACCTGGTTAAGCGATTTGACATGGTAACATGTAAAACTGCAAAAACACTGATGAACACTACCAATAAATTGTCAAAAGATGAGGAAGGTCATAAGGTTGATGAACGTCTGTACAGAGCTATGATTGGCAGTTTGTTATACTTGACAACTATTAGGCCTGATACATGTCTCAGTGTTGGGTTGTGTGCGCGGTACCAAGCCAATCCACGGCTATCTAATCTCACCGCAGTCAAACAAATCATCTGATATGTCAAAGCAACTGTGAAATATGGATTGAAATATACTACTGACACAAACTATAATCTTGCAGGATATTGCGATGCTGATTGGGCGGGATGCTTAGATGATCAAAAAGTACATATGGTAGATGCTTCTTTCTTGGAAATAATCTTGTATCTTGGAACAACAAGAAACAAAACTGCGTGTCACTCTCAACAGCAGAGGCAAAGTACATTGCTTTGGGTAGCTGTTGCACTCAAATCATATGGATGAAACACTCTAGGACCAAGAATATTGATATTAGACATCATATTGTTAGAGGTTTGGT
Source organism: Orychophragmus violaceus (assembly GCA_030180135.1). Classification (NCBI taxonomy): domain Eukaryota; kingdom Viridiplantae; phylum Streptophyta; class Magnoliopsida; order Brassicales; family Brassicaceae; genus Orychophragmus; species Orychophragmus violaceus. The sequence continues at coordinate 62,564,005 of CM058240.1, read as the reverse complement.
GAGGAGAAACTAGCTGTCATCAAACATGTATTCTCTGAGGATCAGTTGTCTGATATATTCACAAAACCACTTGATTTCAACAGCTTTATGCACTTGCAGAAAGCTCTTGGAGTGTGTGATTGTTGATCTAACATGATTGCAGGAAACACGAGTCATGTACTAAGCAAGCAAGGCCACACAGTATAAACATCCATGACTCGTGAGAGATAACCAGACATATGTACTATATCCCATAATTCATGCTCTTCTTGTTAGTCTTCAAAATGATAAACACTCGGTTTGAACTAGGCTGCTAAAACAGTTTGAGTTTGAACTCGATAATTGTTTTGATTGAGGATTGAGCTGACTGAATTATATCCTTGTATGAGTAAGTTAAGGCCATAAATGGTGTGGACTAAGCTTAAATGTCAATCAAATGAAAGGGTGTTAGGATAAGTGCATAATTACTTAATGGTTACTCTCGGATGAAAGCATATCGACTGAGAAAAGCTGTCCAAACTGTCTTGTGCTGAGAAAAACGAAAGCAATGTTGTATGATTACTTTCGAATGAAAGCATCTCGGCTGGGAAAATCTGTCCACTATACTTGAACCAGCACCCCATTTGATTGATTAAGTCTCTTCCTCCGTTAAGCATACGGATAGCTCAGCTCAGAACAATCACCTAACCTGAAATCAGTATGTATCCTGTGGAGAGAAAAGTCCTTGTGTGTGATAGATATGTCATCACCTTGGCTAAGGAAAGATATATTTGTAAGTCTTCAATGTGGAACTTACTACTGTGGGTGCATTGCTGGTCTGAAAAGAGACTGTGTTTCCTGTGTCCGAAACTGTAAATATATGTGTTCGCATTTTGTTTTGAGTTTGCAAGGTTAGCTTGGGTCCCTCACTCAATTTCTGACAAATGATGTCTAATGGTCTCGATATCATGGGTTCTAGTCTTCTGATGGTTCCGATATCATGGTTCACTCGTATCTTGATAACGTTGTAACGTGTAATCTGAAGTCAAACTACTCGTTTTGGGTATGGGCTCGCTTAGGCCTATTTGTGAGGAACTAATATTACTTGTTCTTTTAGGCCCATTAGGGTTATTTGTGTTGCAGGTTTGAAATAAAGACGAGGGAATTGGGTCTGTGTTATTCAGCCGCATTCTGTGCCCGACCTAGATTCATTGTCTTTCTCCATCTATCGCTACTGTTCCTTGCAAATGTCGACACCACCTCACCGATCAACCCGCTCTCAGACTACGAAGCTCATGGCAACGGCCTTTGAAGCTGATCGCCGCCGTAACCAGGGAAATCGACCAACCACTGTTACACCCACCGTCGATTTGTCTCCGCCAGACACCTCTCAGTCTTCTCGGCGTTCTGTTCGGTGATTGAGTGGTTCTCCTCCGGGGGACCGTCATTTCAAGCCATCGTGGGAACTCTCAGCAGATTCGTTTCGACATGCAACATAACAAGGTGAGTCTCATCGCTCCCACCACTCTGGGAAGGAACCCGCACCAGCCTCACCGGGATCTGATTAGTCGGAATCCGATGACGAAGAAGCAGCTCCACAGCATAAGCAACCATACTGACAGTTTGAAGAATACTACACTGCAAATCGCCTAGCTTTCGCAGATCTTCATTTCAAGTATCCAGAGCTGGTTCGTCTAGATAAGAAACCTCTAAGCTATCGCCATTTCTCGAGTAAAGCCAAGGAACGATATGCTCAGCTGAAGCCTCGGGAGTTTCATGATCAGAAGCTGCTCCAACTATGAGATTCCAAGCTCTCTTAGGTAAGACAGTTCATTGAAATGGCTGGTTTGATCTACACTGTTCTGCAAGCGTCGTCGTACTATCCACGGTTAGTCAAAGAGTTCCTGGCTAACCTTGTTGATTCGGAATCTCGTGATGGGTCTCATCTTGTGTACATCCGAGGCGAGATGTATGAGTTTACTCCACATCTCATCAATCGAATGTTCCTTACATCTGACACAAAGCATTCAACAGATTGGGATGAAGAAAATATCGATGGAAAGGTGTTCAATCAAAGCACTTGTTGCCTAAGTACCAAGTTTTGTATAAACTTTTCTGCTCCAACTGGATCCCGAGTTCCAACAAGACTACTCTGGTCAGGGAAATACTTCATTTTCTGTACATATCTCATTAGAGGAAGCCGTTCAACTTTGGACGTTTGGTGTTTGACCAGATCATGGACATGGCACAGTCCTCACAGTCGGACAGAAGGATTATCTTTCCTAATCTGATTTTTCAGATCATCTACTTTCAAAGGAATGTTAATTTGAACTCAGTAGATGGTGCTCCAGTGGGTTATCCGCATAGTGTCACTCTTGACCCAAAGGCTGGTCGTGGTTCAGATAATGAGGAAGATGCTCAGGCACCAGATCTTGAAGGAGACGTTGACAGAGCTCTTTAGAGCTTGCGCACCATTAAGAGTCGTCTGGCCAGTAAGATAGTTTTATCTTGGTAACATATTCTTACAACTATCCTTGCTAAGCGTGTCTATTTGTTTTTGACAAATGTGATTATCATTTCAGGGGGAGAGTATCCAGGATATTCTAGGAATCCTGGAAACGCATCAAGAGAAGCTGATGGTGATGACAGTGATGAGGATCGGGCTCATTTTGAGTGGGATAACTAATGCTGACTAATGCTTTGTGCTTCATTTTGTTGCTGATGTTTCTGTCAAACCTTAAGTGTGTTGTTTGTATTTTGTGTTTCTACTTAGACTCTTGTGTCTATCGGTTGTGTGATACCTTGGTTAAGGTTAATTTTATGGTTTTAAAAAAATGTGGTTTCTATCTTAGTATGACTTAGCCTAACCATCTAATGTGACATTGATGATGTTTCTAGTCGCGTATTTCCTTGAGTGCTTTTGTGAAACAGGTTGAATTGATTCTCACATTCTGACAAAAAGGGGGAGAGTGAAAGCTCAAAGAGCCTGAGCTCGTATGTGTGTGACACAAGTGATGACGAGGATGACACAAAGGACGTGACGTGGAATACAAGTGAGCAGCTTATGCCGTGGACCCCAATCAAGGAACATAATATATGGAAAGATCTTCAAATATGGAAGCAAGAGATTGTGCAGCGGAACATACTCGAGAATTAAGAGTATATAAGGAAAAAGACCTAGAGGGATTAGGTCGCTGCTTTTGGAGATCTAGTGGTGATACATAAGTTGATACGAGCTATGGTTCTTGGTGAGTGAATAAACGAGTGTGTGCAACTGTTGTTGTACGGTAAGGTTTCAGGGTAGATTAGGAATTGGTCAGTCACGATTCACTGCTGTGAAGTCGTATAAAACTGATTGAACAAGATTCTTGTAATTTGTTTAAGTGATTCTTAATAAAGTGTTAGTTTGGTAACTCGTGTGTGAAGTTCTTTCTATCAACATGTTCTCTGAGTTTTCATTCTAAGCTCCAACCCCCATTAGAGGAATGATTCCACGGTCAGCCAAACCACGACTCGCCACATGAGCCGCTGATTAAGGGTAAACCACGCTCGGCAAGTACTTCCCAACAAGTTCCACCGTGGATACACTCTTGGTTCCGATGGCAATCGCCGTCGCATCTGTTTCCCATGATCTTCAAAACGGAAAAATGGCTGTACGCTCGAGTGGGGATATCAGTCTCAGAACGGCTTTTATGATTTCCGTCTATTCAGATTCGTAATCAATGGAATCCTCCACATCTTGCTCTCAGTTTTGAGGTCTGAAAGCTTGCGAGGAAGCATCTCAAATATGGATGCAGGTTAAATGACTAATGTTCATTGACTGAATTGCTTAGAATCTTTAAAATCAGATTGCACCTAATAGCTAACGAAATATCTTTTATCAGGTTCATGCTCCCAAGAGAGGTGATATTGTGAGACAAATTAGAGATGCACTAAGATCCAAACTTGACTATCTTGGCCGTCTTGAAATGGGAAAGATCCTGGTCAAAGGAATTGGAGAAGTTCATGTATTTTTACCCTCCAAAACTTTGTTTATTTTTCATCCTTACATTTAGGGTATGCTACTTTAGATACAACTAGCGACACCTATTTAGTGAAAGCTTTGTGATCCCTTTTATATCCCTTTTATATGCTAATATAAGACTGAACAGCTGATTTTTATATAGCTTAAACAACATTCTGTTTGCAACTTTTGCAGGAATTAATTTACATGTGTTATTTTGCTGTTGGTTTGAGCCGACAACTCAATGGATCAGTCATACCTTCAGAACGCGAGCTCTGGATTTCTAATAAGTAATACCAATAGTTTGTAAAGCTTATATAAGATTATTGTTGTTGTTTTTTTGGTGTTTAGCTTAAAAAGTTCAAACTCAGGAAAAACAATTGGGATACGGAGGCTTACGAGTTTGATGAGGTCCTTATCAAAGCTGCCGAGGCATCGTCATTTCATGATAGATCCATGGTAATGTCTAGAACTCTTATCTTTCCTCTTTGTCCCATATGTGTAGTGATATCTAATTAATATACCCCTTTTCGCGGATTTTAGCAGGGAAACAGATTCCTGAATGTTGAGACAAAGGTACCAACTGGACAAGAACTGGGATCACCAACTAGAAATGGCTCACGAATCTCAGCTCTGACAAAGAGCAAAAGCGAAAATGGTGGGTTGGTCGCAGATCTGTTCAATAGAGAAATACCATCCTAAGAAAACAAGCCCTCAGGATGAAACCCTTTGCAGTAGGTGAGCTTCACTATCTTCAATACTCTTCACTGCTAAGAAACCACCTGATTTGTATCTTAAATCCAATACTTTTAGCCATCTTTTTTTTTTATAAAGCTCATTACGTAACCTCAACGCCTTGTATAATCAATGGTGATAACTTGTAGGTAGGTAGACTCACTTACTTGGATCCTTACAGTTACGATTACTCTTGACACTTCAAATTTTCAAGCAACGTTGTAACCCGTTTAGCTAAAACATTGAAGACGCATTTTCAGAGGAGCCCTCTAGCAATCGTAAACGTCAAAGGGAGAGCCAAGGGAACATCTGTGGAAGAAGTCAGCGCAAACCTGAAGGTCTGATTCGTATATACACTTTGCAACTTAGAACCAACCATAATTAGTTCTGTTTGGGCTTCATTTTAAGAAGTGGTGTTGAATGAATTATTGCAGAAAGAAACAGGAACTCAAGAGCCAACTAAAGTCATACTGTACAGAGGTTGGAGACTATGAGGAGTAACCCTTATAGCCGATGATGTGCATCACTTAGCATAAAGACCGCTCTTACCCCTTATAGACTATGAGTTGTGTTCAAGTAGCAGAAAGAAACAGAGGTTGGAGACTATGACGTGGACACACACAATTAAACATGTTGGTATGCTTAGAGAAAAGGAAGTGAAAGAGACTGATATATGTAGAGGAAGAGTTGCGAGCATAGCCAGAAGGACCGTCTCCACCATTCATCGTTGTGTGATGGTATTGTATTCGCTTACAAGAAAGGTTTAGGTGGGAGAATCTACATTATAGTTGTAGAGTGTGCGACTGACTAAGTAAGAAAGAAATGTAGTGACATGAAAAGATTAGAATCAGTCTAAATGCAGCTACGTCCCAGTCCTCAAACTTTCCTTCACAAGCGGCATTTCTTTGTGTAACAACAAGTGGTTTCTTGATTTTGCTTAGAACATATAAATCACTTTGATATATCTATGTTCACTACAAGAAATCTTGTATATAGCCATGGAAATATTCGTGGCTATAGCGAAATATTCGTGGCTATTTTGCTCATAGCCGCGAATAGCTACGAACGTATTTCGTGGCTATGAGCTCGTTGCTATTGGATAAACGTGGTTTTTCGTGGCTACGTTTCCACGGCTTAGTCACGAACGAATTCGTAGCTATTAGCCACGAATAGCTATAGCATTCATATGTGGCTATAATAGCCACGAACATACACAAACAATGTCGTGGTTAGTATATTAAAAAAAATTAAAAAAATATATTATACAAATTAATATAAAATTAATTTTTTTATTACTAATTTTTATTAAAATGAATGAATTCAAATATAAACAAAAAGTATTTAAACAGAAATGAGTATAATTAAGGGTCTCTATTATTATTTTAGAAATAAACTTAATTATAGAAACTATACAAATACAAAATTAATTTAACTAAAAAAGAAAAAGCTTAATCGGATGAAAAATCTTAATTGACGAGATGGGATGCGACAGGAGGGGGATGACTCGGCAATGGCTCGGCGAGATGCGACGATATTGGAGATGCGACAGCTCGGGAGATGCGACACCGACGAGATGGCTGGGAGATGCGACGCTGGTGAGATGCAGCGAAAATGGATGCCGTAGAAATAGCTTCAGTCGGTCAACCTCCGTGGCTGCAACCAGGCCACCACCGCGAAGAGCATGGAAGAGGAGATGATAGGCGGAGGAGGAGAGGAAGATGAAGCCGAGATTAAGAGAAGTGGTGACGAAGAACGGAGGAGTGGCGATGGTGACGAAGAAGACGAGAGACAGTGACGACGACGACAATGGTGGAGGTCGGTGGTCAAAGTTGGGCGAGAGAAGGGGAGACAGATTCGATTTGTTGGTTGGTGGTCGAAGTTGTGCGGTTGTAAGATTGGCAAGAGAAGATGAAGATTTGTGTATAGAAAGGAAGAGAGGAGAAAGATGAAGATGACGATATGGGAAAAGAATTGGGATATGTAATCTCAGCCATTCATTTTTTTAATCTAAGGGTTGTTATTGGTGATCCTAGTAAAACTATATTAACCAATGAAATCATTTTGGTGTTTCTTTAATTTACAGCTGATTAATAATACACACAAAATTATTTCTTGTAGTGTTTTAAATTTATTATTAAGATTTTAATGTTTAGATATAATATTAGTTTTATCTATATATAATTGATGGTTATATTTCTATTTTATAGTTTATGATTAACTGTTTAAAGCTTAGAATATAATTTTGGTTTAGGATATATGGTTTAGGGTATATTTGAGGTATAGGGTTTAGGGTTTATTTGAGATATAGGTATAATAGGGTTGAAGATTTTTAGTTAATGTTTGAACTTTATAAACCCTATACCTATATCTCAAATAAACCCTAAACCCTATACCTCAAATATACCCTAAACCATATATCATAAACCAAAATTATATTCTAAACTTTAAACTTTTAATCATAAACTATAAAATAGAAATATAACCATCAATTATATATAGATAAAACTAATATTTAGGATATATGGTTTAGGGTATATGTTGTTGCGGAAATTCGACCTAGTTAATATTACGGGCTATGATCTGAAATGTCCGAACTACGAGGTAAGATATGAATTAAAAGTAAGTTCGGAACCGTTCTTTATTGATCTTAAGGCCGGAGCCGAGCTATGAACAGGATGGTACGAAGTGTGAGTCCGTCAAATGACGTGCTCACTAAACAATGCTTTGAGGTCGGAGCTATATAGAAGTAGCTCGGCCTCTCGCAAGTTACAATCTGTCTAAAATGAAGAGCAAGGGGTTCTATTTATAGCGCTTGGATACTGACTTCTCTTCGGGCCGTTGACTCCTTAGCGGGCTTGTCTTCTTGGGCCGACATTGGATGTGATTGATTTAGACAAGATTTCCAATGGGCTTTGGATGGGTGCTAAACCCATATCCAACAGTATATTGAGGTATAGGGTTTAGAGTTTATTTGAGATATAGGTATAGGGTTGAAGATTTTTAGTTAATGTTTGAACTTTATAAAATATTGTTTATTTTATAAGTTTTGGATCTTAGTTTTATATATATTATAATAATTAACTTTTAATAATTAGATTAAAGTTTATACTTTAGGGTTTATTTGAGGTATAGGGTTTGAGATATTATACTTAAGATTTTAAGTTAATGTTTGAAAATATAGATTTATAAAATAATGTTTTTAAAGTGTCGGATCTTAGTTTTATATATGTTATAATAATTGAGTTTTAATAACTAGATTATAGTTTATACTTTAGGGTTTGAGTTTATTTGAGGTTTTTAATTAACTTTTATAGCTTTTATTTTTTATAAGTTTTACAATATGTAGTAATGTAGTTTTATGTATAAGTTCAAAATTTATAGTTTAGATTCAATATTTCCAAATTTTTAAGAATTTTTAATTTATTAGTGTTTAAAATACATTTTAGTTAATTATATACAAAATATATATGTACATTGCATAAATATTAGTTTTATGAATATATGAGTAATGGTTATATTATTGTTTTATAGTTTATGATTAAGAGTTTAATGTTTGGAATATGATTTTGGTTTATTGTATAGGGTTTGAAGAGTTATATTTAAGGTTTTAAGTTAATATTTTGAAAATAATTGATTTGGAAAATAAAATTCTTTTTATAAGTGTTGAATCTTAAATTTAGATATATTATAGTAATTGGAGTTTTAATTATTAAATTTTGTTTATAATTTGGGTTTTAAGGTTTATTTGGGGTTTAGGATATTGAATAGCCAAGGATAATTCGTGGCTATTCGTGGTAATATTAGCCACGACGGTGGTCGTAGTTATTCTTGACTAATTTTTCACAAATAGTTACAAGATGTAATTTGTGGCTATATAGCCACGAATATCTACGAATTAGCCACAAATTTTGTTTTTTTTTGCAGTCATGGCTGGTTCGTGGCTATTCGTGGCTAGAAAAATCGTAGTCACGAACTGGTCGTAGCTAATCCGTGGGTAAATACAATTTTTTCTTGTAGTGGTTAGCCCATTTCAAAAGTGATTGTATCGCCAATAAAAACGTGGTTGTCAATGCGTGATGTTCTCGAATGGTTGATAACAAGGTTGTTTCTAAGTCGTGTGCTTATTTTAGTACCTGGTTTTGGTTACAAAGAGATTTATATTCTTAATGATGGTTGTCTCCAAAAATTGAAGCAAAATCTTTTAAAAACAAAATAAAATTGCTCTAAATTTAGACAAATAATGTTTTGGTGATGCAAAATGCAAAATCGTTTGGCATTATTAAGAATAACCTCTTGGTGTCGTCATACCCATCATGGTAATGCCCATGCCTTGGGTCTTTTCGAAGGTTTTGATCAAAGCCATGATTAAACCTCATCCATTTTCTCTCTCGGCCTTTGGATGCTTCCTCGTACTTACGGATGAAGGTTTTTTTTTAAAACATTCACTTCCAGAAATATGAAGTGGTCTGGCACATTGACATTTCATGAACTATTAATTATTAATTACGGATACGATTGCTTCGTGTAGAATCATTTTCGCTAACAAATATACACGAAAAAAAAAAAGACGGCGCATGACTCCATGGGATAATAAAACAAAGGATTTTCGGCAAAAGTAACACTATATCGTATAACATATACAAAACTAACACTTCTGAATTTGTTTTTATTCGGCTAACACTTTTTCACTATTCTATTAATAGAAACGCGAATCTGCCCTTAGGTTGTTGAATCACGACTATGTTGGCGCGTGTGCGCTTGGTCTTGGTATAATCACGTTACCCTTACCTTCCAAGCCTGGCACGTCAACCTTGCATTTCTGACATTAATGTTGATTTAATGTATAATTTTTTTCCCGCCAATCCTTAAGCATTTAATGTTCAGTAGGTTTAATGAGCCTATTTAATTAGTGGAAGCTGAGTTAATTATCAGAACTTATCTTACTTCCTCACAGATCCCTGTTTTCACCGATGGGTGGTTGTTGAAGACAGAGCTGTGGAATTAAATTCAGGGAAAGTTGTTTATTTCCGTTTGAGATCTGCATTAATGGCAGAGGTAAGAATTAATTCTTCTTGGTTTTTACCGTTTGAGATTTTGTTTTGTATAATATATCTATTTTGTGTCTACAGTTGTTATGTAGTTGTAACTAAATGTTGGAAAATGTCATGGGTGACTCTGTTTGTTACTTGTTAGTTTTTAGTATCTCTGGCTAAAATATCATTCGGATCTGAAATATGAACGTATATTTGTTGTTTACTGTTCATATGAACGTCTGCTAAGCTGTTAAAGATTGTCAGGTAAATAAATCTTAGCTATGCTCTGTTCTTATGAACGTATGCTGCTGTCTGTTTGAAACAGAGTCCTGTCCTGGTTTCGTTTAACTTCTTTGCGTGTGAGTTTTATACACGTTCATAACTATCGATTTTAATGAACGTTCACGACCGTTAAGAAATTATTTTTTGCTAACCAGACATGTGATTTGTTAACAATTCATGTTATATATACTTTGATCAGGTTCACCTTGATCCTGTGTACGTGGTTGCCGGGAAGTGGAATCGTTCCGACAATGGAGAATGGGAATTCAGAATTGATTACTGGGCATATGGGAGGTGCATAACATTACGTAATGATGACACAACTGATTCATACAAGTCCAGGGTGTTGAAGAAATTCGAGGGTGGACTTGGAACAAGTTGCAAGCTGACGTATGTGGCACCTGGGAAGATGAGTTCAATAGCAGGGTCGAAGATGCCGCCAATATGTATTGGGAGCGTAGATGGACTGGAGACTTTTAAAGTGATCAGAAGAAAAAATGAGGGGATTAGTTTATATGCAGAGTTTGGAGAGGGTGGTAACGATGTGTTAAGAAGCAGTATGAGAAAAGAAGCAAAACAATCTGGGATGGACATACCTCCGAAACTTAGTCAAGGTGGTGGAGAGGAAGTTAGCGTGTTGTTGAAGAGGAGGACAGAGGCAAAGGAAAGACTTGTGGAAGTACCGGTGAAAGCTGGTCAGAGTAGTGGCGAGTGTTCTTTCCAGGAGTTGCTTTTTAGCATAAGCGCGAGTAGTGTTTTTGGAGCAGATTGTTCATACGGTAGTAGAACAATTTCAGGCAGCATTGGGGCGTTTCTGGCTAAAGGGCCAAATTCGATTGCTGAAGCTCTTGAAGCTGCGGAAGATGTTGTTATTCCGACAGTTGATACATTTGTGAAAGAAACGCAAATATTTGATGACCTTGATTCTAATGGTGAGGACGAACAAAACGAAGCCATTATATCTTTGAATGGTGTGGACCAGGATTTGGATACCATTATGCCAACGATTAGCGAGAGGTCGTCCAGTACCGAAGATGGGTAAGGTAGCGAGGACGAAGAGGACGATGATCATGAAGGAACCTCCGTTAAACATACACCTACTGGATAGACATCTGCTGAACAGACACCTACTGGACAGACACCTACTGAACAGACACCCACTGGACAGACACCTACTGATGCAGGTCCTGGAGGAGAGTATGATTGCTTTGATCTAACTCAATGGACCCAGCAGCTTAACAGGGCGTTTGAAGATGTCGAAGAACCGGGTAACGACCAAGAGGAAATGGTGTCTTCTCTAACTCAGAACACAATGGAGCCCACACCTTTAGGTGGTATGCTGTTGAGCCTGCAGAATATATACGAGGATATCCGCGACCAAGCTACAATGTTTGCGCAAGATGCTCCACCTATGTTTGACGACGAGATAAAAGGTGGGAAAGATCTCGGTGATATTGATATAATCGTGGAAGATGATGGAATATGTAGGAATTTCTAGAAGTTCCTAATCAGATTAGCAACCCTAGGTATAAATTCCATTCCCTAAGATCTAGGGTTCATGTAGATTGAATCAAGAGATCTCAGGATTACCTGGTAATTAGCAGCGGAAGATTTGCAAGTAATCGAGATCTTAGAGCGCCTCAAGTGCTGCGCCTCTACTGGTATCCACACTCACAAAAACTGGAACAGGCGGGATGCTAGTGCCGTTAGAGATCAGATCTCTCAGGAGGTTCTCTGTTTTGTTTCTGGTGGCTAAAATTAGGTTAGATCATGTAAAAGTCGACCATATATCTTATATATGTTGACTTATACCACGACCTGATTAACCAAGGATTAGACCGAAGTTAATCGAGTCATTCGCGATCTGTGTCGATCGATGCACATGCTGTGTCGATCGACACTGCCTTAGAAACTTGATATTGAATGCATATCAAATATGCATTTACTAGATCATTACAATAATGATCAACCTCATATTCTATGTCCAGTTTGCTTAGGTGTGTGACCCTGTAGGATCATATAACACTAGCAATGAGTTCTAAACTTATTGATCACAAGTGGCTTCTAGCAAAGCATTATGATTACCCAGTGTTATATGACTGTCTCATCTCGACAATACAACTTTCACTTAGAGTGAGTACAATAGATTTCAGGACATTCCCAACAATCTCCCACTTGTACTGGAATCATCTATTCCTATAATCCCTTTGTAGCTATATCTCGATCTGGCATAAGGCAAGAACTGTGTCATCCTTATTTAGCTAGATCATGTTTATCGAACTCTGATTTATACTGATAAGACAAACGACTGACAATCACCTCGTTTGAGCGTGGCCACGCATTTCCAGTATCAAATCTTCGATAGGCCCTGAGATATTTATCTCATGTTATATAGGAGGTACAAATCCCATCTTGTTCCATCCATGCCCCTTTCACATTTCATGATACGCCCAATCAGTGTCTTTATAGTCACCAGTTACGGCTGACGTTTGACAAAGTCAAGACGGACCAATCCATATGCAAGAAATCATGATGAACTCAGGTCTAAGGACTATACTCTATAGTCGTAATGAAAAACTATTATGACACTCATATAACCATCTTGTAGAGTTCTCATCAACGGGTCAAGTCCGATCCTGTGTTCTCCAACACATATCTATGTGATTGACTTTAATACTCTTATTAATGACTCCATGAAACTTAGTCATCAGTCACCTCACATACTAGCCTCACGCGGTTGTTAATGTCCCACTTTAACAACCTTGACCAGGGACCAACATAATTTATGTCATTTATTATTTATAGGGTTTCATAATCAAGTCACATAATTGATGACCTATAAAGTTGTCATAAATTACTTTGAGACACTTATTTAATAACACAATTAAATAATACTGAAACAAATTTCATTAAAATAACATAACCAAATTATGTTATACGAACACCACTAAAACCAAATACAACTCCCACTGAAATCAAGATCATATCTTAAGAAATCTAATGCCTACAGCAGCAGTATGACTCTCATGCTTAGGCCTTGGGAGAGGCTTGGTCAGAGGATCAGCAACATTCTCATCCGTCGGGACTCTGCTGATCTTCACATCTCCTCTATTAATAATATCACGGATAAGGTGATATCTCCTCTCTATGTGTTTGGACTTCTGGTGTGACCTAGGTTCCTTCGCCTGCGCAATGGCTCCATTGTTGTCACAATACAAAGCCACTGGCTCAGAAATACTAGGAACCACACCAAGTTCAGTGACGAACTTCTTGATCCAAACAGCCTCCTTTGCCGCTTCAGAAGCGGCGAGGTACTCAGCTTCGGTTGTGGAATCTGCTACAGTGTCTTGCTTGGAACTCTTCCAACTAATTTCACCGCCGTTCAGACAAAAGACGTAACCAGATTGCGATCGGAAATCATCTTTGTCCGTCTGAAAACTTGCGTCTGTGTAACCACTTACTACAAGCTCATCACTTCTTTCGTACACCAAGAATTTATCCTTAGTATTTCTCAAATACTTCAGAATGTTCTTGACAACTGTCCAGTGACTTTCACCTGGATCAGATTGGTATCTACTCGTCATGCTTAAAGCACAAGCAACATCTGGACGAGTACAGAGCATGGCATACATGATGGATCCTAAAGCAGAAGCATAAGGAATCCGACCCATGCGTTCTCGCTCAGCAGGTGTCGAAGGACACTGCTTCTTGCTGAGACTAATGCCATAAGACATTGGTATGAAGCCCTTCTTGGAGTCATGCATGCTGAACCTGTGTAAGACCTTATCGATATAAGTATCTTGACACAATCCAATTAACTTGTTCAATCTATCTCTATAGATTCTTATTCCAAGAATGTACGCGGCTTCTCCCATGTCTTTTATTGAAAAAAAACTTCCGAGCCAAGTCTTAACAGACTGTAACAACGGAATGTCATTTCCGAGAAGAAGTATGTCATCTACATACAATACGAGAAATGAAACTGCGCTCCCACTAGTCTTCTTGTAAACACACGGTTCCTCTTCGTTCCTGATGAAATCAAACTTTTTGACCGCTTCATCAAAACGAAGATTCCAACTCCGAGATGCTTGCTTAAATCCATAAATGGATCGATGAAGCTTGCATACCTTCCTAGCAGCATTAGGATCGATGAAACCTTCAGGTTGTGTCATGTACACATCCTCTTCCAGAATTCCATTAAGGAAAGCCGTTTTCACATCCATCTGCCAGATCTCATAATCATAATGAGCGGCTGTTGCTAGGAGAATCCGAATGGACTTAAGCATAGCGAGAGGGGAATAGGTTTCTTCATATTCAATACCATGAATTTGTTTGAAACCTTGTGCCACCAGCCTTGCTTTGTATATCTGAATATTACCATCCACATCAATTTTCTTCTTGAAAATCCATTTACACTCAATGGCTTTTGCACCATCGGGTAAATCAACCAAAGTCCACACTTGGTTCTGTGACATGGATCCCATTTCGGATTCAGCGGCTTTCAGCCACTTTTCGGAGTCAGGGCTCATCATTGCTTCTTCAAAATTCGCGGGCTCGTCACTGTCAATGATCAACAAGTCATGAAAATTAGTTACGAGAAATCCATATCTCTCAGGCTCGTGATGGATCCTTTCGGATCTGCGAATTTCAGGCTCCACAGGCGTGGTTTCTACAACTCTTTGTAGATCCAACTGTCGCTCTTCCTCAACGGGATGAGCGGTCTCCTGTGGCTCTCGAACTTCTTCGAGTTGTACTTTGCTCCCACTGTTCTTCTTGGAAAGAAACTCTCTTTCAAGAAAGACGCAGTTTCGAGCAACAAACACTTTGTTCTCGGATTGGTTGTAAAAGTAGTAAGCCTTGGTTTCCTTAGGATAACCAACAAAGTAGCATTTATCGGATTTGGGTTTGAGCTTATCTGTAATTAACCGCTTAACATAAGCTTCACAACCCCAAATCTTCAGGAAAGACAAGCTCGGAACATTTCCAGTCCACATCTCATGTGGTGTCTTTGCAACTGATTTTGACGGAACCCTATTAAGTGTAAACACAGACGTTTCTAGAGCGTATCTCCAGAAGGATAATGGAAGAGATGAGTGACTCATCATTGACCGAACCATATCTAATAAAGTCCGATTCCTCCTCTCGGACACTCCATTCCATTAGGGTGTTCCAGGAGGAGTGAGTTACGAAACAATTCCACAATCTCTTAGATGATCACTGAATTCTTGGCTTAAGTATTCTCCTCCACGATCTGATCGAAGAGCCTTAATACTTTTGCCAAGTTGATTCTGTACTTCATTTTGGAACTCTTTGAACCTTTCAAAAGATTCCGACTTGTGTCTCATTAAATAGACATAGCCATACCTACTGAAATCATCAGTGAAGGTAATGAAGTACCGAAAGTTTCCTCTGGAACTTGTGCTCATTGGGCCGCACACATCAGTATGTATAAGGCCCAATAGGTCACTGGCCCTCTCATTTTGTTTGTTGAAAGGGGCCTTGGTCATTTTGCCCAGTAAACAAGATTCGCATTTCTCACATGATTCATAATCAAATGAGCCCAGAAGCCCATCACCATGGAGCTTCTGAAACCGTTTCTCATTTATGTGGCCCAAACGACAATGCCATAGAAAAGTCTGATTCGTGTCATTTGACTTGAATCTCTTTGTGTTAATGTTATAGATTGGTGTACTTTGGTTTAGAACATAAAGCCCATTCTCTAATGGACTGCTTGTTGGGATTGTGTCCTGAAATCACATTGTACTTACTCTAAAGATAGTTGTATTGTCGAGATCAGACAATTCATGTGATACTAGGTAGTCATAACGTTTTGCTAGAAGCCGCTTATGACAAATGAGATGTAACTCATTTCTAGTATCGTGTGAACCTACAGGGTCACACACCTAAGCAAGCTGGATTCACTTTGTATGGGATTGATCATTGGCATATGATCCGATCAATGTGTATTGGATGCACATTGAATTGAGTTTAGAAGAGATGTGTTGATCGATGCAATGAGTGTGTCGATCGACGCAGTTTTTCGAAAGGGTGTGTCGATCGATACAGTAAGTGTGTCGATCGATGCACATTGGGCCTCGAGACTGACGTTTCGAGTTAATGACTTAAATGAGTCGGGTTTGATCCGACGGTCGTTTTCCGTCATCCCAGGTCGATATATAAAGTCTTAGACGATCGACCTGAGCCCTAGCCGTTGTTGTCGCTTCTCAGAGAGAAAGCAGAGAGATAGAAACTCATAGCATCCCAGGAGATCCGATCACCGGAACTAGCATTCCGGCGGATTCCAGCTTGTGTGCGTGTGGACTACGGTAGAAGCGCAGCGATTGAGGCGCTCTAGATCTCGTTTATCTGCTCATCCTTCCGCTGCCAATCTCCAGGTAATTACGAGGTCAGTTCTTAGATTCAATCATCTAGACCCTTGATCCTAGGGAATCCAACAGTGGTATCAGAGCCATAGGTTTTAACTATTGAATCTAAAGCATGGAATTCAATTAAAGTTGCATTTGATTGAATTGATGCTAGCTAGTTTTCGTTTTGATAAATATAATCTCGGATTTATTAGTATGGAAAACGAAGAACTGTGTTTTTGCACAGTGTCGATCGACACAAGTTTGTGTCGGTCGACACACCGCGAAAACGATGAAAATATTGTAGGGTTTTCGCACAGCATCGATCGATGCACTGGGTGTGTCGGTCGATGCACCGCGAAAATGCAAAAGAATTTGTGTTTTCGCATAGCGTCGATCGACACAAGTTTGTGTCGGTCGATGCACCGCGAATTCGCCTATTAAAACATTGGGTTTCGATTTAGAAATTGCACTGTGTCGATCGACACACTGGGTGCATCGATCGACACAGGCTGTGCGAAAGGATAGATCGGTTCAATTGGATTGAACCGGTTATCTCGCATGGTTATGTCGGTTTAATTCGATTAAAAATTTCCTAATACCCTACTGTGTCGGTCGACACAGGCCTTGTGATTGGTTAATAGGTTCAATTGGATTGAACTGGTTATCATGCTTGGTTAAAAGTAGATCAGATTGGTTTAAATTGGATGAACTGATTCAATTGGATTGAATTGGTTATCTCAATTGGTATAAACCGATTTAATTGGTTAAGATCAGTTTGATTGGATAAGTCGGTTTAATTAGATTGGACCGGTTATCGCGATTGGTTAAAACTGATTGAATCGGTTCAATTGGATAGACCGGTTGAATTGGATTTGACCGGTATCTCAATTGGTCTAAAACCGGTTCATTTGGTCAATTACCGGTTCAATTGGATTGACCGGTTATAGGGTTGGTTAAGGTTGCATATCAAGTGTTGACCAAGTGTGTCAGTCGATGCATATGGTGACGATGCGAACCGTAATCGTTTGGTTTTGAACCAGATGATTGAAAAACCGAACCAAATGACTTAACCCACTTAAATAAAAACAATTAAAACTTACATAAAATTAGAAGTAAACGTGTTCTACACCTATCGAATGCACATTGGATGTGTATTAGATCAAAGATTAGTATTCAATATGGTCAACTGTCAAGACTCATTTCGTTGTTGTGATACTCTTGCCAAGAGCTTGGTGTCCACAATTACATGAGTAAGGCAGGTAGTTGTGTTGATGGTCTTGCAGTGCTTGACATCAACAATTAGATGACCTAAGAGATTGATTGACTAACCCTTTAAAGTTCTGTTTCCTCAACTAAATATCAAGTGACCTTGATGTCTTTCCCAATCTTGTCTACTGTCAAGACTCATTTCGTTGTTGGATAGTATTGGAGTCCTTGGTATCCACAATTACATGAGTAAGGCAGGTGATCATTGATAGACTTGCAGTGCGACTGTAAATGATCACAAGACTGAAGAGATTGGTTTACTTGACTGAGCTATCAGAAGTTCTGGGCCCAGAGACATCAGAGTGGATGAGACATGGATTGTCTTATCTGCGACAAAGAGTTGTACTGGGTACAATTAGCAATGGTTTGCTTACCTAGATAACTAAACTCTGGGTGATGACGAGTCGTCCACTCAGATTTTAGTGACGTATGGGTCTTGGATCATTATATTCATAGAGGAAACATTGTTTGAATATAATGCGAGTTTTCTTATTAGATAAGATTTCTCATTTCCTGAGCCTCATAACTAAAATTTTCCTTTTATTAAAATTTCAGCCTATGTCTAAAACTACTTTCTCGTTACGATCCGTCCTTGAGAAGGACAAGTTAAATGGATCAAATTTCCTGGATTGGTATCGCAATTTGAGATTAATCCTCAAGCAGGAGAGCAAGGACTATGTCCTTGAGAAAGCTCTTCCAGAAAGGCTTGGGACCAATCGCTCGAATGCAGTATATGATGCTTGGAATAAGCATTATATTGATGTGGTAGATGTGCGTGGTATTATGTTGGCTACCATGAACTCGGACTTGAAGAGTCAATACGAGAACATGGAGTCGCAAATAGAGATGATCACCAGCCTGAAACTGAAGTTTCAGGATCTGGCACGAGTTGAGAGATTCCAGATGGTGAAGTCTCTCACTGGGTGCAAGCTACCAAAGGATGCTCCAGTGAGTCCTCATGTCATTAAAATGATGGGTTACATTGATAACCTGGGGAAACTGGAATGTCCTGTCAGCTTAGAGTTGGCCACTGACATCATTCTGCAGTCTCTGCCGTCTAGTTATGATAAGTTTATCAAAAGCTATATCAAGAATAACTTGACGAAGACGTTGACTGAGCTGCATGGGATGCTCAAAACAGCAGAGCAAGACATCATAAAGGGTAAAAGATTTGAGAAATCTTGTGTTAACAAGGGTAGAGGCAGGGCCGTCCAGATTTGGAATCAGGATAAGCCTGTGTCATCTTATAAGCCCAAGTCCGGCCCATCTGGTGTTAGTAAGTGCTTCTACTGTGATGAGTTAGGGCATTGGAAGAGAGATTGCATCAAATTCTTGGAAGATTCATAAGAGATGAAGGAGATGTATGGTACTTCTTCTTCAGGTATTGTGTTATTACTTCAAGTTCTACGTATGTATTGGATACTAGTTGTGGTACTGATATTTTGGAAATATGCAGGGCCTAAGCAACAGTAGAACGTTGAGGAAAGGACAAGTGGAACTGCGTGACTGGTATGGAGCAATGGTTGCTACATAAGCCGTAGAGATTCTCCACCTGTATGAGCCTTTCAAGCTTGGTTTTAAATTAAGTAATTGCTACTATGTACCTGCTTTATGCAGAGCTGTCTTTCATTTTCTTGTAAGAATTTGGATGTTTTTCATTCTGATAAAAGACAAGTTTTGCTCTTTTGATCTTAATGATATATTATATGGTAGCACCCCTTTTGATAATGGGTTTTATATCTTAAACCAATGTACGCTTGGACATATAACATAAATACCAAACGGTTTAAGTCTGATGACTTGAACTCGATTTTTCCTTAGCATAGTTATTTTGACCACATAGAGTGAAGCGGATTCAGAAGTTCCATTGTTATGGGCTTTAGGCTCATTTGATTATAAATCATTTGAGATATGAATTCTGCTTGTTGGGCCAAATGACTAAGGCTTCTTTAGCAGAGCTAAAGAAAAGGGCCCGAGGCTTATTGGGCCTTGCACGTACTGGTATATGTGGCCCGATGAGCATTAATGCCAAAGGAAATCTTCAGTACTTCATTACCTTATTGATGGCATCAGTAAGTATGGTTGTGTTCTTTTGATGAGACACGAGTAGGAATCCTTTGAGGAGTTCCAAAATGAAGTATAGAACCGATTTGACAGAAGTATTGAGATCCTCGATTAGATCGCGGAGGAAAATACTTGAGTCAAGAACTGGGTGATCATCTAAGTGAATGTGAAATCACATCACAACTCTTTTCTCCTGGAAAAACCTAAATGGTGTTTCTAAGAGAACGAATCGGACCTTATTAGATATGCTCCGATTAATGATGAGTCACAGGAATCTTCCATTATCCTTTTAAAATACGCTCTAAAATGAATATGTTTACGCAAAATAGTTTTCTATCAGATCCAGTTGAAAGACACCACATTGTATGTGGACTGGGTGATTTCCAAGTATGTTTTTCTGATTAATTGGGATTGCAAGGTTTGTGTAAGGCAGTTGTCAACAAACAAACTTGAACCCAAATCTGATAAGGGCTGCTTCAACGGTTATCCTAGGGAGACCGAGGCTTAGTACTTTTGCAACCAATCCGTGAACAAAGTTTTGTTGTTCAGAACTCTGTTTTTCCAAGAAGAACAGTGGGAGTAAAAGTACAGCTCGAAGAAATTCGAGAAACATAGGAGGCTATTCAACCTGTTGAGGGAGAGCAGCGGTTGGATCTACAGAGTGCTGTAGAATCTACACCTGTGGAGCCTGAAGTTCGCTGATCCTAATGGATCCGTCACTAAGTCGAGGGTGATTCCTCATGACCGATTGCTGTGATCTGTTGATCATTGAAAAGTGACGAGCCTGCGAAATTCAAAGAAGCGAAGGTGAGCCCCAACTCCGAAAATTAACTAGGAATGTATGTTAGCTTCATCGATCCATTTCTGGATTGAAGCAAACACCTTGGAGTTGGAATCTATGTTCTGTTAAAACGGTCAAAGGTTTTGACTTGATCAGGAACGTATTGAAACCGTGCGTTTACAAGTAAAATAATGGGAGCGTAGTTGCAATTCTCGCACTGTATGTTTATAACATATTTAATCTCATAAACGACGTCCCGACGCTAAAGTCTTGTCAAGATTTGGGTCGGAAGTCAAATTTAACGATGGACATGGGAGAAGCCGCGAAAGTTCTTTGAATAAGGATCCATTGAAATGGATTGGAAAGGATAATTAGATCGTGTCAGAATCCTTATGGTGATAAGGTATTGGACAGTTCAAATGTGCTTAATTCCAAGAATGGCTTCACACCAAAGCTTTTATGGCAATAATCTTAGCAAGATGGAGTGTCTTTGACACTAGTTGAGCTAGTATCGATCTTAGCAAGATGAAGTGTCTTGGACACTGGCTGAGCTAGTATCTATGAGTGTGATTCCTTTTTCTCATGCAATAGAATCCATCATGAATGCCATATTTTGCACTCGTCTGATGTAGCTGAAGCACAAAGCATGACGAGAAGATACAAATTTGTTCCGATAAAAGTCACTGGACAGTTGTAAGGAATGTCCTCAAGTGTTTGAGAAACACTAAGGATAGTTCTTATTCAACTGAGAAAAATGACGAATCTGTTATGAGTAGTTAGACGGACAAAGATGATTCCCGGTTCTCACCCGGTTATGTCTCTTTGTCAGTGTAGCGGTACTATCTGTTGGAAAGGTTTCCAAGCAGAGGACCGCATAGTAGTGCTTATTAAAGGAATAGCGGTGTAGTTTGTTGGAATGGTTCCAAGAAAGAACACCGCAGACTCTCTCACAACCTAAGCACGAGTTTAGTACTGTTGCTGTAGGTACTAGATATCTGAAGACGTAGTCTTGATTCTAGTGGGAGTTATGTTAGTTATGATGTTCAGATAGACATGATATGGTCATGTTTATGAAAAACTGACATCAGCATTATTTGATTATTGGATAATTGAAGAATGGTCCCAAGCATTTTATGTTCATTTTATAGGTCATCAAGTTGAGGACTTGATCATGAAACCCTATAAATGAAAGATGACATAAAATTAAGTTTGTCCCTGGTCATAGGTTGTTAAAATGGGACACTAACAACCATTAAGACTAGTATGTGAGGTGACGTATGACTATGTTTCATGGAGTCATTGATATGAGTATCAACGTCAGTCACATGGATATATGTTGGTGAACATATGATCGGACATGACCCGCTAATGAGAACTCTACAGGATAGTTATATCTGTGTCATAAGAGGTTCTCATTACGACTATAGAGTATAGTCCTTAGACCTGAGTTCATCATGCTTTCTAGCATATGAATTGGTGCGTTTTGACCTTGTCAAACGTCGTTCCGTAACTGGCGGCTATAAAGGCATTGCTTAGGCGTATCATGAAGTATGTGTAGAAACATGGATGGAACAAGAAGGGATTTGTCCCACCTATATAACAGGAGATAAATATCTCAGGGCCCATCGAAGATTTGATACTGAGAAAATGCATGGCCGTGCTCAAACGAGGTGATTGTCAGTCGTTTGTTTTATCAGTATAGATCAGGAGTTCGATGAATATGATATTGGCTATAATAAGGATGACACAGTTTCTTGCCTTATGCCATATCGAGATATAGAGACGAAGGGATTATGGGAATAGATGATTCCAGTACAAGAGGGAGATTGTTGGGATTGTGTCCTAAAATCACATTGTACTTACTCTAAAGATAGTTGTATTGTCGAGATCGGACAATTCATGTGATACTAGGTAGTCATAATGTTTTGCTGGAAGCCGCTTATGACAAATGAGATGTAACTCATTTCTAGTATCGTGTGAACCTACAGGGTCACACACCTAAGCAAGCTAGATTCACTTTGTATGGGATTGATCATTGGCATATGATCCGATGAATGTGTATTGGATGCACATTGAATTGAGTTTAGAAGAGATGTGTCGATCGATGCAGTGAGTGTGTCGATCGACGCAGTTTTTCGAAAGGGTGTGTCGATCGATACAGTAAGTGTGTCGATCGATGCACATTGGGCCTCGAGACTGACGTTTCGAGTTAATGACTTAAATGAGTCGGGTTTGATCTGACGGTCGTTTTTCGTCATCCCAGGTCTATATATAAAGTCTTAGACGATCGACCTGAGCCCTAGCCGTTGTTGTCGCTTCTCAGAGAGAAAGCAGAGAGACAGAAACTCATAGCATCCCAGGAGATCCGATCACCGGAACTAGCATTCCGGCGGATTCCAGCTTTTGTGCGTGTGGACTACGGTAGAGGCGCAGCGATTGAGGCGCTCTAGATCTCGTTTACCTTCTCATCCTTCCGCTGCCAATCTCCAGGTAATTACGAGGCCAGTTCTTAGATTCAATCATCTAGACCCTTGATCCTAGGGAATCCAACACTGCTACTATAAAATATATCATTGTAATCAAAAGAACAACATTTATTCTTAATTGAAAACTAATATCCTTCTATATCCAAAACAGGAATAGAAATAATATTTCTGCTTATAGCAGGTACATAGTAGCAATTATTAAGTTCTAAAACCAAACCAGAAGGTAAAGACAAATTAAATGTTCCTACGGCTAATGCAGCAACTCTTGCTCCATTCCCCACACGCAGGTCCACTTGTCCTTTCTCCAACGTCCTACTGTTGCTTAGGCCCTGCATATTTGTACAAATACGAGCACCACAACCGGTATCCAATACCCAAGAAGTAGAACCAGAAGTAGTAACATTTACTTCTATAACATAAATACCTTAAGATGAAGTCTCGAAAGTCTTCTTCTTCTTCTTATTCTTCTTCTCTTCCAGGAATTTATTGCAATTTCTCTTCCAATGCCCAAGCTCATTACAGTAATGGCACTTATCAGTCTCAGATGGGCCAGGCTTGGGTTTGGAAGACGGCGCAGGCTTGTCCTGGTTTTCAACCTGGATGGCCTTGCCCTTTCCCTTGCCCTTACCAAGTTTCTTAAACTTCTTACCTCCTTGTACCATAAGTACGTTTGGAGTGCCCTTCCTGATATTAGGCTCAGCTGTCTTGAGCATGCCATGCAGTTCAGTCAACGTCTTCGTCAAGTTGTTCATGTTATAGTTCATAACAAACTGATCATAGCTTGACGGCAGCGACTGCAGGATGATGTCAGTAGCCAACTCTTGGCTAATGGGACAATCTAGTTTCCCCAGGTTATCAATATAACCCATCATCTTTATGACATTAGGACTGACTGGACCGTCCTTTGGTAGCTTGCATTCAATGAGAGACTTAACCGTCTGGTATCTCTCAGTTCGTGCCTGCTCCTGAAACATACTTTTCAGGCTAGTGATCATCTCCATTGGCGACTCCACGTTCTCGTATTGCTTCTGCAAATCCGAGTTCATGGTGGCCAACATGAGACAACACACATCGACCACATCATTAGAATGCTTATCCCAAGCACTCCTTTCTGCATGTGGGGGATTGGCTCTCGGTTTTTCAGGGAGAACATTTTCTAGGACATAGTCCCTTTTCTCCTGCTTGAGAACAATTCTCAAGTTCCGATACCATTCGAGAAAATTCGATCCATTTAAATTGTACTTCTCAAGGACGGATCGCAGGGAGAAAGTGTTATGATGAGTGTTAGTCATAGCTGAGATCAAAGAAAGGAAAAGGTTTAGTTATGATGTTCAAGAAATGAGAAATCTTAACTATTAAGAAGACTCGCATTATATTCAAACAATGTTTCCTCAAATGAATATAATGATCCAAGACCCATACTTCACTAAACTTGAGTGAGCCACTGGCTATCACCCAAATTTTAGCTATCTAGGTAAGCAACAACTTTGCTAGTTATATCCAATATAACTCTTGGTTGTGGATTGACATTTCATGTCCAATCCACCTGATGTCTCTGAGCCCAAAACGATTTTGATGCCCCATTCAAGTAAACCAATCTTTTGAGTCATGTAATTGTTGATGTCTTGCACTGCAAGTCCATCAACACGATTACCTCCTGTCTTACTTATGTAATTGTGGACACCTTGCACTGCAAGTCTATCGCACAATGAAACAAGTCTTGACAGTTGACAAGATCGGGAAGACATCAAGGATTACTTGATATTTAGTTGAGGAACGGAACCTTTAAAACGTTCAGTTTATTATGTTTTAATTCTTTTAATTAAAATGGTTTATCTTGGTTTGGTTCTGTGATTTCAGGTTCAATAACCTAAACCAGCGGATCTTGTATCGACCGACACTACTTTAGTGTCGATCGATGCAGATTAATCAAAACCAATTTCCGATAACCGATCAATCCAATTGATCTGGTTTATGATAACCGGTCAGTGTCGATCGACACTACATTAGTGTCGGTCGATACCAACCTTAGCAAAACAATCGTATAAACCGTTTCAATTGTTTAACCAAGCTAGATAACCGGTCCAATCCAATTGAACCGATCAACCTGACCGTAAGGTCTGTGTCGACCGACACAACTCTTGTGTCGATCGTCACAGTTAGGTTAAACCTAAATTTTATTCGGGTTATCCATATGTGCCGATCGACACCGGATTGGCATCGATCGACACAGTGCGATAAACCCTAAAACGTTTTCAAGCAAAAAACCTAAACTAGATTACTTTGATTAAAACGAGTTTTAGCATGCTTGTATCAACTATACAGAGATTCAGATTCAACTAATCTAATCAACATGCTGCTGATTCAATAGAACCCTAAGGCTCTGATACCACTGTAGGAATTTCTAGCAGTTCCTAATCAGATTAGCAACCCTAGGTATAAATTCCATTCCCTAAGATCTAGGGTTCATGTAGATTGAATCAAGAGATCTCAGGATTACCTGGTAATTAGCAGCGGAAGATTTGCAAGTAATCGAGATCTTAGAGCGCCTCAAGTGCTGCGCCTCTACTGGTATCCACATGCACACAAACTGGAACAGGCGGGATGCTAGTGCCGTTAGAGATCAGATCTCTCAGGAGGTTCTCTGTTTTGTTTCCGGTGGCTAAAATTAGGTTAGATCATGTAAAAGTCGACCATATATCTTATATATGTTGACTTATACCACGACCTGATTAACCAAGGATTAAACCGAAGTTAATCGAGTCATTCGCGATCTATGTCGATCGATGCACATGATGTGTCGATCGACACTGCCTTAGAAACTTGATATTGAATGCATATCAAATATGCATTTACCAGATCATTACAATAATGATCAACCTCATATTCTATGTCCAGTTTGCTTAGGTGTGTGACCCTGTAAGATCATATAACACTAGCAATGAGTTCTAAACTTATTGATCACAAGTGGCTTCTAGCAAAGCATTATGATTACCCAGTGTTATATGACTGTCTCATCTCGACAATACAACTTTCACTTAGAGTGTGTACAATAGATTTCAGGACATTCCCAACAGAATATACGTTGGACGGTTGTTCAAAACCAAGAAGGATTTACAGGTAGCTATGTGTGTTTGTGCTATAAAGAGGTTGTTTCACTTTCGTACTCCGCGGTCCACACCATAGAAGATAGTTATGGAATGCGTTGACCCTCGGTGTGATTGGAGGGTTTTTGCTAAAGTGGTGCCCTATTCTTCTTATTTTGAGATAAGGAAAGTTGAATTGCACCACTCTTACGACATTAATACTAGAACCGAGAACAGCAAGAATGCTACTGCACGGGTTATAGCAGAGCTATTGAAGAAAAAGTATGGGAATGGAAGAAATGGACCTAGGCCGAGATACTTGCCCTTATTGCTGATTGAGGAGTTGTCAATTACTGTGTCATATTAGAAAGTGTGGAGAGGACGAGAGTTGGCTATTGAGTCAGTCCACGGATCCGCAGAGGGCAGCTACAAGTTACTTCCCGCGTATTTGTATTTGATGCGCCAAGCAAATCCATGGACGGTTTACAATCTGCATTGCATTGATGTAGAAGTAAATGGGAAGATGGTTAAGCGGTTTCAAAGTTTGTTTTTCGCATTTGGTGCTTCCATCGAAGGCATTCCGTGGCTACGGAATGTGGTAGTTGTGGACGCGACTCAACTGTATGGTAAATACTTGGGGTGCATGATAACTGCGAGTTTCCAAGACGGTAACTTCCAGATTTTCCCCATTGCCTTTGCCGTTGTCGACGGTGAGAACTATGATTCGTGGGAGTGGTTCATGCGCAACTTGGTTGAGATTGTCCTTGATTCCACTGATCTGGTCATTGTCTCGGATCGTCACTCAGGTATATATCACAGAGTTAAGCAAGTCTACCCGCTGGCCAACCACGGAGCCTGCGCTGTTCATTTGGAACGCAATGCATGCAAAAAGTTCAAGGTAGAGGGGATAGGTGAACTAGTTTCGAATGCTGCACGGGCATATAGGCACGGCCACTTCCTCGGTGCTATGAATGATATAGGCATACACAGTGCTAAGTGTGTGGAATGGTTAGAAGTCATAGGCTTTGAACACTGGTCACGTTTCCATGGAAAAATGGAACGGTACAATCTGATGAGCAGCAACATTGCCGAGTCCTTGAATGTTGTGCTCGTGAAAGCAAAAAATTTTCCGATAACTTCGACTGTTGAGTTCATAAGGACAATGCTGATGCAGTGGTTCTGTCTCAGACAAGACAAGGCAGCGAAGATTCAGTCTATAGTGACCCCGGAGGTGGATAAATTGATGCTTACGTTGGCGGACGATGCTACAAATTTGGTGGTAACTAAAGCATCACAGTGGAGTGTGCAAGTTACATCTCTCACCAATCGGATCTACCATGTTTCCTTAAACACTGGTGAATGCACATGCAAGGTTTACGACAAGCTAAAGCTACCTTGCTGCCATGCAGTTGCCGCCGCGAAATTTCTGAAACTGACCCCCGTGACCTTATGTCACAAATGGTATGCGTTACAGACATGGAAGCTTGCTTATGCGGGTAGCGTACTACCCGTCCCCAATTCCGCTGATGCTGATGAGTACGTACCGGAAGAGCTGAAAAGTATAGACCCGCATCCACCTAATACGAGGAGACCCCCTGGAAGGCCACCAACTAAGCGAAAGAGATCTTTCTTCGAGCTCTTTGTAAGTTGTTAAGCTCAGTTGAAAAAGGTCGAACCAGAACATTTGACTAGGAAGGTTGTTGTGTATCTTTGCAAGGTGGAAAGGAACAAACCAATAAAAAGACGCCAAACAAATGTGGAAGATGCCGCCAGCCATGACATAACATGATCAATTGCAAGAATCCTATCTGATATGGGCTCGGAGGTACTACGTATGAATGTTCACTTTTTGGTATGTACGTACATAAGTTTGTTATGCACGTTCACGGTTTTTTTTATCTAAGTTCATAAGCTTGTTATGACTAGCTTTGTATTATCGCTATGTATGAATGTTGGGAGCTTTTTGAATGGTCGTGCATAAGTTTGTTACGCACTTTGACCTGTAAGGATGTGGTATAGTATCACCAGCCTTGTGTAATCGCTATATTTTATCATTGGATGTTTTAGAAATGAACGTTAATGGAGTGTTTATCTACGTTCATATGTTATTATATACGTTCACATGGTTGTCAAGTACTTTCATACGGTTATTATGTATTTCCATTTTGTTGCTATGGATGGACGTTCATAAGCCGTCCATGGACACGTTTGCAAGAAACGATTGATTACCTTTCGTCCAGAGCCCTCCCCCTGCATCTAAGTTGATGAAGATAATGGGACTGGTTTTCGTATGCTGTGTGATCTTGGTTGTCTGGGGTAAACTATTACGATGGTTTGGGTTGTATTATTTAGCGAGAACATTGGTTATTTGAAAGTCATAACTTTGTTTCATGAATGTTTAATCTAAAACAATCCTAGGGTTGTAGGGCACACGGTGTATATGTCCAATAAATGAGAATTATAAATGCCACGTGGAAAAAATATGGTTTGCGAATTTTCAATTTTCTAAAATTGTAATCTCATTTACGATATTGAACAGTTGCTGTTAAATCTGTGCGACTTGTCACTAAACATTTGTCATTGAATCCGTGCGACTGGTCATTGAAAAGGGGTATCGATATGGGTGAGATGTCATTGAAAGCTGCATTGATACGTGTGACGTGTCTCGAAAAGTTGCAAGGTTTGACTGGTAAGAGAGAAGTTGCATCGGTTCACTAATTTGACCGTTCACTGAAGAAAGTCTTGCGCGTGTATATATATATCCACGAAGTGGGTGAGAAAAACTTCATTTGGTTTCATCATCTTTCTTCTTTTCAGAATCTTCTAATTAAGGTAAGGACGTAACATATACAATTATGCAATATTTGTTTGAATTTTGGTGTAGTTTTAGAATTGACCAGTTTATTGACACACAAAATTCAGGATATCATGTCGACATTTCAAAGAGCTCTGAAGAAGGCAATGAAGAGTTTGGAGAAGAATCCACTTCCTTTTGCTAGCATGGGTCCGGTTGAAGGCGATATCAACAATTGTGAAGGCATAATGATGGGTCCTAAAAATTCTCCCTACTCTGGCGGCGTGTTCAAGTTTTGTCTTTGGTTTCCTTTTGAATATCCTTTTAAACCACCAAGGTTCTATTTCAATACAAAGATATATCATCCAAACATCGATGCCAATGGGTACGTTTTACTACCCAAGTTGATTTCTAGGAACGAATGGACCTATTTTGACACCGTTCCACAACTTCTGGAAACAATTTATAATTTGCTGAAAGAACCAAAATTCGGAGAAAGTGACCATGTTGTCGACGAAATAGCCGACATCTACATATCCGACAATGTTGTCTTCTAGTCACTTGTGGAGTCGTGGACTAGGGAGCACGCCGGTTGCTGAAGTTGGATATCACCTTATTAATATCTATGTTTTGATGCTACTTTGTTCTTTTGGACGTAATCTATGTACTCACTGTGTTAAGGATATTTATTGTTTTTTCCATCTTCGCGTCTTTCTCTCACTATAAAATTGAAAACACTTTAATTCAGACATTCTTTCCAATTGTTTCAAAATGAAGCACTGGCGGATAGTTGAAGTGGATATTGGAACCTCCCAGAAAATGAAGGAAAAAAACCGAGGGTTGTCATGTCATGGACGTTCATAATATGATTATGTACATTAACCTAGTACTTTGTGCACGTGCATTACAATTTTCGGAGAATTGTATGTGCATCTAATCAACAACTAATAAGCAAGGCTAAAGTTCATATTTTTTAAAGTTAAGACAAAAGAGCGAAACTGTACGAGATACAAAAAATCCAACAGCTAATACACTCGGGGTCGCCGTCCGATCGGAAACGGCACCCACCGCACGGCAGATTTGGAAAAGCGTAGGACGAGTTGTACGTTCCAACTTTTCGTGTTCCCAGATCACCAACCGCCGTTAGTATGCGTCCTGCTAGGTCAGACGAGCGTTGTATGTCCACCCACCAGTGCAAGTTTTCTAGACGTTGTAATCCCTCTAACCAGTTGCCAGTCAATATTTTGGTCATGCCTTGGCAAAATATGATGTATGGACAGTCCTGTGGGGCTTGACCAAACAAAAAAATTGCTCTTCGCGGATCCAGCTCTGTCATCAGTGACCTCAATCCCTCTAGCAATAAGGCAGTGGGGTTCTTCGCGAGCAAACACCTACTCACAAGTTTCAACAAGAGACCCTTTTACAAGATTAACGGAAAAAACCATATTGTATCATGCATCTTAGATTTCCACGTTCATATATATATTTGGTCAGTTCACTAACCTTTGAAAAAGGGCCGTGCATCATTTCTTATGGAAGCTCTGGCGGCGTTATCCAAGAAGGAGTCTACGTTGACGACTCGCAGAACGCTTCTCTCGTTAGCTATGCGATTTGTGGTCTTATTGACTCCCATAAGCAGCAAGAGGTTGGTATAACTTGAAAGGGCAACGCGATCGATTATGTCGCGGTTTACCTCGTCAGGAAGCTTGGAGAACATTTCCTTTTCTTTACCCGACACAGTAGGATGATTAGAAAGACTTGTTGATAAACACAAGATCGAACTCCACCGGTTTTTATAGCGAAGATGGGCACTCTATATGTTGGATGTGGCTGCAAAGATAATAAATGCCTTTAACTAGTCCACCCATTTATTACTTACAACTCTGGTTGTCCATTTAATGCATATTGGATATATACTTCTTCTTGGTACTTGATAAGCACATGGCACAGTAGGTACTAAAACATACTACATCATCCTTATATATTAATAAAAAAAGATTTACAGTAAAACATAGAACTATCTTAAAGTTAAGATATTTATAAATACATGGTGAACGTCTATAGGTGGTAATGAACGTTCACAAAAGCTGTACTATCTCACATAAGACGGAAGTTTGCAACTGATCCTCACTGTTTACCACAGAATCATTAGCTTCTTAGCCACGCTTACTGTGAAGCAGTTCTCGCAGTCAAATTCCCCGATGTAATCAAAACCACATGCACACTCTAGGCCGTGATACCTAGGCGATTTGAAAGTTTTATAGAACCCCGCGTACAGCCTGCTTATGGACACCCCCCTCATAGCCCTGACCGCTTCCACCATCCCGCAAAAACTATATCGTCCCACCAACGCAAGGTCTCCAAGATATCGGAGCCCTGGTCAGACCTACTGACCATTAGATGGCACCTTCCCGTTTCTAGAACTTTGTATGGACATGAAGTGAGGCCTCGTTGTAAAATGGTTATGGCCCTATCGCAATCACGTTCAAGGAAAGCCACACGGACCCCTTCCATAAGGAATGCCGTGGGATTTCCAGCGTCTAGGCACCTAGCAAAGTAAGGCAAAGTATGGGGTTTGAGTTGTTTCTTCTCCATAAATAAAATATCAAATCAGTTAGGGGAGAACTAATGTAACAAGTTTGTTTACATTTGGAAGAAAGCCATGCCCGTGCTACCCATACAAATGTATTCGGCATTGAACATGAAGTGGTCTATGTTTGCCAACTTCAGGACATCTGGTGAACGAGTGTACTCATACATTAGTTTTTTGACTGAACCAATGGAAAGGAAGTCAACGATGTGCCTGGACCCAACGAGACGTTCTATGATGTCGAGTAGGAGCAGTTGCGGCAAAAGAAGTATTATTCCTAGAGAAAAGTAAAATTCAATTGGTATGACCGGTTTAAGTATGCCATACCTGGTCGAAATCACACCTTATTTATACAAAAGGTGTAGTTATAAGGTAGATGCTAATCATGTTTCGAGGGTAAGTCTATGACCAATGGGGTGTCATAAATATTTTAACATGATTTGACATATACCTACAACACATTTAAGTACCATATTACAATGAAGATAGAGATAAGATAGTAAGTGTCGTTAATACCGATTTGACTTTAAACCACTTTATTTATCACTTTTTAATGGCTATAATCATCCCCCAAAAATTAAGGAGTGGCAGGCAAATGGTAGCCGTAATAATTGCACATTTATTTTGTTGGACAGCGCAGGGGCCGAAATAAGTTCACATGAGCAAAGTCACTGCTTTATGAACGTCCATAAACAAATAATGTACGCAAGTCTTAAACAAGTATACCATTTAACGCATTTAGGGTTTAGTATTTTCTTGAAATTTGATCAACGAACATGTGGAAATGTGACATACATAAGGTTAACATTGAAAGAAACACCATCCTCTTGAACAGAATAATTATGTTACAATTTGTGAACGCATAATAAGGTTCTTGAACGTTCACTAGTTTCCAAAATATGTAGCTAATTAAGCCGATTTATCTTGTAAACGTGCAATTTTTACCACATTAGCCTTAGCCTGATAGAGACGCTTCAAGCGAAACAGTGTGTGCATGCGAACCACCCGTTGATATCAAAATCACATTCACAATTTTCCTCGTGGTATCTAGGAGGCATGTACCTTCTGAAGAACCCACCATCGACCCTGTATGGATCCCCGTCCCTCATAGCCGCCACCGCGCCCACAATCAAACGCCCAAGCCCCGATGCAAACATTATATCTTCCCACCAACGCAAACTCTCCAAGATGTCAGAGCCTTGGTCTGACCTTCCGTTCATCAACTCACACATTCCTCTCGCTAGCACGTTGTATGGACATGTTGTAAGGCCTTGTTGTAAACTGCTAATTCCCCTATCACAATCCCACTCGACGAAGGCAACACGAACGCATGTATGTAGGTATTGTTATGTAAGTGGGAAGTACAATAAACCAGAAATATTGGTCGAAGTTGTTATGTTACCTCTCAAAGAAAGCCCTGGCCGTGCTTCCTATGCGGACGTACGTTGATCTGAACTTAAAGTGGTTGATGTTGGCCGTCTTTAGTACTTCCGGCGAGTGGGCCAGCTCATAGAAATTTTTGCAAATAGATCCAATAGCCAAGAAGTCAACTATGTCACCTGATTGAGCGACCCGGTGGATGACGTCAAGCTGGAGTGGTTCTGGTAGTTGAAGCATATTGTCTTACCACAGCTAATAAACATGGAATGGATAAAGGCGGGAAGGATTTTCTAAAAAACGTGTGCTAATAAAACCTTATTTATAAAAGGGTGTCATCATAATTGAAGCATGATGTGACATATACCAGTAAAATACTTAAATTAAATACCACATTAATTATCTCTTGCAATAGAAGAAGGAGGTATGTTAGTAAGTGTCGTTAATATCGACTAGACTTTAAACCACTACAATTTTCCCTTATTAATGGCAATTATTAGCCAACAACAGTTATGGCCCAAACCGCCAATAGAAGCATTCATTTAAGCGCACTAAGTTTCCATAAGTCAAAGCAGAATCAAATATTAAAACACACTAACGAGTTAAGTCCATATTACGTACGTACATAATTACGTACGGTATATCGAACTTCTAGTTACTGAATAACGACGATTAATAGGAGTACTATAAATTAATATTCACATCTGATGAACGTTCACGGATTCATAACACGGCTAATGTTCGTTCACCACATAAGCCTAACCCTCACGGCAACACTACGTGCAAAACAGTGCTCGCACAGGTATTCCTCGTTCCAATCAAAACCACAAGTACACTCCGCCTCATGGTATCTGGTAGGTCTGAAAGTTCGGAAAAACCCACCGTCTCTCGGAATCGGTTGACCCTCCCTCATATCCCTTACAGCGCGTGCCATCCAGCGTCCCATACCCACAGCAAATGGTAAATTGTCCCACCAACAAAGGGTTTCTAGGACATCTGACCCTTCGGCTGACCTTCCGTTCATCAGGTGACACAATCCTTTAGACAGCACGTTGTACGGACATTTAGTGTTGCCTAGTTGCAATATTCTAATACCCTTATCACAATCGCGTTCGATAAAGGCAACACTAACACCTTCCATTAGGTAAGCCGTGGGGTTTCCTGCGTCGAGGCACATACCACATGTGTATGAGTATGGATATGTCAATAGGAAGTAGAAGAAATCATAACCAGTGCTACAACTAGATATGTTACCTTTCAAAGAAAGCCCTGCCCGTGCTTCCTATACGGACATACCCCGCATTGAACTTAAAGCGGTCGATGTTGGCCGCCTTGAGTACTTCCGGCGACCAAGCCAGCGCATAGAGATCTTTGCAAACAGAACCAATGGAGAGGAAGTCATCTATGTTACCTGCTTGAGCAACTCTTTGGATGATCTCAATCTGGAGTGTTTTCGGTAGTCAAAGCATTTTTTTTGTTTGACAACACAGATCTAGTGATTGATTGAGACGGGAAGAAAGTGTTTTAAAAACATCTGGAAGGCGATAACCTTATTTATACTACATTGGTGAGTCAAACAAAGGAAAGCATATTAACTGCCCCTCTCCTGGGGAAAGATGATAGTTTCAAATATGGACTTGACTTAAATACACAATCTTACACCTCTTGAAATTTGTAATTAATTGTAAAAATCCTCTAAACATGAACGGTCGCAGAGGAAATGTTAAGGTTCATTATAAAAATTAAAGTTAGCGTACAGGTTTTGCAAAGTAACCAATGCATTATTTGGGTAACAGGAATCGATGAAAATATATTTGAAAATCATCAGGACATTAACGGTCGTTAGGGAACTGTGAACGTTCATTTTCAAACTGGTAGATAGTGCACAAATGTGGGAAAAAAACAAATACGTTATTGGGTACCAGGAATGGATGCTAATGTACTTGAAAATCCACTGAAGATCAACGGTAATAAGGGAATTGTGAACGTTCATTATAATAATAAACGACAGAAGACAAATGTGGCAAACCAATGAATGGACGCGAAGTCAACTATGGGGCATAAATAAAAAAACAAAAATAGACCAAACAAGATGAGACTTAACGCCGCCAGTCGCTAAACTTATTTTTGACGATGTAGCAAAAAGCTAGAGACTCTATAGTCCAGAAGCATTCCTCACACATATTTGGCCCCTTCCAGCCAACCACCCACCAGCGACACCAGTTGTTTATGGTGGCACATTTGCACCTAAGGACCTTCGCCAGATCGAGAAGTCCTTCCTTTTGTAGGAAAAAATCAGACGGGTTCTGCACCCAGATACTCCTGTCAAGCGCTTCAAGCCTCAACCGGATTTTCTGTGTATATTCTCGGGTTAACGCTATGCCTCTTTGTCTAACCTCCGATTCACCGTATATGACCCTGATCAGCATTGAGTAAGCGTACACGCCAGTATCCCATCTAGATTCAGCGGATCTCTTCAACATCGATTCACCTGCGTCGCGCCGGTCATTATATATGAAATCAGACATACCTTTCAGTAGAAGGCAAGAGGGGTTATTGTGTTGTAAGCATGTCTGGACGAACTCATTTGCTGGTTCTACGCGCTGCCAAGAAATATGATTGTAGTATAGATCAACGGCCTGGTAGAAAGCAGGGGTTTGCGCTATCTGGGCTAGTGCTGGGACGGTAGATGTTAACCTTGCAAAAACACCGAATTCGTTGTGGAAAAGGATAAGAAGAATAAAGAACAGGATGTCGTCTAGAAGATCAAGAAGGGCCATGTTTTGCAATTTAGTGTGCGTTAGAGATGGAGGTAACCATCTCTTTGGGTTAATAAATAGGAGTCTCTGGGATAGCGAACCGTCTAAAACAGCAGACACAACGGTTAAGTCAGGGGGTTACCGAAGCGTCGCCTATTAATAATATGAACGTCGGTCTTAAATGGATGAACGTTCACAAAGAAAATACTACCGTGTTGATGAGTAAGCGTCGCCTATTGTTGACAGGAACAAACACGCGTGTTATCTATTTGGAGCTGCATAACAAGCTACTCTTTCACAGTAATTATGTTCTCGTATGGTTGGGTTTCCTTATTTCTTTCTCGAGACAAGCTCATAATGTTATTGCCATAAGAATGCCTTAAATATCACCGACATATAACATCAAAACAAAAAACAACAACTAACGTCACGACCATAACAAACAACAAGCATCACAACTCTTACAGACATCAACCTAATAATCTAAAACTAACAAGCATCAAGAAACAAACTAGGACAACAATAATCATCATTTTTTTCGTCTTACATGAAAACTCAGCCAACACCTCTTCCACTCTCTCGTAGATCTCTTTCTCAACCCTCATTTGCACTTTCTCAAAAACTATCTTCTCAAACTCCATGATGCTTAATACGGCAGCTTTCTGCTCTTGCTCAAGTCTTCCACATCTCACTTGCAACCTCTCAATCTCCTTTGACATAGCTTCGCCTATCCAGTTGAATGTATGGTTTTCATGCTTAAGCTACAACAATAAACATTGAAAGAATGAGTTAAAGCCAACAAATAATCATTTCAACATCATTACGGGTACTTTCTGGGTTGCTGAATATCCACAACGAGAATATCGACGGTAAGGGTTGTTCTCAGATCTCGAAATCAGTTCCACAGTGGCTGAGCCACACCAACATTGCTTCGCAACACACGAAACTCTTCCCCTCGGACGAAAATTTGATGACCCAGATGATTCTCCTGACAAATTGCTCATTCTCTCTTCCGAAATTGAGAAGGCAATAGAATTTTTAGGGTTCTTTGTCTCTTTATCGAAGAATTTAGGGGTTTTTAAAACATCTTTTGGGTTTTGAATCGGGTTTCAAAGATGGGTTTCGGGTCCAATCGGGTTTAAAATAGGTGAAAATCATTGGTTTCACGGTTCGGTTTACGATTTGCAAATTAAAGCACTGGAATCTCAGAGGAGGGGGAAATATATCGTTAGACCGTTAAAGTTTTTGATATGAATTTGAAAGTTCAATCGTTAAAGTTTGAACGAAAGTCATACATCAAAGTTAGTCTGAGCCAAACATGGAACAGAAAATAAAGGTTTCGCGGTTGACATTTTTATTAACCATTTAGACAACCTCACTCGCGAAAAATTCACATGCATATTGAGCACGAATTATGGGGATCATATCTGCGTTGACCGAGCGCAGCTCGTTGATGCTGCAGTCGCTGCTAAGCATCTCAAGATACTTGATGATTACCAGCCCACTGTCAGCAACATCTATGCCTTGCACTACGTAATCTTGTATCTTGTATTTCCATGGGCTCATGGACTTGGTGATTTTTTTATTCCGACCTATCTGGTTCACTAGATATGGTAGCATCGTCGTGATTGGGGCAATCGCCTCTGCCACCTCGCCGCCTGTGCTGTCAGCGACCCTGGTGTCTAATAAATCGACCTTTCTGGTCTTTAGGTGGAGAACCAGGCCTATCCACCTGTCATCAAGCCACCGCATCGGCATGTAAATGGTGTCCGCTTCTTTACCCCAACGGAGTTGGGGCAACCCATTTTGCTGACAACCCGATACGTATTGAACCAAAATAGGATCCCACTTGAATACATAAGGACTGGCACCGTATCTAGATTGAAAGTACCCACGTCGGAAGGAATCGAACGACCTCACCAACATATCCGCGAACTCTGAATCAGCAATAGTTATTTGGGCTCTACGGTACGCCAGCTCGCGTCTATTCCATACGAGCGTCAAAAGAAGACGCATTTGCTGTGCATATAAAAGGGAAAGGAGTCTGTTATAGTTGCATGATCGCTTTACTTATAAATGACACTCAATACTGCCTACAATACGTTCGTAGGCTAACCTCGTAATCGAGATTGACTCCCAATTCCCTAATTCCTTTGATTACCGATATAGATAAAACTTGTCCACTGCGCAAGGTGATTAGCCTGCTAAGAATAATTGTACTTTGTGTATCATAGCCATCACAATTGATCAGTTACGTAATCGGCGAGATGGGATTATGTTACTTACTCTATACCCACAAATGTCTCGGCGGCGGTCATATCAACATGCGTTTCTTCATCTGACACATCGAAGGCCAGAATTGCATTCACGGGTACCACATTAAGGGGAGTGACAGATAGGGGCACAAAATTATGGCCAGGCAAACGTCTGGAGGGGTCTTCCTCTGCTTGACCCGCCTCTTGAAATTTGGAATCTTCTTCGGTAATGTGTTCTCCTTGTTCCTGTACTTCAAGCATATTGGCATCCTCGAATGGCTTCTGCACATTTGTAGGATTCTACGGTTTGAACATTCATTTCAAGATTCGTGAACGTTCATAGATATATGTGATCGTTCATAAATGCGGCTGCTTGTTCACAAACATACCGTTTCCACCATAGGGGGTGTATCGCATCTCCGTCTGCTATTGTGATCACCGGATCCTGAGCATTTGTAACATCCACAGTTGCCTCTGAACCCACCGGGGCACCGACACCTGTAACAGCTGGGATCTGCAAAACAAATGTCCACAGAAAATGAACGTTCATAGCAGTGTATAATCGTTCAAAGATGTGTCTGATTGTTCACAATCATACTGTTTTCTCTACGAGGGCTTTTAAGGCTTCTATGTCCTTTGTCGTCGCCACCAATTCCTGCACATTTGATTCATCTACAGGTGCATCTCACCCCTGGAGGTTTCCGACAGTTGTAGCAGCTGAGCTCTGCAAAACAAGTGTCCACAGACGATGAACGTTCATAGCATTGTATGATAGATCATAGATGCTTCTGATTGTTCACAATCATACCGTTTCCACAATAGGGGTGTGTATCGCATCTCCTTCTGTTGTTTTGATCACCGGATCCTGGACATTTGTTACATCCACAGTTGCCTCTGAACCCACCGGGGCACCGACACCTGTAACAGCTGGGCTCTGCAAAACAAATGTCCACAGAAAATGAACGTTCATAACATTGTGTGATCGTTCAAAGATGCATCTGATTGTTCACAATCATACCGTTTCCTCTACGGTGGCTTTTAAGGCTTCCCTGTCCTTTGTCGTCGCCACCGATTCATGCACATTTGATTCATCTACAGGTGCCTCTGACCCTTGTGGGTTTCCGAGAGTTGTAGCAGCTGAAATCTGCAACACAAATGTCCACAGCCAGATGAACGTTCATGGATATATGTGATCTTTGATAGACGCGTCTGATTGTTGGCAAACCTACCGTTCCCGCCATGGGGTTTGTGTCGCATCTCCATCTGGGGTTGTAATCACCGGATCCGGCACAATTGATTCATCTAAACCCTCTGATAACTGGGGGTTTGTGACGGTTGTGGTAGCTGCGCCCTGCAAAACAAATCTCCACAGAAAGATGAACGTTGATAGAATTCTGTGATCGTTCATAGATACCTTTGATTGTTCACAAACATATCGTGACCTCTGCGGGAGATTTTATGTTTTCTCCGTCCCTTCTTGTGTCCACCGTATCCTGCACATTTGTTTCTTCCACGATTGTATCTGACCCAACTGTGTAACCGATAGTTGTACCAGCTGCGCTCTGCAAAACAAATGTCCACAGAAAATGAACGTTCATAGAATTGTGTGATCATTCATAGATGCATCTGATTGTTTACAAACATACCATTTCCGCCATGGGGTGTTATGATCACGGGATCCTGCACATTTGTTTTAACTTTAGTTGCCTCTGACCCCTCCGGCTTACCGACAATTGTAGCAGCTACGCTCTGCAAAACAAATGTGTTAACAAAAATATGTACGTTCATAGATTTGGATCTTCGTTCATAGACAGAGGTGTAATCTATACCAATTCCATCATGGCATCATGGACGATTTCCTCATCCGTGTTTGTGGCACCTGGCTCCGTCGTTTGGTCATAACCCGACGAAGGGTCAAAATGTTCTGCATTCTCCACCTGGTCCCGCGCTGTTTCACCAGACAAAATTACCTTATCGACCGAGTCTTTAGAACTCTTCTTCTTCTTCTTCGAAGATCTTTCAACGATATGCTTTTTGCGTTTTCCAGATTTCCCCGAAGTTTGAGAAGTTCCAACACTCTCAAAATCTTCAGCCGAAGGGAGATTCTCTGCCGCCTTATTCCCTTCATCGATTGGGCCGGTGTCTTCCGGGATAGCTTCCTGCCGAGTGAATGTTCATATATTCATTAATGCACGTTCACAGATAAACATGAACGTTCACAAATTTCGTGCTGACATTATGTACGTTCACATGAATATGGGTAGAAAAGTCTAATACCCTCTCGAGCGCCTCATTATGAAACTTCTTTAGCTTCGAAGTTCGTACAGGTATATGACTCTTCCGCTTACCGTCTACATCCGAAGGGAGCCTCGCGACACCCTCATTTGTTTCATCCGACGGTACGTTATCCGGCAATTCCGTTGGTGAAACATGCACTTGAGTAGGCTTTCTCTTCTTCGTCAGAGGTTTGGCCTTGCGCTTCTTCTGTTTAGAAACCGCCTTAGCAGAGGTTTTGGGAGTTTCATCAACAAAATCATCCGACAAAACCTCCTACAAGAATTAAACATTAAAACTTAGATAAATAGATAACAACAAATGTACGTTCATAACGACATTTACGGGTTCACAAAAAACATTACCGGATGCTTCTTCTCTTTCTCCTTTTTACTGGTACTTCGAACGGAGTCTGGTACTCTCGCGGAACTCCTAGTACGGCCTATAGGGCCAACGCTACCACTACCACGTCATGTTTGAGAAGGCTTCATGGTTGGTTTCTCGGCGACGTTGGGCACCTCTGTTTCAAAATGAACCCGTTTTTCTTTCTTCTTTTTCCCACTAATATCAAGGCTCCCCTGTCCAGGCTCCTTCCTCCTGCCCCCGCCTTATCCACCCTAACTAAGTTGTTGTTTTCTAAATGCTTGTCAATTATACTCTTCATATATGCCTCCATCTCCAGACGCCACTCTTTCTCCCACAAAGATTTGCTACATCCAATTGACACTGCCACTGCATCATCAACCACCGTCTCCCGCTCCTTCACCCACCAACCTTCATCCATTCTAGAGAAGTTCCTCTTAGGTGAATTACCTACGCCATCAGCGCTCCTGGCTCTCTTCTTTCCATTTCCCTTGGGTTCACTCTTCTTACGTTCTTTCTCTTCTTTGTTCTTCGCATACACTTCCATCTCATCTGGTGTCAGCACCCTAGGCCACGATCTGTCTCCTCCGGGCCAAGACCTACGATTAAGCTATAGGGATACATTCCCCTCTGTTAGGATTGCCTCCAAAAAAACTATGCACTCATCCTCCTCCTCATCATCATCACTCCATTCCCACGTTTTGGGATCCACTTGTTCATCGGAAACATGAAGAATTGAATCTATAACAAGCTGCAAAGGTAGCATAAATTTGTCAATTAACAAGGGCTACAGCAACCAAACTGCCATAAAACTTTATAATATGTATACGTTCACACCAGAATATATACGTGTCTTATATACGTTCATAGAAAAAAATATCAAAATATGAACGTTCACACAGGAGACTAAAATAGGTCTAAAGGATCCTATATCATACCTCGGGAAGGCTCTCCATATTCATGAGATCTTTGTAGTCGATAGTCTTCTTTTTATACAAGCCACTGCAGGAACGAGGGGTGAAGTCTAGCTCAGCAGATGCACATGGGAGCTTAGCATGTAGCTCCTGGATTGTTTCAAGGGCAAGCAGCTGAATTGCTATCGGGAATCCATGCATGCTTATCGAGGGCATAGTCACCATATCCTTCATTCCCTTATTCCTCACCATATCCGTGAAGTTTATCATTGTTAACTCAAAGGCAACCACACCGTCAGCAAGTTTAGTCCCACATACCTTGCGGTGCATCGACGGGCTGCTCATCAGTAAGGTTCACGTCCTCCCCCTCATTTTCTTCTACCACCGTTACTGCCGCTTCCGAGGTGCTTTTCTCGTATGGGTCACATTTCAATCCAGTTACTAGATAAAACTCTCTTAAAGAGAACTTTATCGGCTTAGGGCCGAAGATAAACCAACGCTCGTGACGCCTATTACACTGCAGCTGACGTGTGAGAAGTCCATGTACCAATTGCCCCAAAAATGTCAGTCGCCTCAAAGGTATATCGAATAATTTCCCGAACTGCGACCTTAAGATCTTGTCCATCTCCAACTTGTGATCTTTGATAGCAAAAGATAATTCCACTAAATAGTCGGTTTTAGAATAGGAATGGAGTTTTCTCCCTGTTGGATAGTGATTGCGACAGAACTACCTCTCCGGTAACCGAGGGTCGCAAACATCGTCATCTGGCTCAAACGGTGGGATGCAATCTTTATCAAGGTTAAATGTGTACAAGAACCAATAACAAGTCAATCATTTGTTTTATGAACGACCATACATGCATAGAATGTTCATATCTGATTTAAAATTACATACTACAAACAGATTTTCATTTCAAGTACATACAACGAAGCGGTAATACTAAAAACAGACGAAATGAACAAACAAAACCGAAACTAAGAAATTATTCCAGTCAAGTAACAATCGACTAGATTATTACAAGCTTCAAATTCAAATTGAAAACCTAACCCAATACCCAATCCAGAAGGCGTAATGGTAATCAATACGAATTCACTGTGCATGCACCGAAACTAGATTAACAATTTCGAAATTCTAATACGAAATACGGTTTCACAGAATCCGCGGAACCGCCATAACTTCCAGACTTTACACCAAAAACCAAAAAAATTGAAACTTTAAGAATTTCTTACCGGAATCCGAAAAACCGTCACCATTGTCTCTCCGAATAGCCATTGATTCTCCGAAACCGTAAACCCTAGGTTCCTAACAGTCTGCGATGAAGAAGAGTGAACAGTTTCCAACCTCTTCGTCTTTCTCCAGTTCCTCTCCAGAATCGCGTTTTATTTCAAAAAAAGTAAAAATGATTAGTGTACCCGTTAATATTTAAATTTAAAAAGTTAATTTTTAAATTATAGACTACAGAAAGGGAAACTGTGAAGACATCCCCACTCGCAGTCAAATCAACCATAATAAAATAATTAAACAAATTTTACAAAACCATTCAACTCTCATGCGCATAGATATGGTCAAGGAGGCTCTCTAGGGGCATTTGAGACATAACCACACTGAAAATACCACATACTTCATGACACCGGCGTAATGTGTCAGTCTGGGCATAACATAGCGATTAAGTGTTACCAAGCCCAAAAGCTTATAAAACAACTAGTTCAATATAATAGTTAAAGTAATAATTTTCACTTCCAAACTAATATCAAATTAGATAATCCATAAAATATATAACTAATAAATAGCTCATACACAAATAAAACTTTCACAAACTGAAAATATATATAACCCAGAATTTAAACTATAAATTATGTTTATGTGGATAAAAAATAAAAAATATATATATTTATACACACATACTTTCTAAAATCAATTAATTAGCTAAATAATAATTCAACCTAAATATAAAATAGAGTATAATTTTACATATTAAGGAAAAAATATAATAATATATAATATAAACTACTACATAAAGAAAATAATTAAAAACATTATTACGATAAAAAAATATAACAATAAATATAAAACAAATACAAAAACTCTTCTAAATGAATTGTCCGCACTGAGCGCAGATCAAAACTAGGGACAATTTTTATCTAATATATATACCTTAATATATATAAAATCTATACCTTTTTCATTTTTCTACAAAGCATAGCATCTATAATATACTTTATCTTTATGTATATATATTTAATTATAAATCTATACCTTAATATTTATTTATTAATACCCAATTATGATATTTTAGTTTTCCAATTTCAAGTTATTTAGGATTACTACTATTACCTTTTAATTATATATTTTTAATTTATTATTTTAGTTTTCAAATATTTTTTCCTTGATAAATAAAATAAAAAAATTT
The DNA here is from genome assembly GCA_030180135.1 of Orychophragmus violaceus. Taxonomy (NCBI): domain Eukaryota; kingdom Viridiplantae; phylum Streptophyta; class Magnoliopsida; order Brassicales; family Brassicaceae; genus Orychophragmus; species Orychophragmus violaceus. The sequence goes on along the minus strand of CM058240.1, from coordinate 62,520,206 downwards.
ATTGGTTTATTATTATTGTCTATAAAATTATATTCTACATAATAAATATATCTAATAGATCATAACCTCAACTTTTATAAAACAACATTTATGAAAATTAAAAATTAGAAACAATAACTTATAAACTCAACACATAAATAAAACTAAATAGCTAAAAATATTTAAAATATTTAATGAAAATAAAAGTAAAAAATTATCGACTGTGAAAAAAAAATATAACTAAAACTACCTTAAAAAGATTAAAATATCATACTTAAAAAACTAATAATTAAAATAAACTATGATGGAACGATTTCGAGACTAAGCATGAGCACTTTTACCTTGACCCGAGTCCATATAATTATAGTGCATGTACTAAATATATCTAATACAACATAACATCCACTTTTATTAAAAAAAACGTTAACGAAAATTTAAAATTAGAAATATAACTTATAAACTCAACACATAAATAAAACTAAATGGCAAAACAATACTCAAAAATATTTAATGAAAATAAAAACAAAAAAATATCAAGCGCTGAAAAATTCGAAAACATATATATAACTAAAATACCTGCAAAATAAGATAAATATGATACTTAGAAAACCTAAATAATTAATATAAACATTATGATAAAAATGATAAAATGATCTCGAAACTAGGCATGAGCACTTTTGCCTTGATCTGAGGACATGACCTGAAATCGTTCCGAAACAAATCGTCGGTTTAGGTCTAGGTCCTTGTATTTCAACTTGTTGGGTATACTTATCGAGTACCCAATTGTAACGAGTTTGTTTGGATCTTACTCTGGATCCGTTCGCATACCCAATAGAACTTGTTATTATATACTAGGTACCCGATAGAACCTGTTAGTAATTGAATCCAGTAAGATCCGATAGGACATGATATAACATGTATGAATCCGACATAACCTAAAATGACCTGATAGGACCTGATGATATGACTCCTATGAATCCGACAGAACCTAAAATGATCTGATAGGACATGATATGTTACTCAGGACCATTCCGCTTATGATTGTTATTTTGGGTTGTATGGGTTTGGGTTAAGCCTTTGTAGTGGGATCCAACTCAATTGGCAAGATTATCTTACTCATCCAAAGATTTTTGTTTTGTAGGAAGCCTTAGTGAGAGACCGGATAGTGGAAAGTGGACGTTAGACCAACCAGAATAGATTTCAATGCCTTTGTAAACTGGTAATTTTTTTAGTTGGTTTATTAAATTTTTAGAAGGACCCACACTTATGGTTCAATTTAATTGTATCAAATATTCATTTTATTAAATTAAATTAAGTATTTTATTCGCAAGGCAAGTAAATCTGATATCAGATTCATTTGGTCTAACACAACTCGTTGACGCGGTACAGATTTCAAAGCTTTTGGCCGTCGATGCGAGGAAAACAAAAATCGAGGTTATAAATGGATCGGCTAGAGTTTATGGCTTCAGCTGAATTGTCTCCAGCTTCAAACGTAACAACTCCTTCCGTTTGACTTTACGAATTCAATTAGTCATTTTCTTAGTTAATTGTTGACAGTTCACTTTGTTGGTCAGCGAAAAAAACGGAAAAGGGTGTTATAGAGGAAGTGATCAACCCAAGTGATGGACATGTGTTGGGTTGATCACTCATCCGTAAAAGCACCGAGGGAGCACGAATGAAATTAAAGGAAACCCGTAAACATCCACACAAAAAAAACTTGAGAAATTTACCTAATAAGGATGAAATTAAAGGATTATTATGTTGGGAATGTCCTGAAATCTATTGTACTTGCTCTTGCGTGAAAGTCGTACTGTCGAGATGAGACAATCATATGACACTGGGAAGTCGTAATGCTTTGCTAGAAGCCACTTATGATCAGTGAGTTGAGAACTCATTGCTAGTGTTATATGATCCTACAGGGTCACACACCTAAGCAAACTGGACGTAGTATATGAGGTTGATCATTAATGTAATGATCGGGTGAATGCATATTTGATATGCATTCAATACCAAGTTTCTGGACAGTATCGATCGACACAATAAGTGTGTCGGTCGACACAGATCGACAGTGTCGATCGACATAGAGAGTGTGTCGGTCGACACGACTCGCGGATTACCAGATTAATTCGTTTTAATCGTTGGTTAATTCCGTTGTGGTTTAAGTCGACATATATAAGATATATGGTCGACCTAAACTCGATCTTAACCTAATTTACAGCCACCAGAAAAGAAACAGAAACCTCTTGAGAGATCTGATCTCTAAAGGCACTAGCATCCCTTCTGTTCAGTTTGTGTGCGTGTGGATACCAGTAGAGGCGCAGCATTTGAGGCGCTCTAGATCTCGATTATCTGCAAATCTTCCGCTGCTAATAACCAGGTAATCCTGAGATCCCTAGATTCAATTACATGAACCCTAGATCCTAGGCTTGGAATTCAGACCAGGATTGCCTAATTGGATTAGGATCTGCTAGAAATTCCTTCAGTGGTATCAGAGCTTTAGGGGTTCCATTGAATCTGTAGCATGTTGATTAGATTAGTTGAATCTGAATCTGTGTATGGTTGATACAAACTTGCTAAAATTCGTTTTCATGAAAACCTAGTTTTAGGATTTTTTGCTTGAAAACGATTAGGGTTTATCGCCCTGTGTCGATCGACACCAATCTGGTGTCGGTCGACACAGAAGGATAACCCGAACAAATTAGGTTTCGCCTAGTGTCGATCGACACAATAGTTGTGTCGGTCGACACACACCTCGCTAGATTGATGAATCGGTTCAATTGGATTGGACCGGTTATCGAGATTGGTTAATGATGGTTAAACGCTAAGAATGGTTTATTGCGATTGGGTTGGTATCGACCGATGCTAATGTAGCATCGATCGACACTGACCGGTACTCAAAACCGGATCAATTGGATTGATCGGTTATCGCAGATTGGGTTTTGGTTAATCTGCATCGATCGACACTAAAGTAGTGTCGGTCGACACCAGATTCGATGGTTTATGTTATGGAACCTGAAACCACAGAACCAAACCAAAACAAATCATTTAATTAGAAGAATCAAAACATAATAAAACTGAACGTTTTAAATGGTTCCGTTCCTCAACCAAATATCAAGTGATACTTGATGTCTTTCCAATCTTGTCAACTGTCAAGACCCATTTAATTGTGCGATAGACTTGCAGTGCAAGATGTCCACAATTTCATGAGTAAGACAGAGGTAATCGTGTTGATGGATTTGCAGTGCAAGACATCAACAATTACATGACTGAAGAGATTGGTTTACTTGACTGGACCATCAAAATCGTTTTGGGCTCAGAGACATCAGGTGGATTGGACATGAGATGTCGATCCACAACCAAGAGTTATATTGGATATTACTAGCAAAGAGTTGCTTACCTAGATAGCTAAAATTTGGGTGATAGCCAGTGGCTCACTCAAGTTTAGTGAAGTAAGGGTCTTGGATCATTATATTCATCTGAGGAAATTTTTTTTTTGAATATAATGCGAGTTTTCTTAAAAGTTAAGACTTCTCATTTCGTGAACATCATAACTAAAACCTCCCTTGTTTTTCAGCTATGTCTAGCACAAACCATCGTAACAATTTCTCCCTGCGATCCGTCCTTGAGAAGGACAAGTTAAATGGATCCAACTTTCTTGAATGGTATCGGAACTTGAGAATTGTTCTCAAACAGGAGAAAAAGGAATATGTTCTTGAGAAAGTTCTCCCCAAGAAGTACCGAGCCAATGCCTGGCAGTCAGATAAGGATGCTTGGGATAAGCATTCTAATGATGCGGTGGATGTGAGTTATCTCATGTTGGCTACCATGAACTCGGAATTGCAGAAGCAATATGAGTACGTGGAGTTGCCAAAAGAGATGATCACTGGCCTGAAAAGTATGTTTCAGGAGCAGGCACGAACTCAGAGATACCAGACGGTTAGGTCTCTGATTGAGTGCAAGCTACCAAAGGGCGAACCAGTTAGTCCTCATGTCATTAAGATGATGGGTTATATTGATAACCTGGAGAAACTGGATTGTCCCATTAGCCAAGAATTGGCTACTGACATCATTCTACAGTTACTGCCGTCAAGCTATGATCAATTTGTTATGAATTATAACATGAACAACTTGACGAAGACGTTGACTGAATTGCATGGGATGCTTAAGACTGCTGAACCTAACATCAAGAAGGACACCCCAAATGTCCTTATGGTACAAAAGGGTAAAAGGTTTAAGAAACTTGGTAAGAACAAAGGTGATGGTAAGACGAGCTCGATTGTGAATCCAAGCGAGTCTGGCCATGCTCCTAAGGTTAAAACCAGTCCTTCTGAAGATGTTAAGTACCGTTATTGTAATGGTTATGGGCATTTAAAAAGAAACTGCAATAAATTCATGGAAGATTATGAGAAGCTGAAGAAGACGTACGAGACTTCTTCTTCATGTATTATGTTATAGAAGTAAATGTTACTTCTTATAGTCCTACTTATTGGGTATTTGATACCAGCTGTGGTACTCATATTTTGTGAAAATGTGCAGGGCCTGAGCAAAAGTAGGACTGTGCAGAAAGGACAAGTGAATCTATGCGTGGGAAATGCAGCAAGAGTTGCTGCATTAGCCGTAGGAGTATTTCATTTGTTTTCTTTTATGGCATGTTTTGAACTTAAAACTTCTACTATGTACCTGCTATGAGCAGAAAGATTATTTCTATTCCTGGTTCGGATATGGAAGGATATCAGTTTTCAAATTAAGAATAAGTGTTATTCATTTGATTACAATGATATATTTTATAGTAGCAATCCATTAGAGAATGGACTTAATGTTCTAAAACAAAACGTGCCTAACTATAACATTAATACCAAGAGATTCAAGTCAAATGATAGGAATCGAACTTCTCTCTGGCATTGTCGTTTTGGGCCACATGAATGAGAAATAGATGCAGAAGCTCCATAGTGATGGGCTTTTGGGCTCATCTGATTATGAATCATAATGAGTAAATTGAATCTTGTTTATTGGGTAAAATGACGAAGGCCCCTTTCAACAAAGGTAGTATCGATCGACACAAACGGTGCGTCGGTCGATACAGGTTGCGAACGAACTAAATGAAAGGGCCAGAGGCTTATTGGGCTTTATACATACAGATGTATATGGGCCGATGAGCACTAGTGCTAGAGGAAAATTTCAGTACTTCATTACCTTTACTGATATTTTCAGTAGGTACGGTTATGTCTTATTTATAAGACATAAGTCAGAATCTTTGAAAGGTTAAAAGAGTTCCAAAAATGAAGTACAGAATCAATTTGGCAAAGGTATTAAAACTCTACGATGAGATCATGGAGGTGAATACTTAAGTCAAGAATTTAGTGATCATCTGAGAGATTGTGAAAGTGTTTCACAATTCACTCCTTCTGAATCGGACTTTATTAGATATGGTTCGATCAATGATGAGTCACTTAGATCTTCCATTATCCTTCTAAGAATACGCTCTAGAAATGTCTGAGTTTACATTAAATAGAGTTCCATCAAAATCAGTTACAGAGATACCACATGAGATGTGGAATGGAAATGTTTCTGATTTATCCATCATGGAGATTTGGAGTTGCGAGACTTATATAAAACGTTTAATCTCTAATAAGCTCACACCCAAATCTGATAAGTGCTACTTCATTGGTTCTCCTAAGAAAACCAAGGCATGTTACTTTTACAACCAGTTCGAGAACAAATTGTTTGTTGCTCGGAACTATGTTTTCTTAAGAAAGACTTTCTTTCCAAAAAGAAAAGTGGGAGTAGAAGTACAACTCAAAGAAATTCGAAAATCACAGGAGACTGCTCAACCTGATGAGGAAGAGCAGCAGTTGGATCTACAAAGAGTTGTAGAACCTGCACTTGTGGTACCTAAAGTTTATAAAGGATCTGGTGAATGTATATTCAATATACATTTAAATGACGAGTTTCTGAAGAAGTGTCGATCGACACAAAAGTTGCATCGATCGACACAGATCGCGAACCAAATATTGATTTTGGTTTATGACTTAATTAACTACGGTTTAAATCTTGGTTAATTAGGTCGTGGTAAGAGTATACATATGAGATATGTGTGCGCGACTTTTACAGAAAACTGAAGCTCGCAGATCCGAAAGGATCCGTCACGAACCCGAGAAATGTGGATTTCTCGTAACCAATTGCCGTGATCCATTGATCATTGAAAGTGACGGGCCTGCGAATTTTGAAGAAGCAATGATGGGCCTTGACTCCGAAAATGGCTGAAAGCCGCTGAATCCAAAATGGGATCCATGTCACAGAACCAAGTATGACTTGGGATGATTTACCCGATGGTGTAGAAGTCATTGTGAGTAAATGGATTTTCAAGAAGAAAAGATGACATGGATGGTTATATTCAAATATACAAAGCTAGGTTGGTGGAAAAGGTTTCAAGCGAATTCATGGTGTTGACTATGAAGAAACCTATTCCCCAGTCAACATGCTTAAAGTCCATTCGGATTCTCCTAGCAACCGCCACTCATAATGGTTATGAGATCTGGCAGATGGATGTGAAAACAGTTTTCCTTATTGGAATTCTGGAAAAGGATGTGTACATGACACAACCTGAAGTTTTCATTGATCCTAATGAAGCTAGGAAGATATGCAAGCTTCATCGATCCATTTATGGATTGAAGCAAGCATCTCGGAGTTGGAATCTTCGTTTTGATAAAGCATTCAAAAAGGTTTGACTTCGTCATTAATGAAGAGGAACCGTATGTTTACAAGAGGACTAGTGGGAGCGCAGTTGCATTTCTGGTATTGTATGTTGATAACATACTACTTCTCGGAAATGAAGTTCCATCGTTTCAGTCTATTAAGACCTGACTCGAAAGTTGTTTTTTGATAAAATTATGGGAGAAACCGTATACATTCTTGGAATAAAAATCTATGGAGATAGATTGGACAAGCTAATTGGATTGTGTCGAGATACTTATGGTGATAAGGCCTTACACAGGTCCAGTGTGCAGGATTCCAAGAAGGGCTTCGTGCAAATGACTCTTGGTATTACTCTTAGCAAGACGCAGTGTCCTTCGACACACGCTGAGCAAGAGCGAATGAGGGTCAGACTACTACTAAAGGCATTAGATGTCTTAAGATGTGATCTTAATTTTAGTGGGAGTTGTTGTTAACTTTAGTTATGATATGATGTTCGTATAAACATAATTTGATTATGTTATTGAAATCTGACATCTGTATTATTTAATAATGGTTATTAAATAATAGTCCCAAAGTAATTTATGACATTTTATAGGTCATCATGTATGTGACTTGATCATGAAACCCTATAGATAATAAATGACATAAATTATGTTGGTCCCTGGTCAAGGTTGTTAAAGTGGGACATTAACAACCATGTGAGACTAGTATGTGAGGTGACTGATGACTAAGTTTCATGGAGTCATTAATAAGAGTATTAAAGTCAATCACATAGATATGTGTTGGAGAACACACGATCGGACATGGCCCACTGATGAGAACTCTACGAGATAGTTATATAAGTGTCATGAGAGTTTTCACTATGACTATAGAGTATAGTCCTTAAACCTGAGTTCATCATATTTTCTTACATGTGAATTGGTCCGCTTTAACCTTGTCAAACGTCAGCCGTAACTGGTGACTATAAAGGCATTGATTGGGCGTATCATGAAGCGTGTGAAGAAAAAGGGATGGAACAAGATGGGATTTGTCCCTCCTATATAACAGGAGATATATATCTCAGGGCCCATCGAAGATTTGATACTGAGAAATGTGTGGCCACACTCAAACGAGGTGATTGTCAGTCGTTTGTCTTGTCAGTATAAATCGGAGTTCGATGAACATGATCTTGGCTAAATAAGGGTAACACAGATCTTGTCTTATGCCAAGTGGGAGATTGTTGGGAATGTCCTGAAATCTATTGTACTTGCTCTTGAGTGAAAGTCGTATTGTCGAGATGAGACAATCATATGACACTGGGAAGTCGTAATGCTTTGCTAGAAGCCACTTATGATCAGTGAGTTGAGAACTCATTGCTAGTGTTATATGATCCTACAGGGTCACACACCTAAGCAAACTGGACGTAGTATATGAGGTTGATCATTAATGTAATGATCGGGTGAATGCATATTTGATATGCATTCAATACCAAGTTTCTGGACAATGTCGATCGACACAATAAGTGTGTCGGTCGACACAGATCGACAGTGTCGATCGACACAGAGAGTGTGTCGGTCGACACGACTCGCGGATTACCAAATTAATTTGGTTTAATCGTTGGTTAATTCCGTTGTGGTTTAAGTCGACATATATAAGATATATGGTCGACCTAAACTCGATCTTAACCTAATTTACAGCAACCAGAAAAGAAACAGAAACCTCTTGAGAGATCTGATCTCTAAAGGCACTAGCATCCCTTCTGTTCAGTTTGTGTGTGTGTGGATACCAGTAGAGGCGCAGCATTTGAGGCGCTCTAGATCTCGATTATCTGCAAATCTTCCGCTGCTAATAACCAGGTAATCCTGAGATCCCTAGATTCAATTACATGAACCCTAGATCCTAGGCTTGAAATTCAGACCAGGATTGCCTAATTGGATTAGGATCTGCTAGAAATTCCTTCATATTATCCTAATAATATTTTTTCACTTTAAAAATGTCCTTCTAGTATTATATTTAGTACTAATCCTATTTTAACAGTGAAAATATTAATTATTTAAAAACAAAAAATAAATGTTTTATTTTTTTTTTATTTTTTAATCCTAAAACTAAGTTTCTTCCGTCGAAGGAAAGTATCTATCTCCAGAAAATCCCCGACGGCTTTCCTTGGCCAGTTTACTAGGGTCAAATTCTCAAAAGCTCCTTGACTCAAAGTCAATTTCCCACATACTCTTGCCTAATCTACCATACTCCCCTACTCCTCTCTTTTAATGTTATCCTCATTCTACCCTTAATGAATCAATTAAAAAAATCTAAAATAAACCAAATAATCAACCAATCAGAGGAGAGCTTCTCTCTCCTCTTCCATCTCGACCACGCTCCCACCACGCTCGGTCACGCTCTCTCTCTCCTGTTCGATTTGGTCGAATTTTACAGCTATTTTGAATTTGATTTCCTCAAATCTATCCCAATTCTACCATTCCAACAACTTCTATTCGGGATTCTGATCATCCCAGGTAAGTCTCTCCCTTTTCTTGTCGTTTGTTTCTCTATTTTTTCTCTTTTTTGCTTGAGCTCGATTGAAGGTCGATTTTAATTTCTGGATTAAGAACATTGTGTTTGTAGCCGTGTTTTTTTGGTGACTTAGACAATTTAATCGATAATTAATCGAAATTTGTGGTTTAATCGTACTGCATCCTATTGTTGTATTGGCAATTTGGAGATATTTTGGGTCTGATAAAGTTGCTCAACTTAGTACAACTTGGTAATAATAGATTAGTAAAAATCGGTACAACTTTGTAAAACTATTGTGGTTGAACTGGTAAAACTTTGTACATCTTAGTAAAACTTGGTAAAACTTGGTAAAACTACTCTGGCAGAACTGGTAGAACTTGGTAAAACTACTGTGGTATTACTATTGAAATTTGAGTGGTAATGCATATTTTTATGTCATTTTCAGAAGAGGATGGGTTCTCCTTTCATAAACATACATTTTGATTATGAAGGACATTATTCAAAGATCGGAGATGACTATGAATGGATTCCTAGAGAAGCTCGGTTGTATGGTATATCGTTTAAGACATCATCTATGGAGGAGATAGCGTATTCGTTGCTAGTGGATAGGATACGCAGAAAGATTTCAATAGATGATTCTACAAAGAGGCTGAATTTGAGTTATATTCCATTGGTAGTGAAACCTCAAAGGCAGTCGTATATTTTTGATGACGAGGATGTTTACGTGTATCTAACCTCTTTGGATAAAGAGCAACGAAGAAGTGTTTTGCATGTAGAGGTTGTCAGAGATTTGGAAATATTTCCGATTACCGAGCAACTTTCAAGAGTAGAGAGGAGGAAACGAGATGGTGGGAGTTATGGTGAGCTTATTTCTAGTGCCCGGGATAATATTGGGGTAATCAATGCTGGTGATGCTACTCATGTTACTGGCGAGGAATCAACAGAACAACCTATTGAGCCTATTGAGCCTATTGAACCAACTGAGCCGATTGAGCCATTGGAGAATGTTGCTATTGGCGATGGTGATATTGTACAACATGATAATATGCATGATTTGGATATGGTTGAATCAGTTGAGCTTCCATTGGTTGTGGAAGATAAAAGGCGTTTAGATGAATGGGAAGATGGCTTGGGTTTCGAAATAGGTCAAGAATTTAAATGTAAAGAAGATGTGCAGTATTTGGTTGATAAAGCCGCAAATCTGAACTGTTATGGGATCTTAATAGGAAATTCAGATAAGAGTCGATACGTGGTGAAATGCCGTGAAGCGAAGCAAGGTTGTAAATGGCAGTTGAGAGCTGTAAAGATTAAGAATTCAACCATGTTCTCAGTTAGAACATACACGAATATGCATTCATGCTCTCGGACAAGTACTAGTGGTATAAGCAACAAGAGAAAAGGTACACCACGGTTAGTTGCAAGCGTCCTAAACGAAGACTATCCCGGTAACTTCGATACTCCATGTCCTAAAACTATTGTGCAGCTTGTCCAAAGAAGAGCCGGTGTGGAAGTGTCGTATTCTACGGTTTTTAGAGGGAAAAACCTTGCTTTTTCTGATATCCGTGGTAGTCCAGTTGATGGTTTCAAGATGTTGCCTTCTTATTTGCATATGTTGGAGAAGGTGAATCCTGGAACAAAAACCGATTTGGTGTTGGATGAACAAAGAAGGTTCAGGTATCTATTTGTGGCTTTGGGAGCTTCCATCGAAGGGTTTGTAGCCATGAGGAAAGTGCTCATCGTTGACGCAACTTTCATTAAGAATGTATATGGAGGTTGTTTAATATTCGCCACAGCGCAGGATCCGAATCATCACCACTATCCCATTGCTTTTGCTCTAGTTGATGGTGAAAAGGAAGAAAGTTGGATGTGGTTCTTCAATACGCTGAAAACCGTAATACCGGATAGTCGTGAGTTAGTTTTTATTAGCGACAGAAATGCAAGTCTCATCAAGGCAATAGGTCTAGTGTACCCTCTCTCGGATCATGGTTATTGCATCTACCACCTGTCCCAGAATGTGAGAGGAGCAGTTTCCTACGAGAACAAAGAAGAAGTTGGAAAAACATTTAGGGAAATTGCTCGGATATACTCCGAGGCTGATTTCCTAAGACAATATGGCGATTTTAGGAACAGATATCCTCAAGCAGCTCAATATCTTGACAAAAGCGTAGAAGAGAAGAAATGGGCAAGGTGTTATTCTCCCGGTGCAAGGTACAACATAGACACATCTAATTGTGTGGAGTCTATGAATGCAGTTTTTAAGAAGGCCAGAAGGTATCATCTACTGCCTATGATCGATGCTCTTATTGGAAAATTTGCAGAGTGGTTTAACAGTCATAGGAAAGATTCCGTTTCTGGATCGAGCGCGCGAAAATTGGTGCCGGAAGTGGAACTTGTGTTGCACACTAGAATTGTGAAAGCAGCCAAACTCACGACATTTGAGCTTAATGCATTCGAGCTTCAATACAGTGTTGTTGGAGATGACGGCATTACTTATGTGGTGGATTTGAGACATAACAAATGCAGCTGCAGATACTTTGATATTGACCGGTACCCATGTGTACACGCAATATCTGCTACCACTAAATTCTTGAAGCAAGACATTAGGCCAACGGAATTGAAGGATTTGTATGGTCTGTGCTCGCGTTACTACATGATAGAATTATGGGCATTGGCTTATACGAGGACAATTTTTCCAGTTCCGCATATGTATGAGTGGATTATTCCGGAAGAGATAGAACAGTTGTACGCTTTTCCTCCAAACTATGTGAAAAGAAAGGGAAGAGTGCAAGAAACAAGATATCCGTCAGTTGGGGAGCACGGACGGAGAAGGAGCAAGAGAAAGGCAAGAAAGAATTTAGAGAGCTGGTTTAATTGCAGTAATGAGAGCCATGCTGATGTGAGCCAAGAAGGAATTTAGTTGTATTTTTATTTCTTCAATTTACATATGTTATCATTTGTTGTGTAACTTTGGAAAACTTGGTAAAACCAAGATTTGTAGAACTATAATTGTTTGTGAAATTTAGTTTTTATAATAATGTTAAATATAACAATCAATTTATATAGCATATCTCTTGCTAAAACAAAATAAACGATTTTAGAATTTAAGGTAAATATTGCAGACTTGTTAGGGTAGCAAGCAAATATCATGTAACATTTATGAGTTGTTTATCTATGTGAATCATCTTAATCTTCAAAAGGTCAGATAATATATGTATTTTCAAATATAATTGAATGAATTAATTTGTAATGCATATAATTATCCATATATTTTGAGTATAACCAATTTTTTATTATTAAAGATAGAGTATAACCATTAAAACTGAATTTTGGCAGAAGTAAAACTTGACAGTTTTTGGTAAAACTTCAAACTTGGTAAAACTTTGATTCCCGCCTAAAAAATTTGAAACTCCCGCCCCCAAATTCCAAAATTAAAATTCCCCCCCCCCTTTTTGGGAAAATCCTTATCTATCTAATTTTCTATTTTTCTCTCATTTTTCGTTCTTCTCCCTCTCTCTCTAACCCGAATCTCCATCTCTCTTCTCTCTTCTCTCTCTCTCAAATGAGTTCAGAGAATTTCATGCTCCATCCCTATGAAGAGGAAAGGAGGAACAAGGAATACTCCGATCGGCTTGACGCAGTGACCTACTTGGAATACGGCATCCCAAAGGAATGTCCCTGTGGTGGCGATATCGTGCGCGAGGTCGATAAGGTTACGCTTGTGGATACTACACCGGGCCGTACCTTCTTTACTTGTGAAAAATGGAGGGTAAATGGACTTTTTCTATTATCACTTAATAATCTTATTGTGCCACTTAGACAAATGTGAAAGACAAGCTAGAACATTTTTTGGTGTAACTCTGAATTTTTTGATTTTTTTGTAGGCCGATGGACTCCATATTCGTCAACCATGGTTGCGTGGTGTCGAACAAGAGTTTGAGAAGTTGCTGTACAGGATTCAACAGCAAGACGACAAAATCGCAGGCATGAATGTGGAGATTTTCCACAACCGAAGAGAAATTGCCAAGTTAAAAGAGACAATCGAAGGGATGCAAAGCTGATGTGGTTTAAGATCTACTATGTCTGGATATCTATGTTTGAATTCTGTGTTTGTTTCTATGGAATTTTCTATGTTGAGTTGAATTCTTATTGCTGGTGTTTAAGTTTGAATGAATGTTTTCGGGATAACTTGGCATAACTAGGTAAAACTACTTTGGAAAATTTGGTGTCAAACTTGGTAAAACTAGGCATAACTTGGTAAAACTACTTTGTCAAACATTTATTAGATAATTCAAACCAAAATACTCATAGTACTAAACCATAGATAATTCTAACCAAAATACGGACCCCAAAATACACAATGTACTCAAAGTACTAAACCATAGATAATTCAAACCAAAATACCCAAAGTACTAAACCATAGATAATTTAAAACCAAATGTACTAAAAACAGAGAAGATCACGGTTTGGTGGTTCCCTCAGCAACTTGGGTCTTCCCCCTAGTCATCACGGGACTCCTAATCTTTATTTTTTTTGCTGGAAGGTTCTCAACGGATTCAATAGCTCTCTTCTTACCTTTTCTGTCCTCGTCCTTCTCGGCCTCAGGTACTACCTTCTCAGCCTCTGTTACTTCCTTTGCTTGCTCTGTTTCCCCCTTGTCTTCCACGGTTTCTTCCTTCTCTTTTTCTTTTTCTCTCTTCTCTTCTTCCTTCTCTCGCTCTTTTTCTCCCTTCTTACTGCTTTTCTTCGCATTCTTCTTTCTTCCCTTTCTTCCCTTTCTTTCCTCTTGCACTTTAACAACACTAGGCTCACAAACTTTCGTACCAAGAAACTCAACCCCTTCAAAAACACCATCATCGGCAGTAGCCTCAGGCTCTGTTGGTAATGTCTCCTTAACACCCGCTCTGAGTGCATTCACAACCGATTCCATATCGGTTAATCTACCGTTATACGTCTCAGTCAACTCGTTTAACTGAGCGTCGTAATACATCTTCATTCGAGACTCTGTTTCCTCAATTCTCTTCTTGATTAATTCCTCCACATCCGCAAGACTTAAAACAGTAGGAGTAGGAGCCCCTTCCAGATCCTTCGCAGCCTCATTCCCAGCATCACTTTCAGACGCCTCATGAATCGCACGAGGTTGCTCTTGAGCCTGAGACGCACGACCAGACACATCTTGGTTGAAAAGTTCTTCAAACCAGATTGTCTTCTTCTTCTTGAGCTTCCTGTTCCAACCATCGACTATTGGGTCATCCACATCATTCCAGCCAGAATCAGCGTCCATGGTATTCTCTAGAAGCGTCATTTCCATGGGAGTTGGCTCCAAGATGCTTTGAATATCCTGGAAATATAAGAAGAAACAATTTAATATCAACCTCAAAGTATGATATGAGGTACTAGGATTAGTAGTATGATATGAGATACTAACCTTGGTAGTTCCAAGCTTCTTATTTATCTCTGAGATACGGAAAAACCTTGACCCCATGGTTTTATACCTCATCTTGCACATTCGCGGGCAATCCTCGCACGCACCCTGAACCCTTTGTCGGAAATGGTTCTTCAGAACTGGGATGGCCTCAAAAGCAAGGACCTCCAGAGGAACAATGCATCCAGGAAATACCCATGAAGTGGGTGCCACTCCTCCGGTATGGTCAATGAAGTGCAATATGTCTTTGACGTTCTCCTCAAATGACAAACGCCCCCACGGAAAAGTCTTGCACATCTCAAGATCATCAATGGCTCTGAGGAAGAAACTCTCAACGGAAGTAGCTCCTTTGCCTGTCCTCTTCTTCCCAATGATCACGGATGACAAGAAGTACATGACAGCCATCTTCAAACGATCATTGCCATACTTTCTCTTGCCAATATTTTTTTTGGTTTTCATAGCTAGGAACTGCTTCTCAACTTCTTCATGTGTAACCTTCTCTTCACCAAAGTACTTAGCAATAAAACCTGAGCCACCACCAAGGGATTCGTAGTGGTTTGGATAGGAGTGACAGAACAACCCCGAAACGAGTGCATGCTCCCTAATGGAATAACGGATTGGAACGCCGTTGACAATAAACCATAGCTCCATCTTCTTATCCACAGCCGTGACCCTTACAAGAATCATCCACAGTCCCATCCATTTTGAGCTTGTCTTCTGACCCATGTGGAAGAAGTGCTTGAATTGTGGATGCTCATGGAACCAATCAAGCTCATCATCCTCGAGAATGTCGTCTACAGTCTTCACAGCTTTGGCGATGTAGCACTTAGAAGAGAGCTTTATCGTCTTCACATACTCTGTGGGAGGGAAACACATCCTGAGGGGCTGCATTGGTTCGGTTTCGTCCTCTGAATTCTGCACACACAAAAAGTTAGACCAAGTATTACCCAGTTATACTAAGTTTTTCCAGGTTTTACAAAGTTTTACACAAAAGTTATACTAAGTTTTACCAAGTTTTACTCTAACTATACTAAGTTTTACCAAGTTTTACTACGTTTTACCAAGTTTGTCACCAAGTTTGACACCAAGTTATACCAAGTTTTCTGTCTTTTCCAAATCAAAGTTTCACTAATTCCTACTAAGTTTTACATATCCGAAATCGACAAAAATTATACATGCAAGGCCCCATAAATGGAAATACGTACCGTTCCTTCCTCGAGTTGTTCACTGTGGTGGGTTAAAGAGCGGATTTCACTGGTTCGAACAACTTCTTCTTCTTCTTCGTGAAACCCTAGTCCCGGAACGCGGGAATCTTCAACTTCATCCTCCTCGACTACGGCTTTCTCTTTATCGTCTACGGCTTTCTCCCCCTCGTTTATCCCTCCGGCTTCCTCCTCCTCATCGTCTTCTGTTTCATCGTCCTTCTCTTCCTCGTTCTCATTCTCTTCGTCGTCTTCCTCTTCTTCCGCATTCTCGGATTCTTTTTCCAAGTCTGTTGTTTTTTTTTCTTCATCAATTTGTTTCCACACAACATCGGCTTGTAGATTCGCCTCTTCTCTCGAGTCTCTCTCGGTTGGGGATTCGTTTGGAGGAATCGATTTCTCCTCTACTCTCTTCGACTTTCGTAATCTCTTTCTCCCATAACTCCGCATGTTTCCTTCTACAAATGGAGATTGAAATTCTTCTTTTGTCGGATGAAGTCGGAAAACTGGGGAAAACTGTAAGAAGAAGGGAAGACGAACGGATTTACTGAAGAAAAAAAAGGTTTTTTGATTTTTACCTTAAGACATTTTTAGGATTTAAAGAGTAGATCCGACCCGACTCAAATGGATGGACCAAACTCTTTGGGTCAATCCAGGTTGGGTTGTAAATAAGTTACAAAACCCAGGTTTTGCTGTCTTTTAGCCCTTCTCTCGAATTAAAAAAAAAAAAAAAAAAAAAAAAAATGAATTTATGGGAGAGGAGTATATGGGACTTTGACTTTGAGTCAAAGAGCCCTAGACAATTTGATCCGTTTACTTCGCCAGCCCTCCGACGAAATTTCCGTCTCTGAAATCCCGATGGCTCTCCTTCTCTTCGTCACTCTTTTGGGAAACCAGCCTCAATTCATCAATTCACCGAACCTATCGTCTGTCTTCTCCCGCTCACCATGATTTCATTGTCTCTCTCCGGTTAGCACTGACGATCTTCTTCATCTTTTAATTGTATAGGCGGATTTGGTGCTTGTTAGCTTGGTTTTGAGCTTGAGTTTGAGCTTCTTATGCATTTTGTTTCTGGTTTTGTTGAGAGATTTTCTGGGTAATTACTGTTTATCATCTTCGATGTATCTGTTTTCCTCTAAATGGCTTACTGATTGTTGTTAATGTGTGCAATTTCTTCAGTTTACAAGATTATGGTTTCTGGGCATATATACTCTTATCGACTTTCTACAATTTTGCGTATGTCCTGTTATAATTGTTCTTACTGAGTTACATATGTATCTGTGAATCTCTGATAACCTTGTGGGTGATGATTCAAATGGAGTTCAAATTAGCTTTTCAATTCAGAAAGATATTGCTATTTTTCTTTCCTAATTTTGCTTTATTGCACGACTATATACAGATGTCTGACATTGTCATGGTGATCTTTTCGACTAAAGCCATTCTCTGCCCTTCATTTTTCAGACTTTCCTGGTAGATTTCACGGACTGCTTGCTTTCATGTCGTTTTGGGAACTTTTTGTGCAACAGGTAACCTCTCGTTTGAAACTTTCTTCGGTAGTTTAGTTACAAAGTTAGAAGTTCATCGTATGTAACATTATTGTTGGAGCAATGTCGTATAGTTTAAAGTTCAGTGGTTGAACAGTAAGCGACCATGAGGCCACTTTAGTACATATGTTGACTCTTGCTTGATTATTTATAGTGAAAAGGAGAGGCAGTAATGTGGGATTTCTGAAGCCAGTGGATGCCTATGGGCTTACTTGACTGATTTTTGTTCCTCCGTGAAACTTTTCATAGCACATTGTAATTCATTTTATGATCCTGTAAGATATGATGGCCCATTTTTACCTCCTGTGGCAGCTCTAGCCCCGACCCTCATCTTCGGTGGGCCTGTCCTGTGGAACCGATTGCTGCAGAAAACGAGGTCCAATGTAGAGCCATAATTGTTAAGCATTAATAGATTAAAAAGGTAACGCATCCTTCTTAACCTGTTCGGGACTAAAAAAGAATCATTTTCTTGCTTGCTGCAAAGTTTATACCCGACTGTCTATGCTATTATGGTCAGCTAACTTGCTTGTGTCTCGATTGCTGCTTGTGTTGGATAAAACAAAATTGGACAGGAGAAAGAAGAAGCAGAAAGGAAGGTAGATGCTTTATCTTCTACAGTGGATTCATTATAGGAAGAGTTGCGTAAAGAAAGAAATATAAGTCGTGCAGCTAGAGAATCAGCAAAGAGAGCTATCAAGGAGCGTGCAGTCATATCGCGATCCATGCAATCATTTGGATGCAAGGTTAGCTCCACAGAGAACGGAGGTTGCACATTAGAAGTAGAAGATGGGCAACATAAATGTTTTCAATCAATCCTCGAAAAACAATCCGAGAACAATACAACAAATGTCTCAGAATCTTTCTCATATGTGAGTGAGAAAAAGTTTGTGAAACATTGGGTCTGTTAGGGAAGGAACTTGTCAATGGCATGATGCGAGTTGTTGTGCTCAGACCGGGAGCCAATTTGTTGGGTTAAAAGAAAACTATGAAGCATTTGATAAAGTTTCCTTTTACGATAACTATTTCATAGCTGAATGAGAGAGTCTACACGTCTCACCAGATTGACCCTAAGTCTAAGGACTTGTGTGTAATGTTTTGACTGACTAAAGCATAGCAACAATTAAGAAAGGAGCATAATCATCAATAGGAAACCCGTAAAAAGGGCGGTGCAAAACCGCCAACCCGAGAGCGTTTTGGAATGTGGGGGGGATCTCGGGTACTAACTTTTTTGTATAGCAATGCGGTCATGTATAGAGGCTGGAGGTTGATGGTCTCGACCTCTAGGATTCTTCAATGAGAAAGTTAGATTATCCGACTTAATTATTGAAAATATAAGCACAATATCTTACATGACTTGTTGTAACTAAGTGATATATCATGGTTTTTAGGATTTTTAACCATGATATAAGTCTTTCTATTGAGTCTTTTAGTGTGTTTTGGAGTCCTTTCATGTGTTTTACAGGTTTAGCTACGTTTGGAGCCTATTTGGACATTATGGCGCATTCTGAAGCTATTTGGAAAGTTCGTGCGAGAAGAATAATTCAGAGACGATATTAGATGCCTGTGTCGATCAACACATATGTGGCATCGATCGACACATAGGCGGATCAGATAATTCTCGGGGAGTTAATGAAGATTTGTGGAAATTGCAGCTTGGTCCAAAATTTTCTTATAATTACAAAGAAGCCCAAAACGTTTTTAGACTTTATATTAGGGTTTTTAATCCACTTGTTTAGGCTACGTTTTATTCTACATTCAAAGAGATTTAGAGAGCCTTTTGGGGGTTGGTCTTGTACTCGACAGAGAAGAGATTTCGAACCCATGTTTCTTTACTTCTTTTATGATATTCAGTATTCTATTCATCATGTCTATTGTTATGATTGTCATGTCTGGGTAGTTTACTAGTTAGGTTTAGGGATTCTCATTAGGGATTTCATGGAATATTAGGTTAATCAATCTGTTGGGATTTACAACTTCTAGTTCTCCATCTAGGGTTAATCTTAATGCTTAATCTAAATTAGCTACCCTGGTTTATGATGTTAAGTTGATTTTTGCAACGACAGTTGGTTAATTAGCTAGAAAGAACCTAGATGAGCCATTTGTCTGTTCGCAAAGAAATTTGGCTTAGGGAAATAGTAAACGAAAGAACCTGAGATTAATGCATGTTTAGGATCCCTAGAACTCAAAACGAAAGTTGGTTTGCTAGGTTGCTAGACATATATAATACTCTCAACGAAAGTTGGTTTCTTATGCTTATGTGATTCTAGTTCTAGAACAGTTCTTAATTTTATCCCGATTGATTGATTTGCTTGTATTCCTGATTTCCTGAGAACTCCATTGACATGACGCTTCGCTTGATTGATTACAAACCGTTTGATTTACTTTCTGCAATATTTACAGCTTATTCTCTGCTGCTGCCTAGCTTAATTCGAACCTCTATAGTCTATCGTAAGATTCTTGAGTCTCTGTGGATTCGACCCCTATATACAACTAGTCACGTCTGTGGACTTGCAGTGTAGCTCTAGGGATTAAAACTCGAGCATATCACTAAGACGAATGATAGAATTATATTTTGTGGATTTTGGTTTGGTTTTTCTTCGTTGTTACTATCTAGTCTAGTGATTAACAAATTAATTACTTGGAACGGTCTGTGCGGTCATGTTGCTATAGAACACGACAAGGCCCTGGGGTGACATGATCATCCGACAAAAAATTGGGTCATCAACATCATGCCAACATTAAAACCCTAAAACCGTCTCTTAAGCAGATTTCCATAGTTGCCTTCAACACATTTTTGCTTCTAAAATGTTGCTGCTATTTTACAGCATCCACTAAAGAAAATCGAACTACGTTTCCCATGTCTTCTTTTTGGTGAGGTTATTTTTTTTCATACATTATGTCGCCAACACGATCAGTACCATCATCACCAGCAAACGGAACATCAAAGAGTGGTCTTGAAAGTGATCTTCTTTTCCGCTCTTTGAACCAGATGGCTCCTTATTGTTGATGTATTAGTTTTTGTCCCAGTCCGTAGCTATAAAGCTCACACATAGTTGCGTCGACATTGTCTTCTATACATAGGCAACAAAATCCAATTGAGGATCATTAGCAATAATAACTGGGGATAGTTAGTATTGATCAAATATCCAGGAAAATAGTTGAATTCGATATCACTGATTCTCTGTTCGATTCCATAGTCTTCTGAAACCATGATCTTCATCTTATCAAGGGTAGTATTAGAATCCAGAGCAAGTAATCTCCCTCCTTTTTCTTTATCCACATTAAAACTCCAACGCTTGTTGGCACATGATTTCCAAACACCACAAGTTGCGTAGATATGAATCATGTTTATCGATCAGAACAAGAAAAATAAAAATTATGAAGCCACCTTTGATTGACGTCAAATAACATGTAGGAGACAATTAAAAAAAAAAAACATTTCGTAATTTTTGAAAAATTCAACAAATAAAGGATAAATATGATCAGATATTTTGTTTCTAGATTTTCTCTATTTTAACATATTTGATGGAGTTTACATTCTACAAAATGTAGAAGAAAAAAAGAAATGTGGATTGTATGTTCTACGAAGGTTTGAGTAATGAGTAATTGGTAGAATATAAATTCTATAAAATTTTAGAAAAGAGTTAAAATATCAGAATACGTATTCCACAAAATGTTTTAATTTATAGAATATAGTGAAATAGAAATTATATTCCACGGTTTTAGAATGCAGTTATAACCATAGATTTTACAATCTATAAAAGGTGGATCATAGTGAAAGTGGTAGATTATGTATTTTAAATTGTTTGATATTAGTGAAAATAGTAAAATACGTATTCTACTACTTTGTACATTGTAGAACTCATATTTTACTATTCGCAGAACAAGTAAAAAATTATATTTAAAAATTGTAAATAACAAAAAAAGTTTGAAAAATTCTCATTGGTGTATTTTTATTTTGCTTTATTTTCACTATTTCTTTTGAGTAAAAATAATCCGAATTTGGGTTTTTAAAAATATTAATAAGGGTATTTATGTCAAATTAAGGTAAAATATGAAAAGGGGATAAAAGGACAATAATCAAATTTTTCATCACTTTTACACAAATCTCCCAAAAAACTTTGTTTATAGTTATTTTTTAATTGTTTGGTTACTTTACTGATTTTGCAAAAACATTTCATCCTTTGTTCATCTCAAAAATTGTAATTATGAACCCTAATCTATCAGTTATTCAATATTGTGTCTTTCATTACTTTTTGTCTTTTTCATTATGAGTGAGTAGTTTTCTAATTATGATTAGGGGTTTCTAAGGGAAATCCATTCATGGTTATATAGTTTTTTTCCTAGATTGGAGCATTCTGTAAATATAGAAGTAATCCTATGTGTAATTATATTCTTGTAATTATATTCTTCTTTCAAGTTTCTGATCATTCAACTGTTTTTAAACACATATATTGGATATGGGTTTAGCACACATCCATAAGCCTATTGGAAACCTTGTTTAATAACCACATCTACCTTGGTCCAAGAAGACAAGCCTGCTAAGGAGTCAACGACCCAAAGAGAAGTCAGTATCCAAGCACTATAAATAGAACCCTTCACTCTTCATTTGGGGCACATTCACTACAAGAAAAAGCTCTATTCTTAGCACACGAAAAACGCCATCGTATGTATATGATGGCGTTTGTGATAATGCTATGTCTGCCCCAGCTATAATAGGTAGGCCAGATACGATAGCATTTTTTGTTTGTGCTATAATATTGTTCACTATGATAGCGTTTTTGAAATAGCTATGTCTGCCCCAGCTATAATAGATCAGCCATATATAATAGCGTTTTTGCTCGTGCTATGATATAAAACACTTATGATAGCGATGTTGTTCTTTGCTATTGGATCTATCTGTAATAGCTTTTTTTATTTGTCATAATATCTTTTTATAATAATTGATAATTATGGCTAATTTATATATATATATATATATATATAATTTTTTCTATTTTGGATTTATACAAAAATAAATATAATTGAACTTTTAGAACTTTTATTAATAACATAAAAAATGTATTACACAAAATATTACAAAATCAAAACTAAAGTAAACAACATTACAAAACTCTAATAGAGATGAATTCCCTAATAGAGAAATTAAACCACAAGTGAGCAACAAAAGACTTAAGACCAGAAGAGATGGAAACTAGAGAAAGTAATTAACTTACTCCACGCTGTATACATCTAAGCACTTTTTCCATATCCAAATGTCCATCTTGTGCGTGTGCCATCTTCTAGCACTTATAGTTTCGAGCCTGAGAGTTAAACTGAAATAAAAGAAGCAACAACGTCTCAACCACAAAGGCCTCTCTGAAAAGCAGCAACGCAGACTTGTTATGATGCATCCTTCAATGATCTTCTCATGTAGATCTCGTTTGTGATGAAGAGGAAACTGAAAAGCACTATCAAGTATGATCCTAACACTAGAAGCAAGAGCAAGTGGAATGTTACACTAGAAGAAATAGCTGTGACAATTATCAGATTATAGAAGTTAAGAATCAAAAGTAGATTCAAGAAAAGTGAGAACTATTACAATAGAATACTTACGCCATTGACAATGTAGTTGAACCTTTTCCTGCTTTAGCCTCCACAACTTCTGTGCCTCCATCTTGAGTACGCTTGGCGAGGGCGGTGAGTACGTCACCTGACAAGTTAGCTTGAGGAGTGGCCTACATTGTTTACAAAGCAGAGTGACTTAGTCGAACAAAGCTAAACAACGGTAGTAATAAATAAGACATTCAACCACATAAGAGAGAAAGTGAGAGGTAACCTGAGAGAAGAGTGGGAGAATTATAACCCCAGCACCACCAATCACAGGAACGTTTACTTCTGCATAGACAACAAGCATTTAAAGACTCAGGCTTGTCTAGACAACATCCTTGAACACAGCTAAGAAAAACAAATTTTAAGGAAAACTTACGATAACCAAAAGAGGAAAAAGACAGTTACACAAACCTGCAACTGGGCATTTGCCTTTCCAGCATAGAATGTCTTGGCCCTAACAACGTCAAGAGTGGTTACACCAAACAACTTCTTTTCATCGTACATACCAGCCTTCTTGAATATCTCTGCTGCAATTGGAACAGTAGAGTTCACTGGGTTGCTGATCATATTAACAAGTGCCTGGTTCAACGAAAGAGTAACTCCAAAGGTCAGTCATTTGATATAAAACAACAACATGAGACATTTCACACCTAAAAATAAACAACCATGCTTGAATTGAATCATCTCCAAGATTTCTTAATAATACCTTGCACCAGTGAAATGCGATATTCTCAAATGCGAAATGAGACATTGGCCAAAACTATCAATCTCGTGAAAACAAGTATGATATTACCTGTTTCAAATCATTGCCAACACTAGGAAACTCCATTACCATTTCCTTTACCTGCAACCATTATTAATAAACTGGCTCCTCATGGCTGAACTCACACCATAGATGTAAATGATAGAATACATTAGAAAGGTAATCTGACACGTTAATATGTCAAGTAAGAGAACGTGAAAAAGTGCAACAAGTCCTAGACCTTTCCAAAACAGAAGCAACAACAGTTGATCCAATAAGCGTGGGAAATAGTACTTGCCTTAGACCCATTTACAGTCATAAATTATTTTCATAGGGACTCACCTCAAGAAAGGCTCGTAAGTATCCTCATGTGCCAAAGATTCATCATGGAATAACCGAGCTCATGTTGGGTTTGCTGGCAAACAGGTTGATGCATTAATAATAGTCGTTGTCTACAATGATGAAAGGATGAATGAAAATATTTTAAGGTTTTATATACCTGAGAGCATTTCATAAATCAAGGTCAAAACATATTCCATTGTTTCTTCCTTGAATATTTCACGTAAGATGCTAACAAACAGATGAACATAAGCTGGACCATCCTGCAATAACGACACAACATATCACTTCATAGTGACAATGTAAATACTTGCATGGTCATTATACAACTTCAACCACTAATGACACAGAGAATTGACTCGAGTTTCTGTAAACTGTTTAAATAAAATAAGAAAGAAATTAGAAGAGTTGTGAAAATTTACTTCCTCCAGAAACTGTGCCCTTGCACTTTCAGTTTTTTTATCATAGTGCCTTAAGAGCTGAAGACCTGATCCTGGAATCAACTTCGTTGTCGTGTATGTCTCCCATGGAATGTCTCTTTTCAAAACCTGCAAGTTAAAACAACAACAGAGATTGAATTGTAAACTTTTTCAATGCAGTTCACACTGCCAAAATCTGACGAAACACATGATTAACAGTTCAAAGTAGCCAAAGCCATGCCGATGTCACATGATCTTTGAAACCCTGTAAATTAGATTTCGGAAGCCACTATGCGAGATACGTAAAAGGCAGCAAAATCAATTTATAAATGAAATCATATCACCAACCTGCTCCATAGACAGTTCCGCCTGATCCATGGATAGTTTAGAAATTTAACACCACTTTAGGTTGAACTGATCCGAATCTCTACAAATGTACACAGAAGAAGCATGATCAAATAAGATGAAACCACGAGAGAAATAATTAGGACAAACAAATTCTGATAAAAAACAACACCTACATTAAAAAATCCACTTACGTGGAAAACAACCCTGGCAATGCGAACAAGTCTTTCTCGTGCATCAGGGACAACTCTTGTTCCCTGCAAAGACATCTTACCAGCACGAAACTCAAGCATGGATTCCTGCCAAAATTACTCAAAACGTAAGTAGAAGAACTTAGGAAAAAAAATATCACAATGATAGAAACCTTTTTTTTACTTTACACACAATATATCAAGCGCCCTGCTCTTAGATAAACGCTAGAGCAAGTTCTACTTCAAGATTATAAACAATAATCCGTGAAAACTGAAAACGCCGGAGGATAATACAAAGAGAATCATACTCTAACCAAGTTATAAACAAAGTAGATTTGAGCAAGGTGGGTCTGATCGAAGGCGAAGATAACAAAACCTAGACACAAATCTTTCGCCAAAAATGAAGATTTTAAAGTCTTTCAGGCAAATATCTCGAAGATTAGATAATATACTTTAACAGAAGAAAGTTGGCGAGGAATGTATTAGCAGAGAAACAAGAGATTCAATTTACGACCAAGAGATTATAAAAAATTTGAGAAAATAGTACCTGGTGGCAGCTATTACTGCGAAGGAGATTCACTTCTTAGGGTTTTAGCTTTATGTTTCATCGACAATGCTTCTGATTGATCCAAATTCCTTTAAAATCACATTAAAAATCAAGCTCCTTAAGAAAAAGAAAATGCACAGAACCATAATCCAAAGAAACTAACCTTGAGGGAATTTGAATCGCTTTCGGACAAGGGATGTCAATTCTCTAATCCTCCTTCCCTTCTCACCTACATCCGACGAACCCAAAAACCATCCTTATGAGTGAGAGACCGAAATTTTAGGGATCTGAGATTTGTGTTTTTAGGGATTTCGAAGATAGGAAAAAGGATCGAGTGAGTGTAAGGCCTAAATAAGAGGCGACGAGGAAGAAGACGATGGAGAGTGGAGAGAAACGGAGAACGAAAAGAGTGAGAATGAGAGAAAATCAGAGAGAGAGAGAGAGAGAGAGAGAGTCTGTGTTTGAAGAACGGAGAAAAAATGACTTCGTACAAAATAAAAAAATTGGGGACAAAATTTTGCAAAACCCAAAATTTACTAAGCATTTGGCGGTTTAGCTAAAATTTTGTCAAAGTTTTGGCGGATTGATGATTTTCGTTTCCCGCTTACTAACTCACTATTTTAGCGTTATTTAAATGCTATGAAAAGGAAAAAAAATCAGAAATTTAGTTTCAATAGCAGTTTAGAAAACCGTGCTATTATATTATGCTATCAATACCCATAATTTTTGTAGTGATTGTAACTTGCGCGAGTGCCGAGCTACTTTTATAAAGCTCCGACCTCAAGCAATATTTAGGGGGCACGTCATTTGACAGACTACCACCTCGAACCATCCTGTTCATAGCTCGGCTGATCAATAAAGAACAGTTTCGACCTCACTTTAAGGTATACCTCACCTCGTAGTTCGGACATTTCAGATCGTTGCCCGACTTTTATTACGAGATCGAATTTCTGTAACATCAATTGGCCCCGACTGTGGGGAACGAGAAAGTTTTCTACACTCTAAGACGAAGCCGAGATGACAGGACCTCTTCCAACCAATAACAACCCGAAGTCACCCGAGCAAACTCGGAGCCCGCTTGCTCCGAGCTCAGAATCACCTAACCAGTTAAATAACAACCCAATTCACCAACCAACGCCCGGACTAACCAAGCTAGGGTAACCAGAACCCACCAAGACGGAATGCGTTCGGAAGATCAGGACCAGGATGTCCCCACTATCATAAGAACTCTAATGGCGCAAGTCGACGAGCTGACTAGGGACAACAACGACCGTTTCGACGTGCTCACGAGCAATCAAGACACATGCAGGGAACATATTAACTATCTACAGACCGCCGGGCTTCAAGCATCCAAGGTAACAGACAACCCTACTCCGCGCCTTCAAAGGGTCCTGTTCGGGGAAACTCAAGACCTACGCCAACCGGATTTATCAAAAGCCAGGCAGGAGCAAGCAGGAACAGCGAGCTCGAGTCTCTCAAGATTCAATTAGACCACATGACACCGAAATAGACCGGGTCCTAAAGGAGACCCAGAACACGCCATTCACAAGAAAAATAACGGGAACGCCGGTCAGACACCCAGGAAAGATCAAACTACCTACTTACGACGGTAGTTCAGATCCGCAACAGTACCTGACGGCTTTCAGTATCGCAATGGGATGAGCTTAATTCTCGCCAGAAGAACGCGACGCCGGCTTCTGCCAATTATTCGTTGAAAACCTGAGCGGCGCCGCCCTCAACTAGTTCTCTCGCCTAGAGGCACACTCCATCGACAACTACCACCAATTGACGACCACCTTTCTGAAGCACTACTCAATGTTCATCCAGGAGGGAGCCTCAAGCGCCGACCTCTGGGCCGTAAGTCAAGGGCCAAAAGAACCCCTCAGATCCTACATCGACAGGTTCAAATTCATCGTCTTGAAAATCACAGTAACCGACAACGAGGGGCTCCTGGCGCCTCGAAACGGTCTTTGTTATGAATCACCGTTCCGCGACGAACTGGCCATAAACAAGCCGCAAACTTTTGAGGACGCCCTCCACCGAGCGGCCATCTTTGTCGAGATAGAAGAGGAGAAGGACTTACTCGCCAAGAAGTTCGCCTCAGCTAAGATAGGCAAAGACGCAATGTCCGAGAATCCCGACGACAAAGTGAAGAAGCCACAATGTGCTACGTCGGCGAGCATCAAGGAAGCCAACAAGCATCCCAGCAGCCAGGGCGCAATCAAACGAACAACCAGCACGGTCAGCCATGAAACAAGTACGTGCGAACTGAAGATTAATAAAAGGCCTTTTGCAGCTCCCACCAGCGCTCCGGGCATAGCACCGCAGAATGTCGACATCTCAAAGCCTCCTATTCGGTGAATATCAGAAAGGAGTGACATACATAACAAACCGCAATGCCCCAATTACATCCCCTGGGAATCGAGAGACGCCACGACAACCCAAAGACGAGGGGAATGGTTCAAGCTCGCTGATAGGTCTAGTTTTAACCCTATTCTAACTGCAAGTGCACAGTGATGTAGTTGTAGTACTTAGGGTATCGAATCCACAGGGACTCTGGTCAACGATAGATTAAGAACAGTAAAGATTAAACTAGGAGAAAGCAAAGATGATTAAACTAAAAGCAGAGCAGAAAAGTAAATACCAGCGAGTTTGTGAGCAAGGAAGCGAAGCGTTAGGTTTCAGGAGTTCTCAGGAAATCAGGAACGCAAGCAATCAATCAATCAGGATCCAATCAATAACTGTTCTAGAACTCAAACACTGATATAGAATTAACCAAATTCCTTTGCGATAATTCTCTAAGTCTAAGTGCAGCAAACCAAACTTCCGTTTGCGAGAACTAACAGATTAAACTAGCATTAATTCCAGGTTTGATATGTTCACAATTATCCTAAACCAAACTTCCGTTTGCGCAAAGTTTAATTGCTTATCTAAGTTCTTTCTAGTTAAATTAACCAACTTCCGCTGAATTAATCAACCTAACATCATAACTCTGATTAGCTACTTCAGATTTAGCATTAAGAACAACTTAGATAAAGAACTAGCAGATATAAATCTCTACAGATTGATTTAAACTATAATTCTCTGAAATCCCTAATGAGAATCCTTCAACCTAACAGGTAAACTACTCAGACATGTTCATCGAAACAGAAAACATCTTGAATAGAAAACCAAATAATATAAAATCAAATAAAGAACTGGGGTTCGAAATCCTCTCTCTTTCGAGAGCAAGATCAGCCCCTAAGGCTCTCTGAAATAAAATAAGACTTAAAAGTAAAGCGTAGCCTAAACAATGGCTTAAAAACCCTTATATAATAGCTAAAACACGTTTTGGGCTTCTGTGTAAATATCTGGGCTTTTCTGCAAAAATCAGCATTCTTCATTAAATCGGCGAGTCTGGCCCATTCGCATATGCAACGATCGATGCAGATGTGCAACGATCGACGCAGTCTTCAAAACTGGACAGTGAACTCTGTCTCTCGGACCAAATCTCCAAAATACACCAAACAGCTCCAAAATCTCCACTTCAGCTCCAAATGTGTCTAAACCTGTAAACATACTAAAAAGACTCCAAAACATAACATAAGACTCGATAAATAAGGCATATACCATGGTTAAAACCGGTAAAATCCATGGTATATCAACTCCCCCACACTTAGCTCTTGCTTGTCCTCAAGCAAGTAAAGAACCAAAGTATAAGCGAAGAGGTTTGAAAACACAGAAACTCATTTCGTCCTAGGAAATTTCACAATCACATTCACTTAGTAAGCCACTGAAAACTTCCCTACAGAACTCAAGACCACAATATACTTCCCCCACACTTAGCAACTGTCCTAAGTAAACTCCACAATCACATTCAAGCATTCAAATTCACCCTACTGACTTCTGCAAGTATTTAAGTGCGGTCTCACCTAAGGAGTATCGATCAAAGGGCACATGGATTCTTACCTTATCAGCTCTAGACCACCATACTATCTTTCTCTAGTCCCTTTCTTCTCTTTCCCTTCTTTAACAACTGATTTTTCCCCACTGGGTATCATTTTATTTTTTTTATCAGTGTTCTTCCCGTTATGGGGATGTACTTTGGACACATTCCATGGATCACATGAGAGAAAATAGTGTTTGCTACCATTCCCATGACCACTTCGGAGTTACTAACTCATCCTCAGTTTATTATTTTTTTTTTTTTTTACTTTATAGAAGGGGAGAAGGGAACTAAATAGGACAGGTTTACAGGCTGTGTCAGAACTAACAAGGGAATCCGACACAAAGCATACCAAGCCCTTAGGTGAGAAATCTAAGTCAGTATTAAGGTTGAAGTCAGTAAAAGGATCCTATGATACCTGAAGTGATATGGGTGTTCCCAGTAGGTTGATCTGTGTCTGGGTTTTCTAACAGTCATAGAGTCTCTGCAAGTCTGTCCAATGGTCACTTAGTTCCTGTTCAAGCGAAAATTTTCCTCGAAAAATCATAGTTTCATACAAATTTTGACTCAATAAAACAATGTTTTTGAAAAACTAAGAAAACAAAAGCGTGCGTCAGTAGCTTCCTCCCCCACACTTAAACTACACTGTCCCCAGTGTAATCGAAGCATGAGCTCGGTGAAAGAATAATTAAATTGAAGAACAAACCGAAAAGTTGCAGAATACTTACCTGTCGTCGCCCTGCGTCGATCGATGCCCAAGGGTGTCGATCGATGCACGGCGATTATCGCTCGCGGTTATGTAGATAACCGATGTCTGAACCGCAATCAATTTGTTAAACCGTAAATCGCGACTGCATCGACCGATGCACAATGTGTGTCGATCGATGCAATGCGATTATTCCTGTTTCTCACGGCTCTGAACACACTTAAACAGAAAAATTAAAAATACCAAATCAAAACGAAAGAAAACAAAAACAAAAACGAACCTAACAGTGGGTTGCCTCCCACTCAGCGCTTGTTTTTAGTCATTAGCTTGACTATTGGAAGAGATTTGATTCAAGGCGGTTTCAACAGAGACTTTGAATGTCTCTGTGAATATCTCTTCATCCAAGGAGGTGTATAGGCATTATGATCATGAGGCTTTCCAAGGAAAGAGAAATCAGAATCAGGGCGGGAGCGAAGCTTGAGCGGTCTACTGCGTTTTCCTGCATTCAAAACAACATGGTCAGGAGGTTTAAGCTTAGATGATTTGTTCCTTACCTTTGATGTAGATCTGATGTTTGGGGCCTTCTGCTTATGAGCAGTTGCAGGTACTGAAGATGTTAGAGCAGGTTCAAGAGAAACTGCCATCTTCTTCTTTCCACTATCAGATACTGTAGTTCCACCAATCTGAACTTCTTCTTTCAGATGACCATTAGTGGAGATCATCTTCTTTGCGTGAACTAGCGAAGCTTCAACTGGTGGTGTTTTATTCACCTTCTTATCTATCACTTTCATGCAGTTAGCCACTTCTAGCTCTTGTTTGGAAGGTTTAGGAACCTTAGGATATGGCACTGGGGGCTTGTAGGCTTGTTCTGGCACTGTTGCAGGTTTCTGGACATGTGTGCGTTCTGCATCGATCGTTGCATAATGTGTATCGATCGATGCAAGGCGATTCTGTTTCTCGAAAGAACTCGAAATTGCCGTCAGAACGGCGGGTCGATCGTCACTAAGGGGGTGTCGATCGGTGCATGTATCAGGCAGACAATATTCATCCAGAAAATCCGAGATTATGCTCTCTTCTTCATCCAGCAACTTAATCTCATCCCTTAAGGTCACAACTTTGATGGATCTGTGCTGTTCAGCTTCCCTAGCTTCATTTCGCCTTTCTATTGCTGCATCCAGCTCCTCCATATGTGTGCTCAAAGATTCGAGCTTCTCATTCAGATCTTTATACAATGCATCCATCTTTGAGTGGTGTGACACATTGATCTGTTGTTGCCTCTCAAGATACTGCTCTATCATGATTTCTATTTTGCTCTCATGAGCTGTAGGTGCAGGCGGTGCTTGGTAAGAAGAAACACCACAGTTCCTCGAGAAGGCGTTGCCCTGTTGCTGGAAAGGTCCCTGAAAAGCTGATTCCTGACTGTAGAATTTATTCCCTCCAATGCAGTTGATAGCTTTTTGCCCATACTTTTCAAGTACAAGACTATGCAGAGACTCTACTTTGCTTTTTAACCAAGTTATCTGCGAGTTATCAATCCCTGGATTGAAGAAATCATACATCTTCCTTATGATATGTGTCGATCGATGCAGGAGAAGCGTCGATCGATGCAAGCTCGAGAATGCAACGATCGACACTAAGTGGGTGTCGATCGATGCAAGGCGATTACAGGCGTACCTGAAACGCAAGAACAGAAAAAGAAGAAAAAAATTAGCAACAAAAAATAAAAAAAACGAAAAACCTAGTCTAAACCCTAAGTTCAAATCTATCGAGGACTCAAAAGAGTCCCCGGCAACGGCGCCAAAAACTTGATAGGTCTAGTTTTAACCCTATTCTAACTGCAAGTGCACAGTGATGTAGTTGTAGTACTTAGGGTATCGAATCCACAGGGACTCTGGTCAACGATAGATTAAGAACAGTAAAGATTAAACTAGGAGAAAGCAAAGATGATTAAACTAAAAGCAGAGCAGAAAAGTAAATAGCAGCGAGTTTGTGAGCAAGGAAGCGAAGCGTTAGGTTTCAGGAGTTCTCAGGAAATCAGGAACGCAAGCAATCAATCAATCAGGATCCAATCAATAACTGTTCTAGAACTCAAACACTGATATAGAATTAACCAAATTCCTTTGCGATAATTCTCTAAGTCTAAGTGCAGCAAACCAAACTTCCGTTTGCGAGAACTAACAGATTAAACTAGCATTAATTCCAGGTTTGATATGTTCACAATTATCCTAAACCAAACTTCCGTTTGCGCAAAGTTTAATTGCTTATCTAAGTTCTTTCTAGTTAAATTAACCAACTTCCGCTGAATTAATCAACCTAACATCATAACTCTGATTAGCTACTTCAGATTTAGCATTAAGAACAACTTAGATAAAGAACTAGCAGATATAAATCTCTACAGATTGATTTAAACTATAATTCTCTGAAATCCCTAATGAGAATCCTTCAACCTAACAGGTAAACTACTCAGACATGTTCATCGAAACAGAAAACATCTTGAATAGAAAACCAAATAATATAAAATCAAATAAAGAACTGGGGTTCGAAATCCTCTCTCTTTCGAGAGCAAGATCAGCCCCTAAGGCTCTCTGAAATAAAATAAGACTTAAAAGTAAAGCGTAGCCTAAACAATGGCTTAAAAACCCTTATATAATAGCTAAAACACGTTTTGGGCTTCTGTGTAAATATCTGGGCTTTTCTGCAAAAATCAGCATTCTTCATTAAATCGGCGAGTCTGGCCCATTCGCATATGCAACGATCGATGCAGATGTGCAACGATCGACGCAGTCTTCAAAACTGGACAGTGAACTCTGTCTCTCGGACCAAATCTCCAAAATACACCAAACAGCTCCAAAATCTCCACTTCAGCTCCAAATGTGTCTAAACCTGTAAACATACTAAAAAGACTCCAAAA
The DNA here is from genome assembly GCA_030180135.1 of Orychophragmus violaceus. Taxonomy (NCBI): domain Eukaryota; kingdom Viridiplantae; phylum Streptophyta; class Magnoliopsida; order Brassicales; family Brassicaceae; genus Orychophragmus; species Orychophragmus violaceus. The sequence continues at coordinate 62,487,156 of CM058240.1, read as the reverse complement.
CATAACATAAGACTCGATAAATAAGGCATATACCATGGTTAAAACCGGTAAAATCCATGGTATATCACTCGCCCAGGAGGAAAAAGCGAGGCAAGCAGGTCAACAGAGGACATAACAGAGCGATATCGACACAGAACAACCAAATCGAATCCGTGATGACGAAGAGGAGGACGCGCCCGTACCTAGAAAACGGATCAACATGATCATGGGAGGGCTTCCCACTTGTAACGATTCGGTAAGATCGATAACAGCCTACAGGCAAAAAGCCAACGTACGCCAGCAGTGGAACAAGAACCTTCCCGAAGACCAGAAACCAGGCATCGAGATTACCTTCACCTCGGAAGATGAAGAGGGCCTCGACACACCACACAATCGGTGATTGCGAGGTCACCAAAGGATGGATCTGCGTGACTACAGAATGAAGCGTTCGGAAAAACCTCTCACCGGATTCGCCGGAGACATGACCAGGACGATTGGGACGATCAAGCTACCGGTGCATGTCGGACGCGTGACCAAATTCATCAAGTTCATCGTCATAAACCGACCAGCTATCTACAACGTGATCTTGGGAACCCCCTGGATTCATGCCATGAAGCAGTACCCTCAACGTACCACCAGTGTATAAAATTCCTAGCCCCGGGAGGGATCTTCATGCTCCGCGGCAGCCATAAAGTCTCGAGATACTGCTTCAAAGTGGAGCGCAAAATAAGACAAACATTGTTCCTCGTATCTGAGCAGACGACCACCACTCCTGATCCGGAAGAAAACAAGCAAGACCCGCACCTCAGTTAAATAGAGAGACCCTCCAGCAAGCATCACACCCACAAGTAATCGAGCTGTGGCTCAAAGTATGTAAAAGAAAGAACTACGCTTGGCTTGATCTCTCCTCGGAGAGTACGTAGGCAGCCTATACAGGGTGCAGCCACCTCCATGTTTCAAATTAAAAAGTCCTTATGCAGTTTCATATAACTTAGCCCCCTAACAACTAACTATCGACATTCTGGCCAAATGATCGATCCAATAAACATGTGTCCCATGCACAAAGACATATTGCGTCACGTCGTCGTTTTTAACGACATTTAAGCAGGAGCCAGATAAGCACGAGTCCTTAGAAAAAATTTTGTAAGCCGGACCTCCTCCGCATAACTATGTTCGAGGGCTCCTCAGGATAAGTTGAGCACGTACTCGCACCTAGATAACCAGACGGATGGCGAGATCAGCCGAGCCAAAGCTAGCGCTCACAAACATCTGTATATAAATAAGCGAGCATTGTTTCGATCCGAGAAAATCAAAGACAGGATAAGCCGGGAACGTACTCGCACCTAAAATTTGATCTCGCCCAAAGCCGAGAAACGACTCGCAAACAACAACAAAAAAACGACAAGGAAGGAGACGATAATAAATCAAAATCTCTTCTTTCTTTTATTCCATTCTCGTTAAAATTACAAGGAAACTTACAAAAAAAAAAAAAACACAACAAAAACAAATCTAATTTCTTGAAAGACGATTTCTTCCGAATCGGAGCTCGTGTGCTGAGGCCGATTTCACCTAACAAGGAGCCAAGCTCCTTTCTTGAAAGACGATTCCGACGTCTGTTCCCGATACGACCTCGAAAGGCAGAAGCCCAGCAGTGAACAACCACGAAACCTAACCGGGGAGGATCATCATGGGGTAAGAGAGCTCGGGTAAGCCAACCTCAGCACACCAAAAACAAGAGCCGGTCCCCGCAGGCCGATCCCATGCTTCCCCTGGCCACTCTGACATCGACCGCTCTCTCCAAAGGAATCATCCCCTTATATGGTGGAGGAAGAGCCTGCTTGATATCCAGCCTGCTGCCCTGCAAAAAAAAAACAAGGGAAGTCAGAAAACGGGCGGACAAAAGAAAAAAGTAAAAAGCTTAACAAGCGAATAGAACCCTCACGTCAAAAGAGACAAGTTCAAGACATGTCAGCCTCCAGCACGTTACTAAAATTAGTGATGCATCAGATCCACCCGACAGGAGGAACCGTACGTCGCCCTTAAGTTTGCAAAGACGACAAACAAGGGCAGCCATCGGTATATTTCTATATTGCGACAAGCCCCAATTTCGCGAAAGAAACACGAGCCCGCTTGACAATAAAAAATACAGAAACTCCGAAGGCCGGAGCTGACCAGCAACAACAACAAGCAAGAAACCCATTGGCAGAGCGGCCTTCTGCCACAACCAACTGGGATTCAACACTCCGAAAAACCAAAAGAGAAAAGCCAACCGCACTCAGAAAGAGAAAGAAGAAAAACAAAGGACGATGAGATATGAGAAATCAGAGAGGAAGGAAAAATATTTATAGCCACAAAGGGCAACGAGTGCCAAAGCAACGCATTAAAAGCGACGCGTCTGTTACCAATGCACGCCTTCAATGCGAAAACGGCTGTCCACTTTCCCATAAACACGCAAAGTAACTCCTTAAAGAGCAATAATGACGCGTGGAGCACACCTCAAAAAATCAAAAGGACACGTCTACCAAAACACTTCGAAACAACTTCTTACGAGCACAAACGAAGCAAAGCAAGTTCGCACCAGCGATCAGAAGCCAGACGCAGAACTCGTCCAAAAAAACAACAAATAACAAACAAAAGAGAGAAGAGGAGAAGAGAACAAAACATATATATAATATCTTCAAATGCAGACGCTGTTCATACAACGGTTCAACAAAAAATAAAAGAGAAAAGAGAAGCCACAGGCTAATTATCACGACAAGAAGACTATGTCGAGAGCTCAGACACACCAGAAGTAACCCCGTCTCCCATAGACAAAGACGCCACATCTTCCCCTCCTCCCTCCACCGACCCCGCGGGGATAGCAGCGCCACTCGACGAACCTCACAGCGGTGACATACAAAAAACGTTAGGATCCAAGGCATCGGGTCGCATGTCATTAACTTCCCACTCTATGAGAGGCTTATCCTTCTCAAGCTGAGCAATTAGTACAGGAGGAACTGGCACGCCACTACCCGCGAGCAAACGATATGCGCCAAGGATACTGTCCACCTGGTTAAGCTCCAAAAGTTTGGGAGTATAGCGATTCCCCTGTTCCTTCTCAGACTTCAGCTTGTCCAGACGATCATAAGCTTTCTTGTACAAAGCCTCTCACTCAGAATGAAGGCGCTCATCAAAAGATCACTGAAGTCCGTCATGTTCAGCAACAAGGAGATCAACCTCCGATCTAAGAGAGCCAGCCTCGTAAAGAAGATCGCGCTTCTCACCCTCGAGCTCGGCATGCCGCCTCCCAAGATCCACAGCCTTTTGCTTCTCCAAGACAAGAGCAACAGAAGCCCCCTTCGCCTCGTCAAGTTCCTTACGAACCCGCTTTAGCTCGCGAGCAGAGCGACGCAATACATCAATCTGCTCTCTAAGAATGCTATCCGTCGACTTGGCATGTCTTCTATCAGACTCATACGAATCCCTGAGCTGGTTCAGGATAGCGCACACCATGACAAGGTGGTGACTTAACTCCTCCTGAATAGGGGCCTTGTGCATAGCCGAAACAGGAATTAGATCTTTGGCCGGACCAACCGTGAGCTTCAGAACAAGATTGTCACATGACAGCTTGTCATTCACTAAAGGAGCCTTCCCTTTGTGAACATACAACCAGGACGGATCATTCAAATTTGATTCAGCATCACCCGACCCACCCGTCGGGCCGACAGCACGAATAGGAAGAGAGACAGGAGTCAGGCCCCCAGGATACTCACCTCCTCCCTTAGAATCCGGTATACGCCTCTCAACGCCTAACTGGTGACATATGCTACCAGAAGCCTCAGAAGGTACAATAACCTGGTTCGCGACACCGTCCGGCTTCCCCTGACATCGATTAGCTCCATCTTCAGAAGCAGCAGGGACGTCGTCAGGAACCATCACCGGATAATTTATCGCCGCTAAGGGCCCCTCAGACATCTTTCGCTTTTTCCTGAACAACCGAGGGGACGAGGGTTCACTCTCAACAAAAGGATCCAGCTCCAAAAACGCTGAGGCAACAAAATGCCAATATCAGTAGCAAAAACCTCCCCATCTATCAACAAAAACAAAAACAAAAAGGGGTGGGGAGAAGAGGGCACATACCCGAATCAACCTTTCACAAACAAGTTCGTACTCTCTGATCAAAAAGGATCTTGACCGCCTCGTCCTTCGATGGAGGCCAATCTACACCACCATGAGCCCTTAACTTGTCCAAGTCGCTAGACAATTCTGCGGTCCAACAACCTGAAGTAGAGCGAACTTCAAAACAACGAAAAGGTAAAAGCCATGAAACAGACAATACCAACAAATGAGCGCAAAACAGAGAAAGCTACCAGGGTTATAGTTCCAGACCGATCTAAAAACCCTGCTCAAATCTGACACAACCTTCAAACGCGACCAGGCCTAAATCGCACATAAAAGGTCCCGGACGTCCCTTGGTTAACAGAAATCGAGGTCAGCTCCTCAAAAAGACGAGTAGACATCTCGACCCCACTATCAGCCGCCATGACCAAAATACCTAACACGTTGAGAACGGCGGACATACAGAGCTGAGAAAGGGCCACCTCCCTGGCCCCGCAATACTCAATCAAAACTCTAGGAAGGGGAAAAAGCAAGTGACATTCAGTAAACCAACACTCGTACAGACAAACCCAACTAGGAGGGGCATCCAAGGTCGCTCGCACAAAGCCAATAATCAAAGCTCGAGACTAGAAACACGGGAGCACCGCCGACGAATGTCATCAAGGATGGGCTGTTCACAAACCGACGAGCGCACTACCCTAAGGACGACAGTCTTCAACAGAATGGTTTCCGAGCGACTTCCCGAGTCAGTTATCCCAACGCCACCTCCATGACGACCGGGTCCATCGCTATCGCAAAACTTCGGCTGTCAAAGAAATCCGTCGCGGCGGGACCACCGCGAAATCGACGAGGTTTTCGCCCAGCCCGAGACATCAAAAATCCCTCATTACCCTCGATCGCCCTAGATACAACATGACTATCTCCCGACGACTCGGAAAAAAACAGAATCGCCGCTACCCATAGAAGAATGCTCACTAGAATCTACCCGCATAATAACGAATCCAAAGACGAAGCAACAAGAGCACAATAACCAGAAGAAAACAATTACCTGGTGAAAGACGACGAAATTTGAAAAATGAAGCCTCGTAGAAAGAAAGGAACGGTCTTACAAAACACGCAAAATCGCACCACGAGTGATTCGTGACCCTTCGCTTTCTCAAGAACCGCAGAAGAAGTCAACAATTAAGAATATCAGTAATTGATGAGAAACGACCTAACAAGATTTCCGCCTGACTTAGATACCCGAAGAAATTCGACGACCTCGACTAAACACCTTGGCTCGACGAACTGGGGGGGGGGACTAACTGTTGGATATGGGTTTAGCACTCATCCATAAGCCCATTGGAAACCTTGTTTAGTAACCACATCTACCTCGGCACAAGAAGACAAGCCCGGTAAGGAGTCAACGGCCCAAAGAGAAGTCAGCATCCAAGCAATATAAATAGAACCCTTCACTCTTCATTTGGGACACATTGTAACTTGCAAGAGTGCCGAGCTACTTCTATAAAGCTCCGACCTCAAGCAATACTTAGGGGGAACGTCATTAGACAGGCTCCCACCTCGAACCATCCTGTTCATAGCTCGGCTTCGGCCTTAAGATCAATAAAAAACAGTTTCGACCTCACTTTAAGTTTATACATCACCTCGTAGTTCGGACATTTGAGATCGTAGCCCGGCTTTTATTACTAGATCGAATTTTCGTAACAACAACAGAGCTGATTTTAAATTAAACATTATTAAGTGCTTAGAAGAATATGATTTAGGCTTGATAAATAAATTGATTCTAAGCCATAAGAGTGGAACTATAGGAAACTAGTGTTTCAAGCTTTAGGGAATAGAATATCTATGTTTGCCTCCAAATCAGAAGAACAATTTATATTGCTTATAGCAAGGTTATCGTTCAATGCTTGGCCTTGTTCAACTGTTTTGGTTGTGAAATTGCCATTACTCTCTGTGTCAAGAGACAATGGGTACTTATGATCCAAACCTCTATACAAAGTACTAAATATTAGATTGAATAAAGCAATAATAAGGAAAATCTTGCAAATACTCTTAAATTTTCAAGTGAAGCTTGTTTAAAAGTATGGTTTTTGTTTCCTAACAAGTTGGATAAGGATTTAGTGCAAAAATGATATAGAAAAGTGGAATTACAATCTTTCCAAGTAGTAATTGAATATCTTAGGCTAGATATGGACTTTATCTATTAAAGAGAATGGAAAACATCTTACATTTGAAGTAGTCTTGAGGAACTCTATTTATCTTTGTGGTGCTGCATATTGATAGGTCAGGAATTAATCCCTATACTAACTGCAAGTGCACAGTGATGTAATTGTAGTACTTAGGGTATCGAATCCACAGGGACTCCGGTCAACGATAGATTATAGAACAGTCAAGATTAAACTAGGTGAAAGTAGTGAGAAAGCAATAAATCAAGCAAGCAGAAAAGTAAATAGATCGGTTGTAAATCAGAAGGCGAAGGCGTTAAGTCTAGGGAGTTCTCAGGAAATCAGGAACACAGGCAATCAATCAAGAGGGATCTACTTAAGAACTGTTCTAGAACTCAAACACAGATATAGAATTAACCAACTGTCGTTGCGAGAATTCTCTAAGTCTAAATGCAGCAATCCAACTTCTTTTGCAATTACTAACATATTAAACTAGCTTTAAGATCGAGTTCGATATGTTCACAATTCAATTAAACCAAATTCCTTTGCGAGTAATTCAATTGCTCATCTAGGTTCTTTCTAGCTAATTAACCAACTGTCGTTGCATCAATCAACCTAACATCAATAATCTAAGTGGCCAGTTCAGATTAAGCATTAAGAACAATCCTAGACAAAGAACTAGAAAGTATGAATCCCTAACAGATTGATTAACCTAATATTCCATGAAATCCCTTGTGAGAATCCCTAAACCTAACAGGTAAACTACTCAGACATGTTCATCGAAACAGAAGACATCATGAATAGAAAACCAAATATCATATAAAGAATAAAGAACTGGGGTTCAAAATCAAGTCTCTTTCGAGAACAAGATCAGCCCCTAAAACTCTCTCTGAATAAAATAAAGCGTAAGTAAAGCGTAGCCTAAACAATGGCTTAAAAACCCTAATATAATGGTCTAAAGTCGGCTGGGGCTTCTTTGTAATTATGGGAAACTTCTGGGCTTAAGTTGAAATTCTCAAACTCTTCATAAACTCGCGAGAATGTGTCTGTCACGATCTTGTGTCTATCGATGCACACCTTGCAACGATCGACACACATGTCTGATATGGGTAGTGAACTCTTCCTCTCGGCCAAATGCTCCAAATGGCTCCAGAATGCGCCATAATGTCCAATTCCGCTCCAAACGTGTCTAGACCTGTAAACATACTAAAAGGACTCCAAAACATAATAAAAGACTCGATAAATAAGATATATACCATGGTTAAAAACCCTAAAATCCATGGTATATCAACTCCCCCACACTTAGCTCTTGCTTTCCCTCAAGCAAGTAAAGAATCAAAGTATAAGAAAAGAGGTTTGAAAACTTTCAGAAACTCTTTTCATCCTAGAAGCAACAACACTCAGATTCCCCTTAGTAAACCACTGAAAGAATCAACCGCAAGATATCAAGACCAACATGTACTTTCCCCACACTTAGCAATTGTCCTAACTAAACTCCACAATCACATTCACGCATTCAAATTCACCCTACTGACTTCTATAAGCTATTAAGTGCGGTCTCACCTAAGGAGTATCGATCAAAGGGCACATGGATTCTTACCTTGCCAGCTCTAGACCACCATACTATCTTTCTCTAGTCCCTTTTCTTCTCTTTTCCCTTCCTTAGCATTCTGATTTTTCCCCATTGGGTATCATTTTTTTTTCAGTGCTCTTCCCGTTAAGGGGTGTACTTTGGACACATTCCATGGATGCACAGGAGATGATAGTTGTAGCTACCACTCCCAGAGACCACATCGGAGTTACTAACTCATCCTCAGTTTTATTATTACTTTTTTTTCTTTTTTCTTTTTTTTATGGAAGGGGAGAAGGGAACCAGATAGGACAGGTTTACAGGCTGTGTCAGAACTAACAAAGGAATCCGACACAAGGTATACCAAGCCCTTAGGTGAGAAAATTAAGTCAGTATTAAGGTGAAGTCAGTAAAAGGATCCTCTGATACCTGAAGTGATGTGGGTGTCCTCAGTAGGTTGATCTGTGATGGGGTTTTCTAATAGTCATAGACAGATCCTGCAACTTCATCCCAATGGTTACTTAAGTTCCTGCAAGATGTTGTTAATCTTCTCAAAAATTCACTGTTTTTTACTTAAACTTGTTTTGACTCAATAAAACAAAAATTTTGAAAAACGGACTGACTCTAAGAAAACAGAAAGATAAAGTCAGTAGCACTTCCCCCACACTTAAGACACAATGTCCCCAGTAGTTTCAAGCTAAGGATTGGTAAAAAGGAAATAATAGATAAAAGATGAGATTATGTCTGTCGGGTTTTTACCTCTGTCGCAGATGCATCGATCGCTGCATAAATGCATCGACCGTTGCTAGGCGATATTTCGTCGTGTGTCGATTGTTGCTCAGGACCGCAACGATCGCTGCAATGCGATTTCTTTCGTGTTGTGACGATCGACACAAGGTGTGTCGATCGACGCACTGCGAATCTGTCGAAACCTGCAGACAAAATTCACCAAAACCCAAAAACAAAAACTTAAAATGCTAATGAAAACACCAAAAATAAATTATGCAAACCTAACAGTGGGTTGCCTCCCACTCAGCGCTTGTTTTGAGTCATAAGCTTGACTATGGGATAGAGATTGAACTCATGGCGGTTTCAACAAAGACTTTGAGTGTCTCTGTGAATATCTTTTCATCTAAGGAGGTGTATAGGCTTTCAGATCATGAGGTTTTCCAAGGAACGAAGGAGTAGAAGCAGGGCTGGAGCGAAGCTTGGGTGAAATTATGCGTTTTCCTGTATTCAAAGTAATGCGGTCAGGAGGTTTAAGCTTAGATGATTTGTGCCTTACCTTTGGTGCAGATCTGATGTTTGGAGCTTTCTGCTTATGAGCAGTTTCAGGTATTGAAGATGTTAGAGAAGGTTCAAGAAGAACCGCCATCTTCTTCTCTCCACTATCAGATACTGTAGTTCCTCCAATCTGAACTTCTTCTTTCAGACGACCATCAGTGGAGATCATCTTCTTTGCATGAACTCGCGAAGCTTCAACTGGTGGTGTTTCATTCACCTTCTTATCCATCACTTTCATGCAGTTAGCCAGTTCTAGCTCTTGTTTAGAGGGTTTAGGAACCTTAGGATATGGCACAATGGGCTTATAGACTCGTTATGGGACTGCTGCAGGCTTCTGGTCTCGTCTGCGATCTGTGTCGATCGATGCAGTAGGTGTGTCGATCGACACAAGGCGATTATGTTCAGATTCATCAAACTTATCGGGGATGCATCGATCGATGCACGAGTTGTGTCGATCGATGCTTGTCTCAGACAGACAGAATTCACCCAGAAAATCCGAGATTATGCTCTCTTCTTCTCCCAGCAAGTCAATCTCATCTCTTATGGTTACAACATTGATGTACAGCTTCTGTTTAGCTTTCCCAGCTTCATTTTGCCTTTGTATTGCTCCAGCTGTTTGTTGAACTTGAACATCTAGCTTCTTCACATGTGTGCTCAGAGATTCAAACCTACCATTCAGATTTTCATGCATAGCATCCAGCTTCCTGTCGAGGTCTACAGCAGTCTTAGTCTGATCCTCTAGCAATTGCTCCATCCTGGATTCCATATTGCTCTTATAAGCATTAGCTGCAGGAGGTGCCTGATAAGAAGATGATCCATAGGTTCTCTAATAAGAATTACCTTGCTGATTACTAAACATGTTTCCTTGGAATCCAGAGCCACTGATGTAGTTCAAATCTTCTTCCTGCTTTTCCAATAACTGCTCCATCATGCTTATCAGCTTATCAGATTGTTTGTTTTGAGGAGGAAAAGGTTGATATGATGGAGATTCATAATCTCTGGTGAATGAATAGGAACCATAGTCTCTGCAGAATGAGTTATTCTGCTGATTTTCAAACATCCGTTCCATCATTCCCATCATCTTACGCGCTGTGTCGATCGATGCAGAGTAGTGTCGATCGATGCAAGGCGATTACAGGTGTACCTGAAACGCAAGAGCAGAAAAAGAAAAAAAATTAGTAACAAAAAAATAAAAACGAAAAACCTAGTCTAAACCCTAAGTTCAAATCTATCGAAGACTCAAAAGAATCCCCGGCAACGGCGCCAAAAACTTGATAGGTCAAGAATTAATCCCTATACTAACTGCAAGTGCACAGTGATGTAATTGTAGTACTTAGGGTATCGAATCCACAGGGACTCCGGTCAACGATAGATTATAGAACAGTCAAGATTAAACTAGGTGAAAGTAGTGAGAAAGCAGTAAATCAAGCAAGCAGAAAAGTAAATAGATCGGTTGTAAATCAGAAGGCGAAGGCGTTAAGTCTAGGGAGTTCTCAGGAAATCAGGAACACAGACAATCAATCAAAAGGGATCTAATTAAGAACTGTTCTAGAACTCAAACACATATATAGAATTAACCAACTGTCGTTGCGAGAATTCTCTAAGTCTAAATGCAGCAATCCAAATTCCTTTGCAATTACTAACAGATTAAACTAGCTTTAAGATCGAGTTCGATATGTTCACAATTCAATTAAACCAAATTCCTTTGCGAGTAATTCAATTGCTCATCTAGGTTCTTTCTAGCTAATTAACCAACTGTCGTTGCATCAATCAACCTAACATCAATAATCTAAGTGGCCAGTTCAGATTAAGCATTAGGAACAATCCTAGACGAAGAACTAGAAAGTATAAATCCCTAACAGATTGATTAACCTAATATTCCATGAAATCCCTTGTGAGAATCCCTAAACCTAACAGCTAAACTACTCAGACATGTTCATCGAAACAGAAGACATCATGAATAGAAAACCAAATATCATATAAAGAATAAAGAACTGGGGTTCGAAATCAAGTCTCTTTCGAGAACAAGATCAGCCCCTAAAACTCTCTCTGAATAAAATAAAGCGTAAGTAAAGCGTAGCCTAAATAATGGCTTAAAAACCCTAATATAATGGTCTAAAGTCGGCTGGGGCTTCTTTGTAATTATGGGAAACTTCTGGGCTTAAGTTGCAATTCTCAAACTCTTCATAAACTCGCGAGAATGTGTCTGTCACGATCTTGTGTCGATCGATGCACACCTTGCAACGATCGACACACATGTCTGATATGGGTAGTGAACTCTTCCTCTCGGCCAAATGCTCCAAATAGCTCCAGAATGCGCCATAATGTCCAATTCCGCTCCAAACGTGTCTAGACCTGTAAACATACTAAAAGGACTCCAAAACATAATAAAAGACTCGATAAATAATATATATACCATGGTTAAAAATCCTAAAATCCATGGTATATCACATATCTCATCAGAAAACTCGATTTTATTCATATGGTGTTCAGTATGTAACCCATGGAATTAGTTTTTCTTCACCAAAGAAATGATTTGAGGTTTAATCTCATAATCTTGCCTATGTAAAAACTAAGGACGAATTGCTACTTGGTCTTGTAAATACTGGTCTGGTGCATCGCAGTCTGAAATAGTTTGATGGAGGTGCCTTTGTCGATCTTGGTTGTGCTAATCCATAGAGTTGATTTCCTTAAGCGTCCAAGACAGGTTCGCTATACTCATCTACTGTAGGAATCTGTTGTGGAGATTGTGCATCATCCATATGCCCAACAGGTTGATTGCTTCTTCGATTTATCCTTGCATCTTTTCATTCTCTGGTTCAAGTTAGAGTAAATGTTATGATCCTTGGTTATGGTCATGCAGTTGAGATTCTAGAATTCAGAAAACCAAAACTAATAATAAAACAAAAAATGACTTAGACTAAAACTTCATCTCAAAAACTAATTGCACTGCAATCGCAACGACGCCATTTTCATGATGCTTTTCGATTTCTTCCATCCAAAATTAAGCTATCATCGAACTTCAAATGAATATAGTACTTAAAGTATTGAATCCACATAAAAAAGTGCACAGTGATTTTCGAATTAAATCTAGAGCTAAGCATAAATATGAATTGTGGTTTTAGTGCAAATGATGAGAATAAATTAAAAGATGTAAAACTTGGGGTAAGTTACCTATATCTCTTTCACAAGTTTAATATATTAACATATCCACACATACAGTATGTGCGTTCCATCCTACCGGTTCAGATCAACTTCAAGACATCGAAGTCCAGTTTGAGGATATGTAGCAAGTAGCAAAACACCCAGATCCTCTGCCCCATCTAGTACTCACTCGCTACCGCGTACTGTGGAATCAATAGTTCATGCTTCCTTACAATTGGGACCCTCTATTGATGAACAGGTACTATTCCGCGTGTTGCTCCTACAACCAAGACCACAACTAAAAGGAAGGTGGGCAGACCCATCCAATCAAAAAAGAAGCTGATAATAATCCCACTTCAGGGTAAAACCTCCAAAAATATTTTGAATGAGCGATCAAAAGCGGCGGCAGAGAAAATTCTATACTCAAACTAATCAACGAATTAATGGAATGCTTCGACGTCAATCCAACCCCCGAATCAGGAAGCAGTAATAACCCCAGCTTCTAGGCGTGGAGGATCGGACTTTCGTCCTCCACCAAAGCCGCCTCCTTAGCGGTTTTAGCTTGGAACTGTCTAGATTCATACGTTCTAAAGAAGCTTGCAGATTACAGCTATTCCAAATTCTTCACCGTCCCTTCCAAGGTTTAAGCGGAGGTCTAGCTTTGGCGTGGAAAAATGATATATCAGTGGAAATATTACAATCCTCGCCAAAATTCATCGACACTAAGAACATCCATAAAAATCTCATTGCTTCATTACTTTCATCTACGGTGGCCCGATTCAGCAAAAACGACATGACGTTTGGAATCAATTATCGATGTTAGGTAATCTTAGAGAATCAGCATGGCTCTTGACTAGTAAATTTAACTACTGACTCGGTCATGAGGATAAAAAAGGAGGTCCTCCCCGATCAGAAACCTCCTTTTTTGACTTTCAAAGCTCCGTTTCTCAAAACGGATTATGGAACCCAAGCACTCTGGTCCTTCACTATCTTGGAGAGGAATGCGGCATTCCCATTTTGTTCAGGAAAGATTCGATAGATCGCTTTCAAATACCTCGTGGAGTGAGGCTTTCCCTTCCAAAAGATCTAAGTAACTACACTTTGAGGGTATGGATTTACAAATACTATATTTAATCGTAATATAGTCGTAAAACCGCGATTAACGACTATTCTGTGATTAAAAGTGCAATCGTAAAAACGTTATTTTCATGTAGTGTATGCTCTGTTGTTTCCAGCAGTCCACATCTTTTGTAACCTGCATAAACATTCATACCTCTTCTTCTTAGTTGATCACCCACATGCAGTGCATTAAGAGCCAGTTTCAAGAGAAAGGTAACAATTTTTGGCGCTGCCGTAACTTTCCAGATACATTTTTGCCAGTTTATGGATTGTATTAGCTTAGCATTGAGTTTCATGATTCTTATCCCATAACCTGATTTCGTCGTCAACATTTTATTCTTAACAGGAAGCTAGTTAATGTAGTCAAAGCGACCATATTTAGGGGGATTTAACAGCAGGATATCCTCTTCGTATGCAGGCAATAATGAGCGAATAACCTCCAAATTCGAATGGTTTGAAGAGGAATCCGCCAGATCTGCGACTATCAATGCAGCTAGAGAAGGGTGGGGAGGTCCAATAGGGGTGAGAGGGTGGAAAGTTGACAACCAAAGGTCTTTTCAGATGTTGATATTGGAACCATCTCCAACTAGCCAGCCAAAACTCTCTTTTAGGATCTTCTTACCAACTATAATACTTTGCCAGCCGTAATGAGGAGTTTGAGGTGGATTCAGTATGCAGGAAGTTTGAGGAAGAGCAGTACTTCCTAACAGAACTCTCGCCAACAGCGAATCATGATGCTTTATCAATCTCCATCTTATTTTTTCCAGAAGCGAATCATTGAAGGTCTCCACCTCCCTGAAGCCGAGTCCTCTTGCATTTTTTTGGCATCTTTAACTCTAACTAAGAAACCGGACATCAAGACTCGAATCCCACCACTAACGGGTATATTGATTGAAGATTGTTGCAAAGGGATATATGTAGTTTAAAACAAGACATAGTGAAGGATGGCGTTGCAGACAACACTGATTTGAGCATGATGATTTTCCTGCAGGGTTGAGGAATTTTGTTGTCCATCCGTGGGATTTCTGTCTCACTTTATCTATTGTTGCCACAAAAATATCCTTCTCTTTTCTATCAAAAAATTCAGGGAGATCAAGGTATTTTTCTGAGTCACCCTCTCTAGTAATTTGGAGAATCCTTTTGGCCAGTCGTCTCTGTCTTCTAGGGGTTTTAACAGAGAACGTTATAGAAGATTTGTTTAGGTTTATGCTTTGACGAAAGGATGTCTCGTAGATAGCTAGGATGTTTTTGAGAGTAGAGCAGCTTTTCTTGTCCATTGAGATGAAAAACATGGTATCATATGCAAAAAGCAAATGATTTACCTTTGGACTTCTTCTAGAGACTATTATACCTCTTAGAGATCCTGAATTTTGAGCTTGAAAGCATAAATCAGTCAACACTTCAGTGCATAGGATAAACATATAAAGGAGGAGAGGATCACCCTGTCTGAGACCTCTCAAGGGGATAACTTTCCCTTCAGCTGCTCCATTAACGAGGAAAGAATAGGAAACTGAGGTGACACATTTTAGAACCCATGCAAACCAATATCACGAAAACCTAATATGTGCAAGACTGCTTTGAAAAAAAAACCATTCAATATGGTCTTAGGGCTTATTCATATCAGTTTTTATAGCCATGAATCCTTTCTTTTGAACTTTGGTATGTTTTAGAAAATGAAAAATTATGTGGGTCAAAACCCTTTTTATGCTAATCTAAAACTATAAATATGGGCATACACACACACACACACACACAAAAAGAGCGAAGAGAGAGAGGCGCACAGCGAAGGCGACTTGACTACAAGAGAATACCGCATTATAAAATCCAAATCCTTTTCGTCAACTACCTTTCAAGCCCTTGGCTGCATTGACGGGATCGCTTCGTCCTTACGCGGATTTATCTTTGTTTCGCCATGACTCATATCCTTTGATTCTGTTTCTTCAATCGCTTGTTAACTCCGTTAGTTTCGTTTTAAGATTATGTGTTTCGATCTATGAATCTCATATGTTCTTTGAAAGGGTTTGTGTGCAAAATTTAGGGAGAAAAGTTTTCGATTTAGGGTTTTTTATGAGAAATCGTCTCTTGTGTCCCTCCGTACTCAAAAGAAAATCTCTCATGCTCCTCTTATAAGAAGAATTTCGTTTTCATTTAAACTAAACATGAGAAAATGGTAAATTACTGAAAAACCAAGTGAAGGGGCAGGAAATTACCATTCATACCTGGGTCAAACCCGATTCTCTTCAACCCATCCCCATGCACTCGGATTCTACCCGGGTTAAAAAAAATTAACAAAATCGGGTCAAAATCCCTAAATCCCCAAAATTTACATTTTACAATCTCCTTCTCTCTCTCTCGGGTAATTTCTCGTCTCTCTCGAACTCGAATCTCCAGTGAGATCTCGATCAATCAACGACGATGGTGGAGACGAGGAATGCTTCCAAGAAGACGAAGCCGAAGAGTCCTGCGGTGGAGAGAGTGTCGAAGAAGAGGCGGTGTAGAGAAGCGGCGGTTGAAGAAATGCCCGGAGAAGCCTCGGATGAGTCGGTTAGGGCTCCGGCTCCGGCTCAGGCTCCTCGTCCGAGTGTTGAAGCAGATGCGGCGGGCGATGGGGAGACGAGAACTGAAAAAAAAACGCGGGTGGAGAACCCTTGGAGGCGTCGGTTCCGGATCCGGCTACTGATCCGGCTACTGCTCCGGCTACTTCTCCGGTTACTACTCTGGCTCCGGAGAATGTTGAAGGAAATATGGCAGAGTCGAGAAATGAAAAACCGCCGAGGAGGGCGCGACGGCGGAGACAGTGGAGGGAGACGATGTCGAGGCGACGGAATCAGATGAACTAGATAAAGAAGTAGAAGACGAAGAAGAGAATGAGGCGGATGAATCGGAGGCGGATGAATCGGAGAAGGAGGAATCCGATGAGGAGACCGACGGTCCTAATCCAGTAAGTAAAACCCTAGTGTAAGTAATAATAGGAAAACTAGCTAAATATATGTGATAATGTATTACTAGGATAACTAAGGATTACTAGGTTATCTTAGGTAAAACTAGGAGAATATTGTAATATTATGATAACTAGGTAAAACTAGAATAACTTGGTAATACTAGGATTTCTTGGTAAAACTGGATGAACTAGGTAAAACTAGAATAACTTGGTTATACTGTGTGTTGGTTGTGATACTTTATTTTTGTTTGCAGGGAGCCTCAGAGGAAACGATAGCCCTGCGACCTCTTAAAATGTACTTCCCGCCAGATCAGTATTGTGAGAGCGTGAAGCTACCAACGCGGTGCTACATCGAGGAAACTTTGAAAACTTTTGATGAATTGAATCTCACTCCGGAGGAAACGTCATGGTTTGAGAACTATCCGCAGTTCTCACACATTTATCACATGCCGAGGAGAAATCACAAGGTTCAACCCATGTGGATGCTTCTGCTGCGTACCGCTGAAATCAAAAGGAAAAAGGAAGCTTGGTTTCTAGTTAACGGTGTTTCCATCCGATACGGTTTACGAGAGCACGCGTTGATTTCAGGACTCGACTGCCGCAACTATCCTATCAACTGGAAGAGACAAGGATCCTTGGACTTCAAGAAGAAGTATTTCGACCGAAAGGTTTTACGTGAAGATGTGAAAAAGAAGCTTGACGAAATGGGACCGTATCAGACTGGACATAGGCTGAAGATGGCGGTGCTGTATTTCTTGAGCACCATTGTTTACTGTCCCAGCAAAACTGGAAATAAAGTCAAACCCGTGTTGGACGTATTTCTAAGATACGTGAATGATATAGAGTTATGTCAGACGTTTCCTTGGGGAAGATTGTCGTTTGAGTACATGTTGGAGTCCATTTACAAGATGATGGATCGTTTTAAAGGGAAGGTGTCGGGCCCATGGACGATTCCTGGTTTTTGTGTTTCATTGGGGGTATAATCTTAGGACTTTGCATTTTAACTAATATTTTTGTAATGTCTGATTTTTGAATTTGTTTTTGTAGCTTTTGGCGATTGAGGCCATTCCGAGAATGAGAGACAGCTTCCGAGAAGCTGTATCATTTCCTTACGACGATTGTCCGAGGATGTGCAAGTACAAGTGGAAAAAGGCGACATGAGAGGGTGGCCTCTTGAGACAGTCTACGAGAAACTCGGTGATACCAAGGTTAGTAGTACTTGGTAATACTAGCAGCAATTGGAATAATCAAATTTTGATTGTTTAAATATGTTAAAATTTACAGGACATTGAGAGTGTTTTGGTAGCCACGTCTGATGAGAATGAGCTGTTGGAAGAGATCATGGAAAAAGAGGGCGATGTCGATGAGCACGATATTTTTGTGGAAAGTTGGTGCAAGCGTCTAGACCAAGGATTAACTGTTTGGTTTGAAGATATGATGGAAGAAGATTTTAAAGGGCGACAACCTAAGAAGGAGGCAGGAAGATTAGAAAAGGAACCCCGAAATCACAAGGCTTCTTTGGAAGAGTTGTCCGCCGCGTTTACGTGTTGGAATTGTGTCCAGCAATCTCTGTACTGTCTCTATAAAGTAAGAGTATGTCAGTGATCAGACATAAGTCATACAATACTGGGGGTCATGATGGCTTGCTAGAGTCCGCTCATGATCTATAAGTCTCGGACTTATTGCTTTTATTGTATGATCCCATATGGGTCACACGCTTAAGCTAGCAGGAAATAAAGTAGGAATGGCTTAACAGAAGTACGACAAAAGTGCTAGGCATTTGTCGTACTAAGAGAGAAAGATTAATGGGTCTGATTAAATGGGATTTAATCAGATTGGGCCCAAAAGCCCAAAAGGGAAAGAGAAGGCTTTTAATGACTAAAAGCCAACTCTCTTCCTCCCAACCCTAATCCGAGCCGCGAAATCTCTCTCTCTTCTGCGCCCCATCTCCTCGTGGTCTAGCAGCCAGTTTCCGGTGATTGCGTGTGTGAGCCTTTGGAGGATCCATCCCTTGGTGTATCTCCCTGATCTCTGACCTGTTCAATCAATTCCGCTGCAACAAACAGGTAAAAGGTGAGATCATAATGTTTCTAAATAAGAACACCTAGATCTAATGCATGTTTAGGTTGATATCAATATGAGAATTGAATCAGGATCAACCGAAACTTCCAACAGTAGTATCAGAGCCATTGGTTCTTAGGTTTCTTGTTTTAGATTCATGTTTAGGTTGTTTAATCTGTTTAGAATTGTTTTTGAATCAATTACTGATAAGATAAAACAGTTAAGAAACAAATTTTGAACCCTAAACACACTAATTCAGATCGCAAACTGAGCTATATGACTCAAGTTGTGATCGGCCGAGTGAAATCCGATCGGCTTGGCCGGTTGGATCGCATAGCCGAGATGTTGGCCGGCCGGATGGATCGATCCCGATCGCTTGGCGATCGTTGGAAGTGATCGACCCGAGCATCCCGATCGCGGTTGCAGCTTGCACGATCGTCCCGATCGTGAAGCTTGGCATGGACGATCGTGGCTCGCTCGTCCCGGCTGTCCCGCGTGATCGAGGCCGAGTATCAGCCCGGACACCGTCCCGTACGCGGCCATCACGATCTCGGATCGAGTTGGCTAGGGTTGGCGGCTAGGGTTTAATTGCGTGAAGAACACGACTAGGTCGTGATCGGTTCACGTGATCAAACCGGTTCAATTTCGGTTAGCTGGTTCGTTTTAAAACTTGATTAAAATCTTCGTTCTGGTTTAATAAACAGGTTTTAATAATTTTATTAAATCTGGTTAAACCGGGATAAGAAATCCAATGTCGAAAGAAATATTGGATTTAGTGCCTAAACCAGGAATTTCTAATTTGATTTGGTTGGACCAAATAAATTGAGAAGTTCCGGTTTAGTAAATAACCGGTTGACAATTGTGGTCATCGTAGTAATTAAAACTTGGTTAGACCAGTTTTAATGAACCAGACCGGTTATGTCAATTAATTGGACAATTGGGTCATGTCTTGGACATGGACCAATTCTTGGGCCTCGGGCTAAGAAGTTAAAACAATTGGGCCAGTTAATTGAGTCTTTCTTCAGATCAATTTAAAATCTATTTTATAAAATTATAAAGTCGTTTTTAAATTAAAGTTTCCGAAATTTTGAAATTAGAAAGTTTCTTAAAATAGAAGTTTCTGAATTTGCGGGTTTTGGATTTTAAAGAAGTTTCTAAAGTTAGAAAGTTTCCGGTTTTAGAAAGTTTCCAATTTTAGAAAGTTTCCAAAAATAGTAGGTTTCCATAAATAGAAAGTTTCCCGAAATAGTAATCTTCTATTTTGGGAATGATTTTAATAAACCTACGAACCTCAAATAATATCAAGTGTTGGATGTCTTGTCCAGGCTATGTCAGCTGTCAAAGCCCATTCAATTGCATTCATGGCCTTACAGTGTGAGGATGTCTGCTTTTGCGTGGGTAAGACGGTTTGTGATTCATAAATGTCATTGGGAGTCCCAGACATTAATGATTACATGACTGTATAGTCCGGTTTTCTTGACTAGGCCATCGGGAGTCCCGGGCCTTGAGACATCAGAGTGGATTGGGCCTCGGGCCCAGATTCACAACCAAGAGTTATATCACGGATATAATTAGCCGATATAGGGCTTACCGATATAAGCTAAGGTTGGGTGACGGCCAGTGGCCCACTTTAATTTTAGTTATATGTGGATCTTGGAATCATTATATTCTATTGAGGGTAACTTAGGTTATTGAATATAATGCGTGATTAATCATATTATACTTTAATACGAGATTAGTCATTTTGAACATAATAACTAATAACCTTTTTATTTATATATTTCAGATATGACTACTACAAGCACTCAAAACACATTCTCGATCCGGTCTGTTCTCGAGAAGGAGAAGCTGACTGGAACGAACTTCCTGACATGGTCAAGGAACTTGAGGCTGGTCCTCAAGCAGGAGAAGAAGGATTACGTCCTTCGAGATCCCCTCCCCGAGAGGCCTCTTGCCAATGCTGCCAGGACTCTGCACAATGCTTGGGAAAAGCATTCGTCAGATGAAAATGATGTTTATTGCCTGATGTTGGTGACAATGACTCCTGAGCTGCAAAAACAGTTCGAAAGTGTATTGTCTCCAATCGAGATCATGGCAAGCCTGAAATCGCTTTTTCAGGAGCAGGCTAGGACCGAGAGGTTCCAGACAGTTAAGAACCTCTTGGACTGTAAGTTGGCTGCGAATGCGGCAGTGAGTCCTCATGTGTTGAAGATGATGGGTTATCTCGATCATCTTCACAAACTCGACTGCCCAATCAGCCAGGAACTTGCCTGCGACATCATTTTGCAGTCTTTACCTGCAAGCTATGATCAGTTCATTCTGAACTTTAACATGCATGGCTTGAGTAAGACACTGCCTGAGCTTCACGGAATGCTCAAGACTGCAGAGCCCAACTTGAAGAAAACCGCCAAGGACCCCAATGTACTTATGGTACAAAAGGGCAAGGGGTTTAAGAAGTCTTCTGCTAAGGATAAGGGAAAGGCCAAGGGTGTCCAAGTCGCGGACAAGGACACGCCAAAGCCCAAGCCCAAGTCCAAGGCTGGGCCTACTGACATGTGCAGGTTCTGCAAAGAACTGGGGCATTGGAGAAGAGATTGCAAGAAATTCCAGGAAGGTCTAAAGGAATTAAAGAAGAAGACTTTCGAGACTTCTTCATCAGGTATTTTTGTTATAGAAGTTAATACAACTACTTCTGATAATACCTCATGGGTCATGGATACTGGTTGTGGGGCTCATATTTGTACTAATATGCAGGCACTCAGCAACAGTAGAAGGCTGAAGCAAGGACAAGTGGAACTACGAGTTGGGAATGGAGCGAAAGTTTCAGCACTAGCTGTAGGAACTTACTTGTTGTCTTTACCTTCGGGATTGATTTTAGAACTTAATAATTGTTATTTTGTACCTGCTATAAGCAGAAATATTATTTCAATTTCTTTGTTGGATTTGGAAGGTTATGATTTTTCAGTTAAGAATAAATTATGTTCCTTCAATCGCAACAATTTGTTCTATGGTTCTGCCCCTCTTACGAATGGGCTTTACATACTCGATCAATCCGCGCCAATTTATAACATTAATACAAAACGGTTTAAACCTAATGAGGAAAACCGAACGTTTCTATGGCATTGTCGTTTAGGGCACATCAGCGAGAAACGCATCAAGAGGCTCCATTCGAATGGACTTCTTGGCTCATTTGACTTTGAGTCATGTGAGAAATGCGAATCATGCATGATGGGCAAAATGACACGGGCCCCCTTTAATAAACCTAACGAGAGGGCCAGTGACTTATTGGGCCTGATACACACTGATGTGTGTGGCCCAATGTCCACTAATGCAAGAGGAAACTATCAGTACTTCATTACCTTTACTGATGATTTCAGTAGGTATGGATATGTTTATTTGATGAAACATAAGTCTGAATCTTTTGAGAAGTTCAGAGAATTCCAAAATGAAGTACAGAACCAACTTGGCAAAAGCATTAAGGCTCTTCGGTCCGACCGAGGAGGAGAATACTTAAGCCAAGAATTCAGTGATCATCTGAGAGAGTGTGGGATCGTATCCCAACTCACTCCTCCTGGAACACCTCAATGGAATGGTGTGTCTGAGAGGAGAAATCGGACCTTATTGGATATGGTTCGATCTATGATGAGTCACACAGACCTTCCAATATCCCTTTGGGGATATGCTCTGCTAACAGCAGTGTTCACTCTAAATAGAGCGCCATCAAAAGCAGTAGCAAAGACACCATATGAATTATGGACTGGAGAAGCTCCAGTGCTGTCTTATCTAAGAATTTGGGGTTGTGAAGCCTATGTTAAGAGATTAATCTCAGATAAGCTTACACCAAAATCTGATAAATGCTACTTCATTGGTTATCCACGGGAAACCAAGGCTTATTACTTCTATCTACGTTCCGAGAACAAGATCTTTGTTGCCCGGGATTGTAACTTTCTTGAGAGAGAGTTTCTCTCTAAGAAAGACAGTGGGAGTAAGGTACTGCTTGAAGAAATTCAAGATGAACAGGATACTGCTCAACCTAATGAGGAAGAGCAGCAGGAGGATCTACAAGAAATTGTAGAGCCTGAACCTGTAGTACCTGAAGTTCGAAGATCCGGGAGGATCCGTCACGAACCCGAGAGATATCAGGGATTCCTCGTGACTCACTGTCATGATCTTTTGATCATTGATGGTGATGAACCATCGAACTTCAATCAAGCCATGATGGGCCCAGATTCCTCTAAGTGGCGCAAGGCCACTGATTCCGAAATGGACTCCATGTCGGTCAACCAAGTATTTTCGTTGGTTGACTTACCCGCTGGTGTAAAAGCCATCGAGTGCAAATGGATCTTCAAGAAGAAGATTGACGTGGATGGAAATGTCCAGATTTATAAAGCCAGGTTGGTGGCAAAAGGTTTCAGACAAGTTCACGGTGTGGACTACGATGAAACCTATTCACCGGTGGCTATGATGAAATCTATTCGGATTCTACTAGCAACTGCAGCTTTTCATGATTATGAAATTTGGCAGATGGACGTGAAAACCGCCTTCCTGAATGGTATTCTGGAAGAGGATGTGTATATGACGCAACCTGACGGTTACATAGATCCAAAGAATGCTGGGAAAGTATGCAAGCTTCATAAATCCATTTATGGATTGAAGCAAGCATCGAGGAGCTGGAATCTTCGTTTTGATGAAGCGATCAAGCAATTTGACTTCATCAGAAACGAAGAAGAACAATGCGTGTATAAGAAATCTAGTGGGAGCAAGATTGTATTTCTTATTCTGTATGTCGATGACATACTGCTTCTCGGAAACGACGTTCCAATGCTGAAGTCTGTAAAAGACTGGCTTGGAAGTTGTTTTTCCATGAAAGACATGGGTGAAGCCGCATACGTTCTTGGAATTAGGATCTATCGGGATAGACCTAAGAGGCTGATAGGCTTGTGTCAAGACTCATACATTGACAAAGTCCTACAAAGATTCAGCGTGAAAGATTCCAAGAAGGGCTTCACGCCAATGGTACATGGCACAACGCTAAGCAAGAAGCAGAGCCCTACGTCGGCTGCTGAGCTTGAGCGCATGAAGAATATTCCTTATGCATCTGCAATAGGATCTGTCATGTATGCCATGATCTGTACTCGTCCTGATGTTGCTTATGCATTGAGCATGACGAGTAGATACCAGTCAAATCCAGGTGAAAACCATTGGATTGCCGTAAAGAATATCTTGAAGTATTTAAGACATACTAAGGATAAGTTCTTAGTGTACGGTGGAAGTGATGTGCTTAAAGTCAGTGGATTCACGGACGCAAGTTTCCAGACAGACACAGATGATTTCCGGTCACAGTCCGGTTATGTCTTTTGTCTGAATGGCGGTGCAGTAAGTTGGAGAAGCTCCAAGCAGGACACCGTTGCTGATTCCACTACAGAAGCTGAATATATCGCCGCCTCGGAAGCAGCGAAGGAAGCTGTTTGGATACGAAAGTTCATTATGGAACTAGGTGTGATACCAGATGCGGCTGAGCCTCTGGCACTGTTTTGTGACAACAATGGTGCTATAGCTCAGGCAAAGGAACCAAGATCACACCAGAAATCCAAGCATGTTCAAAGAAGATATCACTTGATACGTGACATCATTAATAGAAAGGAAGTCAGGATCAGCCGAGTTCCGACAGATGATAATGTCGCTGATCCGTTGACAAAGCCACTCCCAAGGCCTAAGCTCGAGTTTCTGACTGAAGCTATAGGCATTAGAAACATTGAAATGTAATCTAAATTTGAGTGGGAGTTTTGTGAGCTTTATTTTAGTTATTTGATATGTTCTTGTAAAACATTATTATTTATGTTTTAATGAAATTATTATTTCAAGATTATTTTAACTGTGATGAAATAATCGTTCCAAAATGATATGAACCATTTTATAGGTCATCGAAGTAAATGATTTGATCTTGAGTCATCGAAGTCATTTAGCTTGATCATGAGATCCTATATTTGATAAATGTTTTATATCATCATGTCCCTAGTCGAAGGTTGTTGAAATTGGAACACCAACAACCGTGTAAGACTGGATTGGTACGTGACTTATGACAAAGTCTCAATGTGTCATAGATGCTCGGCATCAAAGTCAGTACATAGGTGTATGTTGGGAACATACGACCGGACAAGACCCGCTAATAAGAACTCTTCAGGATATTTATATCTGTTTCATAAGAGATTCTTACTACGACTATAGAGTATAGTCCTTAGACCTGAGTTCGCATGCATGTGACTGCATATGGACTGATGCACTTTGATCATTGTCTAACGCTATCGTTCTGCGATAGCTATAAGGACCTTGTTTGGGTACATCATGAAATGAGTAGTTTACAGTGATGGAACAAGATGGGATTTGTCCCTCCAATATAAATGGAGTGAATATCTCTAGGCCAATCGGAGATTTGAATACTGGAAAACGCATGGCCATGCTCAAACGGACTTTCCCGAGTCGTTTGGATTGTCAGTGTCAAATCAGAGTCCGATGAACAAGATTAGGCTTTATAAGGATGACACTAATCTTGCCTTATGACTAATCGAGATATTGAGACGAAAGGGATTATGAATACAGAGATTCCAGTTCAAGTGGGAGATTGTTGGAATTGTGTCCAGCAATCTCTGTACTGTCTCTATAAAGTAAGAGTATGTCAGTGATCAGACATAAGTCATACAATACTGGGGGTCATGATGGCTTGCTAGAGTCCGCTCATGATCTATAAGTCTCGGACTTATTGCTTTTATTGTATGATCCCATATGGGTCACACGCTTAAGCTAGCAGGAAATAAAGTAGGAATGGCTTAACAGAAGTACGACAAAAGTGCTAGGCATTTGTCGTACTAAGAGAGAAAGATTAATGGGTCTGATTAAATGGGATTTAATCAGATTGGGCCCAAAAGCCCAAAAGGGAAAGAGAAGGCTTTTAATGACTAAAAGCCAACTCTCTTCCTCCCAACCCTAATCCGAGCCGCGAAATCTCTCTCTCTTCTGCGCCCCATCTCCTCGTGGTCTAGCAGCCAGTTTCCGGTGATTGCGTGTGTGAGCCTTTGGAGGATCCATCCCTTGGTGTATCTCCCTGATCTCTGACCTGTTCAATCAATTCCGCTGCAACAAACAGGTAAAAGGTGAGATCATAATGTTTCTAAATAAGAACACCTAGATCTAATGCATGTTTAGGTTGATATCAATATGAGAATTGAATCAGGATCAACCGAAACTTCCAACATTACGAACATGGGAGAGCAATGAGTTTGCTTGTGGAGAAGGTCACCGAGATGGACGAAAGGATCAAGCCTCTTGAAGAGTTTGTGAAGGCTCAGAAGTCTCGCACAGACAATTTATCAGCCTCAAGCCATTTTTTGTGCAAGAATTTCTCAACCAAAGGCATCATTTTGTTTGTACTCGGTCCTGCCACAGACTCTTTCCTATGATCGTTAAACCAATCAGAAAACTTTCGAAGTATGGTATCCAGCAACGGTAGTAAGGAGTACTTTCTGGCGTCCTTAAAAACTTTGTTTAGAGATTCGACGAAGTTACTAGTTTTGAGGTTGTATATATCAGCCGGAGATACACATCTTGTCCATTTTTCTAGCACGGTGGTTTCCTCCGCATACTTCGCCGCTGAAGGATATCTTTTCTTAAACTCGTCGTAAAGATTGTTGAACTCAGAAACCGTGTGAGCCTAACCGCACTCTTGGAATTGTTTGGCGACAAAGTCCTTATTTGCGTGATGAGGAGCATGACCTTTAACATTTTGGGCCAAATGCCATAAGCAATACCCATGATGAGCTTGTGGATACACGTTAGCTATGGCGTTGATGAGGCTTAAATTTCTGTCACTCACAAACACCAACTCGGAAGAGTTGGCTACAACGGTTTTCAACATCTCGAAAAACCAAGCCCAACTCTCATTATTCTCACTGTCGAGTACCCCAAATGCTATAGGATAAATGTGACAATTGGGATCTTGAGCTACGGCGAAAACTAGTACACCACGATATGCGGTCTTCAGAAAAGTTGCATCCACCATAATCACTTTCCTCATGCACTTAAACCCTTCATTGCAAGCTCCCAAAGCTATGAAAAGGTACTTGAATTTTCCCACCTCATCCAGTTTCACTTCTGTTACCGTACCTTGATTCAGCTCCTCTAGGACGTACAGATAACGATACAACATCTGGTAGCTATCTTCTGGACTACCAAGCAAATCGCAAACTGCTTGATTTTTCCCTCTCAAAGCCATGGAGTATGATATCCCTATACCAACTTTTCTCTTCACAATATCCATGATAACTTTAGGAGTTGGAGTCTCATATTTCCCTGGATAATCTTCACTCAACAGAGATGCAACTAGTTTTGATGATCCTTTCCTCTTCTCCATGCATTCTTCACTCTGACTAGTCTGGCTGCATGTGTGCATCTTCGTGTACGTTCTAATCGAGAAACTTTCGGAGTTTGTGATCTTTGCTGCTCGTACTCTCCAATTACAGCTTCGTTGAGCACATCTAACCACCCATCGCTGAGAATCAGATTTTTGTATAAAATACCCGAAAGAGTTAACAAATGCGCCTCTATGAACCAACTTTGCTAAAACATTCTTGTTTGTAAATTCTACACCAACAGTCAAATCCAAACCGTCTTCCCATGGCGGTAAACTCGGACTACACACAACAACAACAGGTGGTTCCTCAACATATTCATCATGCAAATGTGATGAATCCATACTGTTGCCCTCATATACATCACGTACTGTATCTCAATCATTTTCGAGGTCATCTCCATCATTTTCGAGAGCATCTCCATTTTCGAGATCATCATCCTCTTTTTCTTTATTCCATTGTTCGTTGTCAACATACACCATGATGGCATCAAGTCCTATCTCCTATTTCTTGATTGTTAGGCTGCGAATCTTCATAGTTCATACCATAAGAGCTTTTTCCTGCTCTCGACTGTTGCTCGGGCAGTTCCGGTGTACTCAACACCTCCACATACAAAACACATCTACGGTTCTCATTATCAACATGCGTTAGATACACAAACAACTTCTCATCATCACAAATATACGACTATTGCTCACACCCAGCCAACCTAGGAATGTAACTCAATTGGAATTTAACCTTACTTCCATCCAAACCAAGCTTCTTGTATAACCTAGATTCTACCATCGACATTGTTATCTCCTCAACTGATGCCTTAAACACTAGACCATAAATGCGACCTTCGAATTTACAATATATACTGACGTTGTTGATCATTTTAACCTGCCAAACAATACCCAAAAACTCAATCAAAACAATTATTTGTGCACATTTATACAATTGTTGTTCACAGTAATACACTAGTTGTTCACAGTTATACATTAGATGTACACATTTATACCCTAGTTTTACTAGTTATACAACATTTCCTAGTGTTACTGGTTTTACCTAGTTATACTATTATCGAATGAACATGAACCCGAAGCCCAATTCAATTGGTTTCAAGATCTGAAAAAGTAAAATTTTACAATGATTCAACCACAACAATGCATCTGTAACCAATTTGGACTCATAATATACCCAGACACATTCTTTAGACACCATTGTGCATCAAACCGATTACAATCTGCCATTTGAAATCGATTAAAGACACCAATCTACACATTCATTATATAGACCAATAAACGGTTAAACCTCGGTTTGGAGGTGAATGCGGCGGCTACAACGCGGTGGCGCGGCGAAGGAGATGTTGACAGCGGTGTAGGAGGCGAAGGCGAAGATCGAAGATAAGTTGAGCTAAAAGGAAAACGAGTTTCGGCGACGAATGGAACGAGACGAGAGAGGAGAGAGAATCTCGGGTCAAAACGAGAATCGGATCAAGAGCCCCTCGGATCGGATACAACCAACCCAATTTCAGATTTTCGATTTTCAAATTTTTTTTGAATCAATAAGGATAGATTCGTAAAAAACCACTCTCATTTAAATGAGAGGGGTATTGTAGATTAAGGAAGGGCATTGTAGATTTTATTTGGCCTTATAAGACTATAAATCAGTCAACACTTCTATATATAGGATAAACATATAAAGGAGGAGAGGATCACCCTATCTGACACCTATCAAGAGGATAACTTTCCCTTCGGCTGCTCCATTAACGAGAAAAGAATAGGAAACTGAGGTGACACATTTTAGAACCCATGCAAACCAATATCATGAAAACCGGGGAAACGGCCAATTCGTACCCGTACATTTAGAACTGGTACCGATTAATACCTGTGTAATTTTGATGTGATAATCAATACCCACACTCAAGATTATTTGAATATCCAAACACACACAATTTTTTTTGGTGAATCCCTCCTTTGACCAACCTTCTGTTAGTCAACTCCGTTAATATATTAACGGATGCCTAATCACCTGCCACATCAACTTACTTAAAACGACGTCGTTTTAATTAAAAAAAAATTACAGAACTGAGGTTCGAAGCCGGAATCTCTCATGCGACAAAAAAGCATTATACCACTAGACCACGAGTTACTTTATTGTCAATGCAATGACGTATATATATATATATATATATATATCGATATAAAATAGTCAACGGAGTGAAAGATCTGAGCTTTAGCAGCTCCGTAGGAACAAAAGAAATTTTGGATTTGAAAGATCTTAGCTTTAGCAGCTCCTTTTGTTATTCTCCGGCGAAATTCGTTGGTTTCCTCGTATCATAGACGAAATTACTCAAGCCCCATCTCTGTGGTTCACGGTCCAGTCTCGTATAGCTGCAGCCCTCCCATGAGAATATCTCGCTTGGAATTGTTGGATCTCCTAGGATCTAGGGTTTGATATATTGAAATTCAACCAACCTCGTTCTTACCTTGAACTGGCAGCGGAATGAAATGGTGAACGAGATCAGTGGAGCTACGCAGGTGCCTTGCCTCTACCAGATACACACGCACACAAGCTGGAAACGGGATGCTAGTGCCGGATCAATGGGAATCCTCTGTTTCTGTTGTTTCTGCTCTTCTCGCTGAGAAAAACTCGACGGCTCACGTTTTAGGTCGAAACACTCATGTTTTATTCGACCTAAAACACACTTAACGGGCCAGACTTGATTAAGTCTTAATTTCGAAAAGCCCTTTCGAAACCCGAATTGTGTCGATCGACACAACACCATTTTGTCGATAATAATGTGTATCCAATACGCATTAATATGATCATTACCATAATGATCATTCCCATGTCGTAGCTTCCAGTTTGCTTAGGTGTGTGACCCTATAGGATCATATAATACTGGCAGTAAGTCTACAACTTACAGATTGCAAGAGGCTTCTAGCAAAACATTGCAACCGCCTTGTATTATACGAATGTCTGATCTCGACACACAACTATCATCAGGAGTGAGTACGAGTGTGATTTCAGGACACTATCCCAACAATCTCCCACTTGTACTGGAATCATCAACTCCTATAATCCTTTTGTCTCTATATCTCGATTTGGCATAAGGCAAGATTAGTGTCATCCTTATTAAGCCAACATCGTGTTTATCGAAATCCTGATCTCATACTGAACATTACAAACAACTGAACTACAGTTCGTTTGAGTGCGGCCACACATTTTCTCAGTATTAAATCTTCGATAGGCCCTGAGATATTTATCTCCCGTTAATCAGGAGGGACAAATCCCATCTTGTTCCATCCCTATTTCAACGCATACTTCATGATATACTTGAACAGTGCCGTTATAGTCGCCAGTTACGGGTCGACGTTTGACAAAGTCAAAGTGTACCAATTCATATGCAAGAAAGCATGATGAACTCAGGTCTAAGGACTATACTCTATAGTCGTAATGAGAACCTCTTATGACACAGATATAACTATCTTGTAGACTTCTCATCAGCGGGTCATGTCCGATCATATGTTCACCAACATATATCTATGTGACTGACTGCGATAATCATATCATTGGCTCCATGAAACTTAGCCAACAGTCACCTCACAATCTAGTCTCTCGCGGTTGCCATTGTCCCACTTTGACAACCTCGACTAGGGACAAAACATAATTTATATCATCTATGACTTATAGGGTTTCATGATCAAGTCCTCAACTTGATGACCTATAATATGACATAAACTTATTTTGGGACCATTATTTAGATCACAATAAATAATGCTGAAATCAAATTTCATTAAACACTTCTAAAAGAATGTTTACATGAGCATCTTATTATAACTAAAATAAAACTAAAACTCCCACTAGAATCAAGATTATATCTTAAGATCTCTAATGCCTACGGCAGTCGTATGACTCTCATGCTTAGGCCTTGGGAGTGACTTAGTCAGAGGATCAGCGACATTCTCTTCCGTCGGAACTCGGCTGATCTTCACATCACCTCTATTGACGATATCACGAATCAGGTGATATCTCCTCTCTACGTGTTTGGACTTCTGGTGTGACCTCGGTTCTTTCGCCTGAGCAATGGCTCCGTTGTTATCACAAAACAAAGCCACTGGCTCCAAGATACTTGAAACCACACCAAGTTCAGTCATGAACTTCTTGATCCAAACAGCTTCCTTTACCGCTTCTGAAGCAGCAACATATTCAGCTTCCGTCGTGGAATCAGCTACGGTATTCTGCTTAGAGCTCTTCCAGCTCACTGCACTGCCATTTAGACAGAAGACATATCCAGATTGTAATCGGAAATCGTCTCTGTCCGTCTGAAAACTCGCATCGGTGAATCCATTCACCACAAGTTCTTCACTTCCTCCATACACAAGGAATTTATCCTTAGTATGTCTCAAATATTTGAGAATATTCTTGACAGCCGTCTAGTGAACTTCACCTGGATCAGATTGGTATCTACTCGTCATGCTTAACGCGTAAGCTACATCTGGACGAGTGCAGAGCATGGCATACATAATAGATCCTATTGCAGAAGCAAAAGGAATCCTATTCATGCGCTCCCGCTCAGCATGTGTCACCAGACACTGCTTCTTGCTGAGACTAATGCCATGAGACATCGGTATGAAGCCCTTCTTGGAATCTTGCATCTTGAATCTGTGCAACACCTTATCAATATAAGTGTCCTGGCACAATCCAATCAGCCTGTTCACTCTATCTCTGTAGATTCTGATTCCAAGAATGTACGCGGCTTCTCCCATGTCTTTCATGGAAAAACAACTTCCAAGCCAAGTCTTAACAGACTGAAGCAACAGAACGTCATTACCGAGGAGGAGTATGTCATCGACATACAGTACAAGAAACGCAATTCTGCTCTCACTAGTCTTCTTGTAAACACATGGTTCCTCTTCGTTCTTGATGAAACCAAATTGTTTTACTGCTTCATCAAAACGAAGATTCCAACTCCGTGATGCTTGCTTCAATCCATAAATAGATTTATGAAGCTTGCACACCTTTCCAGCGTTCTTAGGATCAACAAAACCTTCAGGCTGTGTCATATACACATCCTCTTCCAGAATACCATTCAGGAAAGCGGTTTTGACATCCATCTGCCAAATCTCATAGTCATAATGAGCTGCAATCGCTAGAAGAATCCGAATGGATTTAAGCATAGCGACTGGGGAATAGATTTCATCATAGTCAATACCATGAATTTGCTTGAAACCTTTAGCCACCAACCTCGCTTTGTAAATCTGTACATTGCCATCCACGTCGATCTTCTTCTTGAAGATCCATTTACACTCAATGGCTTTTACACCATTAGGTAAATCGACCAAGGACCATACTTGGTTTTCTGACATGGATCTCATTTCGGATTTAGAGGCTCCAAGCCACTTTTCGGAGTCCGGGCCCATCATTGCTTCCGCGAAGGTCGCTGGTTCGTCACTATCAATGATCATCAGATCATTGGAATTGGTCACGAGAAATCCATAGTATCTCTCGGGTTCATGACGGATCCTTCCGGATATGCGAACTTCAGGCTCCACAGGCGCCGGTTCCACAGAACTTTGTGGATCCAACTGCTGCTCTTCCTCAGCAGGTTGAGCAGTTTCCTGTGCATCTCGAATTTCTTCAAGATGTACTTTACTCCCACTGTTTTTCTTAGAGAGAAACTCCCTCTCAAGAAAAGAACAGTCCCGAGCGACAAATACTTTGTTCTCAGATTGGTTGTAAAAGTAGTATGCCTTGGTTTCCCTAGGATAACCAACGAAATAGCATTTATCTGATTTGGGTGCAAGCTTGTCAGATATTAAACGTTTGACATAAGCCTCACATCCCCAAATCTTCAGGAAAGACAGACTAGGAATATTCCCAGTCCACAATTCATGTGGTGTCTTTTCCACTGATTTAGATGGTACCCTATTTAGTGTAAACGCAGACGTTTCTAGAGCGTATCCCCAAAAGGATAATGGAAGATTTGAATGACTCATCATAGACCGAACCATATCCAATAAGGTTCGATTCCTCCTCTCTGACACTCCATTCCATTGGGGTGTTCCAGGAGGAGTGAGTTGTAAAATAATTCCACACTCGCTCAGATAGTCGCTGAACTCTTGACTCAAGTATTCTCCTCCGCGATCCGATCGCAGAGCTTTAATACTTTTGCCAAGTTGGTTCTGTACTTCATTCTTGAATTCCTTGAATCTATCAAAGGATTCTGACTTGTGTCTCATCAAGTAGACATAGCCATACCTACTGAAATCATCAGTGAAGGTAATGAAGTACTTGTAATTTCCTCTGGCAACAGTACTCATTGGCCCACATACATCAGTATGAACAAGGCCCAATAAATCATTGGCCCTTTCATTTGGTTTGTTGAAAGGGGCTCTAGCCATTTTGCCCATCAAACAAGATTCGCATTTCTTACATGATTCAAAATCAAATGAGCCCAGAAGCCCATTTCGATGGAGCCTTTAGATGCGTTTCTCATTGATATGGCCCCAACGACAATGCCATAAGAAAGTCGGGTTTTCGTCATTGGACTTAAACCGCTTTGTATTTATGTTAAAGACAGGCATTTCTTGGTTTAAAACATATAACCCATTATCTAATGGGGGCCTGGGGCACTACCATAATATGTACCATCACGATTAAAAGAACAAACTTTATTCTTAACAGCAAAATCAAAACCTTCCAAATCCAAAACGGAAACTGAAATTATGTTTCTGCTAATCGCAGGTACAAAGTAGCAATTATTCAAAGCTAAAACCATGCCCGAAGGTAAGGACAAATCGTAAGTGCCTACGGCCAGTGCAGCAACCTTAGCTCCATTCCCGACCCGTAGCTCCACTTGTCCTTTCTTCAGCGTTCTACTGTTTCTTAGTGCCTGCACATCAGTACAAATATGAGCACCGCAGCCGGTATCCAATACCCACGAAGTAGAACTAGAAGACATAACATTAAGTTCGATAACATAAATACCTGAGTCAGACGCATCATACGTCTTCTTCAGCTTCTTGTAATCTTCCATGAACTTCTTGCAGTCTCTCTTCCAATGCCCTAACTGCTTGCAGTAGTTGCACTTATCCTCAGGAGAAGGCCCGGACTTGGGCTTCGGCTTGGGCTTGTCCTGACTCTCAGTCTGGACAATTTGGGCCTTTCCCTTATCCTTCTTAGGTTTCTTAAACCTTTTACCCCCTTGTACCATCAGTACACTGGGAGTTGCCTTCTTGAGACTTGGCTCTGCTGTCTTCAGCATGCCGTGCAACTCAGTCAATGTCTTAGTCATGTTTTGCATGTTGTAGTTCATGACGAACTGATCAAAACACGACGGCAAAGACTGCAGAATCATGTCAGTGGCTAGCTCCTGACTAATGGCACAGTCCAGTTTCCCCAGGTTATCAATGTAACCCATCATTTTAAGGACATGAGGACTTACTGGACTGTCCTTAGCCAGCTTGCAATCCATGAGAGATTTAACCGTCTGGTATCTCTCTGTGCGAGCTTGCTCCTGAAACAAAGCTTTCAGGCTGTTAATCATCTCAATGGGTGACATCACGTTCTCATATTGCTTCTGCAGCTCAGAGTTCATAGTCACCAGCATTAGACAATTAACATCTTTGACATCAGCTGAATGCTTATCCCAAGCATTCTTTTCTGTCTGCGGGGCATTGGAACGTGGCCTCTCGGTGAGAACTCTTTCAAGGACATATTCCTTGTTCTCCTGCCTGAGAACTATTCTCAGGTTCCAATACCATTCCAAGAAATTAGATCCATTTAACTTGTCCTTCTCAAGGACGGATCTTAGTGAGAAAGTGTTGATGTGAGTTGAGACAGACATAGCTGTAATTAAAAGAGGTAGAGGTTTAGTTATAATGCTCAAGGAATGAGAATTCTTATCTAATAAGAAAAACTCGCATTGTATTCAAAACTATGTTTCCTCAGATGAATACAATGAACCAAGATCCTCAGATCACTAAAATTCGAGTGGGCGACTCGCCGTTACTCAAACTTTAGTTATCTAGGTAAGCAAATCATTGCTAATTGTACCAAGTACAACTATTGGTCGTGGATGAGACAAACTATGCCTAATCCACTCTGATGTCTCTGGGCTCAGAACTTCTGATAGCCCAGTCAAGTAAAACCAATCTCTTCTGTCTTGTGATCACTGACAGTCGCACTGCAAGTCTGTCAATGACCACCTGTCTTACTCATGTTGCAGTGGATACCAAGGACTCCAAGACTATCCAACAAACGACATGAGTCTTGACAGTAGACAAGATCGGGCAAGACATCAAGATCACTTGATATTTTGTTGAGGAAAAGATTATTTAATCTTGTTGCATATCCAATATACATCCAAGAAGTTATTAATTTAATTAAAACATTCAGTTTTATTAAGTTTATGTTCAACTAGAACTATGGGATTGAATTTGATCTAGTATAAGCAAATTTATGGTCCAACCAGTAATTCTGCGAATGGTGTGTCGATCGATGCCAACCATTGGCATCGGTCGACACAACATAATTTAAACCGGTCTCCGATAACCGGTCAAACAGGATCGAATTTCCTTAACCGATTCAATCTAATTGAACCGGTTCGGTTTAACGGTCTATGTCGATCGTCACACAACTCGGTGTCGATCGATATTACCTAACCAGAACCAAATTGGTTAATATAATTAACCGAGCGAGATAACCGGTTCAATCCAATTGAACCGATCTATATAATCGCATTGACTGTGTCGACCGACACACCCAATGTATCGATCGACACAGCAGGATTACGGGTACTCGATCTCAGATCGAAACCCTAAAATTATTTACGAGTTTTCGCTCTGTGTCGACCGACACACGCTTTGTGTCGATCGATACTCTGCGCCAAACCCTAAAATTTTTACGTGTTATTTCGCGGCGTGTCGACCGACACACCCTTTGTGTCGATCGACACAGTGCGATTTCAACAGTTTCATCGTTTTCAACAGGCACATAATCCGAGATTAACACTTTGAAAACATGATTTAGCATGCAATATTCAGTTCAACAACATCAGTTTTCGAATTAATTGCATCTGATTCAATAGCTAAACCCTAACAACGCTCTGATACCACTATTGGATCTCCTAGGATCTAGGGTTTGATATATTGAAATTCAACCAACCTCGTTCTTACCTTGAACTGGCAGCGGAATGAAATGGTGAACGAGATCAGTGGAGCAACGCAGGTGCCTTGCCTCTACCAGATACACACGCACACAAGCTGGAAACGGGATGCTAGTGCCGGATCAATGGGAATCCTCTGTTTCTGGTGTTTCTGCTCTTCTCGCTGAGAAAAAATCGACGGCTCACGTTTTAGGTCGAAACACTCATGTTTTATTCGACCTAAAACACATTTAACGGGCCAGACTTGATTAAGTCTTAATTTCGAAAAGCCCTTTCGAAACCCGAACTATGTCGACCGACACACAAGCTGTGTCGATCGACACAACACCATTTTATCGATAATAATGTGTATCCAATACGCATTAATATGATCATTACCATAATGATCATTCCCATGTCGTAGCTTCCAGTTTGCTTAGGTGTGTGACCCTATAGGATCATATAATACTGGCAGTAAGTCTACAACTTACAGATTGCAAGAGGCTTCTAGCAAAACATTGCAACCGCCCAGTATTATATGAATGTCTGATCTCGACACACAACTATCATCAGGAGTGAGTACGAGTGTGATTTCAGGACACTATCCCAACAGGAATCTCGATGGAAGCTTCCATGGCTCCTTTCGTGTAGGTGCTATCAGATGGTTCGTGGGCTCGTGCTGGATTACGAATTGGGATCGTCTTCTGTCGATGAGCTGATGTTTTCCTTTTTTTGTCACCAAAGCTGACATTTTCCATGGAGGATGGTTTAGGAGCAGAAGCTAGACAGCCATATGTTAGGAATTTGCTAAGAGCTCAGTTAAGGCACAAAATCTTCGAAAATGAATATGTGATCAAAGCATTTTACGAGGCATAGAGGACAGGTAATAAACAAACCTTCATCACTACTCCATGAAATTTGATTCTTGTTTACTTTTGGTTGACTCAAGTTTTGGTTTGATGTTTGTGAATGAGATGAGAACTAGTGCCTAGTGGTGATTCTTACTTCCAGCATTGCGTTGAGACAGCTATGTTGTTGGCTAACATCGGAGCTAACTCAACGTGTTTGCATTTAGGGAAGATGACTATTTTATATATATATATACGTGTTGACGTTGACAATAAAGTAACTTGTGGTTCAGTGGTACAAGGCTTTTGTCGCATGAGAGAGATTCTGGGTTCAAACCTCAATTCTGTAAATTTTTTTTTTTTTTTAAATCAAAACGACGTCGTTTTAAGTAAGTTGACGTGGCAGGTGATTAGGCATCCATTAATATATTAACGGAGTTGACTAACGGAATGTTGGTCAAAGGAGGGATTCACCAAAAAAAATTGTGTGTGTTTGGATATTCAAATAATCTTGAGTGTGGGTATTAATTAGCACATCAAAATTAGACAGGTATTAATCGGTACCAGTTCTAAATGTGCGGGTACGAATTGGCCGTTTTCTCCATGAAAACCTAATATGTGCAACATTGCTTTGAAAAAAAAGCCATTCAATATGGTCTTAGGGCTTATATATATCAGCTTTTATAGCTATGAATCCTTTCTTTTATTTTTTTTTATTTTTTTGTCAACTTGCAGGCTTTTCATTAGGCCCAAAAAGGCCAATGTACAACTTGGATTACAAAATTAAAGTCCAACAGAGAAACTAAAAATGCACAGCCCAACGAAGCCCAGTCGATGATGATAAGAGTGAGGAAATCCACGTGGCGGCGCAGGAGGAACTCCGACATGCAACCACCGCTTCAGAAATTCACCACCGGAAAAGCTTTAACGACGTCGTCCTCTG
Source organism: Orychophragmus violaceus (assembly GCA_030180135.1). Taxonomy (NCBI): domain Eukaryota; kingdom Viridiplantae; phylum Streptophyta; class Magnoliopsida; order Brassicales; family Brassicaceae; genus Orychophragmus; species Orychophragmus violaceus. The sequence continues at coordinate 62,449,466 of CM058240.1, read as the reverse complement.
CAGCTGAAGATATCCAAGCCGCCGATCAGACCAATCCACAGAAGATACCGCCAGGAAGAACCGCTTTAAAGGAAACCCAGCTTCAGTTAACATCCGATAAACTACACGCCAAGGAGGCTCCGCCGCCGGCCGAATCATTAAAACCGACCATTAAACTCCCAAAGCCGATGGTGGGACATAGCTGCGAAGATATTAATCCAAAGAACATGGAGCCATCAAGAAGAAAACGAAGAACCTCGGGCTTAGTGACGGGAAAGAAAGCAGGGAGAGGAGATCGGAAGAACTCCGATGTTAATCGGAAACGTGCTCGAGTGGGAGCAAGCCGGAGCAAGCCGGAGCAGAACCGGAAACCTTATTAAAACAAAAGAGAGAGGCCGATCGAAGAACAGAACAATAAACAAGAACACGATCGGCACAGATCTAAAACAAGATGAGGAAAAAAGATTTCAATCTCGAAGGAAGAGAGAAAGAAATCAGAAAAAAAACCCAACCCAGAAATCATACTTACCTTCTAAAAAATTTGTATCGGAGAAGAAGGAAGAAGAATTTCTGGGGAGAAATTTCTCTCTCAACTAGAGGAGAGAGAAACCTATTGTAGCGATATCCGAATCCTTTCTTTTAAACTTGGGTATGTTTTAGAAAATGAAAAACTCTGTGGGTCAAAACCCTTTTTATGCTAATCTAATACTATAAATATGGGCATACACACACACACACAAAAAGCCAAGAGAGAGAGGCGCACGGCGAAGGCGACTTGACTCAAAGAGAATACCGCATTATAAAATCCAAATCCTTTTCGTCAACTCCCTTTTAAGCCCTTGGCTGCATTGACGAGATCGCTTCGTCCTTACGCGGATTTATCTTCGTTTCGCCATGACTCATATCCTTTGATTCTCTTCCTTCAATCGCTTGTTAACTCCGTTAGTTTTCGTTTTAAGATTGTGTTTCGATCTATGAATCTCATCTGTTCTTTGAAACGGTTTGTGTGCAAAATTTAGGGAGAAAAGTTTTCAATTTTGGGTTTTTTTTATTGGGAGGAGCTGTAATTGTAGTCGATTTGCGTCCGGTGTGATTAGATTCTTATTTTATAAACGAAAATCTACTACAAAGCTTGTTGTTTTTCTTTGATTCAATCTATGGTGAAATCGCACGTGGAAGTCAGAGAGAGCGTGACCGTGAAAGAGCCGCGGCTCGTGCTGGAGGAAAAGGAAAGAATGCTGACGACGGATTGACGCCGGAGCAACGCCGTGAAAGGTAAAACAAGTTGTTTTTTTATTGAATTGCTCTTGGTTGCTTCCTAATGGATGATGATTTGATTTATGGGTTTTGTATATATAATTCAGAGATGGAAAAGCATTGCAAGAGAAGGCAGCAAAGAAGGCTGCTCAAGCTGCAGCTGCAGGTTCTGGTGGAGGAGCAGGAGGCAAAGGAGCTGCTAAGAAGTGATCCATTTGGTTTTACGTTTTCTTTTTTAAAATCTCTCAAAATGTTTGAAACTGGGTTAACTTAGACTTGAGATTTGCTCTTCTGAATCCCATTATACTGTCTCTGAGTTCGAAAATGCAATTTGTGCTTGTTGTATTACCTTATTTGGTCTTTCTATGATCTGCTATAAAGTATTCTTGCAAATTTAACTGTCCCTTGTGGGGAAATTGTAGTTCTTGTTACTCTTTGGTGTTTGAAATCGGGTCGTTTCTTCTGTCTGAATCGCATTATGCTGTCACTGTATTGAAATTGCAGTTTGATGCTTGTGGTGAAATTTTATTTGGTCTTTCTTTGATCCGTTTAGAAGTATATACTTGCAACTATACTTTCTTTTGGGGACATGAGCTTTGCTCTTGTTGTCTCGAGGACATGAGCTTTGCTCTTGTTGTCTGAATCCTGTTTTACTGCCTCTTGTGCCAAAATTGTAAATTTGATGCTTATTGTGAAATCTTATTTGATCTGTTATACTTTCTCTGTTGGGCACACACTGTAGTTGAGTTTCACTCTTCCTCTCAGAATGATAGACCTGAGCTTTGCTCGTGTGTGAATCACGTTTTGCTGCATCTGTATTGAAATTGCAATGATGATACTTGTGGTGTAGGTCACTGAATGGTTTTAGGGATATTTTACTCTTTTTTTAAACTAGAAATTATAGATTTAGTTTACGGCATAGGATCATGACGATGATGATGCACGAATTGAAGGTTGAGATGAATCTAGTTTTGATTACAAGTGATTTCACTGAGGTGTTTTAATGTTTTATTAAAGAGGAGCCAGATATTCGATGGTGATCGACGCCAAAGCAAGAAAAGCCTTTCCTTTTCTCTCCATAACATCTTTTAACTTACATGTTACATGTGTGCAACATCACCACGAAAAACTGCCGATGATCGAAGACTTGACAAAGTTTTAGATTCGAATATCAGAAAAGTCTCTCTCGGATATCGCCAAATATTTAGACCTTTTCTATACAGGTTCGAATTATGTTATTTTTCTAGGAACCTTATTTACTATAATAAAGCAATTAATACATGTAAAGATAATTGATGAACATAAAATCCTAAAATATAATACCAAATCGAAAAGATAAAAAGAAATTGTAGAGGCTAACCGTTGAATTTCTTATAAATCTTTAAGTGCTATATATTTCCAACAATGGTCTAAAATCATTTCATCAAAAACTTTCAACAATTTTTTACATCAACAAAAATTATTCTAGACACATGGCAATTCGATAGACTTGACAGACATTTTTTCCTAGACAAGATTCTATAGAAATTTTTGAGACTACTGATAGGTCTCATTTTATCTCTAAAATCTAAATGTAAGTACACATAAAATCAATTGTAATATATAGTTTATTATGTTCTTGGCGCTGTAACTATGGATTTCTTTGAGTGCCAATAGATTTAAGTATTGAAGTTTCGACTATGCATTTTTATTTTTATTTTTGTAACTTACACATTTTTCACTCTCTCTTTAGTTTTCATGAACTAACAGAGATGGTGAAAACTATGATTCTCACTCGCGAAGCGGGTTATCTATGAGATCAAGAAGGTCGTAAATGCAACACACAAGGGTAGAGGCTTGAAGCGGAAGGAAACTCCATTGTTGTACAAGTCGCTATAAGTGCAGGAGATGGGAAGTAGACCCGCGATTTGGCAGTAGCAGGTGGTCGCGGGCGCACCCTTGCTGATTGCAACATGCCTGATCAGTTTTACGCGAACATGTTTGCGATTCGGCTGCCAACTTTTGAAAGGCAGGATTTCGAACTAAAGACTGCCTACTACACTTTGATTGGGCAGCATCATTTCATGGTCTGCCTCATGAGCATCCTATGAACCACATTAAGAGGTTTGAGTATCTGGTCACTAGTATGAAGTACGATGGAGTCCTTAATGACTATCTCTCTTGCAAGCTCTTCCCACACTCTTACGCGAGAGAAGCATCTCCCACCAGGATCTCTGACAACCTGGGAACAGACCAAGAATGTATTTCTTTGTAGCTTCTATGATGATGCTAGGTCTGAAGAGTTGATGAAATATATATTTATATTCAAGCAAGGTCCAACAGAAGCTTTCAAAAGCGCTTGGATCAAATTCAAGGCTTACCAGAGAGACAGTCTGCATCATGGATTCAGTGAGGTTCAGCTGCTAGTAACCTTTTTCAGAGGAGTTGATTGGTGATACCAGATGGCTCTGGATGCTGCAAGCAATGGGAACTTCAACACGAGGTATCCCGAACAAGTTTATGAGCTAATTGAAAACTTGGATTCTAGCAATAGTACCAATAATTCAGACTTGGAGAGACATAGGCAAGCTGCAAGCATTGATAGCGGTGAGATTGCTGCAGTTAGTGCTAAATTAGATTCAATTCACAGTCATCTTTTGGGGAAGAAGTCTGTCCATTTTGCACTAGAGGTTGAAGCTATTGAGGAGAATGTGAACTACATTAAGAGAAATGGAATTTAGAACAACAGAGGTGCCTTTATAGGCAATCAAAACTCCTTTGGGTTCACTTCTATCCAGATTATCAGAAGCCATTCTAGAGCAGTGGTTTCATGAACTATGGATCCTTTTCATACCAGACACCTCCTCCACAAGCATAAGATACAAGCTCGAATCAATGATGCAGCAAATTCTGCAAGGACAACATAAGATGCCAGTGGATCTAAGTGAAAAAATTGATGCAGTATATCATGATCTCGGTGGGAAATTGGAGGCTCTCACAACTAGAGTTGACAGTATGGATACCATATTGACTAGAACTTAAGCAGATATCAAAGGAAAGATGGTTCACAATGCACATGTCAATGCCATTTCGATTCAGATTGAAGATAAGATGGATCATGAGTAAGAAACTGGAGTAAAGGATGATAAATCGTGGAAAATTCTCGTAGGATTGTAGTTGCAGACATGCTGTCAATCGACACTCATGACTGGTGTCGGTCGACACTAATGGAAAATCTCGAGTTTCTTAGATTTGACGGACCGGAATCGACCGAGATCGACATAGAATTACTGGTGTCGGCCATCAATGTCGATCGACACACCGCTGGTGTCGGTCGACACCCACCTCTCACGGACATAATATCGAGTTCTAGTGGACCAAAATCGACCTCAATTTACATACGGAGCTCGACACGCCTCAGCATCGATCGACACCCACCTTGTGTCGATTGACACCCATCTATCCACAAAGTAGAATCAATTATTTTGAAACCAGCGTTGATCGATACACCTCTAGTGTCAGTCAAAACCAATGCCAGACGAGTCCAAAAGCCTACAACATCACCAGAAAGAGTCTATAAGCCAAATATACATTTCCTTAAGGTTCCTAAGTAGTCCAAACAAGAGCTGAATGAGACTATATGCAAAGAAACCATGGAAAAATATATGACTGATATTCCACCGGTCTTCCCAATTCATCTTCCTGCAATGATATAAAACAAACAAGGATTATTATAGAATTTAAAGTTGTAAAGCTGTAAGAAACATAAATAACATATATACAATAAAAGTTACTTGTCATTTCTTGCTAGATTTGTTGGTACGACTTGGGCTCTGATAAGTGGATGTGATGACCGAGATCTTCACGGTCAGACATACGACAACTGGAATAAGTCGCACTCCTTTGCAATGCTTTTACAATATCCCAGTAGTTTTTCATCATTTTCCAGAGAGTCTCGCCGATCCATTTAGGTCGCTCTCGACTAGTCCTCACATTGTTAATCATGTCTTTCAACCGTCGTTGACAGATCTCCTTGAAACACTATTGAACTGTCCATGTTATCAAGGGATCCCATGTGTGGGTTTTCTACAATATAAATAGAATAAACATAGCATTAGTGAAGACAACACAAGCAAACCTATATGTAAAGGGTATATAAGAGAAAAAATGCACCGCGAACTCGAAAAAGTATCTTTCTACTTTATCACGAGGCACGCATGACCAGCTATAGTAGGGTTGATCAAATTTGTTTGTAAATTTGTTAGTAATCTTCCGAACCAATTTCGATTCTCTGTCACGAGTAAACCTGAAAAATGCTTTAACAGAAGAAAGTGATTAATGGTTTGGTCATGTTTGAAATGATACAAACACTATCTTGTAAACGCTCAGAAACCCGAACTTAACAAAACACAAATAAAAGTTAAACTGAGACATCAAAACTCAATTGGTTGATAACTATAAGATTATCATCATAACCATTAGAGACTTGAACTCATCAAACAATCATAACTTATAAGCAAACCAACAATCAGATTCAGAAGAAAACTAGACGGTTTAATAAACACCACTACAATATGCATAAGACTAGAATATGAAACCATACATAGAATAACAAGTCCTAAGAAAATTTATATCAACAGCCGAAGAAAAAGTAAATAACAATAGTCATACCAATTTGAGTTTGGCGTCAGTGTGGGCGAGAGGACGGTGGTAAACATTTCCCCGTCTGGCACCCAAAGCAGAGAATTCAGAGCCCGCAGCGTGTCCTCTCAGAGATCCGGAAAAACTGGAACATATTCATCGAGTAAGTTGTGACCTTCAGAAGATGGATGACTATGAGTCTGAGAGTGGTTAACTGGAAAAATTGGGGCGTCCTGAACAGGATTCTGGTTGTTCTGGACTTCTTGTGACGCCGGAGACGCATCGACTTCACGTTGATTAGTAGTCGAGTTCTGGAAAGTTGTTGTGGTGGTGGATAGTTCCAGAAATAGCGGAACTTTGTCTTTACGGTTGGACGATAACTGGATTTTTGTCTTGACATTGAGTCGACTGAGTCAAAGGAACTTTGGCCGCCGGCGTGAAGTTGTATTGTTCCAGTAGAAGCCTCGGTTAGTTTTTCGTAGTAGAGGGGCGGTTGGTGTCAACGGCTCTTTGAGAAGCGTTAGGAATGTTTAGTCTCTTACGTCCTTTATTAGTTGTAGATGTAGGCATCGTATCATGGAGGTTTTCGTGATTGAGAGATTCAAAGAAGAGATTAAGAGGGCCGATAGGGTTTTTGCGAAAGTTAGCGATTAAATTGAGAACCTCGAATAAGAGATTAAAAGAATATATATTAATTAGAGATGGGTGGGCAGAGAAGAGGATTTGGAGAGAGATTGGAGAGTTGATTCGAAGGGGATTTCAGAAAAGGAGAAAAACAAAATAAAATAAGGGTTTATGTTTCTCGTAATTAAAGATTTCTCGACACTTAGTCAAAAAATCTTGGGTTCAGGCGGGTAATTGAAATATTTTGCGCTATAAAATTGGGTTTGGTTTTTCAGATTAATTTGGCATATTTTTTGAAACTTTTCCCACTTGTAATCGTAACTTAGTCATCAAATTGTAAATAACAATTATTTTAAATATTAACCATAATTAATATAAAATCTTAATAAGCAAATCCACAATAAGTTTGATCCCAATATAAAGTAGGACTCGAGACTAATTCATGGTTTGAAATGAGATTAATCGTCTTTTTAAAAACAACTCCTACATAGAAAATTTTAAAATGATGTTAGTAAGAAACTATATATATTTCATATACCAAATTCGTAAAAGTTCAATAATTTACCACTATTTCATTAGATGAATGTCTTCAATATCTGGATCAAAGTAAAGGTGTGAAATAATACATGAATCTTGGATTAACAGATTACCTAAATACAATGAAAATAATAAAATAATTAGTAAATTTAAGTTAATGGATAAATTAAACCCTAATAAAATTATAATTATTAAAAGTTATTTTAATACGTTTTTACTTACTTAGAGTATTATTCGCACCCCAAAACCTCAATACCATAATTGATTAAAAGTTCATAGTAGAGTGTCAGAATTCTTAAAACTTAATCACATATTGTCCCCTAGCCAAACATTTGATTTATTTCCCACTTTGAAAAATTAAGATGATAATAATTTAATTTAAGTAAAATTAATGTGGGACAAAATATTTTAAAATTTCCTAAATAAAACTGCAAAAAAAAATAAAGATCTTACTTAATTTCCCTCAGATGAAACCAAACTTGTTTGACAAGACCATATGAACTTGGTCTCTTTTCGATCCTATCATATTTATATGATTACACTTCACCCACAAACTTGATCTATCCCTCCAGATAAAGAACAAAAAGAGTCAAAGAAACGGTTTTTAAGAAAATATGGTAGACTAACTGATCTTTCTATCAGTTAATGAAACTTGATGTATCCAATCACATCTATAACATATACACATAAGATCAGTATAACAATTAAAAAAAGGTAAAGTATATATCTAACATAAATAATAATTTTCTTATAAAAAATTTAAAAATGCATATATAAGAGAAAACTTACCAATAAGAAATTTAAAAATGCATATATAAGAGAAAACTCACCAATAGTGTATTTATGTGAGATTTGACGATCTAATATGGTGTGGATGCCAACAAAATCATAAAACTCATCATTAACAACCATGAAACAAATTGATATCTGAGTTTGCTCGTCCATAAGAATTGTTTTCGGAGTAATTGTGTCTCTCGGTTCAACCGGATTATAAATCACAACGAAGTTTTGGATATACTTCCAGGATCCTTTATCAAAATGGTTATTAATTTTATGAAAGCAATTGCATGGTATTGTGGCATGTATTTTAAAACTCTAAAAATAAAAATAGTAAACAGACAAAGTATATAAAATTAAGAAACATAAAAAATATTAAAATTATGTTTTCATATTTTATGTTTGTTAAGCAAGCATACATGTTCATCACCGAGGATAACATTACATTGAAGACCATGTGACTATTTGGAGACTAATATGAACATCAAGATGCTTTTATGGTCAGGTTGCCCATTTTAATACTTTTTTCAATTAGTGAGGAATTTTGCAAATAGGCTACAAGATTAAATTGATAGGACATATACCTAAATTGTTTTTCAACAATCGATGTAAGTAAATACGGATATATTTTTTTATAAAATTTGAACTGTAATAAATAATGACTCGAACTTTATATATCATTACCTAGTCAACTAGATTCCTAGGTGCATAATTACTACAGCCGAAGATGCACGCGAACAGATACATATTAATCAATTAATACGAGTAACATTAATAGTATTTAAGTTTATGAAAAACCCAAAGGTTGTATCGTCTCTATAAATAAAATTTTGTGGTTGAATGAAATGATATGGATCTCTATAATACTCTACAATATTTTTTAAAATTCTTCTTGCCTATTTCCATCTTTTTTTTTTCCAAAATCATAATGGAGTACCTTCCCAGTGATGTCATTCGAAAAATATTTCTTGGCGTCATTGACGGTGATCAAGGTTTAAGCTATTTTGTAAGCGTGAAGGCGACATGCAAGACGTCGGAGAAATTTCAGATTTCTACAAGTCGAGTGATATGTACTTCGGGAACATTAACTTAAATATTTGGTGCCCACATCCGGTTATACAAAATTTCGTCAACAAATGTCTGGAATCCGGAAACCCTTATGATCTTCTCCTCCGAGATATGTGTTGTTTTATATACATCGACTGGATGGTTCAAGGAGAGGCTATGATCAAGATATCGGCAGATAGTCAATGGGAGACTAGGATATACACCTACTCCATGCTCTTGCGGGTCTTTATGGATATCGAGAAGTTTTGAACCATGGATATATCATCGAGCGCGAATTTGCCACTCGAATACATGTTATGATACTAGGAGAGATAGGCGTGTATGGCCACAAAAACTGTGTGATCTGTTCTTTGAGAAGCAAACAAGTGTAGATATCAACGGTCTTTATAGATGTATGTGTGCTCCGATAAAACCTTGGATGGCTTGCTGGGACTATGGTTGCAAAGGTTCAAACATGTGCGATAGATGATTTTAAACCATCGAGTCACTATTTTACTTCAGACTCACCAACGATAATTTTGGAATTTGACTCGTTTATGTTCTTGAATATACTTAATTAATATGTATGCATGATATTTAATTATATTGCGACTACTTTGCTACTATTTCATGACTGAATTAACGACTATTTGGAGGCTAATATGAACATCAAGATGCACTTATGGTTAATTTGACCATGTTAATACTTCTTTTCAACTAGTGCTGAATTTTGCAAACAGGCGATATAATTAAATTTATAGGACATACCTAAACTACTTCTCAATAATCGATGCAAGTAACTATGAGTTTATTTTTATAAAATCTGAACTGCCATAAATAATGACTTTTCATTATATATCATTAGCTATCCATATAGATTATTCTTCATGTACATACTTACTACAACCAAAGAAGCATATATCTATTAATGAATAAATAACAAAACATAAATAATATTTAAATTTATGGAAAACCCAAAGGTTGCATCATCTCTATAAATAAACTTTTGATGTTGCATGAAATGATATCGATCTCTCAAATATTCTACAATATTATTTGTTAAAATTCTTCTTGCCTGTTTCCATCTATTCTTTACTAAAATTATAATGCATTACATTTCCAGTGATTTCCTACCAAAAAAAAAAAATCCTTCTTGGCGTCCTTGACGATGATCAAGGTTTACACTTTTTGTCCAGTCGAAGACAACATGCAAGGCGTTGTGAGACGTTGGAGAAAGCTCAGATTTCTATAAGTCGACCGATCTCTATTTTGGGAACATTAAATTAAATACTTGGTGCCCACATCCGGTTATACAAATTTTGTCAACAGACGTCTGGAATCCGAAAACCCTTCTGCTCTTCTCTTCCAAGGTATGTGTCTTTTTGTATATTGCGATTGTTGGGACAGATGGACCTACATCGACCAGCTGGTTCAAGGAGAGGCTATGATCAAGAGATCGGCAGATAGTCGATGGAAGACGAGGATATATGCGTACTCTATGCTCATGCAGATTTTTTTATGGAGATGGAGAAGTTTTGAACTGTGTTAAGAGTTTTTTTTTGTATTTGAGATTTGTTGTTAATGGTTTAACTATGTAATTTTCTGTAATCAAAATTGGTATCGTAACTTATATCGATAACTGGTAGAGACATATCTGTTTTTAGATTTGTAAATATAACTAATTTCATTAAATACTTGAAAACGATAATGTACAATACTTGAAAACAAAAATGTAGAATAATCTACTACATATAACATACCACATATTAATTAAGGATCTTCATGAAGATAACCGGGCCAAATTCCGCAATTATCTCTCATGATTGTGAAGTAAAATAGTAACTTGATGGTCCAAAAGCATCTATCGCACATGTTTGTACCTTTGAAACCATAGTCCCACCAAGCCATCCAAGAGTTTTCATCGAGCGCGAATTCGCCACTCAAATATGTGTTAAGATAACTATGAGATAAACGTGTATGGCCAGCCAGACCATGTGCTCTGTTATTTGAGAAGCGAGCAAGTGTAGATATCAACAGTCTTTATAGATGTATGTGTGCTCCGATAAAAACTTGGATAGCTTGGTGGGACTATGGTTTCAAAGGTACAAACATTTGCGATAGATGCTTTTGGACCATCAAGTTACTATTTTACTTCACAATCATGAGAGATAATTTCGGAATTTGGCCCGGTTATCTTCATGAAGATCCTTAATTAATATGTGGTTTGTTATATGTAGTAGATTATGCTACATTTTGTTTTCAAGTATTGTACATTATCGTTTTCAAGTATTTAATGAAATTAGTTATATTTACAAATCTAAAAACAGATATGTCTCTATCAGTTATCGATATAAGTTAAGATACCAATTTTGATTAAAGAAAATTACATAGTTAAACCATTAACAACAAATCTCAAATACAAAAAAAAACACGCTAAAGTACTTAGAGAAAATGGGATTATTAATCTCATCAAAACGGTCAATCACGAGCAGTCAAGTGAATATAATCGACGAAGTTCGACGCTTCAAATTGCCAATAACACGAATCGCAAAACGGTTGTTGTGGTGCTCCAAAAACGTCTCTTTTATTGCACAGGAAAAAAGTAATTGGGACTTCAATATGTTCCAACAGTTCCCAAAAACTTGGGGTTTTTCGTAGCCCCAATTCCCGAGGAGTTGGTATATAGTCAACTGGTTAAGCATGCGTTCAACATACTCACGAGTTAGCGTTGGATAGTTGTGAACTCAGCCCCTCTCGTCAATAGACAACACCATGTTCAACACACTATAAACGAATTTTGCTATTTCACATCATCTCTCACCGGCATCGTGAATTTTGGCCCTCCCTGCATCGATGGTGGCATGGAACTCAAGTTTTTGTTCTCCATTTCGTCTCCCAAACGTTAACTATTTATGAAATGAGTGAAGGAAAAAAGGTTATTTCATTCATGTCGATAAATTATGAAAACCTTTAATGAAAAAACAGAGTAAGTAAACCAAGAATTGTAACCCTTTATTTAACCATGATTAATCTTGATTTGATGGGGTCACGAAGAGAAACACTCCTTAAGTGCCAACAGTTTGTGTACTATTAGACTCAATTTATTTATATTATAAAGACACGTGTCATTTAACAGCTCGTCTCTCTCTCTCTCTCTCTCTCTCTCTCTCTCTCTCTCTCTCTCTCTCTCTCTCTCTCTCTCTCTCTCTCTCTCTCTCTCTCTCTCTCTCTCTCTCTCTCTCTCTCTCTCTCTATGCTGCGCTCTAGACTACTTATTAAAATATGCATGTATGATGACATAAACATATTTACTGAGGCCCAAACATATTTATTTTCTATCAAAAAAAAAATAAAAAAAATTGTAGTATTGATATATAGTCGCGAATTTTAGTCTCCTTCCCTAAACGATTTGTTTTCTCTATTAGGTCTTAGCAAGTATAGTTAAGCTTTTTCTTCTCTAGATTTCCGACCAAGAAAGCGCGATTCTCTCAAACGACCATGGATGTGCGGATTTTTAGGCGAGTATCTCAGATTAACGACCATCTTCCATCTCTTTGGGATTTAAGGGTGTTTCTCATTCGTGTGTGGATGTGTGTTTCTTCAAATGGCGATCCAAATATTTCAATGATCTTGTGCGATGAAGAGATAATCGCGTTTCCTCTCCCAGAATTTTAATCAGTTTTGGTTTCTGATTGTCACATATTTTTAAAATAGGAGAATAACTATTTCGATTTAGGGTATCCGGATCGAGAAAACTGTGCTCTCTTACGATTTTGAACAATTCTGGTATTCACTTTGGCTCGAGAATCGATGGTTTCACCTTAATGATGCTCAAGTCGTGCTTGCACCATATTTTCTTTCTTTGACTCCTCACAAATTTAAGCTCATATTTGAACCAAAAACATTGTTCTGTCTTACTTATGATAATCTCCCGCGAGGTCATTTCATGGTTTTTCCATCGATTCCGGATATATTGGATGTGTTGGTTAATGATCTTTATCCTAGAGGTATTTTGCACTAAATATTTTTTGGGGGCGTAGGATTATAATAATATGCATGTTATTTGGATATGTTTTACACTAAATCATATATTTCCTTTATAGATGTCTTTGGTGTTGTAACACATATTGGAAAGATCGAGTATTGTTGGGAAGGACTTAAGTTAAAGTTTACCATTCGTGATACAAGGTGAGATATTCTTTGTCTTTTATTTTGAAGATTTTTTGTTATTAGAATCTGATAATTGCTTAATAAATTGATATCATATATAGGCTATGTAGTATCCATTGTGTGTTAGTTGGGAGAGATGAGAAAGAATTGGCCAAAAGGTTTAGGTACGATGCATATAAGCATGTCTTCGTAATTCTCATATGCTTCTTCGTCAAACAGCAACCAGATAAGATGTACAAAATCTTATTATATATAGATAACAATGATTGCATTGTGTAGTAATTTAGTTTGTTTATGATTGTTTATATATTAGGCTATACTTGGCTACAAGGACAAGAAAGACTTTCAACGATCATGTATGACCAGTATGGGAATTCTGACTGGGTTTAGTCAATAGGTTGTGTTAATATTTTTTGTTCATTTTATTAATTTATTATGTTTATGTCTATATATTGCGTATAATACATTGTTTTCTTTCTTTTTAGGTTTCCCAAACCAATATCAGAGAAATACGTCACGAAGAAAATCTGATGTCATTGTTCTACTAACTAAATTCGTCTATCTCAAAATGTTGTTCAATGAAAACTTTATCTTTTGTTTATTGTGGATCAAGTGATCCTCTAAATATGAACTTGTAGACGTTGATCCTTTAACTTTAGGATTTTTAAACAACTAATGTATGATTGTGATATGATCTCAATGCAAACAAGTTATATTTGGTATGTTAGTGTACCTCTTATCTATATATACGATCAAGTAATTAAAAATGTTTATAATTATATTAATAATGCATAACATATATATAAATCTTTTGGAAAGAAATTTGGTAAAGGTTAATTAATTTATTTAAGATTTTAGAAATCTAAATTTGGTTTAAGAAATTATTAGCTTTGATATTCGTTTAATGGTTTAATAGTTTACTATTTTACTTACGTTTAAGGTATAGGACTTAAGGTATATAGGGTTTAGGGTATAGAGTTTAGGGTTTATGGTTTAGTGACTATTGATATGTATGTGACTACATTAATTAAATAAACACTTGATACAAAGATAATCTATATGAGAACATTTTAGAAGATTTAAATAAAATTATAAAATCTAAAATAGCAAATTACATAAAGTTTACCATACCAATAAATGAAATTAATAAATATAACCAAAATATAGTAAATGAAAAACATAATATATGATACGACTAATAACCGACCCGACTAAAGACTAATTTGCAACCTTTTACGACCCTCCCCGAGAGTCGCACATTATTCGCCAAACTAACGACTACTTGGCGACTATTTTTTCGGTCTCGGCTATAGTCGTAATTTGGGGACAAAATTGGCGACTACCATTTTTGGTCATAAAATAGCGACTTATATACGACCATATGTTAGGGTCGTAATACAGCCGCACACTTGTCTCTAAGTTGTCGCAAAATTTGGCGACTACAAAATAGTCGCAAGATGCAGTCGCAAAAAACGATGTTTCTTGTAGTGGAAGTATGATGTTGAACCAGATCTTTGATACTTGGTAGATATTTCTTGGCTACATCTAGGGATGTTAAAAAAGGGTAATTACCTGTATGGTACCCTAAACCTTTTAAAAAATTGAAAGAAAAAACCCTACCCTTTCTTTGTAAACAAATGAGGGTTCATAATGGGCGGGTATCCTTTACATGCGGATATAATCAGGGTAACTCTAAAGGGCTTAGGGTACCCGTAGATTTTTTTTTGTAATTTCTGAATAATCAAGATTCCTGTTTCTTTTTTATGTATTTGATTCCCTGCTCTAGTTTGCATATCAGACTCGAGTCGTGTGGTGTGTTATCCGAATTACATGTCAATTTCAGCTGTCTCTGCCATATTTATACGATTTCTTTTGTTTGTATTTCTTAAGAGATTATATTACACAATTCTTTTCTCACTTTGGTACCTCTATGTCAAATTTATTGTATTATGCAATGTGTTTCTCTGTGTTTCTTTTGTTAGCAAGAAGTTATCTCAATTTCTTAAACAAAATTGAGCGATACGTTTCTGCTCATACCCACGAAGCTTCTTTGTTGGTCACATTGTGATTAACTGATACTTATTGACATTGAATGAATGTTCGTGGTTTAGTCTGCAGTTATTGAATCAGATTTCATTTTATAAATATCTTTACCATTCTAAACTTTAGTAATAAAATTATATATTTGTGTGTATTTACAACAAACTTAATAAAATAATTACAAAATCATGTTTTGTGATAAATTGTAAATATTATTAAATTTCTAAATTTATGAGTTAATATAAAATATAATACTATTCAAAACATATTTAATTTAAAATAAATTAAAAATTAATAATGGTTAAAACTTACAACATAAACAAAAAAATATGAAAATAAGTTAGGGTATCCGCGGGTTACCCTAACAGTCTAGAGTATTTTTAGGGTTACCCTAACAGACTAGGGTATTTTTAGGATAATTCGGCAAGGGTTTTTTCTGGTCAGGGTTTTATTAGGGTGAGGGTAGGGTAGGGTAAAATTACCCATTACAACATCCCTAGCTACATCTAGAGCAGTGATTAATGTTAGGAATTGTTTGATTGATCTCCACCTGGGAGATAAACCTATGCACTTCAAGATGGATAAGCTACGGAGATCCACCATAGATGGACATACCTTCAGTGTTGAGGTGGAGCCAAAGATTCAGATTGGTGAGGACAAAGTGCTTGATAATGGAGTAGAGAATATGGTGGTTGGTCATGAATCCACTCTAACATCTTCAGAGTCTGTAATTGCTCCTAAGAAGAAACTCCAGACATCACTCTTCCACCAAAGCAAAGGTACGTATCCTCTCGCCCTTTACATCATAACCACATTGCTGTGAATGCAGGGAAACGCTCACACTTCGCTCCCACCTGGTTCTCATCCCACATTCCTTGGTCGCTCTCATGCTCACACTGCCTATACACCACCATGGATGAGGATACTTTCGCAGAGGCACTCTTTGCCTTTGGTGAATCCTCCACGAGCCTGATCTCCTTCCAACATCAAGCTAATAAATGTAAACAAGCGCTTGGTGGGAGGAAATCCATTGGTTAGTCTGTACATATTTGATTTTTCGCTTTTCATTGATTCTTTTGATTTATCTTTGTTTTGTATGTCAAAAAGCGAATAATATGGCCAAAACATGATCATTCTCGATCGGAACCCTCATGGTGTCGGTCGACACCCCATTCGAAACAAAGGACCAATGTCGAGGACGCTCGACACATACCAAATTTAAGTCGACCAAAGCTTGGTGTAGATCGACACCAGTGTTTTGTGTCGGTCGACACTCATTGCGATTACAAGTAAGGTTTCTGATTTCTCAATTTGATCTTGGATTTGACTCTATTTTTCCTGAGCCCAAGCTTCTATAACACTGGGGACATTGTTGTTTAAGTGTGGGGGAGGTGATTGCTGACACCGTTTTTTTCTTAGAGTCAGTTGTGTTAGTCCGTTTTGAGTCAACTCCTTGTGCATGAAAAATAATTTTTTGAGGAAAAACCACATTTGCAGGAACTTAACTAACCACTGATTTGAGATTGATAGGCATCTAAGATTGATAGAAAACCCCACTACAGAACAACCTTCCAATGCTACTCATATTCTCTTGGGTATCTGGAAGATTCATTACTGATGTCGCCCATAACCTGACTCAACTCTCGTCTTGGGGCTTTGCATTGACATGATCAGATTCATCCTTCAGTCCTGAAAGACTTGTATGTGTGAGTACGCCTCCCCTCTCTCTTCCCTTCAAAAAAAAAGAGAGAAAAATATGAGGACAAGCTAGTAGCTTCGAAGTGAACATGAAGTGAAAGTAACCCTATTATCTTTTATGCTTCATGGAAACATGTCCAAAGAAAAACCCGATAATAACGGAAGAGCATCTAATAGAAAAAATAAAATAATACCTAGTGAGAAAAAGCGGTTGTTGAAGTGAGAAAAATGAGAGGAAAGGAACCAGAAGTTAAGACAATATGTGTGATCATGTTCTGACTGTGTAAGAGTCAATGTGTCTTTTGATCGATACTCCATCGATGAGACTGCATTTAATCTTAAAGAGGTTAGTATGGTGAGTTTAGATTTCTCACTTGGACTGTTGAGTTGTTTGGGAAAATTGCTAAGTATAGTGAAAGTACATAGTGGTCTGGATTCTGTCAGGTAAGTTTTTCATGTGGCTTACTATGGTGATTGTATATGTGATGTTCTGGGGGAGTTGATATATCATGATTTTATGGCTTTTTAACCATGATATGTGTCTTGTATATAGAGTCTTTTATGTGTTTTTTTGGAGTCTTTTGAGTCATTTTGAGGTTTAGGTTAGTTTGGAGGTGCCAGTCTACACCCAGTCCCCGGCAATGGCGCCAAAAACTTGATAGGCCTAAGTTTTATCCGTATAGATCTAACTGCAAGTGCACATAAAATCAATTGTATTATGTAGGGTATCAAACAAAGGGGATCAAGAGTATGCAATAGATTGTCGGTTTATATAAAGCTAACGAGAATGATTGTAATGAAAGGCAAGTATAATAGCAGTAAACAAACGAGTGTGTAGACAAGAAGGAGAAAACGCTAAGCCTAGGGAATTCTTAGGAAATCATGAATGTATATCCATAAACCAATCATTATTCAAGTTAATGTTCTCGAACTCGAAACAAAAAGATAAATTCAATTAACTGTCGATGTGGAAACTATCTACGTATAACAGCCTATAAAACAAAATCTCTTTGTGAGTTCTAAATTGTAAACATGCATTTACATCATGTTCGGATTATTCACAAATTCCCTAAACCAAATCTCTTTGCGAATAGGTAATTTACTCACCCTAGTTATTTATAGCTAATTAACCAAGTTTCATTGCGAGAATTAACCTAATTTCAATAAAGGATTAAGAACAACCTAAGATGAAGAACTAGAAGTTATGAATCACTAATTTAATCAATCAACTTAACAATTCCTGAAATCCCTAATGAGAAACCCTAAACCTAACTAGCAAACTACTCAAACATGATGATTGAAGTATATAGCATAAGAGAAATCAATAGATACAAAATCGAGGTTCGAAAGCTCTGGTGAACAGCCCCAAATATCTGCTACAAATCTCTCTGGAATATAATTAAAGTGTCACCTAAACAATGGCTCAAAACCTAATATATAATGATAAAACACGATTTGGGTCTTTTTAGAAATAAGGAAAAATCTTGGGCAAAAGTGCAGATTTCCAATTCTCTTAAAAAGCTCGTGCATAATTCTAGAATATGAATCACGTCAACCGATAAACAATTTGTGTCGATCGACGCAACGTGTGGACGTAGCCAGTGAACTCTGTGAAATATCTATGATATGCGGAAGTGCTCCAAATGCTTTCTGATTCTCCGTTTAAGCCTTAAACTTACCTAAACCTGAAAATGACTCAAAAGACTTAAAAACACATAAAAGACTATATACAAGACACATATCATGGTTAAAACCTCATAAAAACCATGATATATCAAATACAATAAAAAATTCAATGTATATTATTTGATAGCATTTTCAGCCTTGAACCAGTCATTGTTAATAACTATCGGATTTATTCGACCAAAAGGTGAACATAATGCAAACCGAGATAAAACTATTAGGGACATAAGTCCTACATCGGTAGTTGGAAGGGATCACTAGTAATATATAAGGGATATGGACCTCTCCACTTATCACCAATTGGTTTTAGGTTGGAAGCCCATATATCTTAATATGGTATCAGAGCCCGATCCGTGTAGTCCAACCCGATCCGACCCAAAGTTGGTTCATCCATTGACAAGCAAGGCCCAAATTGGTGCCGTCTATCCAAGTCCGAGCATTCCGAGATTAATGATCAAAGAACCATTAACTCGAGGGGGCGTATTAGGACATAATGTCCCACAACGGTAGTTGGAAGAGATCTCACTTAATATATAAGGGATATAGGCCAATCCACTTATAACCAATTGGTTTTAGATTGGAAGCCCATAGATCTTAATATGGTATCAGAGCTCGATCCATGCAATCCAACCCGATCCGACCTAAAGTTGGTCTAAACATCGACAAACCATGACCAAATTGGTGCCATCGATCGAATCCCGAATATTCCGAGATTAATGGTCAAAGAACCATCATCTCTAGGGGGCGTATTAGGGACATAAGTCCCACATCGGTAGTTGGAAGGGATCATTAGTAATATATAAGTGATATGAGCCACTCTACTTATCACTAATTGGTTTTAGGTTGGAAGCCCATATAACTTAATAAAAACTACAACAAGTTCACTGTCTCATAGAACTAGGTTCTATATTATATTCATTTTGGCCTTGAACATATCTGAATAATCATGAGTGAACTTTGAGAATATAACATGAGAAATGGCCTAAAGTGTTATTAACTTTGTTTAAAAGAGTATCAATGTATTATTCCACTTATATCTCAAAGCTATAGACTCAAATTATTAAAAGCCATTGTTTATCCTCTACACCATACACGTAGAATTACAACCATCCAAGAAACTAGGTAGAAACCGGAGTCTTACAATGCTTTCAAATTCATTTTGACTTAGTTTTCCCCTTGAACCTATTTCTTAAGATCTTGAGTCATATAGGTAGATTACCGCCAAACCTCCTCTTAAGTCATAGGTTTAAACTCATTCTTATTGATTATTTTACAATATGATCTTTTGACACACCTTTAATAAGTGTATCATAAGTTGTTATCTGATTGGATATAATATATTAAAACTACTTCATTTGAGATTAATTGATTAATGCAACCCAAAACTTTAATTATATCGCATGTAACTCAATACTTTATCTTTAGTTTTTGAGTTTTTACAAACTATCTTACTCGTGTGGCAACTTAGGCTATGAATAGTAGTAGTGGATTGGACGGTGTGGATTAAGCAGATAATATTATGCAATATGGTTTAAGTACGGTTTTATAAAAAATTTTGCGGAATATGAATGGTTGAAGTAAAAATAAAATGGTGCATAATAAAACTTAAATGGAAAAAACATGTAATGCGGACCAAAATTTTAAATGGTAAAAAAGTTACAACAGGTGCAGAATAAAAATTATATATAATTATTTTCATAAATTAAAATATTTTTATTATAACTCAAATTTAAACATCTTAAAAATTATAGGATAATATTAGTTATTACTATTATTATAGCTAAATAAAACTAATAAATTATTTAGTTTTTAAAAATTACATTGGTTCTAGTTTTATTGGGAGCATTCGACATGTTTGTTCGGAATAATTTATGGTGGCTCGATGATTAGACAATATTATGAATTTACTTACACAATATTAATTTCTAGAATAAAAATGCTAAATAATTAAAATAATTAATTATATATTATAAGTAATAAAACAATATATGTTTTCAAATTAATATTTTATTATATTTCTACAAAAAAAACTACATTAATTATATTTTGTAATTAATATAAATCTATAAATAAATAAGAGTTTTATTATTTCATTTTAAGTACTTAAAAAAAAGCAACATACATTTATTGACAAAAATGTGTATCTTATTTTTAAATGTTTGTGATTTTTTTTGAGATAAAATGCATGTTTTGGAGCAAAACTTTATATAACTAATTTTGTTTTTAAAATAAAAAATAATATATACTTTTAAACTACACATAAACCAAATTTTATTTTCTTCTATTTATGTCTTGTGCATTTTACATATATATATTTGTATCACACTTGTTTTCCTATTTTAATATTTTTTTTAAATCTAAAAGTGATATAAAATTGGCTGAGTTATAATAATAGCAGGTCCCACTATGTGATATAGCTGAAACATACTCTCAATTCAAGATGTTAGACCATCTCCAACCCCACTCCATTTCTTACTCCAAACTCCATTTTGCAGTAATTTTGCTCCAACCCCACTCCATTTTCAACTGCAAAATGGAGTAAAAAATGAGATTTGGAGTAATCTCATTTTTGTTTGTTCATGACTCTATTTTCCACTCCAAAATGGAGTAGGGTTGGAGCAAAACACAACTGCATTTTGGAGTTACTCCATTTTGGAGTAAAAAATGGAGTTTTACATTGGAGATGCCCTTAGTACATGAACAAACTTTTGATATGCATCTTCACACTTTAGGTATTTGTACGAATCATGTATCTTTACATACATCATCTTATTAAGAATAGTAAGCAACACTTCCTTTTTCCCCATATTTATAAGGTAACTTAGGATCATGCATCTTTATTATCATCATCTTAGTAAGAGTTTATAACTTTTGTTCTGCAATTATATTAGATTCATGTGAATAAAGAGTATTTTTAACGAATAATGTCATTTTTCTAAATAACACATTTATTTTCAACTAACTCACCTCTTTTATCACATATAACTATTACTTGAATTGGTTTTTAATTTTCATCTTGTCTAATTTAAACTTTTCCAAAGCAACATTCTTGATTTTTACCAAGTATGCACATCTACCACAACAGATATCATTGGTGCCACCAATCCATTTAGTTATTCCCAACCATATTGTCAATAGAAATTACACTACATATGTTAGTTTCAATCAAATTGATCTAAGATTTCTTATTGTATTTGCATGGTCAATCTTGCTATGACATTCATTAACAATGTTATAACATGTGCTAGTCCAGTGACCCATCATGCCACACTTGTGACAATTTTCATTGAACTAATGTTAAGTCTTCTGCTTTTTGAAGATCTCTGGTGGCATTTCATTCCCCATTTGGATGTCGACTCGCCAAACTTTTTTCATTTCATACATATTTTATTGGTGTTTCAAGATCAACATTTTTTAATTATTTACAATTTCAAAATATTAGGCTGTGAATAAAGACAATAGAGGAGGAGAATAAAGACTATAAAGAGGAGCATGTTCTTCAACTCGAATCGTAGGATCGGAGCAACTCTATGGCAACCTAACTTTGGCCTACCTATGGAGGAACAAGAACTTGTTTCTTACAACCTGAGTAGGAGAAGATCTTGAACCTTTATATTATTATATTATTTCGTACTAATTTCATCAAAAATATTTACTTTATCTATGTTTCAAGTTTAACCTTTTTAACTCTTTAGGCTTTTCAAATATTAGGCTTTAAATACGATTCCAGCTTACATTTGAGGAAAATTTTAGAAATTCCATTCATTCTTGTGGTGTTTCATATCTCTTCGAACAACTTGATGTGATCCATATGGTGTTCAATAGGTAACCTTTGGAAATAATTTTGCTTCACCAAGGAAATTATTTGAGGTTTAATCTCATAATTTTCCTTTGAAGAAGCTGATGACGGATTACAGCTCGGTCCTGTAAATGCTGATCGGTTAATCGCAATCTAAAATGGTTTGACGAAGGTGAATTTTTTGACCTAGTTACCCATTGGTGGAGGTGCGTCTTGTTCCTCCTGAGCATCGCACACAGGCTACGGTAATTTATAGTTTTTGTTTCCTTTTGAGCATCAAAGATAGATTCTCCAATCTCATGTAATATCGGAACTCATTGTTGAGCTTGTGTATCATCCATATCGCCAAAAGGTTGTTTGCTTCTTACATTCCTGCGATTTATTCTTGCAATTTTTTCTATATGTAGTTCAAATTTGATTAATTTTTTGATCACTGGCTTCTAGTCATGCAGTTGAGACTCTAGAATCTAAAAAATCAAAACTAAAAATCAGTAAACGAAAAGAATGACTTCGACTAAAACTATAAAAACCAATGGCAATGTAGTTCCTTGGTCGCAGTAAAGGGGGCTGTATATTGCACCAAAATTAATTGTCCGAGTGTCATGATGCAACAAAAGCGGCAGAGATTGAAAAGGCATGCATATTGCAGTAAAGAATCGCACAATGGCAAAATGACGTCACATAACATAATCAAAACCGCATGGAGACTCAAATCAAGACCTAGAGACAAAAGGACTTTCGAGATATCCAGGTCGAGGTGCGGTAGAACCAGAGATGAAAGAACATGCCACAAAGGCGGAGGTGCGAGCAAGGGAGGCTGAGAGGCGAGCAAGTAAGGCAAGGCAGTGAGAAACACACACGCCCGAGGCGGATCTGTGAGAAATTTGAACAGTGGAGGAGTGTTGAACAACACGTGAAGCAGAGGTGGAGATCTGGGCATGAATGGAAGATCTAGAGATCTGGGCATGAACGGCGGAGCTGGTGCAGTGCACAACAAAAGTGGAAGAGACAGAGTTTTGAAGGACACATACGGGAGAGGCAGAGAGAACACGAGCAACGGAGGTAGAGTAGAGATGTGGAGAAAACGAGTACAGAGGGAGGAGAGGCAAGCGGCTGAGGCGGAAGGTCAAGGAGGTCAGGGGCTCGGAGTCCGGCATGCCACCAGAGCTCATAGTGAAAAATGTGAAAATTTCAAACTTCATGCCCGAGAGAGAAGGACGTTAGGGCAAATTTTATTTGATTATGATATATATTATATATATTTCAATTATAGTACTTTATGTATAGAATTCACGGAGAAAACATGCACAATAATTTTTTGAATTGTACCTAGAACTAAATCTAAATGTGATTTGGATTGTGATGCACATAATGAAAGAAAATAAACGATGTAAAAATTATGATAAAAGCTTTGCACATTCAGGTTTATGGTTTACACTATTCAAACTTCAACAACGAGAGCCAAATATATATTTTTCATCTTAGAGCTTGTTTCACTAAAATTAAATAATTCCACTCTCGTGGTCTAAAAATGACGTATCCTAACAATGTAAATCATACTCTTGTAAGAAAATAAATTCAATACAAAAAAAGAAGCACATACAAGTTGGATATGCCCACTAGATGATGCTTAGAATGAGCTCTCATGTTCAAAAAGATATAGCATATGTAATTCAAATCAGGCTAATCAACCAACACTACATGAAATTTGAATATTAATAGCAGAACTAGATAGCGTTTTACATGTTTATGCTATTATTGACTAACCATCAATTTAAGATAGTGTTTTCTTAGTACTAAGCGTTATCAATGAGTTAAGGGGGACAAAAAAATTCATGCAGCCATTTTTTAGTGTTTGGCGCTTGTGAATATTACATTAAAGAGGACTCCATGTTGGAGTAAGCATGGGGATATGAGAACTACTAAGCCATATAAGGATCCGAGTTACGATTTTTCAAAGCTTATGACTTGATCAGAAGAACTTTCTTTGATGGTGATTCACATCCCAATAGCCATAGTAAATATTAGAAAAATGATGGTGATACGAAACAAGAGTCCGAGTTCAGGAAGAAGCTTGAAGATGCTGAAACTCCTCTATACTCCAGATGTTCCAACTACACCAAGGTATATGCAATCATGGGGCTTTACCGAATTAAAGTGAAGAGTGGGATGATGGAGAACTGTTTTGATCAGCTGCTCGCAATGGTTCATGACATGCTTCCTAAGGACAATGTCTCCCTAGATCAACAGATGAACTGAAGAAATTCCTGAAAATGTTTGGTTTTGGATATGATATGATTCATGCATGCAAGAAAGATTGTATTCTTTACAGGAAGCAATACACAGATATGGAAATCTGTCCAAGGTGTAGTCTCTCAAGATAAGAAAGGGATAAGAATACTAGTGAGGAATAGAAGGGGATTCCAGCTAAGGTATTAAGATATTTTTCCAATCAAAGACAGATTCAGGCAGATGTTTAGATCCAAAAGGATGGCTGAAGAGGGGCGGTGGCATTTCAATAATGGTAGATCAGATAGTACAATGAGACATCCAGTTGAATTATTACCTTGGGCCAATGTGAATGATAAATGGCCTGAGTTTTCTGCTGAATCAAGAAACCTCTGCCTCGGTATTTTCACGGATGGGATGAATCCTTTTTCCATCCAGAACATGAAGTATAGTGATAGGTCAAGAATTAATCCCTATACTAAACTGCAAGTGTACAGCAATGTCAAAGTAGTATATAGGGTTATCGAATCCACAGGGACACTTGGTCTCAAGAGAATCAAACCGTAGGGAATGAATACTAGAAATAAGCAATGTGATTGTATTGAAAATAGTGCAAGAGAGTAAATCAGTAGCAGAGATTATTGGTTGTGAAAGCAAGTAATTAAAAGCGTCAAACCTAGGGTATTCTCAGGAAATCAGACTAGCAGACAGTTCATTCAGCAAGGATCTAATTAAGCACAGTTCTAGAACTCAAAACACAGATATAGAATTAACCAAATTCCTTTGCGATAATTCTCTAAGTCTAAGTGCAGCAAACCAAACTTCCGTTTGCGAGAACTAACAGATTAAACCAGCAATAAGCTCAAGTTTGATATGTTCACAATTATCCTAAACCAAACTTTCGTTTGCGCAAAGTTTAATTGCCCAATTTAATTAGTTCAGATTCCTAAACCCCACTTCCGTGACGTATTTAGCAACCTAAGATCTAGATTCTAATTGATCAGGTTAGAACTAGCTTTAAGCACAATTAAATTGAAGAACAGATATAGTTTGAATCCTTAACTGAAATTGAACAAGTCTAGCAAGTCATGAAATCCTATGTGAGAAACCCTAAGTCTAACTAGGAATCTACTCAGACATAGATAATGAAAACATGATCATATGATAAGTAAATTGCATAAAAGAATAAGAGTAAAAGGGGTTCGAAATCTTCTCCAAATACAGATGATGAATTAGGTTCAGATCAGCCCCCAAAAAGCTCTAAAAATCCTCTGCTCTTAATTATGAAGTTGTATTGTAAAAAGTATAAAGCGTATCTAATAAAAACACTAAAAACTCTATTATATAGGCATAATCTCGGCCAGGGGCTTCTTTGTAAATATCAGGAACTTCTGGATCAAAGTGCAATATCTTGATTCTTCTAAACCGCCGAGTTTTTGGCCCATCTCGCTGGTGCAACGATCGTTGCTAGAGTGCAACGATCGATACCTTTCTCTGTCTCGGACAGTGAACTCTATCTCTCGGCCAATCACTCCAAAAATCTCCAAAATGCTCTATAATCTCCAATTTAGCTCCCAACCTGATTATACCTGTAAAAGACTCTAAACAAAGACAAAAGACACTAAAACACATCTATATCATGGCCTAAAACTAGTAAAAACCATGATATATCAACTCCCCCACACTTAGCCTTTGCTTGCCCTCAAGCAAAACATAGAACTAAAACATGGTGAAGAGGTTTGAAAACTCTTCAGAAACTCATTTCATCTTAGAAGCTACAATACTCAGATTCCCCTTAGTAAACCACTGAAAGAATCAATCACAGGATATCAAGACCAACATGTACTTCCCCCACACTTAGCAACTGTCCTAGGTAAACTCCACAATCACATTCAAGCATTCAAATTCTCCCTACTGACTTCTGCAAGTATTTAAGTGCGGTCTCACCTAAGGAGTATCGATCTAAAGGCACATGGATTCTTACCTAATCAGCTCTAGACCACCATACTATCTTTCTCTAGTCCCTTTCTTCTCTTTCCCTTCTTTAACAACTGATTTTTCCCCACTGGGTATCATTTTATTTTTTTTATCAGTGTTCTTCCCGTTATGGGGTGTACTTTGGACACATTCCATGGATCACATGAGAGATAATAGTGTTTGCTACCACTCTCATGACCACTTCGGAGTTACTAACTCATCCTCAGTTTATTAATTTTTTTTTTACTTTATAGAAGGGGAGAAGGGAACTAAATAGGACAGGTTTACAGGCTGTGTCAGAACTAACAGGGAATCCGACATAAAGTATACCAAGCCCTTAGGTGAGAAATCTAAGTCAGTATTAGGGGTGAAGTCAGTAAAAGATCCTCTGATACCTGAAGTGATGTGGGTGTTCCCAGTAGGTTGATCTGTGATGGGGTTTTCTAATAGTCAGAGATAGATCCTGCAACTTCATCCCAATGGTTACTTAAGTTCCTGCAAGTTTTGTAAATCTCCTCAGAAAATCATAGTTTCTTACTTAAACAATTTTGACTCAATAAAACAAAAAATTTCGAAAAACGGACTGACTCTTAAGAAAACAGAAAGATAAACGTCAGTAGCACCTCCCCCACACTTAAGACACACTGTCCCCAGTAGTGTCCAGCGAAGGATTGGTAAAAAGAAAATAAAATAAATTGAAAAGGTGAGTTTATGTCTGTCGGGTTACCTCTGTCGCACAGCATCGATCGGTGCATTAGATGCATCGACCGTTGCTTGGCGACTTTCGTGTATGGTCGATCGTTGCTCAGGACCGCAACGATCGCTGCAATGCGATTCCCTTCGTGTTGTGACGATCGATGCAGTAATGCATCGATCGCTGCACTGCGATTTAATCCGAGACCTGCAAACATGACTGCACCAGAAACAAAAACAAACGTAAAATCCTAACAAAAACACCAAAAATTAAAAAGAAAAACATCAGTACCTAATGGTGGGTTGCCTCCCACCCAGCGCTTGTTTAAGGTCAATAGCTTGACCGGACGCGCAAGGTTTTTTCAAGTGCCAGAAGATCCTGACAAAGACTTTTTCTGTCTCTGTTCAAGTCTCCTCATCCATGGTGGAGAATAGGCTGTTGCAGAATGCTTCAGTCCAAGAAAAGATGGAGTAAAATGCGCTCCAGGATCTATTATCACAGTCTCATTCAGCTGCTCATCATCTGCTTCCAAGATCTTGAAAGTCTGTCCATCTATCAGTGGCTTCCGCAGCTTCTCCATCTCATATCGCAGTGTCTCATCTCCCAGGTGGAGGTCTATTAGACTCTGTCTAACATCAATCACAGCTCCTGCTGTAGCCAAGAATGGTCTCCCAAGCAATAAAGCTTCATCCGGATCGCAGGCGTATTTCAGCACAAGGAAGTCCGTTGGAACTAAGTAGTTTCCAACTCTTACCGGAATATCCATAAGGAGTCCTTCAGGAACTCGTATGGACTGATCAGCTAGGATAAGAGAGGTCCTAGTAGGAGCAAAATCCAACATACCCAGCTTCTCTGCCACAGAGTAAGGCATTATGCTCCCAGCAGCTCCTAAATCACACAGAGAACGCCTAAAACCATCTTCAAAGATAGAACAATCAAGTACAAAGACTCCAGGATCAGGCAGTTTCTTTGGGACCTTAGTTAACAGAACATCACTAATATGCTGAGGAACTACTATCACCCATTCTCTTAGCTCTTCATCTAATGGCAACATCTTGTTCAAATATTTCTGAACACATGGATGATAAGGTGGATCATCAGATGATGGAATTTCTTCCAAGTCTTCACCACTCTTTTCTAGCCTTTTCAGCTCTTCAATCTCTTGTTTAATCACTTCAGACACCTTGGGACTGTGCCAAATAGCTCGTGCATAAACATCTTCTGGAGTGATTTCAGATGTATCAGGGAATAGGCGGGCTAGTTCTGCATCAATCTCATGTTCATCCCACGGATTCTCTGCTTGTTCACGACCTGCATCGATCGATGCCAGATGTGTATCGATCGTTGCATCGCGATCATCACAACTTCCACCCGAGAGTTTTTCACAGAAATCCGAAAATTCTTCCTCAGTCACCAACTCAGCTGTACTTAGCTCAAATTTCTCCCCTAGATAAGATCCATCATTAATCAGTACAGAACAGGCCTTAATATGAGTGTCTGCAACTCCTTTTCCTTTCAGTGAGCTGGACATCTGATTCACCTGAGTGTCCAACTGTTTCATGTGAGTGCTCAATGTCTCAAACTTCCCATTGAGGTCCTGATAGACAGCGTCCAGCTTCTTGTTGTTGTCTACGGAAAGCTTGGTTTGACTCTCCATCAGTTGTTCCATCATAGCTTCCATTTTGCTCTCATGGGCTGTAGGTGCAGGAGGAGTCTGATAAGATGTAGATCCATAGGTTCTCTGATTACCCTGTCCATAGGTCTTTTGAAAACCACCAGATTGTCCTCCATTTGAGAATCTGTTCCCCTGTTGATTGTTAAATCTATTACCTTGGAAACCGGAACCTCCTATGAAATTCACTTCTTCTTCCTGAGTGTCCACCTCAGTTTGAATCACCTCCACATCCTGGGCAAAGTGGACAGCTTTCTTGTTTGTCAGAAGATTGTAGACTGTGTCCAATCTGGATCTAATATTAGCCATATCAGAATTCTCTACGGTTCCACCAGATCTCTTCCTCCTTTCATCCATTGTTTTGCAACTATTGCTGCCAATCAGGTTCTCTATCAACCGTTTAGCTTGTGTAGGAGTTCTGGTGCTGAAATTTGCATCACTGGAATTATCCAAAGCAGTCTGATAAGGGAGATCTATTCCTCTGAAGAAAATACCAATCAGCTGTACTTCTGTGAATCCATGGTGTGGACAATCACGCTGATACTGCTTAAATCTCATCCATGCGGTTGTCAAAGGCTCCACAGCTCCTTGGGAAAAAGTGAGTATGTCCTGTCTGGACTGATCTGAGCGCGCAGCGTCGTAGAAGTGACGCAGGAACTCACTCTTTAAGGCTGCCCAAGTAGTATACTGACCAGGTGCCAGTTGTCTCAGCCATGCACTAGCGTCTCCAGCAAGACTGTGCGGAAATAGCTTAAGGAACAGATAGTCCGGGCATACTCCTTCATACTTCATGCCAGTGACTATGTCCTCAAACTTGTCAATGTGATCCATAGGCTGCTCTGATTGAAGACCATGGAAAGCAATTTGTCTCATCAGTTGGTAGTAGATAGTTTTTACCTCAAAATCATTCCTTTCGAAGGCAGGAAGCACTAGAGCTGCTCGGTTTGCATGAAACTCATCAGGTCTATTGTAATCAGCTAGTGTCCTCTCATGAACTACCATCCGGCCTTCTGGCTCAACTTCATCAGGGATCACTCGTCCCTCAGCATCAATCCTTTGCCCAGCAGCATTGTAAGGATTGTCCTCTGGATCCCTCAGGATTCCATCAGCATCTGGTATCAAGATCAAGCGTTCTTGTACCATTCTCTCTCTCTTTTCTCTTCTAATAGTCCTCTCTAGACGTCCAAGTTCTTCTAGGTTGAGATTAACTAAGCTCGAGTTCGGATTACTTCGAGTGTTCTGCGTTGGCATAAACTGTCTGTAATCGTCCAGCAACGATCGATGCTATCAGTGCAACGATCGATTCAATCTCAAATCGCTTAGCAACGATCGACGCAAGGGTGCAACGATCGATGCAAGGCGAAATTCGTACCTGCGACAGAGAGAAACGGAGAAAAAGTCAGCAAAATAAAAATAAATAAAATAAAAACGAAAAACGAAAAATTTCTAGTAAAACCCTAAGTTCGGTCCTATCGAAGACTCTAAGAGTCCCCGGCAACGGCGCCAAAAACTTGATAGGTCAAGAATTAATCCCTATACTAAACTGCAAGTGTACAGCAATGTCAAAGTAGTATATAGGGTTATCGAATCCACAGGGACACTTGGTCTCAAGAGAATCAAACCGTAGGGAATGAATACTAGAAATAAGCAATGTGATTGTATTGAAAATAGTGCAAGAGAGTAAATCAGTAGCAGAGATTATTGGTTGTGAAAGCAAGTAATTAAAAGCGTCAAACCTAGGGTATTCTCAGGAAATCAGACTAGCAGACAGTTCATTCAGCAAGGATCTAATTAAGCACAGTTCTAGAACTCAAAACACAGATATAGAATTAACCAAATTCCTTTGCGATAATTCTCTAAGTCTAAGTGCAGCAAACCAAACTTCCGTTTGCGAGAACTAACAGATTAAACCAGCAATAAGCTCAAGTTTGATATGTTCACAATTATCCTAAACCAAACTTTCGTTTGCGCAAAGTTTAATTGCCCAATTTAATTAGTTCAGATTCCTAAACCCCACTTCCGTGACGTATTTAGCAACCTAAGATCTAGATTCTAATTGATCAGGTTAGAACTAGCTTTAAGCACAATTAAATTGAAGAACAGATATAGTTTGAATCCTTAACTGAAATTGAACAAGTCTAGCAAGTCATGAAATCCTATGTGAGAAACCCTAAGTCTAACTAGGAATCTACTCAGACATAGATAATGAAAACATGATCATATGATAAGTAAATTGCATAAAAGAATAAGAGTAAAAGGGGTTCGAAATCTTCTCCAAATACAGATGATGAATTAGGTTCAGATCAGCCCCCAAAAAGCTCTAAAAATCCTCTGCTCTTAATTATGAAGTTGTATTGTAAAAAGTATAAAGCGTATCTAATAAAAACACTAAAAACTCTATTATATAGGCATAATCTCGGCCAGGGGCTTCTTTGTAAATATCAGGAACTTCTGGATCAAAGTGCAATATCTTGATTCTTCTAAACCGCCGAGTTTTTGGCCCATCTCGCTGGTGCAACGATCGTTGCTAGAGTGCAACGATCGATACCTTTCTCTGTCTCGGACAGTGAACTCTATCTCTCGGCCAATCACTCCAAAAATCTCCAAAATGCTCTATAATCTCCAATTTAGCTCCCAACCTGATTATACTTGTAAAAGACTCTAAACAAAGACAAAAGACACTAAAACACATCTATATCATGGCCTAAAACTAGTAAAAACCATGATATATCATATAGCATATGGCCGGTATTATTAGTCAACTACAACATGCATCCAACATTGTGTATGAAGGCAGAGAACATAATGCTCACTCTTTTGATCCCTGGACCAACTGCACCTAGCTCCGTTGATAGATGATCTACATGACTTGTGGAATAAGGTATTGTGGTTTATGACTCATTCATGAAGGAGAATTTCACACTTAGAGTAATGTTTCTGTGGAGTATAACTGATTATCCAGCCTTAGAAACAGACGTGTAACGTGTGTGGAAAGGATACGACATTTAGGTGGTTAAAATTCCGTCATAAGAATGTGTATTTGGGAAACAGAAAGAGGCTCAAACCTGATCATCCTTACAGAAGAAGAAAGAAATGGTTTGATTACACTGTAGAAG
Source organism: Orychophragmus violaceus (assembly GCA_030180135.1). Taxonomy (NCBI): domain Eukaryota; kingdom Viridiplantae; phylum Streptophyta; class Magnoliopsida; order Brassicales; family Brassicaceae; genus Orychophragmus; species Orychophragmus violaceus. Next base: position 62,417,547 of record CM058240.1, on the reverse strand, counting down.
AAGGAAGTGCAAGTAGAATTCAAAGCGGAGTAGAAATTTGTGAGATGCATAAGGAAATTCAGAAATGATTTTGGTAAAGCTATAGAAAGAAAAAAAAGACAAACGGAAAAGAAAAGCTATATGTGAAGATGAGGAGCAGTCAAATGATGAATATGAAGAAGACAATCATAATTGGAGGTGGGAGAAAAGGTCCATCCTCTTCGAATTACGTTACTGGAAGGTATGTAATTCACTTATTTCTATACATTTGCATATCATTTCTTAATAAGTCCCCATCTTTTGTGTTAGGAAATGCCGGTACGTCACAATATTGATGTCTTGCATGTGGAGAAGAACGTTTCTAATGTTATATTGTCTATGTTAATGCAATCTGCTAAGTTAAAAGATGGGTTGAAAGAAAGAAAAAAAAATTTGGAAGACATGGAGATTAGGAAGAAGTAACACATTCAAGGAGGGAAGATAACTTATTTACATCCAGCTACTTATTGGCTGACAAAGGAAGAGAAACAGAAATTTTGCAAGAAGTTAAGTTTATTTAGAGGGCATGATGGTTATTCTCAAAATATCTAGAATTGTGTTTCAGTGGATCCTCCTATTATTGGTGGATTGAAGTCTCATGATCATCGTGTGCTTTTCCATAACCTTCTACCAGTTGCTTTGAGGGGTTGTTACCCAAAGGACATAGGATTGTAGTGATTAGACTGTATAGCTTCTTTAACAGGTTGTGTTAGCGAGTTGTTGATCCAGAGAAGCTCATATTACTGGATGTTGAGTGTGTAGAGACATTTTGCCAACTAGAGAGATATTTTTCTCCATCGCTTTTCGATATAATGTTCCACCTTCCATACATCTAGTAAGGGAGGCACGTTTGGGTGGACCTGTACACTTCAGATGGATGTATCCCTTTGACAGGTACTCACTTTTTTAATTTACTTTTGTCTTGAAATGGTTGTGTTGTATGCAAGAGTTGACTAACATATTATCTGCTTGTCTACTTGAGTTATAGGTACATGAAAACGCTAAAGGCATATGTTAAAAACTATGCAAGGCCAGAAGTGTATATGGCTGACGGTTATTTGGCTGGAGAGTGTATTGCATTATGCATGGAGTTTCTACAAAATTATGTACCGCTTCAAGAAATAATAAATCGTAATGAAGATGTTGAGTCCTCTGACCGCATACTTGAAGGCCGCCTATTCCAAAAGGCTGCTCAAGTTGCCTTAAGTGATAAAGAGCGAGATATAGTCCATCGATATGTTCTAATGAACATGGCATTGATTAATCCATATGTAGAGTAAGTTTATCCCCTTATATGATCTAATAAATTATAGTTTTCTATCATTTTGAAATTTTACTGTTAAAGACTAACTTTCTGATATTGTAAAACAATATGCATTTGGAAGAATTGCAATCAATAGATGTCAGATGTTTTAGAAGTGAAAATCTTTTATGGAACTTTCATGCAAAGAGGTTCTCGCAGTGGGTAAAAGAAAAGGTTAAATCTTGAAGAACAGCATACTAATAATCCTCATGTGTTGAGTATCTAACTTTACTTTCTTATATTGTGTTTATAGATCCTTGCTAACTCAGAAGATCATTCAGATAAACTGAGATAGTTGGCTTATGGACCAAGGAATATAGCTCAAATCTATAAGGGGTTTGTAATTAAAGGGCACATATTTCACACCGAGGACGTAATGCGTAAGACTCATAACAGTGTAGTAACTTATGAAGCTTTTAGCATGTGTAGAGCAAGTGCCATATATAATAGACATATGGCAGACATGGTTGTGTTCTATGGAGTTATACAACAAATCATTATGCTGTATTACCACATGTTTCATGTTCCATTATTCAAGTGTAAGTGGACCAACAAAGTAAACGGTGTTAAAGAAGAAGAAAGATTTACACTTATGAATCTCAATGTCAACCAAACTGCATATCTCCAAGATCCATATATATATTTTGGCATCTCAAGCAAAATAAGTATTCTACTCTTGAGATGATGATTCCTCAAGTTGGTATGTAGTGATGAGGGCACCTCCAAAAGGGTATCATGAGCTAGAGACACAAGAATAGTTTGTTGTTGCACCTCCATCCTTTCCGAAAAGTTAAGATTTGGGGGACGAGTCTTCTGATGACGAGAGTTTCTTTGATAGAGAAGATTGTGAAGGGGTTTTAGTAGTGGATTAATAGGGCTAGGCTTAGTAGACTGTAGTAATTTTCCTTGCAGTTTTCATCTCTTTATGAATTATTTGAACATTTAGTTGTGTTTCAGGCGTTTGAAAATGTCGAGGAAAGTGGAAACAATTATTCCCAGATGCAGTAACCGTTAGCTAGGCATCTCTCCAATCCCTGAAAAGTTGATCACCAGACGCACTAAGACTGTTACTCATGCATCTAAGCAGCATCTTGACCTTGAACCAGCTGGACAGTCAAAGCAGATTGGTAATGAAGAATAAACTTTTCAAAATATAGAATTAGAAGGAGAAGAAGAAAAGCAAGACAATGAAGAGGAAGAAGATAAGCAACACAATAAAGAGGGAGAAGAGAATCAAGACAATGAAGAGGAAGAAGATAATCAGGATGAACCTACCTATCACCTACCTACCAGCAGGATGAACCGATCTCCCAGCCGCAGCAGGATGAAACTGTACAACCATCACCTGGAGAAGCTCAGACGTCAGAGGAACCAAAAACAAAGAAAAGAAAAACAAGAGGGCCAACTAAGATGCATGGAGTGGCTAAATACCATGAAGACAAGGTTGCAGTTGAATTCAATTTTCTTGGTGAACATGTGGGTAAAGGATCAATATATCTTTCATAATTCCATGATCTTCTGGCGAGAGAGCATGTGCCAGTCCTTGAAGACTGGAGGCACATGGATGGTTTAATAAAAGACATAATGTGGGAGGAAATTCATGTATTTTCTGTATTTTGATACTAAATTATTTCTTAAAATAGTTTGTTAAACACACATGTTAATGTTTAACTTTGAATAATATTGTAAAGAAAGTTTAAATTAACCAAAGAGTGGAAAAGGATGTTGTTTTTAGGTAGATGGGTTGTTTGTGGCGGGCTTCCAAGTCAAGGCTTCTCTCTAAAGTACGAACAACTAATAAGAAACAAGTTGTAGAGTTAAAACCAAGTAACATCCAATTTGTGACAGCATGGAAAAGTTGGGTGAAGAGTAGGAATAACAAAGACTTTAAGGTTGTGTATCTCCAACTCTTATTTCTAAAGTAATGTTTGTTTGAATCTTTACAATTGTTGATTATGGGCTTGGTTATGTAGGTTGTAAGTGATAAATTAGGCAACTGAAAAAGGTACAGATTCCTCACACCACTAGCCGCAAAGGAATGATTCGACTAGCTCATGAAATGGTAACTGTTTGTTTTTAATGTACTGTGTATTTACTCGCCTAGCTCATGATGTGTCTTTGTTACTTGCATAAGAAACAAATTTCAAACCCTAGCAAGGTGTCTAAGAACAAAGTATGGATAGCATGACATATTCATTCAGATGAAAAATCAAAAATGTCCAAATTCGACTCCTTTTCACCAAAAAACATATATTTTCTATAACGACTCTTAAATTCCACTGATTATGTTAATGTTAAACCAAAAACTAATAATATATTTACTGAAAACATATAAAATACTATTAAAATGGTAAAATATAGAGTATATAAGTGATAACGGTACTTTTGATTCGCAGATTTGCTTGAATCATTGAGTCAAAGGTGAATTCTAGTCGATTTCAGTTTTGTACCGATTGGAGAATGGATGTTTTTGGAATGCTAGTACATGGGACTAATCTATAAGATTTTTTGAAAATGCGACAAAGCTGCTCTTGCTTTGACTCCACTTACCTCTCTTCAACTCTTGACATGTTTTATCTTTTAATTTATGGTTCAGTGGTGAATTGTCCTCGGCTTTGCTGGATTTGAGGCAATATTTTTTCTCCGTTCAAACTGGTTTATCCTAATTACTTCTTTTTTCTTGCCTCCTTTTACTCTTGTCGCGTTATTTGTATTTCTCGTTGTGATCCTCCATGAGTTTTGAATGTGTAAGAGTCTGATTTTATGTTCTTTGTGTTTGTTCCAATATTGGTCTAGCGGTATAAAGGATAATCGAATTTCTTTTTTTAAACATTGAATTGAATTATGTTATGCTTTCATGTTGAAGAAATTGATTTCGAGATGAGTTTACTTTATCTAACTTTGTTTTTCCTAAAAGAAATATTTCCTCTTAAATAAATTTTTCTTTTTTAGATTTTTCTAATCACATATCATAAAAATTAAGATGAACACAATTCAGCTAAAAAGATTAAAAATAGAATAAAACAAATCATTTTTCAACTATCAAACTCATGAGATAATACTTTTCTTGTAAAATAAATGTACTTTCCCTATTGCATTTTCATGTAAATTCTTTTTATTGGTCTAATTTTTACATATCACCTCCTATATATATATATATATATATATATATATATATATATATATATATATTAATGCATATTTAACATTTAGAACATAAAATAATTTAATGATTGTATCTTCAACCTCATATATATCTTAATATATTGTATGTAAGGCCATTTGGTTACTATGATAGGGCCAGAAAAACATTTTTTTTTCATGCTTTGTAATAGAAAACGATTTATCATAAAATAAAATATACTAAAACAGAATTAACCACAAATCGATGACACGTGGAAGCATTTTGATGGAGAGACGTGTCACTTTCAGTTTACGTTATTAATAACAGAATTATTTTTTTTTTAATACCAAGCCACAAACATAAAATAAGAAGTCCATCTAACATAAGCCTAAATGGGCACGGCTAAACTTAAAATTCAAGTCGGAAATCTCTCAAAAACTAGCCCAGCTAAGACAGAAAACCCTAGACTAACACAGACGGCCACCAACACCGACAATCATCTGTCACCACTGTTGAGTGAACTGTCGCCACTGAAACCGGAGCTAAGAAACCGTCGAGAAACGCCACCACCAAATGAAACGGGACTGAGACAAGGGATGTGAAACTACGCCGGAATACAAACCGGAAAGCAGATTTGAAATGCGTTTCCAGTGGAAGAGGTTGCAGATCGGACCCGGGAGTCCGTCACCACAAAGCCGCCGGCGAGAGCTCTTTCACGCCGCCCTCTTTTATTCTCTGACCACACCCCTAATCAGGACAGTGAATAGAAGAGGTCAACCACCATAAGGAGGAGCCAATCGTCCCGGAGAAAACATCGCCAGATCTCATCCTCGAAGACCCGAATATGCTCGGAGCCACAAACGCCCACCACCGACATGCCTTTTCAACGCCTCGGAGCCTTAAAATCCAGCACATAAACCGATCAAGAACAAATAAAGTCGCATACGAAGACCATGGCAAAGGAAAGAAAGAGGAGGCCCCTCACACTCTCAGAGAAATCGCCGGAGAATGGAGAGGCGGAGCAAAACGGAGAAATCAAAGTTTGAAAGAAAAGAAGAGAGAGAAAAAAGAGATGGAACGATTTTCCTCGTTTCTTCGGTAAAGTCCTCAATACATTTTTGGGCCAATCGTTACCATACCAAAACCGGAGGCCAATCTTTCCTGTTTTTTCTCTCTCCTCCCTTTCTAAAAAAATGTGTACACTCAGCTTTCTCTGCCTCTCCTCTCTCTGGTGACTTTGTTGGAAGTGCGAGAGGCCAGTCTTCTTTTCTATACTCTGCACTTGTTCTTCGTCCGTGTCTTGATGGCTTTTTGTCCCGTTTCCGTGGCAGGTCTTAAGGCATAGCGGCGTCACAAAGGCTTGTTGGTGGTCGGTGCTGGTTCTGGTGAAGCCCTCTTTTGGTGGTGTTGGATCTAGTGAAGTGGACCGTGGGTTTGTGAGCAACAAAGAACCTCTGGTTCTGGCGAAACCCTCTTATGTATGACAAACTTATGCAGTCCCAAGCTACTTTTAATTATACATAAGTATATCTTTTTCCATAACAAAAGTACCAAACCCAAATTATGATACAAATCATATATTTATTTATTTATTTATGCAGTCCCAAGGTTGAGGTAGTCCAATTGGTTGAGGGGCTCGTGGTGGCTAGAAACCACCCGGGTTCGAGCCCAGGCGGAAATAAAAATGCCTCCTCTGCTCACCCACATGGATATGGGCCCATTGCTTACGGCTCATTTGAATATCCGGAGAGAGGGTCTATCCATGGGCTGCACCTCCCCTTGGGGATTAGTCTGGGCCCTTCCATAGGCCCGGGATACCCCCAGATTAAACAAAAAAAAAAAAAAAAAAAAAAACACAAGGATAATATTACTACCAACTTTTATGTTAGAAACTTCCGATTTGGGATTCTCAAATAAGTCCAACTTTTATGTAATATATAGTACAAGTTTTATGTAAATTATATAAGGCTAAAAAAAATTAATACCATAAATTTTTTCATTAAGACATAGTTTTATAAATCTATAATAACTCTGTAAAATTATATAGACATAATGCTGGATTTAGGATATAGGTTTGCTATGCATTAGTAAATATGTTAATTTTGTATGTACTCGTAATCGTATAAATAAAAATAAGGATGCCAAAGAAGATTAATGGCAAAAAAAATTGGCCAACATTAATACAGTGAAGTTATCAAAATAGTAATAGAAAAAACTATACTTAATTGAATTTTTTTTTAATCGACATATTTTTACTTTTAAAATTAAAATTACTTATTTAGAAAGAAACTAAGGTGTTTTAGAAAGATGAAAGAGGTTTAGGGATAAGAAGGTTCAGATATTCATCCTTTATCTATGTTATCATCCTATCATGACGGCGTTTTATCATATGGATTGACTGGAAAATTATGTAAGGAATCTTTTTGGGATGCGAAAGACGCGCCTCTTAGTTCATAGATATGGAAGAAAGTATTCATAGATATTGAAGTAGCAAATTCATTCATACAATAGTTAAATGCGTTTGAAAAGGTTTTTCTTTCTTATTTTGTTTTTTTTATAACAAAGCTTGAAACAAAAACAAAAAAAAAAAAAAAAGGAACACAAGAATTTAGTTCGTTAGAGCATTTTTATTGGGTGCGTCTGGATTAGGTTTGGGCATTTTTGTCTGGATCCGAGAATTCGATCTGGAACCGATCCAAAAATTCGGGTCGGATTAAGTTTGGGTATAATTATTGAAGATCTGCGGATATCGGATTGGGTCCGGATCTTATCTACGGTCTTTCAAGTATCTGTTAGAACCTATAGGTAATATACTAAATACCTAATAGAACTTATTAAAATATGTTAGTAACCGATCCGATAAAATTCGATAGGACCTAATATGATTTGTATGATCCAATTGAACATGAAAGAATCTGATAGCATCTGTAGTTTTCGGATATTATTACAAGTTTTTCGGGTATTTTATAAATTTTCGGATATTTTCAAGTATTTTATACACGAAAATATCTGAAAGTACGTAAAAATACCTAAATTACTCATACAAATTCAGATCTTTGTAGATATGCTACTAGTGGACCCGAACCGATCAAATCCAAAGGACCTGATCTTGACTCGACTCTGAAAATAGACGAATCTTTAAATAGATCATATATTCGTATATTCATTGGACCTGGAACTTATAGAAACTTAATCTGAATCAGATCTGAGGATTGGAAGGTCGAGACCTAGTTTGGATGAATACCTCAAACCAGAGACCCGTGTATCTTTTTTGTCCCCAATTTCGTTTGCTTTATATTTAGTTTGTTTGGCTTATTCTCCTCTCATCTCTCCATTGCCCACATATTAAATCTGATGTTCATGCATTGCGCACATGGTTATGTTTTATTCTCTTCCATTGTGCTTTTGTTTTCCTTGTTTCTGCTAATCGCTTTTACAGAATTTGCGGTCTCAAATCTAGGTATTTTACCTAAATATATAGAAAGAACACAATCTAAGAGTTCACAAAACAATTTTCTTACTATGAATGGTTAAATGGTTAATAATGTTTCTTTCTTTTTTTTGCTGCTAAAAACTAAGTTATAAGACCTTATTGGTAATGGTTGTAGCTTTAGGTTTTTGACTGTAGAATTTAGGATGTAGGTTTTTTTGCTGTAAATTTTGTTGTTGTAGAATTTTTATGTGATATTTTTGAAATGAAAGCATGATTGGTAAATGCTAATTGTATCCTTTTTTAACACTGGTAATATTAACTTCAACGGATACGTTGATCGGATACATTGGTAGGATACATTGGTAGGATACGAGTAATCAAAGATTAAAGCCGGCGAGCAAAACAGATAGCTCATGGATTCTAAACCCGACGGACAAAGTGTAATCCTCGGAGACAATGCAAAAACATAAAGAGCAACCCAACAACCAGTTAGAAATCTGCAAGAAACAAAACGAGATCAAACCAACAAGACACCCAAGTAGCAAAATACCACCATGAAGCGAGAGAGAAAAGGATAGGAGCATCTGAAGCCGAATTTTATTGGGGAAAATCCACCGGCTCACATTATATTGCTCAAGCCTAGCAGGAGCCACGAGAGACCGTATGCAGACAACCTGAGGAAGACGGAGGAGCGAAGCTTGTAACCATCCGACCATCCACTACTAGATGTGAGAAGAGCCGCAGCTCCAATTCCTAAAGTCAGAGCCGGAGAACCCTTGCACAAAAGCAGAAGATAACAAAGAGCACCATAGGAACTAAACCGAAGATACCAGAAGATAGGAAAAGCGCTCTCTCAAAACCACAGCTTCAATACCACCCGAAGCAACCATAAACAAACCAAACAGCCCATAACGGACAAGCGCATCCAGAGGCAAAGGAAAACCCTTGGACAGCAGCACAAGATAACCAGCAGAACCGATCTCAAAGCTGTTGGGATTATGTCCTGAAATCACATTGTACGAACTCTAATGATAGTTGTATTGTCGAGATCGGACAATTCATGTGATACTAGGTAGTCATAATGTTTTGCTAGAAACCACTTATGACAAATGAGTTGTAGCTCATTTCTGGTATCGTGTGAACCTACAGGGTCACACACCTAAGCAAGTTGGATATACTCTGCATGGGATTGATCATTGGCATATGGTCTGATCGATGTGTATTAGATACACATCGAGTTGAGTTTCTAAGAGGTGTATCGATCGACACCATTGGGTGCGTCGGTCGATACAGGGCATGTGTCGATCGACACCACTAAGTGTGTCGGTCGACACAAGGGCGAAACCGAGACTGATGTTTCAGTTCACCGCGAGGTCAATATATAAACTCGTTTTTGTATCTCGACCGAGTAAGAGTTCGTGAGCGCCGCCCAGACTGTTTTTCTCAGAGAGAAAACACAGAACCTCAAGAAACTTAAAGTCCCAGGGAGATCCGAGCACCGGTCCTAGCATCCCGGCGGATTCCAGCTTGTGTGCGTGTGGACTACGATAGAGGCGCAGCATCTGAGGCGCAATAGATCTCGTGCTACCTGATCAATCTTCCTCTGCCAAACACCAGGTAATCACGAGGTGAGATCCATGATTCAATTAACTAGACCCTAGATCCTAGGCTATCGGGAACTCGCGAGAATTCTGAATCTGTAGAATTGGCTCGGATTCCCAACAGTGGTATCAGAGCCTTAGGGTTTTATCATTGAATCGAACCTGTTCATTGAATTTGATGATTTAGATTCGCAAACTAGGTTGTTTGGCTAGAACAGGTTAGATCGATTTTGCTCGGAATCGAATCTGTGTTTTCGCACAGTGTCGATCAACACACTAGGTGTGTCGGTCGACACAAAGTGGCGAAATCGACAGATTCGGCGGTTAGGGTTTTTCGCGAAGAAAAACCGAAAGCCTTCTGTGTCGATCGACACACTGGGTGTGTCGGTCGACACAGAGCAAACTCGGTTGAGTGTCGATCGACACAGTTTCAGTGTCGGTCGACACAGGACGAAATTCGGCGGCTAGAGTTTTTCTCGTAGAAAACCTAAAATCCTACTGCGTCGATCGACACAGGTTGAGTGTCGATCGACACAGGCCGAGCGAATGGTTAATCGGTTCAATTGGATTGGACCGGTCATCATGCTTGGTTAAGTCCGAATAGATCGGTTTAAATTGGATGAATTAGTTCAATTGGATTGAACTGATTATCTCAATTAGCATGAACCGATGGGATAAATCAGTTTGATTGGATAAGTCGGTTCAATTGAATTGGACTGGTTATCGCAATCAGTTGAAACTGGTTTAAACGGTTTAAATTGGATGAATTGGTTCAATTGGATTGAACTGATCATCCCAATTAGTATAAACCGATTGGTTAAGATCAGTTTGATCAAGATAAGTCGGTTCAATTGAATTGGACCGGTTATCAAGAACTATCTGCGGTTTAGGTATATGTCGATCGTCACACATGGGCTGCGTCGATCGGCATAACTGGTTCGATGAACCGGGTTAATTGAATTAACCGGTCATTGAAATCCGATTTTGTTTGGTTATGTCGATCGACAGACAGAGTCTGCGTCGATCGACACAGTGATCGGAATTCTGGTTATTGAACCTTGAATTTGCAGAACCAAACTCGACCAAAACCTTGATTAAAGCTTAGCTTCAATATGGTCAACTGTCAAGACTCATTTCGTTGTGTGATGTCTAGCCAAGAGCTTGGTGTCCACAATTACGTGAGTAAGGCAGGTAATAATGTTGATGGATTTGCAGTGCATAAGCATCAGCAATTACATAACCTAAGAGATTGATATGCTAACCTTTCAGAGTTTAGTTTCCTCAACTAAATATCAAGTAGTCTTGATGTCTTGCCCAAATCTTGTCTACTGTCAAAACTTGTGTCGTTTGTTGGATATTCTTGGAGTCCTTGGTATCCACTGCAACGTGAGTGAGGCAGGTGGTCTTTGACAGACTTGCAGTGCAACTGTCAATGATCACAAGACAGAAAAGATTGGTTGTACTTGACTGGGCTATCAGAAGTTCTGAGCCCAGAGACATCAGAGTGGATTAGACATAGTTTGTCTCATCCATGACCAAGAGTTGTACTGAGTACAATTAGCAATGATTTGCTTACCTAGATAACCAAAATCTGAGTAAGGCGAGTCGCCCACTCGAATTTTAGTAATCTGAGGATCTTGGATCATTATATTCATAGAGGAAACATTGTTTGAATATAATGCGAGTTTTCTTATAGTTATAAGATTTCTCATCATATACATAACTAAGTCTTTGTTTTTCTTGGATTTCAGCTTATGTCTATGACTACTTTCTCGTTGCGATCCGTCCTTGAGAAGGACAAGTTAAATGGATCCAACTTCCTGGATTGGTATCGGAATCTGAGATTCATTCTCAAGCAGGAGAGCAAGGACTATGTCCTTGAGAAAGCTCTTCCAGAAAGGCTTGGGACCAATCGCTCGCGTGCAGTGTATAATGCTTGGAATAAGCATTATATGGATGTGGTAGATGTGCGTGGTCTGATGTTGGCTACCATGAACTCAGACTTGAAGAGTCAGTATGAGAACATGGAGTCGCCAATAGAGATGATCACCAGCCTGAAACTGAAGTTTCAGGATCTGGCACGAGTTGAGAGATTCCAGATGGTGAAGTCTCTCACTGGGTGCAAGCTACCAGAGGATCCTCCAGTAAGTCCTCATGTCATTAAACTGATGGGTTACATTGATAACCTGGGGAGACTGGAATGTCCTGTCAGCTTAGAGTTGGCTACTGACATCATTCTGCAGTCACTGCCGTCAAGCTATGATAAGTTCATTAAGAACTATATCAAGAAAGGCTTGACGAAGACGTTGACTGAGCTGCATGGCATGCTCAAGACAGCAGAGCAAAACATCAAAAGGGGTAAAAGATTTGAGAAATCTTGTATAGACAAGGGTGAAGGCAAGGCCATCCAGATTTGGAATCAGGATAAGCCTGTGTCATCTTATAAGCCCAAGTCAAGCCCATCTGGTGTTAGTAAGTGCTTCTACTGTAATGAGTCAGGGCATTGGAAGAGAGATTGCAATAAATTCTTGGAAGATTCACAAGAGATGGAGAAGATGTATGGTACTTCTTCTTCGGGTATTTTGTTATTAATTCAAGTTCTACATAAGTATTGGATACTTGTTGTGGTACTGATATTTTTGAAATATGCAGGACCTAAGCGACAGTAGAACGTTGAAGAAAGGAAAAGTGGAACTACGTGTCTGGTTGAAGCAATGGTTGCTACATGAGCCGTAGAGATTCTTCACTTGTAGGAGCCTTTCATACATGGTTTTTGAAATTAAGTAATTGCCACCATGTACTTGCTACATGCAAAATGTCTTTCATTTTCTTTTGAGAATTTGGATGTTTTTCATTTGATAAAAGACAAGTTTTGTTCTTTTGATCTTAATGAAATATTTAATGGTAGCACCCCGTTTAGAATGGGTTTTATATCTTAAACCAACATGAGTTAAAATATAACATAAATACCAAACGGTTTAAGTCTGATGACTCGAACTCGACTTTTCTTTGGTATAGTCGTTTAACCACGAGAGTGAAGCAGATTCAGTAAATCCATAGTTTTGGACTCTTTTGATTTTAATCAATTGAGACATGAATCCTGCTTGCTGGACCAAATGACTAAGGCCCATTTAGCAGAGCTAAAAGGAAACGGGCCAGAGGCTTATTGGGCCCTACACATACTGATGTATGCGGCCCAACTAGCATTATTGCCAAAGGAAATATTTTGTACTTCATTACTTTATTGATGGATTCAATAAGCATGGCTGTGTTCATTTGATGAGACACGAGCTGGAATCCCTTAAGGGAGTTCCAAGATGAAGTGTAGAACCAATTTGACAGAAGTATTGAGATCCTCGATTGAATTGCGGAGGAAAATACTAGAGTCAAGAATTGGGTGATCATCTGAAAGAATGAATCAGATCTTATGAGACATGATTCGATTAATGATGAATCACATGAATCTTCCATAACCATTTAAGAATACGTTCTGAAATGTCTATGTTTACGCTAAAAGGGTTTCTATCAGAATCAGTGAAAAACACCACATTGGATGTGGACTGGGTGATTTCCAAATTTGTTTTTCTGATTAATTGGGATTGCAAGGTTTGTGTAAGACAGTAGTCAACAAACAAACTTGAATCCATATCTGATAAGTTCTACCTCGCTGGTTATCCTGAGGAAACCAAGGCTTAGTGCTTTTGTTGCCCAGAACTGTGTCTTTTAAGAAAGGTGATACTTTCAAAAGGAACAGTGGGAGCAAAAGTACACATCGAAGAAATTCGATAAACACAGTAAGCTGCTCGACCTGATAAGGAAGAGTAGCGGTGAGATCTACAAAGTGCTGTAGGATCTGCACCTGTGGAGCCTGAAATTCGCAGATCCGAAAGGATCCGTCACTAACTCGAGAGTGATATCTCGTAACCTATTGTCGTGATCTGCTGATCATTGAAAGTGACGAACATGCGAAATTCGAAGAAGCGATGGTGAGGCCCAACTCCGAAAATTGGCTGGGTATGCATGTTAGTTTCACCGATCCATTTCTGGATTGAAACAAACATCTTGGAGTTGGAATCAACATTCTGACAGATTGGTCAAAGGTTTTGACTTGATCAGAAAGAAAAAGAAACCATGCGTTTACAAGGAGACTAGTGGGAGCGTAATGGCAATTCTCACACAGTATGTAGATAACATACTTGAATCTCGCAAACGACGTTCCGACGCTAAAGTCTTGTCAAGATTTGGGTCGGAAGTCAAACTTAAACGATAGACATGGGAGTAGCCGCGTGAATTCTTGGAATAAGAATCTATTAATATAGATTGAGTAAGCTAATTGGGTAGTGTCAAAATCCTTATATTGATAAGGTATTGGACAGCTCTAAGGTGCTTGATTCCAAGAATGGCTTCATACCAAAGGTCTTATGGCAATAATCTAAGCAAGATGAAGTGTCTTGGACACTAGCTGAGCTAGTAACAATATTAGTAAGAAGAAGTGTTTCTGAACACTGTCTGAACTAATAATAATGAGTGTGAGTTCTAATGCTGCTGCAATAGAATCCATCATGAATGCCATATTTTGCACTCGTCTAGATGCAGCTTAAGCATGACGAGAATATACCAATATACTCCGGTAATAGTCACTGAACAGTTACCAGAAATATCCCAAGTGTTGAGAAACACTAAGGATAGGTTCGTGGTGAACTGATAAAGTGACGAACCAGTTGAAAGTAGTTAGTCGGACAAAGATGATTCCCGGTTCCCACCTGGTTATGTCTCTTTGTCTGAATAACGGTGCTGACTGTTGGAAAGGCTCCAAGCAGCGGACCGTAGTATAATGCTGTTATCTGAATGGCGATGTGGTCTATTGAAATTGTTTCAAGCAGAACACCGCATACTCTCCCACAACCTAAGCACGGAACTTATTCTGTTGCTGTAGGCATAAGATATCTGAAGAGATGATCTTGATTCTAGTGGGAGTTATTTTAGTTATGTTGTAGTCTTTACATAGACATGTTGTGGTAGTGTCTATGTAAGTCTAACTGACATCAGTATTATTTAATTATTGAATAATTAAATAATGGTCCCAAAGTATTTTATGGTCATCTTATAGGTCATCAAGTTGAAGACTTGATCATGAAACCCTATAAGTAAAAGATGACATAAATTATGATTGTCCCTAGTCAAGGTTGTTAAAATGGGACACTAACGACCGCGCAGACTAGTATGTGAGGTGACTGTTGGACTAAGTTTCATGGAGTCAATGATATGATTATCACAGTCAGTCACATAGATATATGTTGGTAAACATATGATCGGACATGACCCGCTTAATGAGAACTCCACAGGATAGTTATATATAAGTGTCATGGGAGGTTCTCATTACGACTATAGAGTATAGTCCTTAGACCTGAGTTCATCATGCTTTCTAGCATATGAATTGGTGCGCTTTGACCTTGTCAAACGTCGTTCCGTAACTGGCGGCTATAACGGCATTGTTTCGACGCATCATGAAGTATGTGTAGAAACAGGGATGGAACAAAATGGGATTTGTCCCTCCTGTAATAACGGGAGATAAATATCTCAGGGCCCATCGAAGATTTGATACTGAGAAAATGCATGGCCGTGCTCAAACGAGGTGATTGTCAGTCGTTTGTTTATCAGTATAGATCAGAAGTTCGATGAACATGATGTTGGCTATAATAAGGATGACACAGTCTCTTGCCTTATGCCATATCGAGATATAGAGACGAAGGGATTATAGGAATAGGTGATTCCAGTACAAGTGGGAGATTTTTGGGATTATGTCCTGAAATCACATTGTACGAACTCTAATGATAGTTGTATTGTCGAGATCGGACAATTCATGTGATACTAGGTAGTCATAATGTTTTGCTAGAAACCACTTATGACAAATGAGTTGTAGCTCATTTCTGGTATCGTGTGAACCTACAGGGTCACACACCTAAGCAAGTTGGATATACTCTGCATGGGATTGATCATTGGCATATGGTCTGATCGATGTGTATTAGATACACATCGAGTTGAGTTTCTAAGAGGTGTATCGATCGACACCATTGGGTGCGTCGGTCGATACAGGGCATGTGTCGATCGACACCACTAAGTGTGTCGGTCGACACAAGGGCGAAACCGAGACTGATGTTTCGGTTCACCGCGAGGTCAATATATAAACTCGTTTTTGTATCTCGACCGAGTAAGAGTTCGTGAGCGCCGCCCAGACTGTTTTTCTCAGAGAGAAAACACAGAACCTCAAGAAACTTAAAGTCCCAGGGAGATCCGAGCACCGGTCCTAGCATCCCGGCGGATTCCAGCTTGTGTGCGTGTGGACTACGATAGAGGCGCAGCATCTGAGGCGCAATAGATCTCGTGCTACCTGATCAATCTTCCGCTGCCAAACACCAGGTAATCACGAGGTGAGATCCATGATTCAATTAACTAGACCCTAGATCCTAGGCTATCGGGAACTCGCGAGAATTCTGAATCTGTAGAATTGGCTCGGATTCCCAACAAAAGCCGGACCACACAGACAAAAATCACAGCGGTAAAGCTAGCCACACTAAGAACACGTCCAAACAAACAGAGCTGCAGATCGAGATCTCAAAATGAATCGCAAAATCTAACTATGAGTAGGGAGCCAAATACAACCTAAAACCAACAAGACCAAAACAACCTAAACAAAACACTAAACCGAAAGGCCACCAACCAAACGAGTTGGAGTGGAAAAGATGAGCTAAAAACGCCTGAGTAGCAACCTCCACAGCGCGGACATCATCACCCAGAATACCTTCACTTCGACGACCTGCCACCACCGCGACGGCGACAGAAATGAGGGCCACACCAACACCGGATTCAAGAGGACCTCAACCTACCAGACTCTCCAAAATAGAAGAAACCAGGAATCGCCGAAAACGGGAGCTCACACCAACGACGATGTGCGGCCTGTGAAGACACCGGAGACGACCGCAACTCCGAAGACGACGGCCGAGGGACGGAGGATGAGGAGTGGACATTCAGAGGAGCTGGAAAGGCGACGCCAAAGCTAAACAGGGCAAGGAAACGAAAGGACGAGCCTCTCCCGGCGGCGCATGCGCAGATCGCCGGCCGCCGGAGAGGAGACGAGATGAAACGGCGGCGCCTAGATAATCACGTCAGAGAAAAAATTAAGTTAAAGAGAGTTAAACCCACCTAATTAATGCTAGTTGTATCCTATAATTTGTTTTTTTTAATAATTAAAAATGTCCTATGTATCCCATAACTTATTATTAAAAGGATATTTTCTTTTATAACAGTTTCCATGTGATTTTAAAAAGTAAAATTTTATAATAAGTGAAAATGTTATATAATTTTATACATCAATATATGTTATATAAATAAAAATGGTAGTTTTTCATAGCACTATATATAATATACATAATTCCATACATATATGTAATGCTATAATAAATATTATAGTATACAAGATGTAATGCATTATATGTAGTTATATTTTGATTCATAAAATAAAAAATAAAAAAATTTTAAGGTATGATGGTATAAAAATAGTGAAAATGTAGAGAGGAAAGAGAGAAAATTTAAAGCTTCTTTTTATGTGTTCTAGAAAATTTGATTTTACAGCCAAAAAAACAAATTTTTCAAATTTTTGGCTGTAGATTTTAAAATAAAATATAAAGTTTGATTGGGTGAACACTGGTGATGTCTAAATATTATTGGCTCTGGAAAGATTCTAAAGCTACCACCAATCATCCCCATAACTTTTCTACATATCATCTTTCACAATAAATTTTAGAGAGATTTTCTTTATAATTCATGATGTATGTATTTTTAGTTAATTTCAAAATGTTTAGCCAAACCGGAGGAAAATAATTACAAAAGAAATAATAATTCACGACTTATATTTTAGGTGTATAAGTTTATAATATTCGTTCACCATGATATTTGATTAAAATTAAGTATACAATTGTGAGGACAAACATAAGAAATTTTCTTACTGAATATTAAATGAATCAATACGTTGTATCTGGACAAGGGAAAACGCAACAGGTGAAGATGTAACTTTATAAACATGGTTATACTTAATTATTAAAATTTAATGGGAAAAAATAATGAATACTAGTTATATTGGTTCGTTCTCATGTGCATGATGAGATATTCCTCACTACATTGCATCTTGTCTCTCCTCTACTGCACTCCTTTTGAAGTCAGCCTTCACATGTTACTAATTCCGTTTGATTATTAATATAACTTCTTTTCTAAACTTTACTATGGATTGATTCCCAAAATAGGTAATGTGACGTGTTTGCCATTTCCCGAAGCTAAAAAAGCATAGTTGTCTTAAGCAACGGTAAAAGAATATTTGGACGACAGTTAAATTAATTAGTACTAGAAAAGAATCTTAAGCACCTAGTTCAACTAAGCAAGAGTTTAAGAACTTTCGTATTCGAATCTCAAATCAGAGTTGAGAGAATCCATAAATTCACATGGCCACTCTCAGACAAATTGACTGCCTGGAAACAAAGCACGCACTAATGCTTCTACGTACTTTATGCTCTTTTGAAGTGTCTAATTAAGCTTGCCGAGTACACGAGTCTCAACAATAGTAATGATCTATTTTTGACAGAAGTGAATTTTTAATTTTATTTTTAATTACTGTTTTAGGCACTTGAAAGAAAAAGCATTTTTTATTATGAAGAAAAATATATTGAGCCAAAAACCAAAGACGAGAAAACATAATAATATGTCATTTTACTGTGATATATATGTACACTCAAAAGTGTTCAATCTAAACTATACATAGAAAAGCAGTATTACTACTGGGTTTTGTTTTAACGTTTTGAACCAAATAGTGCTAAGTCTATGATGTGCGCATTTCTACAGATTTATTAATTCAATTGATTTTCATATAATTGGTTCAGTGATCGCCTTTCCTGGATTAATGGTCGTATTAAGTCTAAGAAATAGAGTATGTTGTAATTGCTGACCTAAAATGTAAAAAATTAAGATACATAAGCTTATGTTACGAGATATAATGGAAAATGCATGTTATTCTACAATCAAGGCCTCTCGCTCACTACAAGAAAAAAGTCCTCTTGCCACGAAATTTAACAAGGAAATTCATTTGTCCCTAATTGACAATCGTTTTGCGATGAATTTACGACGAACATCGTATTCGTCGTAAATTCGTCATTAATTAACGACGGATTATTTTTGTCGTTAAATCGTAGCAACTAGCGACGAATTAGCGACGTAAACGTGTAGTCATTATACTTCATCGTTAATACGTCGTTATTTGCTATGATTTAAGAACGGAATATATTCCTAATACATTATTATGAATTAACATCGAAATTATTTGGTAGATAGACACTTTTAAATAATTTATACATTTTTTATAACGATGTGTGTTTCTGTCGTTATTTCGACCTAAAATCGTCGTTAAAACGTTGTTATTAGAATCTGTTGCGAAACTGTTGTTAATATTTCATTGCTAAATCGTTGCAAAGTCATAAAAAAAATCTATTTTCCAAAAATATGTCAATATACAAACTATGGAGTTGGATGTATCAACGGAAGGATGCAGAAGGAACGGTGACGAAGGAGTCTCGAGATGGGCTTGAGAAATTCATGTATCAAGCAGGTCAAACATCGATAACTATAGAAAGCGGTAAGATATTATGTCCTTATCCCAAATGTATGAATCGAAAGTTTATTCTTGTTGATACGGTTTGGCGTCACTTATTTAATAGAGGATTTACACTGCATTATTATATATGGTATCAATACTGAGAAGGTTATAGTACTAGTAGTGGATATGATGCAGGAAGTAGTAGTAGAAATGTTTAGCATGAAAATGAAATGCTTGTTAATCATATCAATTCGGTTATTACGAGCATGATAGGGTGCATGAAATGGTTACAGATGCATTTCATCAAACAATAAGTAATGATTAGAATGATGTTGAGAAACTCAAATTAGATGCCAAATGATTTTATGATATGCTGGACGCAGTAAATCAGTCTCTCTACGATGGATGTAGAAAAGGGTTGTCCAAATTATCGTTGGCAGCTAGGATGATGAAAATTAAAACTGATCATAACTTAGTTGAGGTTTGCATGGATGACTGGGCAGATCTTTTTAAAGAATATTTACCGAAGAATAATTTGGCTGCTGAAAGCTATTATGAGATTCAGAAAATGCTTTGTAGCCTTGGTTTGCCTTCTGAGATGATTGATGTATGTGTTGCTTTTTTGGAAAGGCGATGATAAGCTGGAAAACCAAGATATAAGCCGCCAGGAAGCGGACGGAACATGATCCCATACCAAAGGATGTGGTATCTTCCCATAACGGATAGGTTACAACGGATGTTTCAATCTGAAAGAACATCTTTTTATATGAGATGGCAGACAGATGGGACGGTGACTCATCCTTCAGATGTCAAGGCGTGGAAACACTTTAAGACGGTACATCCTCAATTTGCTAAACAAGCTGGAAATGTATACCTTGGTCTTTGGACGGATGGATTTAGTCCATTTGGTATGTCTGGTAAACAATATTCTTTGTGGCCGGTAATATTGACTCCTTACAACCTCCTGCCAACTATGTGCATGGAAACAGAATTCCTTTTTTGAGTATTCTGGTCCCAGTTCCTAAGCATCCAATGCGGGCGCTCGACCTATATCTACAGCCCTTGATACATGAGTTAAAGCAGTTGTGGTCCACTGGTGTTCGAACGTATGATTGTTCGAGGAAAAAGAATTTCACAATGCGGGCGATTTTTATGTGGCCGATAAGCGACTTTCCCGCATATGTAATGTTATTAGGTTGGACTACTCACGGGAGATTAGCGTGTCCATATTGCACGAATAAGACAGAAGCGTTTCAGTTGAAACATGGTCGGAAAATATATTGGTTTGACTGTCACCGCCGGTTTCTACCAATCAACCATCTGTATTGGAGAAACAAGAAATTGTTTAAGAAAAACAGAGTGGTACGTCCACCACTGCTAGTTTATCTATCTAGGGAACAACTAGAGGAGCAAATTGATTATTATGGGGCACTAGAAACAGTTAGGCGCGGAGGGAACTGGCACACACCAGCTAATATGCCCGTTCAGTACGGTGAAAACCATAAATGGCATAAGAAAAGCATCTTTTGGGAACTACCTTACTGGAAAGATCATCCGCTAAGATACAATCTTGATGTGATGCATATTGAGAAGAACTTCTTTGATAACATCATGCATACATTGTTGAATGTGCTGGGAAGAACTAAAGATAACTTGAAATCAAGGTTGGACTTGCCTTATATTTGTGCACGAAATGAGTTGCATATCACATCAGGCGGAGTTGCACCAGTTCCTATTTTTCGGTTGAATTCAGAAGAAAAATCAGCCTTGTTCAAGTGGGTAAAAACAGATGTTTGATTCCTAGATGTGTGTGTTTCTTATCTCTCTACTTGTGTTGAACAAGGGAAAAAATTCGCAAGAATGAAGAGTCATGATTGTCATGTGTTCATGCAACGACTACTTCCCTTTGCTCTTTCCGAACTCCTTCCACCGAAAGTAATCGAAGCACTTGTTGGTACGTGAAGTAAATAATGTTGATATATTTTTGGTATAATTTTCCATTCATGAAACCTAATGTAAATTATTACATGATTTTATTGTCAGGTATAGCATCGTTCTTTCGAGATCTAAGCACATGCACTCTATCAGAAGATATTATTGCACAATTGCATGCTAATATTCCCATCCTGCTATGCAATTTGGAGAAAATCTTTCCGGCGTCATTCTTTGATGTCATGGAACATCTCCCTATCCATCTCCCACATGAAGTAGAACTAAGTAGACATGTTAAATTTCGGTGGATGTATCCGTTCAAGCGTTTCATGAAACATCTGAAGGGGAAGGCAAAAATCCAGCTAGGGTACCGGGAAGTATTGTTGCTGGAAGTCTAACAGAAGAAACATCTCACTTTAAGTCATACTATTTCGCTCCAAAAGTCCGCACACGTAAGAGAAGGCCGCAATGATACGATGATGGTAATATCGTACGAGCATATCCGGTTGATGATTTTCTATACATATTTTCACATGTCGGCCGTCTAAGCGGTAAAGTGAGACCAGTATGGTGGAGTAGTGCGGAAGACAGACATAGCGCACATACATACATCCTTCTAAATTGTGAGGATGCTCGTCCTTTTGAGAGATATATACATAATGGTATATTAATCACCCACTTCTTTTACTTAACTATGTGGTTATATCTAATTGTTCGGTGTTGCAGCATGTTTGAGACCCAAGTTCGGGAAGCGATCGAGGGGGTATCTGACAATGAGATCAACAGACGGAAAAACCAACATTTCGCTATATGGACAAGGGTCAAAGTATGCTTAAGTTAAATAATAGATTCAATATTGTTATACTTTGTGGCTAAACAACATAAACTTGTATGCAGGTGGATCCGGGTGATACTCGTTATCCTTTATGGTTTCTTGAGGTTCTTCAAGGCCCCATCGCCAGAATAACAACCGCAACCATTTATTGCATTCGTGGATACGTATTTCACACATACAAGCATGGCCAGAACAAAGCGACCACAAACTATGGTGTATATGTGAAGGGTGAAACATGATTTTTGTAGATATTAATTGATCTGTATCATTTTTGTTGGGAATGTCCTGAAATCACACTTGTAATCACTCTAGAGATAGTTGTGTTGTCGATATTAGACATTCATATAATACTAGGTGATCATAATTTTTTGCTAGAAGCCACTTGTGATTTGTGAGTTATGAACTCATTGCTGGTATTATATGATCCTACAATGTCACACACCTAAGCAAACTGGATATACTTCATGTGGGAATGATCATTAATGTAATGATCTAATTAATGTGTATTTGATACACATTACATGCGTGTTTTGAGGGTGTGTCGATCGACACTAAGAGTGGCATCGATCGACACAAGGCGCAAATCGAAATACAGATTTCGGTTTAATGACTTAATTAATCTCGGTTTGATTCAGTGATTAATTAGGTTTTCTCAGGTCAATATATGTGATATAGCACGACCTGGAGCCGGAGGTTTTTGAGCCTAACAACAGCCACCTCTCAGAAACACAGGAATCCCGAAGAGATCCGATCTCCCGGCACTAGCATCCCAGCGGATTCCAGTTTGTGTGCGTGTGGATACCAGTAGAGGCGTAGCACTTGAGGCGCTCGTGAATCTCGAATACCTGTTCATCTTCCGCTGCTAATCTCCAGGTAATTTCGAGATCCTTATTATTCAATATACCTAAACCCTAGATCCTAGGCTATGGAATTTATACTTAGGGTTGCCTAATGTGATTAGAACCGCCAAGAAATTCCTTCAGTGGTATCAGAGCCTTAGGGTTTATCCTATTGAATCTAACAGCAAGCTATTCGAATTAGATGAATTTGAATCGATTGTGTTATGTTAAAAGGAATCACGTTTTAGGGTTCTTGTTAAGAATCAATTATGTGGTTTCTCATAGTGTCGATCGACACCAATCTTGCATCGATCAACACAGTATGGAAATCCGAATAAAATTTAGGTTTCGATCATAAAGATCAAAGTTCCTGATGCCCTAACACATCGATCGACACAAGTGTTGTGTAGGTCGACACAGACCTTGCAATTGGTTTAATCGGTTCAATTGGATTGGACCGGTTATCGCGCTTGGTTAAAATTGGCTAAATCGGTTCAATTGGATGAATCGGTTCAATTGGATTGGACCGGTTATCGCAATTAGTTTAAATCGGTTTGACAGGTTAATTGCAGTTTGATTGAATTGGGTTGATGTCGACCGACACAAGAGTTGAGTCGATCGACACTAACTGGTTATCAAACCGGTTCAATTTGATTGACCGGTTATCACAATGGTTCTGGTTTAGTAGTGACGATTGACACACGGAGTTGTGTCGGTCGACATACCACTCGGGATTTTGGTTATTGAACCAGAAATCGCATAAACCGAACCAAAGACTTAACCCATTTCTTAGAATAACTAAAACTCAATTAGATTAGTTGTTTTAATTAATTATAATTCTTCTGAGATACATATATGATATGTATGTTAAATTAAAAGTTCCGTTCCTCAAACTAAATATCAAGTAATCCAAGATGTCTTCCCGATCTTGTCAACTGTCAAGACTCGTTTCATTGTGCGATAGACTTGCAGTGCAAGGTGTCCACAATTACATGAGAAAAGCAGGAGGTAATCGTGTTGATAGGCTTGCAGTGCAAGGCGTCAACAATTACATGACTTAAGAGATTGGTTTACTTGACTGGGCTATCAAAATCGTTTTGGGCCCAGAGACATCGGATGGATTGGACATGAGATGTCAATCCACAACCAAGAGTTATATTGGATATAACTAGCAAAGTTGTTGCTTACCTAGATAGCTGAAATTTGGGCGATGAGCCAAAGCTCACTCAAGTTTTAGTGAAGTATGGGTCTTGGATCATTATATTCATTTGAGGAAACACTGTTTTGAATATAATGCAATTTTTCTTAATAGTTAAGATTTCTCATTTCTTGAACATCAAAACTAAAACTCTTTCCTTTCTTACTCCAGCTATGTCTAGCACAAACCATCACAACAATTTCTCCCTAAGATCCGTCCTTGAGAAGGACAAGTTAAATGGATCTAACATTATAGAATGGTATCGGAACTTGAGAATTGTTCTCAAACAGGAGAAGAAGGACTATGTCCTTGAGAAAGTTCTCCCCAAGAAGTACCGAGCCAATGCCTGGCAGTCATAGAAGGATGCTTGGGATAAGCATTCTAATGATGTGGTCGATGTGTGTTGTCTCATGTTGGCTACCATGAACTCGGACTTGCAGAAGCAATATGAGAATGTGGAGTCGCCAATAGAGTTGATCACTGGCCTGAAAAGTATGTTTCAGGAGCAGGCACGAACTCAGAGATACCAGACGGTTAAGCCTCTAATTGAGTGCAAGCTACCAAAGGACGGACCAGTTAGTCCTCATGTCATTAAGATGATGGGTTATATTGATAACTTGGGGAAACTGGATTGTCCCATTAGCCAAGAGTTGGCTACTGACATCATTATGCAGTCACTGCCGTCAAGCTATGATCATTTTGTTTTGAACTACAATATGAACAACTTGACAAAGACTTTGACTGAGTTGCATGGGATGCTCAAAACTGTTGAACCTAACATCAAGAAGGACACCCCAAATGTCCTTATGGTACAAAAGGGTAAAAAGTTTAAGAAACTTAGTAAGAACAAAGGTAATGGCAAGGCAAGCTCTATTGTGAATCCAAGCAAGTCTAACCATACTCCTAAAGTTAAAACTGGTCCTTCTAAAGATGTTAAGTGCCATTATTGTAATGGTTATGGGCATTTGAAAAGAAACTGCAATAAATTCCTGGAAGATTATGAGAAGCTGAAAAAGACGTACGAGACTTCTTCTTCAGGTATTTATGTTATAGAAGTAAATGTTACTATCTCTAGTTCTACTTCTTGGGTATTGGATACCAGCTGTGGTGCTCATATTTTGTATAAATATGCAGGACCTAAGGAACAGTAGGACTTTGGAGAAAGGACAAGTGGACCTGCGCGGTGGAAATGGAGCAAGAGTTGTTGCATTAGCCGTAGGAATTCATTTGTCTTCACCTTCTGGCATGGTTTTAGAACTTAATAATTGCTACTATGTACCTGCTATAAGCAGAAATAATATTTCTATTCCTTGTTTGGATTTAGAAGGATATCAGTTTTCAATTATGAATAAATGTTGTTCATTTGATTACAATGATATATTTTATGGTAGCGGTCCATTATAGAATGGGCTTTATGTTCTAAACCAAAGTGTGCCAGTCTATAACATTAGTACTAAGAGATTCAAGTCAGATGACACGAATCAAGCTTTTCTCTGGCATTGTCGTTTGGGCCACATAAATGAGAAACGGATTCAGAAGCTCCATAGTGATGGGCTTTTGAGCTCATTTGATTATGAATCATGTGAGAAATGCGAATTTTTTTTTTTAATTTATTAGGCAAAATGACTAAGGCCTCTTTTAACAAAAAAGGAAAGGGCCAGTGACTTATTGGGCCTTATACATACTGATGTGAGTGGCCCGATGAGAACAAGTGCTAGAGGAATCTTTCAGTATTTCATTACTTCTACTGATGATTTCAGTAGATATGGATATGTCTATCTAAAGAGACATAGGTCAGAATCTTTGAAAAGTTCAAAGAGTTCCAGAATGAAGTACATAACCAACTTGGCAAAAGTATTAAAGCTATACGATAAGATCGTGGAGGCGAATACTCAAGTCAAGAATTCAGTGATTATCTGAGAGATTGTGAAATTGTTTCACAAACTCACTCCTCCTGAAAACGCCAATGGAATGGAGTTTCTGAGAGGAGGAATCGAACTTTATTAGATATGATTCGATCAACGATGAGTCACTCAGATCTTCCATTATCCTTCTGGGGATACGCTCTAGAAACGTCTGTGTTTACACTAAATAGGGTTCCATCAAAATCAGTTACAAAGACACCACATGAGATGTGGACTGGAAATGTTCCTAATTTGTCTTTCATGAAGATTCGGGGTTGTGAGGCTTATGTAAAACGTTTAATCTCTGATAACCCCACACCAAAATCCGATAAGTTCTACTTCGTTGGTTATCCTAAGGAGACCAAGGCATATTACTTTTACACCCGGTCCGAGAACAAAGTGTTTGTTGCTCGGAATTGTGTTTTTTCTTGAGAAAGACTTTCTTTCCAGGAAGAATAGTGGGAGTAAAATACAATTCGAAGAAATTCGAGAATCACAGGAGACTGCTCAACCTGATGAGGAAGAGCAGCAGTTGGATCTACAAAGAGTTGTAGAACCTACACATGTGGTGCCTGAAGTTTGCAAAGGATCTGGTGAATGGCGAGTTTCTGAAGTAGTGTCGATCGACACAAAGGTGTATCGATCGACACAGATCGCGAACCAAATACTGATTTTGGTTTATGACTTAATTAACTACGGTTTAAACCTTGGTTAATTAGGTCGTGGTAAAAGTCTATATATATGAGATATGTGTATGACTTTTACACAACCTGAAGCTCGCAGATCCGAAAGGATTCGTCACGAACCCGAGAGATTTGGATTTCTCGTGACCAATTGCCATGATCTGTTGATCATTGACAGTGACGAGCCTGCGAATTTTGAAGAAGCAATGATGGGCCCTGACTCCGAAAATGGCTGAAAGATGCTGATTCCGAAATGGGATCCATGTCGCAGAACCAAGTATGGACTTGGGTTGATTTACCCGATGGTGTAAAAGCCATTGAGAGTAAATGGATTTTCAAGAAGAAAAATTGATGTGGATGGTAATATTCAGATATACAAAGCTAGGTTGGTGGCAAAAGGTTTCAAGCAAATTCATGGTATTGACTATGAAGAAACCTATTCCCCAGTCATGTGCTTAAGTCCATTCAGATTCTCCTAGCAACCGCCGCTCATTATGATTATGAGATTGGGCAGATGGATGTGAAAACAGTTTTTCTTAATGGAATTCTGGAAGAGGATGTGTACATGACACAACCTGAAGTTTCCATTGATCATAATGGTGCTAGGAAGTTATGCAAGCTTCATCGATCCATTTATGGACTGAAGCAAGCATCTCGGAGTTGGAATCTTCGTTTTGATGAAGCGGTCAAAAGTTTGACTTCATCAAGAACGAAGAGGAACCGTGTGTTTACAAGAAGACTAGTGGGAGCGTAGTTGCATTTCTCGTACTGTATGTAGATGACATACTCCTTCTCGAAAATGACGTTCCATTACTTCAGTCTATTAAGACTAGGCTGGGAGGTTGTATTTAATGAAACCGCATACATTCTTGGAATAAGAATCTATAGAGATAGATTGGACAAGCTAAATTGGATTGTGTCAAGATACTTATATTGATAAGGTCTTACACAGGTTCAGTACGCATGATTCTAAGAAGGACTTCATACCAATGTCTCATGGCATTACTCTTAGCAAGACGCAGTGTCCTTTGTGACATGCTGAGCGAGAGCGCATGAGAATCAGACTAATGCTATAGGCATTAGATCTCTTAAGATGTGATCTTGGTTCTAGTGGGAGTTGTTTTGGTTTTAGTTATGATATGATGTTCATATAGGCATATTAAGGTTATGTTATTTCAATGAAATTTGTTTCAGTATTATTTAATTATGTTATTAAATAATAGTCCCAAAGTAATTTATGACATTTTATAGGTCATTAAGTATGTGACTTGATCATGAAACCCTATAAGTAAGAAATGACATAAATTATGTTGGTCCCTAGTCAAGGTTGTTAAAGTGGGACATTAACAACCGCATGAGACTAGTATGTGAGGTGACTGATGACTAAGTTTCATGGAGTCATTAATAAGAGTATTAAAGTCAATCACATAGATATGTGTTGGAGAACACAGGATCGGACATGACCCGCTAATGAGAACTCTACAAGATAGTTATATAAGTGTCATGAGAGTTTTCATTACGACTATAGAGTATAGTCCTTAGACCTAAGTTCATCATGTTTTCTTACATATGAATTGGTCCGCTTTAACTTTGTCAAACGTCAGCCGTAACTGGTGACTATGAAGGCATTGATTAGGTGTATCATCAAGTGTGTGAATAAATAGGGATGGAACAAGACGGGATTTGTCCCTCCTATATAACAGGAGATAAATATCTCAGGGCCCATCGAAGATTTGATACTGAGAAATGTGTGGCCACACTCAAACGAGGTGATTGTCAGTCGTTTGTCTTGTCAGTATAAATTGGAGTTCGATGAACATGATCTTGTCTTAATAAGGATGACACGGATTGTGATACCCCGTATCCAAAAATATGGACAACGGGCAGAAGAAAAGTCAACAGGGGCAAAATTGTAATTTTGCCAAACCCAGGGGCAAAATGGTAATTTTTCCAAAATTCGAGACGAAAGACGTGACGGGCCAAATATTCTCTTTTTAAAGCATAAAGAACATTTACAAGACCAGAGTTGAAAGGAACGGAGCAGAAACTTGTTTTTCGGCTTGTCGGGAATGGAAACCGATTAAACCGAGAAAACTTCGGAAATTCATAACCGGAGCTAGGAAACTCTAAATGAGGTGATTCAAGTTGCTAAATTCATCTAAAATCATGAAGAATCAGTTTATGGAGGTTTGGAGATTTATGGGAAACGTTTGGTATTTTCTAAAACAATATTCCCGCAATTGAAGAAACCAACAAGAAATGGCAAGAAGGGTTATTATTGGGTTGGACCGGTTTAGATGGGAATTTTTGGACTCAAAGCACACACCAGAGACAGGTGTCTTCTCCCCAGGTCGACAGCTTATCTTGAGAGGTGGCAAGAGTAGGATGAAGACATGTGGTTAAGTGACAAATACAAAGAATGTGCAAGGTGGCACATGGATAATGAAAGACTTGGGAGCCAAGTTCTTGCTGAATGGTGTGGCAGAAATTAAAAAAGGGAGAGACAAGTGTCAAGGCGTGGCAGCAGCTAGGGGAAGGAAGAGACATGTGCCAAGAACATGTGTCAAGGGAATAAGGATCTCATTTTGCTATAAAAGGAGGCTTGTGATTCATTAGTTTTCATCACAAAACAAACACAACAAAGAGAAAGAGAGAAGAGAAGGAGAGAGGCGTGAGAGGAGGAGAATGTGAAGAAGAAGAAGAAGAAGAAGAAGAAGAAGAAGAAGCCGGAAGAAGAAGAAGAAGTCGAAAGAAGAAGAAGAAGAAGAAGGGAGAGAGAGGCGTGAAGAAGATGAAGAAGAGAGAGAGAGAAGGAGGCGTGAAGGAGAGAGAGAAGATGAAGATTGGAGAAGAAGAGAGAGAGACATGAAGGAGAACCGGAAGAGATATAACCGGAGGAAAGGGAGAGAGAAAATGAGGAGAGAGAAGATGGTCCGGAGACTCGGTCAGAATCAAGGGTCAACCGGAGTTAAAGGTCAACGGTCGGTCAACGCCGGTCAACGCGTTGACTCCGGCCAGTTTTTGGGTGTTGCGGTTCACCTACGGGTGTTCGGGAAGTCTCGGGGGTTCGTGTTCGTGTGTTCGGGAGGTTCGGGTTTAGTTCGTGGTCTCGGGAATCCGTATCCGCATCCGTGCCATTCGTTCCGTCATAAATCACTGTGAGTCGGCTCAAACACCGTAGTTGCATATAGACGATAAATGGGAAACTGTAGAGATAGGATTGCATACCCGTTTGAATTGAATTGAAGTGAGAATTGATTGATTGATTGAATTAACGTTAAACCGGCTAGGGTTAAAGAAGCATGTTAGACTTAAACGGATTAAACCTGTTGAGTGCCATTAGGTTGGTAGTAATATTGTGTGATGCATTCATATAGTCATTGCATGATTAGGGCCGTATATGCATATATATGTAAGTAAAGAACGGTACTAAATGAATCTATATACGGGAATTAAGACGAATTAAAATACGGAAGTTAAACCTGAACGAACGTATAGAATATGAATGGTATCGGGGTTTCCCGAGAATTAATGAATTAAGTAATTAAAGATGAGACGTCGGGGAGTTTAGTAAGCAACTAGCTCTAAACCGACGGATCGGAGAGTTGATAAAAGATGATTAGGATTGGTTAAGAAAAGAGAAGTGTTGTAATTGGTGAACCGTCTACGGGTTAGCAAGCTGCTAATCCAAGGTAGCGGGAGTAAATTGGTTAAAAGATGTTAATAGGCCTGTTGGGGTGTTGTTTGTGTGTTGATTGCGTGGTTGTATTTGTTGTGTGGTTGTGGTTGATCTTTTGTGCAGGCCTTTAGATTGTCTCGGTGTTGGGCCGAGCAATCCGTGTAGATACTTAACCTGGTCACGGGACCGGTTAAGTCGTAACCGCTGACTCGGTACGGTGCTGAGTCAGGGGGCGGTGTGGTGTGTGTGAGTAGACTTGCGGGAAGCGGTGTTGATTTGATAGTTGTTGTGACTGAGATTGATTGTTAGAGTCCAAGCGAGTCTGCGTGTTTACATTTCTGCACTAGGACTCTAGGGTGCGTCAGATCCCGCAAGTCTAGGTGTTTGATTACGTTCTGGTACTTCCGACCCGATTGGATCCTCGGGTAGTTACCTAACCGGGTCATGGTGATTCTGATTATGGTGTTAACCTACTGGGTGACGCCGGTAGGTGTGTAGTCCGGAGAATACAGGGGTCATGTCCTAGGGCCGGACTGCATGGAAACTTGGGTTATCTAGGGGTAGCCTGAGTCACCGCGTATCGATGGACAGAGAACGGTGTCCTAGTCGTTAGGTCTTGTGTGGACGGCTAGGAGTCGTGGGTTAGTTGCCATATTGGTAACGGTGGAAACCCGTGGAAGTTACCAAGATCGTAGGGGCCCAGCGTGTGGTTTTTTGGAGTAGTTGGTAGTGCGCGGTAGATAGATCGAGTCTCAATCGGGAACATGTGCCGCAGTGCTCCCGATTTTCTCTAAGCGCCTTCTCTTTCTTTTGGCAATTGATTGTGCGTGGGCTCGACACGACGTGGTAGTGCGTGATCGGCTATTTTGTTATGATTGATTGTTATTTTGGGGTTTCGGGCGGGAATCTATAGATGATAGATAGATTAGAAGCCTTAGTGGGGAGCCGATTCACTGGGTGATCTTAGATCGCTCATTAGACTCTTTTTGTGTTTTCAGGTTAAGCAGCGACGGACGCGGGAGGTCCTCGGTGTAGCTTCGGGATGGCTTGGGGCGGGGTTTTTGATTCGATGGTTTTGGGTTTTTCTCTCGGTTCGGCTTGGCGCCACTTTTGTATTTATTTGTGTGTTGATTGTTTACTGATGAAAACGATTTGTAAGGTGACGGTTAAACGTTGTGCTGAACGTTTAATTGACTCAGAAATGAATATGCTTTCCTGATATTGTGTTTCGTCCGAACCGACACAACTCGCAGAAGTAGTGCAAGGCGATCGACTTGTACTATGGAAGTGAGGATAGCGAAGTCAAGGATGGGTTAGTGCGAGCCTTTGTCTCAAACCGATCCGTCTCTGGATTCGTCCTGTGATGAACTTTTCCTGTTCGACTTGCTCGGGTTCGATCGGTCATGTTCTTGTTTGATTGTTGGCCGGTCAGCTCGACGGTCAGCGGAGAATGGGAAAGGGGCGTTACAGAAAGGTGGTATCAGAGCATGGTTCTACATGGGTTTCAAAGCTGTTCATTTCTGAGTGTTTTCCCTGGTTTTATCGAGTCAAAATTGTGTCTTACCCAAGCATCCATTAGGAAACCGAGCCGCGTCTGTAAATTTGGGGTAAGGATGGGGTAGGAAATTTGTATTATGTGAGCTAATGTTTACTTGTGTTTTTGATTGAAGACATCAGCAGCGTGTCCCTGGACGGAGTGTGTGTGGGTGTGTGCATTGGGCGTGAGAGATTGCAGTGAGCAGTATGGGTGAGCGTCGGATGACACGGGCAGAGTATCAGGCTTTGGTAGACCAGCATCAGGCAGGTCTGAGGATAGCACAGCAGGGACAGTCGAAGGGTTCTCGGGTATCAGATCGACCGCCAGTTGTGCCTCGAGTGCATCAGGGAGCGAGAGCCGCTGCTGTAGATTGGAGGCCGTTACCCGATCCGTTACCGCAGACCCGACCGCAGGAGTGATAGGATATTTGGGATTCGCAGACTATGGGTTGCCGCCGTTGCCACCTCAGTTAGAGGCACCTATAGTACCATCGGGGATGCAGCCGCCGGTGCTTGAGGCACATGAGGTGCCATTACCCTTCAGTTTGCATGAGTCGGATTTTATTCCACTTGGTGGAGGGGATTTTCAGTTGGATCCGTTACACCCAGTTTTCGATATGGACATGGAGCCGTTGGATCCGGAGCAGCATGCGCAGTGGGCGCAGCAGATGGACGAGCAGATGGCGATACTAGAGGACGTTTTGGAGCATCATGTTGGGCCGCATCATCAGCCAGGATCGCCGCAGAGGTCATGAGCTCCATCACCCGGTTCCACCGAGCCGCACTCAGCGATGGAGTCAGCCACAAGAGTTGAGCCGATGTCGACGGCAGGGTCGGACTCGCAGTTTGAGTCAGTTACATCACCAGAGGCACCACCGACCGAGCCGGTTGCACCACCGGAGATTCCACTAGCCGACACGCCAGATTCAGTGCCGCCTATGCCTGTGTACCGGATATGTAGCGCCTGCGGAGTTCAGGGCTTCCATTTGTATTAGTGTACACAACCAGTTGATCCGCGCTACCGTGAGACGTATCAGCCAGTGTCGAGCCTGTATTACTGTCAGGTGTGTGGGATAGACGGTCATCTTGCACCTATTTGTCCGATCGCGGGGCCCGGACCTCGTATATCAGACGCAGAGCCGCATCGTGCCCCATTTCCCGAGGAGTATCGACCTGGACCGAGTCGCCGAGACACTGAGCTTATTTGGCAGTCAGTTATTCGGCAGCCAGCCGCGCAGTCACCTGTAGCGCAGCCACCATTGGTGCAGCCATTGAGACCATCGAGGACTTGCAGGAGGTGTGGAGACGAGGGACACATAGCGTCCGCTTGTTCTCGTCGGTCCAGTTCTCGTCGGTCCCGCTCAGCGCCAGTTGTTCTGTCTCTTCCTGTCAGTTATGTGGAGCGACAGATCATCAGGCAGCAGCTGTTGGAATTGTGTCCAGTAATCTCGGTACTGTCTCTAGAAAGTAAGAGTATGTCAATGATCAGACATAAGTCATATAATACTGGGGGTCATGATGGCTTGCTAGAGTCGGCTCATGATCTATAAGTCTTGGACTTATTGCCTTTATTATATGATCCCATATGGGTCACACGCCTAAGCTAACAGGAAAATATGTTGGAACGGCTTAGCAGAAGTACGACAAAAGTGCCAGGCATTTGTCGTACTAAGAGAGAAAGATTAATGGGTCTGATTAAATGGGATTTAATCAGATTGGTGTTTTGGGCCCATAAGCCCAAAAGGGAAAGAGAAGGCTTTTAATAAACTAAAAGCCAAATCTCTTTCTCCTAACCCTAGCTCCCAGCGCCGATTCTCCTCTCTCCCTGCGCCTCCCACCAGCTCGGTCTAGCAGCCGTTTTCTGTGATCGCGTGTGTGAACCTTTGGAGGATTCATCCCTCGGTGTATCTCTCTGATCTCTGACCTGTTCTATTCCTTCCGCTGCAACAAACAGGTAAAAGGTGAGATCATCTAATGTTTCTATTCAAGAGAACCTAGATCTGTATGTTTAGGTTGATATGAATCTGTAAATTGAATCAGGATCAACTAAACAATTCCTACAGTGGTATCAGAGCCATTGGTTCTTAGGATTTCTTGTTTTAGATTCATGTTTAGGTTGTTTAATCTGTTTAGAAGTGTTTTGAATCAATTACTGATAATTGAAAACACTTAAGAAACTGAATTGAATCCTGAACAAACAATTAAAATCGCAAAACCGAGCTATATGACTCGTTTTTCTTGCGATCGGCCGAGGAGAGATCGATCGGCTTGGCCGGTTGGTTATCACGGCAGAGAGTTGGCCGGTTGGGTCGGATCGTCGGATCGATCGCGTCACGATCACGGCTCGTCCCGATCGTAAGACGGATCGCGTCCCGATCACGGATCGTCCCGTTCCCCTTCTCTCACGTCCGACCGTCCCGATGCTTGCTTGACGCGCGAGAAAGATCGACCACGATCGCTTGGCGATCGCGTCCGTGATCTCGTCCGGTTCGTCTCGGCATCGTCGATCGTCACACCGTCCCGAACGTCCCGATGGATCGTCCCGTCCGCAGCTAGGCATCGTCTCGATCATGGATCGTTGACTCGCGGCTCGCGGCTGGACGATAGTTTCTTGGAAAAGAAACTAGGTCACGACCAACTCGGTTCGGTTCGTGACCAATTCGGTTCGGTTCAAGGCTCGGTTTAGAATTTTAATTAAAATCATCGTTCTGGTTTAATAAACAGATTTTAATAATTTTATTAAATCTGGTTAAACCGGGATAAGAAATCCAATGTCGAAAGAATTATTGGATTTTGTGCCTAAACCAGGATTTTCTAATTTGATTTGGTTGGACCAAATAAATTGAGAAAATCCGGTTTAGTAAATAACCGGTTGACAATTGTGGTCATCGTAGTAATTAAAATTTGGTTAGACCAATTTTAATGAACCAGACCGGTTATGTCAAATAATTGGACAATTGGGTCATGTCTTGGACATGGACAAATTCTTGGGCCTCGGGCCAAGAAGTTAAAACAATTGGGCCAATCATTTGAGTCTTTCTTCAGATCAATTTAAAATTTATTTTATAAAATATAAAGTCGATTTTAAATTAAAGTTTCCGAAATTTTGAAATTAGAAAGTTTCTTAAAATAGAAGTTTCTGGATTTGCGGGTTTTGGATTTTAAAGAAATTTCTAAAGTTAGAAAGTTTCCGTTTTTAGAAAGTTTCCAATTTTAGAAAGTTTCCAAAAATAGTAGGTTTCCAAAAATGGAAAGTTTCCCGAAATAGTAATCTTCTATTTTGGGAATGAATTTTTAAATAAACCTACGAACCTCAAACAATATCAAGCGTTGGATGTCTTGTCCATTCTATGTCAGCTGTCGAAGCCCATTCAATTGTATTCATGGCCTTACAGTGTGAGGGTGTCTGCTTTTGCGTGGATAAGACGGTTTGTGATTCATAAATGTCATTGGGAGTCCCAGACATTAATGATTACATGACTGTATAGTCTGGTTTTCTTGACTGGGCCATCGGGAGTCCCGGGCCTTGAGACATCAGAGTGAATTGGGCCTCGGGCCCAGATTCACAACCAAGAGTTATATCACGGATATAATTAGCCGATATAGGGCTTACCGATATAAGCTAAGGTTGGGTGATGGCCAGTGGCCCACTTTGATCTTAGTTATATGTGGATCTTGGAATCATTGTATTCTATTGAGGGTAACTTATGTTATTGAATATAATGCGTGATTAATCATATTAAATTTAATACGAGATTAATCATATTGAACATATTAACTAAAATCCTTTTATCTTATATTTCAGTTATGACTAGCACAAACAATCAAAACACTTTCTCGATCCGGTCTGTCCTTAAGATGGACAAGCTGAACGGATCAAATTTCTTGACTTGGTCGCGGAACCTGAGGCTAGTCCTCAGACAGGAGAGAAAGGACTATGTCCTTGAGAGAGCTCTCCCCGTGAGGATCGGGTCCAATGCTTCACATGCAGTATATGATGCTTGGAATAGGCATTATAATGATGCGGTAGATGTGCGTGGTCTGATATTGGCTACCATGGACTCAGACTTGCGGAAGCAATATGAGAACATGGAGTCGCCAATAGAGATGATCAGCAGCCTGAAATTGAAATTTCAGGAGCAGATAAGAGTGGAGAGATACCGGTTGGTTAAGTCTCTCACTGGCTGCAAGCTACCAAATGATAATCCAGTGAGTCCTCATGTCAGTAAAATGATGGGTTACATTGATAACCTGAGGAAACTGGATTATCCAGTTAGCCAAGAGTTGGCAACTGAGATCATTCTGCAGTCACTGCCGTCAAGCTATGATAAGTTCAGAAGGAACTATATCAAGAAAGGCTTAACGAAGACGCTGACTGAACTGCATGATATGCTCAAGACAGTTGAGCCAAACGTGAAGAGTACCCTGTACAATCTCATGAATGAGAAGGGTAGGTTTACTGCTGACAAGGGTGAAGACAAAGTTGTCCAGATTTTGAATCATGGCAAGCGTGTGTCTTCTGAGCCCGAGTCAGATACCTCTTGCGTTGGTAAGTGCTGCTACTGTAAGGAGACAGGGCATTGGAAGAGAAATTGCATTAAATTCATGGAAGATGATGAGGAGTTAAAGTCGATGTATGAGACTACTTCCTCAGGTATTCATGTTATTACTTCAAGTTCTACCTTAAAGGTATTGGATACTGGTTGTGGCACTGATATTTGTGATAATATGCAGAGCCTAAGCAACAGTAAAACGTCCTTAAAAGGTATTGGATACTGGTTGTGGCACTGATATTTGTGATAATATGCAGAGCCTAAGCAACAGTAGAACGTTGAAGGAAGGGCAAGTGAAACTACATGTCTGGAAGGAGCTTGGGATGCTGCCTCAGTCGTAGGGTTTTCACTTATAGATCCCTTTTAGGCTTGGTTTTGTATTAAGTAATTGCTACAATGTACCTGCTTTAAGCAGAATTGTCTTTCATTTTCTTGTAAGAATTTGAATGTTTTTCATTTTGATAAAAGACAAGTTTTGTTCTTTTGATCTTAATGAAATATTAATTGTAGCACCCTATTCATGGAATGGGTTTTATATCTTAAACCAAAGAGTGCCTAAATGTAACATAAATACCGAATTGGTTTAAATCTGATGAATTAAACCTGATTTTTCTTGGCATAAAGTCTTGGTCACATAGAGTAAGTCGGATTCAGAAATCCCATAGTCATGGACTGTTGGGCTCATTTGATAAAATATCTTATGAGACTTGAATTCTGTTTAGTGGACCAAAAAGAAAAAGGGCCTATCTTAGCCGAGCTAGAGAAAGGCCCAAAGGCTTATTGGACCTAGAACATACTGATGTATGTGGCCCAATGAGCAGTAATGCCAGAGAAAATTTCCTGTACTTCATTGTCTCTACTGATTACTTCAGTGAGTGTGACTGTGTTCATTTGATGAGACACAAGTCGGAATTCTTTGACATGGTCGAAAGAGTTCCAGAATGAAGTATAGGATCTGAATGACAAAAGTATTAAGACTCTGGATTAAATCACGAGTGAGAATACTTAAGTCATTGATTGTGTGATCATCTTAATGAGTGTGAAATCGTTTCACAGCTCATTTCTCCTGAAAACCTGAAGGTGTTTCTGTGAGAAAGAATCAGATCTTATTAGAAATGATTAAAGATGAGTCACACGAATCTTCCATGATATTATTTAAGAATAACGCTCTAAAATATCTAAGTTTACGCTGAAATAGTTCCACAAATATCAGTTGAAAGACACCATGTTAATGTGGATTGGAATCGATCCAAATTTGTCTTTACTGAGTATTTGTAGTTGTGCTACTTCGCTGGTTGTCCTAGAGAAACTAAGGCTTGTTACTTTTACGTCCAATCTGTTTTCTAAGAAGGGAAGTTATTTTCCAAGAAGAACAGTGGGAGTAAAAGTATAACTCGAAGTTTTCTCAGGGAAACCAAGGCTCGGTACTTTTACGACCATTCTGTTTTCTAAGAAGGAAATTACTTTCCAAGAAGAACAGTGGGAGTAAAAGTACAACTCGAAGAAATTCGAGAAATACAGGAGGCTGCTTAACCTATTGAGGGAGAGCAGCGGAAGGATTTACAGACTTCTGTAGAATCTACACCTGTGGAGCCTGAAGTTCGCAGATATGAAAGAATCAGTCACTAATCCGAGAGTGAATTCTCGTCATTAGTTCAGCCTGATGATCATTGAATGTTCGCATGATCTGATGATCATTGAAAGCGACAAATCTGCGAAATCCTAGGAAGCGAAAGTGAGCCCAGACTCCGAAGAATTACATTTTGTGTAAGTTGGCTTCATCGATCCATTCATGGATGGAAGCAAACATATCGGAGTTGGAATCTTCGTTCTGTTGAAGTAGTCAAGGTTTTGACTTGAACAGGAACGAAGCGGAACTGTGTGTTTACTAATAGATTAGTGGGAGCGATATTGCATTTCTCATAGTGTATGTCGATGACATACTGATTCTCGGATATAACGTCCCAACGCTGTAGTCGGTAAAGGACTAGCTTGGGAGTTGGTTTAAAGAATGACATGGGTAAAGCCACGTAGTTCTTGGATTTTGGATCCAGAGATAGAGATCCAAAAGAGCTGGTAGGATAAAGTCAGGATTCTTAAATTGACAAAGTCCTACACGTTTTGAGCAATCCAAGAAGGGTTTTATGCCAATGTCACATGGCATTAAGTTAAGCAAGATACAGTATCCTACGATAACTGCTGAGCTTAAATGCATGGATGAGATTCCATATGCGTCGGCAATTGGATCTATCATGTATGCCATGAAACGTACTTGTTTGATGTTGCTTTAATGTTAAGCAAGACAAGTAAAGACCAGTCAAATCCAGCAAAGAATCACTGGATTGCCGTAAAGAATATCCTAAAGTATTTTAGGAATACTAAGGATAAATTCTAGAGTTACGGAGAAAGTGAGGTGCTACGAGTCGGTAGAGTTTGAAAGGCAAGTTTCCAATAGACAAAGATGATTTCCGATCACAGTCCGGTTATATCTTGTGTCTAACTGGCGGTGCAAGGCACTGTTGCTGACTCAATGACTTAAGCTGAACATTTCGCAGCTTGGGAAGTGGCGAAAGAGGTTGTTTGGAAAGAAGAGTTCGTCACTGAACTTGATGTGATTCCCAGCATAGATGAGACTAGCTGCACATCAGAGGTCCAAACACCTTGAGGATAGGTATAACCTATTCCGTAAGATAAATGACAGAGATGTTAAGTAGATCAGCAAGTTTCAACGAATGAGAACGTTGCTAATCTATTAACGAAGCCACTCCTTAGGCCGAAGCACGAGTCGCGGACTGTTGCTGTAGGATAAGAGAAATTAAGATGTAGTCTTAATTTCAGTGGGAGTTATTAAAGGGCTTTATTTAGTTATTGGATATGTTCTTGAAATAACATTTAAGATGTTTAATGAAATTATTATTTCAAGATTATTTTAACTGTGATGAAATAATCGTTCCAAAGTGATATAAACCATTTTATAGGTCATCGAAGTAAATGACTTGATCTTGAGTCATCGAAGTCATTTAGCTTGATCATGAGACCCTATATTTGATAAATGTTTTATATCATCCTGTCCCTAGTCGAAGGTTGTTGAAATTGGAACACCAACAACCGTGTGAGACTGGATTGGTACGTGACTTATGACAAAGTCTCAGTGTGTCATATATGCGCGGCATCAAAGTCAGTACATAGGTGTATGTTGGGGAACATACGACCGGACAAGACCCGCTTATAAGAACTCTTCAGGATATTTATATCTGTGTCATAAGAGATTCTTACTACGACTATAGAGTATAGTCCTTAGACCTAAGTTCGCATGCATGTGACTGCACATGGACTGATGCACTTTGATCATTGTCTAACGCTATCGTTCTGCGATGGTTATAAGGACCTTGTTTGGGTACATTATGAAATGAGTAGTTTACAGTGATGGAACAAGATGGGATTTGTCCCTCCAATATAAATGGAGTGAATATCTCTAGGCCAATCGGAGATTTGAATACTGGAAAACGCATGGCCATGCTCAAACGGACTTTCCCGAGTCGTTTGGATTGTCAGTATCAAATCAGAGTCCGATAAACAAGATTAGGCTTTATAAGGATGACACTAATCTTGCCTTATGACTAATCGAGATATTGAGACAAAAGGATTATGAATACAGAGAGATTCCAGTACAAGTGGGAGATTGTTGGAATTGTGTCCAGTAATCTCGGTACTGTCTCTAGAAAGTAAGAGTATGTCAATGATCAGACATAAGTCATATAATACTGGGGGTCATGATGGCTTGCTAGAGTCCGCTCATGATCTATAAGTCTTGGACTTATTGCCTTTATTATATGATCCCATATGGGTCACACGCCTAAGCTAACAGGAAAATGTGTTGGAACGGCTTAGCAGAAGTACGACAAAAGTGCCAGGCATTTGTCGTACTAAGAGAGAAAGATTAATGGGTCTGATTAAATGGGATTTAATCAGATTGGTGTTTTGGGCCCATAAGCCCAAAAGGGAAAGAGAAGGCTTTTAATAAACTAAAAGCCAAATCTCTTTCTCCTAACCCTAGCTCCCAGCGCCGATTCTCCTCTCTCCCTGCGCCTCCCACCAGCTCGGTCTAGCAGCCGTTTTCTGTGATCGCGTGTGTGAACCTTTGGAGGATTCATCCCTCGGTGTATCTCTCTGATCTCTGACCTGTTCTATTCCTTCCGCTGCAACAAACAGGTAAAAGGTGAGATCATCTAATGTTTCTATTCAAGAGAACCTAGATCTGTATGTTTAGGTTGATATGAATCTGTAAATTGAATCAGGATCAACTAAACAATTCCTATAGCAGCATGTTACCGTGGACCACGCCCAGCGCCCGTTCCGGTTTGTCAGATTTGTGGTCGCAGAGATCATGTAGCGCAGTTGTGTCCGATGGCAGAGCCGCAGCAGGTCGGACCGCCGACCAGAGATGCGCACCCACCACACCCTCCCGGCTCCGTATGCTCATATGACGGTCGAGCAGCTACTTGCGCAGCCGGCCGGGATTCTCTACCCATCTTACATCCCGACCGTCCAGACGGGATTTTCTGGTAATTAAATATTTTATTTTCTAGTTAAATAACCTTTATATTAATTTTTTATTAATTTATCATGATTAATTACTGATATTAATTTTTTTTTAAAATTCAGTTTCCGATCGATAATTGTATCAGTTGCAGTATTGCCAACATAATTAAAGGCTATTTCAGAGAGCCTCACACAAACTGGAGTCAAACTGAAAGGATACTCGAGACACTTGGTTAAGTGTTTTGCGGTAAGTCCTATTTTCATAAATATATTTTGAATATTTTTAAGTATATTAACTTTATTTTATAATAACATGACTTTTTCATTTCAGCAAAAGTGGCATTGGGATTATTACAGACACCACGAGTTTTTCAAGGTGGAGTTCAACGGAAAGGCGGGGCTTCGCCTCAGCGGCACAGTCTCGGATTGGAAGATCAAGGGATGAAAGGTGAAAAGCGACAAAGGGAAGCCAGCCTACTTGTCTAAAACCGTTTGGGACAGCTTGAAGCAGTTTTGGGTCGATGAGCACTCAATCAACAAGTCGGCGAAGTTCTCGGCAGCGCGGATGACCCCTGGGTCAGATGGTCAGCCACAGACGCCCCATACTGCCGGACAGAAGTCTTTTGCCGGCATCCGCATAGAAATGGTAATAAATTAGTATTTTTTTATCTTTTCTTTTTAAAGCTATTCAAATAATTACGTCTAAGCATTGTTTTAA
This sequence comes from Orychophragmus violaceus, assembly GCA_030180135.1. NCBI lineage: Eukaryota > Viridiplantae > Streptophyta > Magnoliopsida > Brassicales > Brassicaceae > Orychophragmus > Orychophragmus violaceus. The sequence continues at coordinate 62,376,009 of CM058240.1, read as the reverse complement.
GTTTTTGTAGGCTAAGGACGGAGAGTTGCCATCACTGCCAGACCTCTCACAAAAAGAATAATGGTTTTTTGGTGAGTCCTTCGGCCGAGACGTTCTACATCGAAGTGACGTCTCGAGTCACTGAACGAGAGACGCAGCTGTCACATCAGCTCTTGCCGGGCGGTACTCCGATCCGCGATATGCTGGGGACGAAGGAGATCGATGAGATCTTCACTGAGGTAAATATTCTTCTCTTTCTGCTAAGTTTAATTATTTTCATATTATTTTTGATATTCACATTTTTGTTTATCGCTTTTATTCGTAGGTCGTTCCTAGGAAGAAGGGAGGGATCGTCGGAATTGGATCCGTCCAGGATACTCCGGTCGCTTCTACGTTACATCCGAGAGGTGATAACTAGGAAGCGGCCGCTTTATGGATGGAGCTCCAATTCGCGAATGCCGTTATCGCGGAGTTGGCGACGAAGACTGCCACTTTGGAGCATAAGACGGCTGCTCATGAGGAGAAGACGGCTTTTTACGAGGATTCCATACGAGCTCAAGATGGATTGTTCGACCTTCTAGCCGAGGATAACCCTCGATTAGCACGGGGTATAGCGGTGAAGAAATGAGCGTTAGCGGCAACGGAAGAGGCGTCGAGAGCAGGACCTAGTCAGACGAGACCATCTCAGACGTCTTTGTCCGCACATGAGACGTTCCTTCCGGAGACCAGAGAGCCGAGGCGGCGGATTTTCTGGCTTGGACGGATTTGGACCTGAACTAGGCTAGTTTAGGGACGGTTTTTTGTATATATTTCGGTTTGTAAAATATTTTTATAATATTTATATATTTTGTTTTTTTGAATTTTATTATTAAATATTAGTTTTCTAAATTCATTATATATTTAATATATATTAAATACTAAAATATATATAATAATTTTGTTAAATATATATATAATAAATATTCGTTGTTAGTTCGTCATTATTTTGTTAACGACGAAGTTACGACGTATTATTTTACGACAAACTAACGACGAAAATATTAATGATGATTTAACGACGAAAAATTAACGACTTATTAACGACCTATTATTTTTAAATATATATTTTCTTATTCGTCTTTTATTCGATGTTATTTCGTTGCAAATTTAACTACGGATTAACGACGACTTGCGACCATTCCATTTCCTCGTTATTTCGTTGCTACGGTTTCTACGACTTAATGACGGATTCTTAACGACGGATTATCGGCGAATTTGTACAGTTATCACTTAACGGCGAATTAACGACGAAATTATGATAACGCTGAACGTTTAACGACGAATGATGATTCGTCGCAAATTTGATGCTAAGACCTATTAGCGACGAATTTGCGACGGAATATGCCATTGTCATAAGCCTGTTTTCTTGTATTGGTTGTCGCGACATGGTCTATAGCTCTTAAACACTTTTACCCTATAGACATAATTAAGATTATTTCCATGCAGCGATGATCAATACTTCCTAGCTGGTTTCGGAGTCAGGTTTTGGAAAAAGGTATAACTAGCTCCTAGTTCAAACATTAGTAGCGAAAAATATTAATTTATATTTTTGGTCTTAGATCCAAGGAAATGTATGAACTAGCTAGTTTTAATACTTTGGTTAACACAATGGACAAGACAACACTTATTCACTATCTTTACTTTGCAACACTAGAAATCTTGAACAGTAAACAGATCAAGAAAAGCACACGCTTGCCATTCGTGATTTCTTTCGTCCTCAAAAATTCAAGCAGTGTTAACGAAGTCGGAGCATGACGACGTTGCTGGGGATTTCTCCGGTGTGAATGTCGTTGGCTCTCAACCTTTCTCTGCCATGGATTCGCGTAGCCTCTCATCCATGGAAAATAAAAAATTGACGACGCTTTCACTAGAAGTAGCTGCTGTTGTGGACTCCTCTGGTGTGAAGCTCTTCAGTTTTGTGGACCCACGGTTGCCGTTGTTGAACCGTTGGTCGTCTCCTAAGGAGATCCCTTCTCTTGCTCTCAAGTATGTTGCTCTCTCCTCGCCTATTTCGGTAGCAGGACCAACCCAGCAAACAAGAGATTCAACCTTATCCTCCAATTCTCAAGAAGTGGTTCATGATTTTACAATGAAGGAGACAATGAAAGAGACAGAGACTAATCTAGTCAATAGCCCCGGTAAAATTGATTTGATACCTTATGGGGCCGTGAGTTTGCAGAAGACATTAACCTTCTCTGATGAGATCCCAGCTGATGAGGCAGCAACCCAACAATCTGATCAAGACCAAGAACAAGTATCAGAAGTATTCAAGGCAGCAATGATCAGATCAAGAGCCAAAGTACTTCAACACAAGTTCAATCAAAGCATCAGAAGAGTGTTGGAGCAAGAAGGACAGAAGCAAGCTTCCAACCAGATCATCATGTTCACTGACCAAGAAGATGAACCAGGTTCAGAAACTACTCAGAACATGAGCTTTTATGCAATACAATTTGGACCGGCCCTAGAAGTAATACCACTACTCAAAGAACAAAGGGAGGTTTCCGTAATTGTTGCAATAGTCCACAAAAACTAAGGTATGGTCTGAATAGATTTCATTTGCATTTTATGACCGTTGTTTCTTTGTTTTACAGCTTGATCTCTTTTAAGTTTTCCTTAGTTGTAACCATAGAAAGTAGACGTTTTCTTTGATTCCATTAGGTCCTAATTTGAGTATGTTTTCCTTATTTGAGTCATTTGCTTCAAGACCCCTAGAAGGGCATAGCTGAAGGACTATATATAAAGTTCCCCTGTAGTCGTGTATCATTTACCTTTTTATCAATAAACATCAAATTTTATCATTGCTTGAAGCAAAGAACTTGTTACCTTCTGAAGCTAATAGAGACCAGAACCTCTTAGCTTGAGAACATGTGTTGTATCCAAGCCAATTCATAGCTTGTGTGGTGCACTTCGATCCATTCAACTCCATTGATTCACCAGCCGGTTCATTGTGTGATTAGATCATCCATTGAATCATCCATCTGTTCAGAATAGAAGCATTGAGTCTGAGATCATACAAGCCTTGACAGCTTGAGCTTGTATCATTTTGGTATCAGAGCTGAAGTTCCTTTCCGCCCCAGGTTGTTTCTATCCAACATATTCTCTTAGTTGCATTTATTTGATTATGTTCTCATACTTGCATCCCTATAAACAAAAACCCATAAAAACTTTTCATTCTGCATTATGTTTTATCATTGTCTTTCATAGATTGCATTCTATTAAATAAAAAACTCATAAAAATTTCGTTTTTGCACTTGTTCTTCTTAGTTTGCACTCAAGTACACCCCAAAATTTCATAAAATTCATTTCTGCATTTGTTTCTTCAGTGTTTGCATTCTATTCTTCTTAGTTCTTCATATTAAGTCTATTAAATCTTCAAAAAAAATCGAAAATACCAAAAACAAATTGTGTTTAAGACTCATAAAAGCCATATTTCCTATTTCTAGCTCATTCTGATTTCATCTTGCCTTTTTTACTTGAATTTGAATTTTTTTCCTTTTCTTTTGATACCATTCGAAATTGCATACTTCTTTTACTACTTTTCATTTAGATTTTGAAAGTTTTACTTTTCACCTTAAGTTTTAAAAAAAAAAAAGATCAGAAACTTTTATTTTCTCGGAAGTTTACCTTCCTTTCTTGATATATTTTGAAAACCCTACATAAGTTGTGTTATTATCTTTTGTTTTATGTGGCAGAACAACAACAGCCATGGGAGATGACAGCAGAAACCTTAACAACAACACCAACTCTCACGATGCTTTGATGCAATTGGTGAATTCAATGAGGGAAGAGATGAGGAACATGAGGCAGGAGCTTGGAGACAGGATGAACCGTATTGAGAAAGTTCCTAGAACCACCTTCCAACCAACCCGGGATGTGAGAAGTTTAGGAGCAGACAGCCTCTTTGGAACAACCACTTTTGGCTCAACACACAGGCGCAATGGCATCCTCATTCAGGATGATTCTGGTCCAAGCAATCGTGCTCATGAGCAGCACCATCCTCCTGATGAAGATCCTGATCCGCAGTTCCAAACACAAAGAAATCATAGGAGAGGAGGACGTCCAAGAGGTTATGAGGATGAATATCCTGATCCACAGCCTCAAGCACCAAGGACTCAGAGGAGAGGAGGACGTCCTAGGGATTATGAGGATGAAGAGGAGGAAGATTTCACACCACCAACACCAAGGCATATCTATAAAGATAACATTAAGCTTACAGCACCTTACTTTGCTGGTAAGGTGGATCCTAAAGTCTTTCTTGAATGGGAGAAGAGAATGGATCATATATTTGACTACTACAACCATCCTGGTGCCAAAAGAGTTGCATTGGCATAGCTCAATTGACCTATAATGCACTTACCTGGTGGGATAGAGTCGTATCAGATCGTAGAAGGAACAGGCAAAGAGCTATTGACTCATGGGTGGACATGAAAGACTTGATGAGGCAGAGATATGTTCCCCCTTACTTCCACAAGGACTTGCAAAGGAGATTCAGAGCACTCAAGAAAGGTACCAAGACAGTAGAAGAGTACTATGAAGAGTTTGAAAAGCTCAAGAACAGATTGGAGCTTGATGAGTATGAGGAAGCTCTAATGGCTCAATTCTTAGATGGTCTACAAGATAAGATCAGCCGCAAGGTTGAGATGCAGGTCTATCAAGACTTAAAGACCTATTTCAACTATCCATTCAAGCTGAGCAACATGTTAAAAAGAAGTCCAGCAGCAAAAGCAAGCCACAGAACAAGTGGACATCAAACTCAAGCAAAACACAGAACACTTGGGCAACCAACTCAAGCAAACCAGTGGATAAAGGCAAAGGCATTGAGATTGATTCTAGGTTCAAGGGGAAGGCAGTAGACACCAGCCAAGATAACCGAGCAGAATCCAACAAAGCAACCTATCCTCAACGATCCAGAGATATTACAGGCTTCAAGTGTAGCGGCAGAGATCACATGGCTAAGGAGTGCCCCAACCAAAGAGTTATGCACATCACATACGCTGGAGACTATGAGTCTCAAGATGAAGAAGAAGTTGAACCACAAGATGACTATGGAGATATTGAATATCCATACAGTGGAGAAGCACTTGTGACCATGAGGATTTTAAGTGCAATGGTGGATCCTGAAGGCACCATTCAAAGAGAAAACATATTCCACAACAGATGCACCATCAAGGGGAAGGTATGTAATCTCATTATAGATGGAGGATCATGCACAAATGTAGCTAGTGCTCATATGGTTAACAAGCTGAATCTTGAAAGATCTAAGCATCCACGTCCATATAGGTTGAGATGGCTAGATGATATGGTTGAATATAAAGTTAGTGAACAAGTCACCATACCATTTAGCATTAGCAAATATCAGGATGAAGTTAAATGTGATGTAGTACCTATGCAAGCTGTACATTTACTTCTAGGTAGGCCTTGGCAATGGGATAGAGAAACTAAGCATGATGGTAGAACTAATATGTATACCTTTATGCATGATAAATGCAAGGTTAGCTTAGCCTCTCTCACACCATCTCAAGTGCATCAATTACAAATGCAAATGTCTAAGGAGAAGGATATAGTGCTAAGTCTAATTTTCTCATTCAGCTTAGCCAAATCAGAAAGGCAGCTGCTACCAAACACACAATGCTACTAATGGTCTTTAAGGAGCTTTTGAGTGCAGGTTATAGTGAGCTAACCCTCCCACAAGAGATCACTGAGCTTCTTGACAGGTTTAAAGATGTGTTTCCAAAGGAGATGTCAAGCGGTCTGCCACCCTTGAGAGGAATTGAACATCAAATTGATTTCATACCAGAATCAACACTTCCCAACAAGCCAACATACCGTGTTAATCCTGAGGAGACTAAGGAGCTGGAGAAACATGTTAAGGAGCTTCTTGACAAAGGATATGTAAGGGAGAGCCTCAGTTCCTGTGCAATACCAGTTTTGCTTGTGCCCAAGAAAGATGGCTCATGGAGGATGTGTGTGGACTGCAGAGCCATCAACAACATCACCATCAAGTATAGGCACCCCATTCCTAGGCTTGATGACATGTTGGATGAGCTGAGTGGAGCCACCATCTTTTCCAAAGTAGACCTCAAGAGTGGATACCACCAAGTGAGGATGAGAGAAGGGGATGAGTGAAAGACTGCTTTCAAGACCAAACAAGGTCTTTATGAATGGATGGTGATGCCCTTCGGTCTCACCAATGCACCAAGTACCTTTATGCGTCTAATGAACCATGTTATTAGAGCATACGTCAGTAAGTTTATTGTTGTGTACTTTGATGATATACTAATTTACAGCAAGTGTTTATATGATCATGTGTCCCACCTTGAGCTTGTACTAAAGACACTTCAAACTGAAGGACTTTATGCAAACCTCAAGAAGTGCGCATTCTGCACTAATAAGTTGGTCTTTTTAGCTTTTGTTGTGAGTTCTCAAAACTACAGGTTGATGAAGAGAAGATCAAAGTAATCAAGGAGTGGCCATTACCAAGTAGCATCAGCCAAGTTAGAAGTTTCCATGGGTTAGCAAGCTTCTACAGGAGGTTTGTGAGGGATTTCAGTAGAATAGTTGCACCACTCACGGCGGTGATCAAGAAGAGTGTGGGATTCATTTGGGGAGAAGAACAACAATCTGCCTTTGACACTCTTAAGGACAGGCTCACACATGCATCGGTGCTAGTTCTATCAGACTTCAACAAGACCTTTGAGGTGGAGTGTGATGCATCAGGGATTGGAATAGGAGCAGTATTGATTGAAGGAGGGAAACATGTTGCTTATTTCAGTGAGAATTTAGGAGGAGCCATCCTCAACTACCCCACTTATAACAAAGAGCTTTATGCTATAGTAAGAGCATTGGAAACTTGGCAACACTATATGTTGTCCAAAGAATTTGTGGTACACACTGACCATGAAACGTTTAAGCATTTGAGAGGGTAGACTAACCTGAAGAAGAGGCATGATCGTTGGATGGAGTTTATAGAAACATTTCCATACATTATCAAGTATAAGAAAGGTAAGGAGAACATAGTTGTTGATGCTCTATCCAGGCGCTATGAATTGATCTCCACCATGGAATCCAAGGTGATGGGGTTTGAATGCATCAAGGAGCAGTACCAGGAGGATCCAGACTTCAAGGATATCTTCAAGGAGAGTCTTAAGGGAGCTTATGGGAAGTTTTATCAGAATGAAGGCTTCAGAGGAAAATGACTTTGCATACCCCAATGCTCCTTAAGAGACTTGATTGTGAGAGAAGCACATGGAGGACGGCTTATGAGACACTTTGGAGTAGACAAGACTTTGGCAGTGATTAAGGAGCACTTCTTCTGGCCCATCTCAAGAAGGCATTAGAAGCACATTGCGCAAGATGTATCATATGCAGGAAGGCCAAGTCAAAGATACATCCTCACATATTCTACATGCCACTGCCCATCCATACAGCTCCTTGGGTGGATATATCCATGGACTTTGTCCTAGGATTACCAAAAAATCCATCATAAAGACTCCATCTTTGTGGTAGTGGACAGATTCAGCAAAATTGCACACTTCATACCTTGTGCTAAGGTCCATGATGCAACCCAAACAGTAGAGCTATTCTTTAAGGAAGTAAGACTTCATGGAGTTCCACGCACCATTGTGTCTGATAGAGACAGCAAATTCTTGAGCCACTTTTGGAGAATCTTATGGAGGAAGCTTGGAACAAAGCTCTTGTATTCAACTACATGCCATCCCCAAACTGATGGAAAGACTGAGGTTGTCAACATGACACTCTCAATGCTGCTAAGGGCTACCATTGGGAGGAATTTGAAGAATTGGCTAGAGTGCATTCCTTTCATTGAGTTCGCATACAATAGATCACAACATTCAGCCACCAAGATGTCCCCCTTTGAGATTGTCTATGGCTTCAATCCTACCACACCTCTGGACTTGACGCCATTACCACTAGCTAAAGCTGTCAGTCTTACTGGAGCAGATAAAGCTGATTACATCAAGCAGATTCATCAAAAGGCAAAGAAGAACCTAGAGAAGAGGACTAAGCAGTACATGAAACATGCCAATAAGGGAAGAAAGGAAGTTGTGTTTGAACCAGGAGGTTTGGCTACATATGGGACATGAACGGTTCCCACATCAGAGAAGCTCCAAGCTAGCACCTAGAGGAGATGGACCCTTAAGAATCTTGGAAAAGATTAAGAACAATGCCTACCGTCTAGACTTACCAGGTGATTTAAATGTATCATCAACTTTCAATGTGTCTGATTTAGCTCCTTATTATGCATATGATCCAGTTTTGAGGTCAAAACCTCTTGAAGAGGGAGGGAATGATGAGATCTTAGCTGATGAGGCAGCAACCCAACAATCTGATCAAGACCAAGAACTAGTACCAAAAGTATTCAATGGAGCAATGACCAGATCAAGAGCCAGAGTACTTCAACACAAGTTCAATCAAAGCATCAGAAGAGTGTTGGAGCAAGAAGGACAGAAGCAAGCTTCCAACCAGATCATCATGTTCACTGACCAAGAAGATGAACCAGGTTCAGAAACTACTCAGAACATGAGCTCCTATGAAATACAATTTGGACCGGCCCTAGAAGCAATACCACTACTCAAAGAACAAAGGGAGGTTTCCATATTTATTGCAACGGTCCACAAAATCTAAGGTATGGTCTGAATAGATTTCATTTACATTTTATGACCGTTATTTCTTTGTTTTGCAGCTTGATCTCTTTTAAGTTTTCTTTAGTTGTAACCATAGAAAGTAGCCGTTTTCTTTGATTCCATTAGGTCCTAATTTGAGTATGTTTTCCTTATTAGAGTCATTTGCTTCAAGACCCCTAGAAGGACATAGCTGAAGGACTATATATAAAGTCCCCCTGCAGTCGTGTATCATTTACATTTTTATCAATAAACATCGAATTTTCTCATTGCTTGAAGAAAAGAACTTGTTATCTTCTGAAGCTAATAGAGTCCAGAACCTCTTAACTTAAGAACCTGTTTTGTATCACAAGCCAATCCATAGCTTGTGTGGTGCACTTCGATCCATTAAACTCCATTGATTCACCAGCCAGTTCATTGTGTGATTAGATCATCCATTGAATCATCCATCTGATTAGAACAGAAGCATTGAGTCTGACATCATACAAGCCTTGACAGCTTGAGCTTGTATCATTCTCCACACTTATGGGAGCTTGGAAGAAGCCTTTGCCGATTCTCTCTCCGGCTCACCAGAAAGCATCAGAAGTGATGCATTGTGTTGAGACCTCTGACTTGCAGTGGCCTCCTCTCTTTGTTGACAAGCCTGTATATCACCGTTCGTGTATGGTTCATGAACCATTGAAAGCCTCAAAAGCCTTTGAGGATTCGGAAGCTCAAAAATCTTTACAGAAGGCTCAGTGTAAAGAATATCATTGGGCTGCAAAGATGAATACATCGATGAGGAATCTTCATAAGGTTACAATTCCTGAATACATGGAGGATGGTACACCAAAGGTACGAATTCCAAGCCATGCTCTTTTTGTGGTTTAGAAAATCAAAAAGAGTTTGTGGTTGGACAGTTTTTCGTTGTTTGGCTCTGTCAGGAGGACAAATTCAGGATGTGGTTACAAGGATTTGGGGCAGGAAATGTAGGATATTCACTCGGAAGCTAGGAGAATCAAGTTATTTATTTCATATCCCTGATGAATCAACTCGAAAATGGGTCCTCCAGAGAGGTTTGTAGCATGTTGATGATTACTTGTTGTTTGTCTCATTGTGGTCTCCGGCTGATACTATTTCTATCCCAGAGATAACTACGGTCCATGTTTGGTTGACACTTCTTAATATTCCTCATCAACTCTATTCGATATTGGGTATCAATTGGATTGCTTCGGGTAGTAGAGAACCATTGTTGACTGAGAAGCCATGGCTTGACCCAACACAAATGGGAAAGCGAAGATACTGGTAGAGGTAAAGCTTGACAAACCTTTTCCAAAAAGAGTGGCTTTAATTGATAAAAGTGATGCTATCACAATGGTGGATGTGTCGTACTCGTGGTTGCCATCAACATATAGTGGTTGTGGTCGGTTAGGACATAAGGCTTCACAGTGTTTACTATTAAGCGCTTGTACCGCTACTGCTCCAAAGACAATTAATACTATTGTGGAATCTTCAAAGATCAGAAGTAACAATCGGAAGGCCCTTTTTGCTTCACTTCCTGTTGTCCCAGAGGAAAGTCCAGATCGTGGAAATTCTTCCATTAGTGTCTCAAGCACGATGTTTCCGGTTTGTGCTCAAGAAGCGATTGAACGGATTCCAACTACTCCGACAGTTGCTACAAAGGCGAAAGGTACCTCAGCTATTTCACAAGAAAAATTATCTACTAATGCTTCTTCTCCTACAACTTTCATCAAAGGTTCTGGTTTGGCAAAATCGAATGAGATCACCACTAATGAGGAAGCATCTCCTCCAGCTATTGTAGAGTGTTCTCTTCGTAAGTCTTTATCTAGTGAAATTTTGAGTAACGATAGATTTTCGTCTTTGGACTCTTCTGAAGATGAGGAAAATACTATGGACTTTGATAATGAACCGGAATATGGGGAATTTTTAACACCTGCAGGTAAAAGAATTCTTTGAGAAAGGCCTGTCAAACCGTCTACAAAGATCAAAGATGTTAGTGGCACCTTCCTGCATCTGGCCGAGGTAATCAGGACAAGGGAAATAGAGGTGGTTGTGGCTAACTTGGTTATCTTTGCCCCTTTCATATTATACTCGACACGGAAAAGTCGAGTAATATCTATCTTTTTACTGCCATATAACTTATGTGTTGTACTTTTTATGGTTTATTCTTCATAATATTCTTACTTTTCGGCATGTAAGCTTTATTTTCTTGCAATTTTAAAATGAAAGTTCTTTTCTCAAAAAAAAAACACTAAAAATAAGAAGAATTTGATATGATACCAACTTTTAAAGGAGTCAAGCAATGATTAGGAAGGGCTAACGTTACCAAAATATGGAAAGCCACATATATGTATTTTTTTTAAATGTATACATTGGTACACAATTTAAACCCCATTGTTAACCTAGACTTAAATTCAAGTAAAATTTATTCAAACTAGTATAAATCTTTAGTAGAATTATTATCTAAGTATATTTTCTAAAAGTTTATTAAATTAGTATTTAGGGTGTGTAAAAGACTAAATTACCATTATAATTTATTATTAATTAGTTTTAGTTTTCACTAAAATTAAAACTTCAAAATTTCAAAATTTCAAATTTACTAATTAAAAGAAATAAAAGTGAAAACTAAAAAATCAAAAATAAAAAATAAGCAATAAGTTAAATTTTAAAATCAAAAATGAAAAATTTAAAATTTAAAATAAAAATAAATTTTAAAAATAAAAATTAAATTTAAATCTAAAATTAAAATTTTAAAATCAAAATTGAAATTAAAAAAGAAAAATTTAAAATTTAAATTACAAAATAAAATTAAAAATTATAATTAAAAATAAAATATAAAATTGAAAATTTAAATAAATTTTTTTTAATAATTTTAATGTGAGTTTTTCTCAATTAAATAAATATTTTAAACCCATTTATCAATATTTTTTAAATATTATATTTTTAAAAATCTTCTAATTTTGTATAATTTTATGGTGGAGATAAATAAGAATAATATTTTGGGTTTTTTTTAAAAAACAATTAAACTTTTTTTAAAAATATTTTATTTTATAAATTTTAAACTCATTTTAAAAAATTTAAAATTTATTTATAATAAATATTTCCGTTTTAAAAAAAATTAAGTTTAAAAAAAAAATTTGGACTCTTTAAAATAAATTTGCCAAAAAAAACATGATTGCTACTTGCCACGTCATCACATGTAAATAAATCCGTACAAATTAAAAATAAATCTATTACACATATAAATCTGTTACATTTCAATACTATTTTGTTGTTTTTCAAGATCTATTTCAGTGTTTAAGAGTTTATAAAAATCTGCAGCAAATACAATAAAGCTTTGACATTAATTTTAAAATCTACAAATTAAATCCGCAAATTATCAAAAAATCAAAATAACGTAAAAATCTTCAACATTTTATAAAAAAAAATCTTCAAATTAAATCTACAAACCAAAATAATATCTGCAAACAGAAAAATAAATATGTTACACTATAAAAAAAAATCTATGACACTACATACTATTTTAGTAATTTTAAAACCTATATTTCTTTTTTGCAGATTTTTAGAAAAATCTAGAACAAAGAAATAAATCTACAACAAGTATATTTAAATCTCCAATAAAAATATCTGTAAACAATTAAATCTGCAAAACAAATCCGCAAATAAATAAATCTTCAAAACATGTTTTTAATTTTTTAAAAAATAATTTGCAGATTTATTTTCTGGAAATGTGATATTTTCGTAAATATGTAGTTTTTGCTGATGTGGAAAAAATAAAATAATGACAATCCTATAATATGTTTTTTTCCTATCAAGTTTTTATAAAAGTATTTTAGCCACGATATAACCATTTTAAGGGCCAATAAATTAGTACTAATCTAATAATTTCACGTTTTTTATATAGATATGTTTCCCCCTAAATTCAATTAGAAGAAAAGCTAGATATATTGATATGAGACATAGATTGTAAAGTGGTTGCGTAAATAGTTAGATTTTTCATAAAAGAACTAGTACCATATATGACCAAAAGTTATAAATAAAAAAACTGACAAAAGTCAGCTATTAAAATAGGCTCAAATAAAACTGAAACATCCCGATCTAATTTTTTCCATCCGCGTCTAACGCAAGTAGTGTCTAATTCGACTTCATCGGTCAGACTTAGATCATTTTATGTAAAAAATTCACAATTAGAATTATTTTGCGTTTTTATCATAACTAGACAAGCATTTAAGGTATAAAAAGACTTAGATAGATTTCGAGGGTTAAGTACAATCATTCTGCTAATAAGCTATTACATTGTCACTTAACCAAATCTACCCAAATCCTATGATCCTTTCCATTCAGCCGCCCTTTATCTCGCGCCTAAGCTTTCTCAGAACAATCATCAGAACGTCTTTTACATGCATCCACAAAGGAGGCATAAGCAAACAAATTGCTTACTGAGAGTGGTCGTCCTGTCTCACTTAGCCACAGAATAATCACGCAGACAAGCCAGACATTCAATCAGTCTATCATGCTTATCAGAACAAACACTTAATCTGATATGATTGTTCCAAGTCAAAAAGCCATCATCCGCGAACCAGCATGAAGCCTTAGCGAGCAAAATGCCTCCAAGCGCATGATCTGATCTAGAGGCTCAGTGAAAGGAACCGATCAATCGATCAAGTCAGCATAACATAGAATAATCGATAAGAAAGCAATCAAAACAGTCCTAGCAAACCTAGACTCAAAGAATCTATGCAAACAAACGATCATAAACCATACTCACGGTCACGCACTCACCTAAGTCTTTCGATTCGGTTGATGAGGGCGGTTTCTAACACCTCTTGTGCTTGATCCAACAGAACAATCGATGTAGTCCAACGATCACAGTCTCGCTCGATCCAGCAGAACGAAAGCTCAAAAACTCCCAACAATGATCGGCTAAATCTCTCTTTTTCTCAACCTGAACGGTTAAACTCTTCAGAATCTCTCTCTCTCTCTCTCTCTCTCTCTCTCTCTCTCTCTCTCTCTCTCTCTCTCTCTCTCTCTCTCTCTCTCTCTCTCTCTCTCTCTCTCTCTCTCTCTCTCTCTCTCTCTCTCTCTCTCTCTCTCTCTCTCTCTCTCTCTCTCTCTCTCTCTCTCTCTCTCTCTCTCAATGTTTCTGAGTTCTGTGTTCTGTGCAGAAAAGTGATCATTAATCGCCTAAGGACCGGTTTTGTAAGACTTTGGATGGTTTTACTTAAGCCAAAACCGTCGAAGACTGCTCCCGCGCCTTTTTGATTGGTCAAGCCAATCCAAACCACCTTCCCCGCGCTTTCATCTCATAACTGCTTGGAATTAATCAGATAATCGTTCCTGCTCTCTTTCCTTGGGTGGATATGCTGAGTTTTGGCCAGTAATTGTTCCCGCCAAAACAAGTCCATCAAACACTCAATTTATACGTGGAACTGAGCTTAAGCCGACAGTCCCAACTGCCTTGTCTGAATCCCGACCAAACATTGTCTGAATCTTCACCAATCATGTCTGAATCCGACCAACCAGCTCAACCATCACTCTAGGTCCGAAAATCGCTGACTGAACTCTTTCAACTCTTTTTAGCTCGGCTTTCACACAATAAATCTTATTTAACAACAAAAAAAACCCCTAATTTTTAATATTCTCTATCTTAAAAAGCCATTCTAGATGACCATCCTTAAACTAATCCAATTTAGTCACAGAACGTGGGCATTAAAGAAACCTCATAAATCAGTATTAGTATTTATTTTTCAACGTATTGAAATAGTTGAATCCAATTAATATTTAAGGTGTAACACACAAGCAAATTTTTTATGTATATGAAATTTATTTCGATAGTAGATTGATATGTGCAAGGGCATATGCTGCTATTCTTTATTTATTTATACTTTAGCATTGATTTTTATTCTTAAACTCAATCAATTTTGTATATAACTTTTTTTCGTCTGAAGTTATACATTTTATTATACTAAGGTAGGATGCATTTTTCAGGATACAAAAATCGACAGAAAACAAAATTTTCTCCGTAAACAAGTTCCAAAAAGGGAAACTAAGCCGGCGGAAAACAAGGATATTCCAAGAAACAAAACCTACAACTAAAACATAAAACAATCGATACAATCCAATACCAAACAAAAGCAATCTGAAACTGCATATCTTCACCCGTGCGGAGATGCTTGAGCGAGATTTACCGTTGTTGCCCACGGCCCACCAACGATAACATCAACTTCTCAAAAAGTTGCTGAAAGACCCTCTCTCAGACTCAAAGAAACAAAACTTCATAACCTGACAAGAAGAACTCCTAAAAAGAATTCTAAGACTCTTTCGGATGCGGTTGCGACGCATTTCTATGCGTCCAATAAACACCTAGATAGAAGCCTAAAAGAAATCCAAATCTCCATAAATTTGAATCGACCGAAGCCAAACCAACACTAACTACCCCCGAACACTAACCCGGAAGTAACCAAGGGAAAGAAAACACCCAAAATAATCACTCGCAACGAATCAAGACAAGGCAATAATGAAAAACAAACCCGAACCTTGAATCAACGTATGTCTGTAAAGAGGAGGTAACTACAATTTTCTTAGACTAAAGCCGATTGACTCAATCCCAAACCTAAACGACCTTTTTAACGACAAAGAGGAGGTAACTATATATATATATTACGATTGATGTTTTTACGATTGTATTTTTTAGCAGGTTTTTCCATCAAACTGAAAAATATTTAAATAATTAAACGGGTTGAAAAATTAATTAGTCAATTTCGATAATAAATTTTCTAAAAAAAATCCGCATGAGTTTAAAATATATATACATATATATACATATAGTAAATAATTTCAGTTGATATATTTTAAACTTAATAAAATATTAAAATAATTTCATATTTATATTATTCAAATATTTGAAGTGTCAAATTATGCTTTATGTTTGAATGAAGTTTTTAACGGGTTGTTCCATAAAATTTACAAATTATATATACGACTACACCATGTGTTTTATAATATAATATTTTAGATAAATATAATAACAATTAAACCTATACCACATAACTTTTACAATAGTTATTTTCATATATATATTTTTTCCAAACGATGATCTTACGATACAACACATATTAAAACATATAATGCGAAATCGTTATTTTAATCTCTTAATCCTTACGATATATCTCCTTCAAATAACACATAATTCATTTTAAAAAAAAAAACTAAATTGCTAACTCACTGTTTATAATGCTGGTTAAACAATTATAATCAAAATTAGATTACATAAATATCTAAACTACTATTAACAAAATGAATAAAAAGTAAAATTTGTAAAGAAAATTAAACCCGCACTTAAAGTGCGGGTCAAAATCTAGTTACATTTTAAATTATTGTATTTGGTGTCATCAGTTTATATTATGCTTTTGATCTGTATATCATTGAAAATAGCTACCTTATTGAAAATGCGGGTCAAAATCTAGTTACATTTTAAATTATTGTATTTGATGTCATCAGTTTATATTATGCTTTTGATCTGTATATCATTGAAAATAGCTACCTTATGTAACAAATCATTCCTCTCTAGATTTTTTTTAGAGATGATGTAATTACGAATGTCGTATACTAGCACCAACTTGCTCATTTTATATTGTTTTGATTTTTAAAATAATGAGATAATGACAAAAAAAAAAATTCGAAAAGTTATTATATATTCCCTCTGTATAAAAATAAACTAAGTTTAAGGTTTTTACACACATATTAAAAAATCATTAAATTTTATGTTTTTCCTAAACTAAATTATCATTTATTACTAGTTTAAAAAAAAAATTAACCAATCAAAAACTAATCTGCAGAATATAAATGGTTAAAAAAATAAAACATATCATTAATTTTACATTGAAAATTGAAAAGATAATTTATATTTAGACAAAGAAAAATTTTTTAAACTTAGTTTAATATTATACGGAGGAAATATATATATATATATATTTGCTGGACTTTTTCATTAGAAATCTAGATAATTAACATGGTTAAAAAATTGTCATCACTGTGAGCTTTACGGATTAAAGTCGATTATAAACATATAACTATTTAATATTTTTAAATTTAGATATATATATATATATATATATATATATATATATTGTAAGTTCATAAAAAAAACAGACATATAGTTGTAAGTCTAATGATTTTTTTTATTCTATTCGCAAATTAAAGTCGATTACCGATACTAGGTACATGATGCATATACAAAAACGTCTTTTGAGAATTACATAATATAATACATATGAATCCCAAATTTGGGTTGGAGTTTTATCAAAATGATTTTTTCTGAATTTAATAAAAAAATTATTAAAAAATATGTGAAATATTAAGTCAATAATCATATATATGGAATATTTTTTTAACAGTATTTAATCTATAAAAAGTTTATTTTTAAAACTAAATATTCTGATTTATGGTGGTATTAAAATCTAAAATATACCAACGATGCAAATAAATCGCTAAGATGAAACTGGTTATAGACTGAACTTTGTTTTTGTAATTTTTCCTTACAACAAGGGTTTTTTTTAAGATAATTTTTTCTCTCTTATTATTGGTCCACTATTTTATTACCGCGTTGTATTTCTATATTTTCTTTAAAAATATATATATATATATATATATATATATAAAGAAAGTTGTTCTCTCTTGTGCCACATCATCATTCTTTCAGCATTTATATCATTTTAAGTTTTTATTTGAATAGTTTTATATATATTTAACTTTTATGAAAGAAATATGAAAAGTCACTTAAAATATATAATAAAATATAACTATCTTAATATCATAAATTTAATAATAAGTTTTTATTTTAATAGTTTTATATATACTTAATTTTTATGAAATAAAATATGAAAGGTCACTTAAAAATAGATAATAAAATATAAACATCTTAATATCATAAATTTAATAAAAATTACATAGCCATTAAATAATATAACCTAAATTAAAACTTCAAATAGTATAAATACATTATGGTTTATTTAAAACAAAAATATATGTCAAGGTATTTAAAAGTATTTTTCATGGCATTAACATTTTCAAATAATCATTTTTAACCATTAAAAAATGTTAAATCCAAGAAATTAAATGTCTACAAAATTATATAGAAATAAATTTTCTTATTGGTCTAAATCGTCGGTTTAAGACAAAATGAATAAGAGAAAATGATTATACAAATTGACTAAAAACAAATAATTAAGATAGAAAATAATATTTGAATACCAATCCACATTTATAAAGATATTTGTTAGATTTGTTTTTTGTTTTTTATTTGTCAAAATCATCGATTTTAAAAGAAATGAATAAGAGAAAATGTTGATACAAATTGATTAAAAGCAAACATATAAGATAGAAAATAATATTTGAATAACAATCTACCATTTTTTAAAGACATTTATTAAATTTATTGTTGAAATCAATGTAGAACACATAATGAAAACAAATATAACTAATTATTATTTTTGAGAATCTTATATTTATAGTCAAAAGAAATAAGTATTTTCAACTTAAAAACTCAACTAAACATTTTCAAATGTATATTAGAATTTACGATGTAGTTCGGATTAAGAAAATATTTTATTTTTGTTTATCCGCTCATCCGTCCGTAGGGCGGGTTAATTTCCAATTCATCACCATATCCTAAAGATATATATTTTAACATGTCCAAAGGGATAATTTATTATGGGCCTTATAAACCAAATTATAAAACATTATTTAAGGCATGTTTATTGATTTAATTGTAAGTCAACCCAACAATTTCTGCCCTTTTTCTATCTCCTAGCCTTGCATCACCTATACTCTCTAAACTTTGAAACAATGACCGCTGATTACACACATTCACAGATCTCTCTTACTCATTCTCCGTATTCCCTACTTCCACACCCTATTAATGTTTACTTTATTACTGTTACAATTCCTAGCCACTAAACCATTAAATGGCCCTCCTCATCCTCCATTAATATCTCCGCCATTACGTGTTCGCGTGGTTTAACTAAGACTCACTCCTCCATCTCTAACTCATTTATTTACCTCTATCCACTCAACTTTATATATAGCTCTCCAAAGGTAAGGTTTCCACATTCATATTTTGCTTTCTTTACAATAGACTTTCCTTCAAGAAATGAATAACTCTAATGTTGATTTCTCTCACCTCAAATCTGTTCGCGGTGACCAATATGTTTACAGTAGGTTGATCCGATTTTTGGAAGCCCGCAACATCAAAAAGGCGGCGAGCTCATGGATGTCAACATGCTGCTTCTCGACGGAAATAAAACTTCCTTCTGATTCTATTAACTCTTATCTACCGAATACTCATGCTAAAAAATTATTGCTTTTTAGTGTGCGATGATGCAAGGCTCTATTCATCTCCACCACCTTCCAATCTTCTAGCCAGTTTTGCGAAAGGGATTAATCTATGCTATCACTGGTTTCGATGTGACAAGGAGTAACCACCGATTCAAGATGACCGATTTTCACCTTTCCATCTGCTTCAGTCAAACCACTTCGCTGGTTCCACTTGACGATGCGTTTTGCCAAATCCCAAAAGAGCTATCCAGGTTCCACACATACAACCAACTATTGGCCCTAGGCAACACCAACAATGAGCTTCTTGATGCCTCCCTCGCACTTATCACACTATTTGCTACTAATGATCTTACCATCTACACCTAACTAGCATCTTTACCATCGCATACATCATTGGGGAAGTATGGTCCACAAAAGCATATTTCAACGAAACAACTTCAGCTTTGGAAAGAATTTTGTTTAATCTCCGCCTTGAAAGGTACTAAATAATCCCAATCACCGTTTACTATGTTTAAAACTATGTTTCACTGACAATTTGGTACCCTCCGTCATTGACTTCCCCCAACGGCGAGAAAATTCGCGTCAGTGCTTTTGATGCTCATGCAAACACACTAAATCATATCTTTTGCCACAAAGAAGCAGGGACATCTGTGATGTTGGCTACAAATATCAATCCCAAGTTTTTTGGAGGTCTGTCATATACAATCTACGTTGTCAACATCTATTACAACCACCTATAAAACTCAAATCATATCAATTCTTTCGAAGGAGAGTTGTATCTCAATGCAACTTATAGGACAAAGTTTACTTTGACGGCAGCGTGCAAGCTACCAAATCTCTTTTCCAATGGTACCATTGGACATTCTTCCTACCAAATATAAAATTTTTGCTTCACATACTTGATGTATTATAACACACCACAGTTTGAAATGCAAGGAAAATCAAGAGAGCGATGTTGCTACTAAATACCATGGAGTCCAGAAGATTGAGCACGTGACAATTAGAGGTATAAGCTGTTCGAAAACTAGAATTGAGAACTATGTTAGAAGATATTGATGAGTACAATAGGCAACCTCTATAGACTAAGTACATGTACAAACTAAACCCCTCCAAACAAAAATTAATTGTTTTTAATATGCAAACGACAACCCTACAAAAATATGATATACAATAAACTAAAACACAAATTTAATGGGCTAAACCAACAATGCATTAACCATAAAAATAGGGGTTTAAAGAACGCAATAGAAAGAAAAAACAGGTTTCACGGTCATTACAATTTTATATATAGTTTTTTTGTGAGGCGGTTAAATAACCGATAAAATAAAAAGTTACTGACAATAAAAGAATATCAAAAATAAAAACAAACTACAAATAATGGGAGAAAATCCTCTTGTTAAGGGATATGGAAAAAAAGTAAGAAAAATGGAATACAATTGTGAGCTTTTAAAATTGGATTTAATAGAGAGAAAACGATAACGCACACTATAAAACAAGAGAATAACTAATTTAGAAACAAAAACGAAAGAAATAATTATAGGGCGTATTAAAATATTTTTGTTAATTGTTTAAAGTTAACAATAGTAATTCTTTGTAATTATGTTAAAGGTCGATTCGATATAAGTAAAAATAAATGTAAAAACAAAGAAGATTTTTCTTAAAAAGAAAAGATAACAAAATCTGCAACAACAATGGTTTGAACTCGATTTGAAAAAAGATAACGAACGGGATCAAAAATGTTAGAAAGAAACCATGATAAAAATCGAAAGGCAAAGAAAAATTTGAGAGTAAAAATATGCAACAAAACTCCGCGCGAAACGCGGGAATCCCCTAATATTTCTATGAATCGAAATGATAAGTATCTCGTAAAACGTCCCAATAGTCATCTCAAAGGGCAAAATACGTAACATCTCAAATAAGAATACAAAAATATTCAAATGGACACCAATCTTACTTGTTTGATTGTAAATAACACCCCCTGTTTATGTTTGCTAAACATAACGAACCCTTATGATTAGTAGTTAAGTTAATTTAGTCAAAATCTAAATTACGAATAAGAAAAGAGTTAATGGATATAGAGAAAAGAAAGCTAAATTAAGAGTATCGATCCACACCAAAATGGGTGTTCTTGCAAGGTTGTAATAGTCACTCTTATTTACATGCACACAAAAATTTGTTAATGGGTAAATCGATTAGTGAAAATAATTAAGAGGGTTAATCATCAAGTTGTTATTGTCTAATGAAAAGGCCAACATAAATTGATGTTACTTTGAGAGAGAAAGAAGACAACCCATGACTTCCGCATTAGTTGGATTCAATTAAAGATTTAATTAGAGGCCAAAATTTTAAGCTAATCATTGTATCGGATGATAATATTAATAATTATGGGCTCACTAATTATAAGCATTTGTGGTGATTATCTGTTATACTATTTATATGTGGTTAATAAATAACATTTTATTCTCCAAACTATATATAATGTTATCATCAGTGTCGTTTCAATAATTGTTTCTTGGTATATCAGCGTTCCAATAATAAGATCCACACAACTGTAAGACTCTAATTAACAAAATTTTATAACTTTGATTTTATATGTGCCGGGACGTATACATGAGTTTTACGACACGATGAAATTGTTATCTATATATTATTTAAAAAAAAATTATTAGAGATGTTAAAGTTATATTTTTCCGATGAAAATTAACAATAGAAGAGTCACAGCCCGTGTGGTCCAAACCCTTATTCCTACGTTTCGTCTAATAAACACCAAACCAAGGACAACTAAATAGACGAGGAGGATAAATTAAACACAGTCTAAATTATTTTGTTTATTGAAAAGAAGCCTTAATGATGCTTGACAATTAAGGTTCTGAACAAAAGTTGGAATAACATTTTTTATTATCACTTTGAATAAAATACAGATCGAGTGTCCATACGTTTTTTTTATTGTCCATAAAATTAATTACAAATATTAACATATATACCAATATGAAAAAAAAACTACATTGATCGTTTTTTTCCGTTTTTTGTTTTATTTTTTAACAGCCATTAATTGATGTTTAAATCTTAACCTGTGTATTAAATTGTTAAAAATGATAAACTCATAACAAAGCAAAAATGTTGGGATCAACATCAACAACATAAGTATAGCCTAGTGGTAGTATAAGTGGATTGATTTTCTCATATTTTGGATTTAAATCATTTTTGATACAAGAAGTTATTTTTTAAATAAAATTTCCAAAAATGTTTTTAGACCAAGAAAAATTTATAAGCCAAAGCCGAAACTTTCACATAATTCTCAAAAAAACAATATTCATATTTATTTTATAACAAATAAAAAAACATCACTCGTATTTATTTAATATAAAACGCTTTACCAAAACCAATACATAGCTATAACACCTAAAGGGCGCCACGAACAAGTCGCAAGATAAGAAAATATAAAGGTCGTCAAAATTAGAAAACACTTAACAAACTATTTGTTTAAGAAAAAGTGTTTGGGAGACTCTTTCATTTGAGTTTACAAATGAACAAATTAAGCTTGGCAAAGCGTAGATCTGAGTCAGACGATAACGTTTTTTGAGACAAATAAAGTTAGGTTCTTTAATTTTTCTAATATTATCTCTACATGATCACACCAATACACACATAAACACATAGTATACTCCTTAATAATCGTATATATGTAAACATTTATTCTCCAAACCATTAAACATACTTCATTCTCTAAACAAACCCTCAATCAAACACCCAACAACAATTGAACATGGAAGATCAGCTTCCTAAAATGGAAACTAGTTTCATGCACGAAAAGCTCTTGTCTTCTGGATTCTATGGATTCTTGAGTTCTTCGACGCCACCGCAACATCTCGGTGTTCCAATAATTTTGGAAGGTATGAAATATCGTCTTCCTCTTTCTTCGTCTCAAAACTACTTTGTGTCTCCTCATGAGCTCACATCTTCTGTCCATCAACAATCTCCGGTAGCTTCTGTTCCTTGGAACTTTCTAGAATCTTTTCCTCAATCTCAACGTCCTGATCATCATCATCATCATCATCCTTCTAAACCCCCAAACCTTACCTTGTTCCTTAATGAACCAAAGCTTCTAGAACTTTCTCAATCCAATAGTAACATGCCCCCTTACCATAACTATATCCCAAACTCTCTCCATAAGTCGGATCAAAACAGAAACGAGTGGGTAGAGATCAATAAAACCCTAACCAACTATCCTTTAAAAGGGTTTGGAAACTATTGGCTAAACACCACTAAGACTCAGCCTATGAAGCTTGCGTCAGGGACAAGAACAAGAAAAGTTGTTCAGACGACAACACCAACGAAGCTGTATAGAGGAGTGAGACAAAGACACTGGGGAAAATGGGTTGCGGAGATTAGGCTTCCAAGGAACAGAACTCGTGTTTGGCTCGGTACTTTTGAGACCGCTGAGCAAGCCGCAATGGCTTACGATACTGCAGCTTATATTCTGCGTGGCGAGTACGCACACCTCAACTTTCCCGACCTAAAAGACCAGCTCAAGTCCGGTTCCTTGCGATGTATGATCTCCTCGCTTTTGGAGTCAAAGATTCAACAAATCTCCTCCTCCCAAGAAATAAGCTCGGGTAACTCTCCTTCCCCAAAAGTGGGAACAAAGGAGCCCAAGAATAACATCAAGATGGAGTCAAGAGAAGTTGCGATGATGAGGAAACCGAAAAGCAATAGGGAAGTGATGGAAGGAGATGGCGTACAATTGAGTAGGATGCCTTCCTTGGATATGGATCTCATTTGGGATGCTCTCTCTATTCCTCATTCTACTTGACTTCAAATTTATTACTGTCACAAGCTTGCATTACATCTATCTTTTTTAATATTTCCATTTACGAAAGAGTTAATATTTTGATGCCAAGATTAAAGATTGGTTCGCGTTTGGGGTTGAACACTTTGTATTATTTCTTAGATCTTACAACCACACAATGAAGTGGTTCTCCTTGTTTTGTTTGCTATTAAATGTTCTTTTCTTTGCGGTTAGTAATAACCATACAATAGAAAAAGTGCTTGTTTTTTTATGAGAGAATATATAATTTTACAGTCTGTTGCACCTAGCTACTCCAACTTCAAAATCCAATATGTACAAATATTCCTACATTCTTTATTAATTGACTTAAGCTCAAGGTCAACTACTAGTAGGGCAGAGTAGAATTGAGGGGAAATATGAGCTTCGGAGTTTTTTTTTTTTGTCAAACATTTACAATATGATTTTTAGGCAGTGAATGGAAATTTGCGGGACGGTTTTACATTAGGGGGGACGGTTTTAGAAAATTTTACCAATCAATTTAACGCACTACCATAAGTTATGCTACTGGTCATGTGCGTTTTCCTGTTTTGGTAATCAATTAAATTTTATTTTATTTTATTTATTATTTTTTATGCTATATTCACTACAAAAAAATATGGATTTTGCGATGGAAGAATTTCCTCACAAATGTGACGGAAGAATTCCCTCACAAATTTGTGACAGATATGTAAGGAACTTGCGAGAAATTTATGAGTACATATTTTATCCTCGCATTTCCCTCGCACACTTGCGAGAGAATTTTCCATCGCATGTTGCGTGGAAAATGCAAGGAATATACGACGACTTTGCGAGAGAATATAAATCCTCGCAATTCCCATGCAAAATGTGATGTATATGCGACGATTTTGCGAGGGAATATATTCCATCGCAATTCTCTCGCAATATGCGATGGATTTGC